>CM076577.1:677262125-677901670 GCA_034641835.2 Pinus albicaulis
CCTCCAACTCCGGTTGTCCCGGCGGCAGATTTGCGGAAAAGTTGTCGTCTCAGTTGCGGCTGATGTCTGTCACCTGCGCAATAGGGCCAGAAACACGCAGAAGTTAGAAATTTTAATGTTTTAGGGTGTTATAGGGGAAAAACACCATGAAAATAGGAAAAACAAAAAGCTGAAAAGAAACCCTAGGGTCTGAAGTAGCTGGATATGTAGGAATATGAAAAACGACAGCGGTCGTAATTGAAAACCCGTGTGGAGTCGCCAATTGTTAGTATGAATCCTTTGTCGAAGTGTACGAAAAAAGACCACTTTAGCTACACATAACTAATAGCCTTAACATCAAATATGGCTGCCAATATCTTTAGATCTATAGTTAGTTGATCAAGACAAGAGCTCCAAAAACTAGATCTATGCATAGAAAGACATTAAGCAGTAAAAAAGAAGGGTTTGCTCCATATATCCAATAGACAAGACAAGAACAATTTTTGAAAGAATTTTTTGTATTAAGGGCACCTGGGAGGAAAACAAGAAGAAGTTTCCAATTCTCCTCAATGGGATGGGTTCTTGGAAGTCCTCAGCACTTCAGATCTAGCATTTCTCTCTCCTGTTGGTGTAGAAAACCCAGACAAAGATAGAACTCAAAAGGGAGCTCACACAACAAATAATGGAAAATATGACAATGATAATGGCTCAAAGTCAGACCAAGAGTTTAGATCCAGAGTGATCTAATAGGCAACAAAAGGTGAAGAATGGCAGGAAAAACCCTCCTATTTATAACAAAATATTGGGTCATTCTAGATCTTGGTGCATGGGTTAACCAGATCTAGATCCACTTTTTATGGAATATTTTATTATATTTGTTGGAGGGAAAAGGTATCTGACTTGGGTCAAATCCCTTAATTTGTCAAAAATAAATAAATAAATGATTTATTTATCTTTTTAAGGAAGCGGTTAGAAGATAATCAAATAAATAATGATTTATTTAATTATTTGTGGGTGATTTGGTCATATTTAACAAGGAATATTATCTAAATAAAATTTAAATAATTATTCCTAGAAAATAATAAGATAAATGAAGGTTTATCTAATTAATTTCTTTGTTTTTGGGTTAAACATGACTGGGAATAATAATTAAATTATGGTTTAATTAATTATTCCATGAGGAAAATCAAACAAATATAGGTTTGTTTAATATTTCCTTTTGGGGTTTCCTGTTTAGACCATAAATAACCTAATAAATGTGGTTTATTAAGTTATTTAACATAGTGAAAGCAATTTTACTTAGGGTAAAATTGGTCTTACATGGTGTACTTGGGTCCATCTAATGATAGTAGGTTAGATGACCAAAAAATGGTGTAACAATATTTGTAATACAGAAAATGTACATGTAAGTTTATGATCAACACACACACACACACACACACACACACATATATATATATAATAGTATTGCACTGATACACAAACAAAATATTTGTAACATAGAAAATGTACATGTAAGTTTATGATCAACACAGATATATATAGAATAGTTGAGAAATTTTATTATATAAGAGAAGATCCAGTTACACAATGTACAAAATATGAGTGGATTTAGCCAAAGAGATGGCATAGAATCACACTACAATCATGCTACAAATAGCACTGTGTAACTGGAGAGCTGTTGGAAGCAAATACTGCACTGTCCCTTCAGCAAAATATGAAAATATGACTGTAGGCTGAAAAGGAAAATGTAGATATACGGAAATCTAGGGCTCTGATGATGCCAAGGTTCCAGATCTGGGCTCTATGATGGATACCCAAGATAACCCAGAAAGGATTTTCCAGATCTACAACTTTGGAAAATCACCCTCCTAGGGTTTGATCCTTTAACTACTAGGTTATATAGATCTGAAGCTAGATATAATCCAAAGATGGCTGAAATATGTTCTATAAACAGATCTGAGCTTTGCGAGCTAATCCCTCCTTCAGATCTACAAGCTAGGAGCTTGAGATCTTGTCTCGCCTTCTTCCTCCTTCAAGTTGCAACAACTAAATATGAAACTGCTACAGAAACTATGTTGTACAAGAGGGAGAGGATTTATGCTTGCTGAAATATGCTACAATAGACTCCAGGCTGATGGAAATAGGGATGGCAAGGTGAGGGGATGTTCCCTCACAAGATTACTAGTTGAAATACTAGTAACTTCCTTCCTCCTTTGGATCGACAATGATGGACTGTGTAATTATTCATGGGACTACTACTGATAGGAGGTCAATAATTTTTGTCCTATTTCCAGATCTGAAATGAAGCCCTGGGAATGTTGATCTTCAAGCCCAAGCTGATAGGAATAATCCTACACCGGTTCTCCAGCTGAAATACTGAAGACAACCACCACCTTCCAAATTGATCTTCAAAAATTGTGTAATTCCTAAAGGTAGATGTTCTGCAGATGATGGAAATGATAAGTGGCACTGATGTCTGATGTATAATGAATTATAACCCTCTTTCCAAACATAATCAAAGAAAGAGGAGGGATTCCCAACCAGGAACACCCTGTGCTAAACAACACTTGCAATCTTTGCTAAACAGCCCAAGAAAACATGGAATGTCACATGAAAATTCCAGATCTAAACAGAACTCAAAATATATATTCAATAGCCTGCCTTCATTGTTTCCTTTATCTCATTTATATAGTTTTTGAGCCTTCCCATGCCTTGGCCCTCATCTAACTACGTTGTGCATGTGGACATGATCCTCCATGTTTGACTACGTTGTCTCTCCAAGTCATCCATCATGTCTAGGTGCAATGTACACCCTCTCCATCATGTGTGCATTAATTTCAAAACTTCCTCAATCACTTCATCATGAATGCTCTAGGATCTTTTATTATATTCCTTCCATGATCTTAGTTGACTGCTTCAACCTCCATGATCTATCTCATTAATGAGACATGATCTCCAATTCCATTCACATTAGTAGTTTCTCCACTACCTCATTATGTATATCTAGGCTTAATTAATCCACATTCACACATAAAAAGTGGATATTTATTCATTTTGAGGATTATGGGTCCCTCCACCCTTTTATTTACTTAATTCATTAAGAAAATTAAGAACTATAATATTCCAAATATCATGTGAAAATTTGGGGATATTACATCGGCCCATTTGGTAAAGTATTCTACTGTGAAAATAATATAACCATGCCCCCCATATGAATAAGGGTTACAGGTCATGAATTCAATACCCCATTTTTAAAATGGTCCCACAGAGACAACAAGGTGCACTGGCGCTGGCGGTTCTCGGATTTTACGATAAAAAATATAGCACGCATGACAACTTCTAACTGTGAGGATGCAGTCGTGAAATATGGTAGGCCAAAAGTAACTGGCACGATGTATCTTCTGCGTGGTAGCGTATCTAGATAAATTTCCACCACAAGCCCCACCATGATAATCATTTAAAACCTTTTTAGCCTCCTCATGAGTGAGGCACCTTCTTAAAATTGTATCGACACCATGATGATAAAGTGTATCGCCAACGATTAGATAATATTTGGCTTGTTATCGAATAAGTTTCTAGTCAGAGTGAGAGGTATCAAGCTAAAAATTTTTGGTTTTGAGATAAATGATAAAATCTCCATACCAAGGATCAGATGATCCAATCAAAAACAGAGACTCATCAGGAATTGATGGTTCTGACGTAGTAGCATTACTATAAGAGGGAAGGTCACAGAGAAGCTCAGCCAAAACTAAAGACTTATTTGACTTGGATTTGATGAATTCCAAATCAAATTCCTACAAAATGACAATCCATTTTGAATAATTTCCCCCCAAAAATTGACGTGATAATATATAAGTCATCGGGTTGCAATCTCAAATGACAATGGTCTTCCGAAACAGGATATAGTGGCGAAATCTTTAGACAGATTGAACAACTACCAAGGCAAGATTTTCTACGTACGAATACTTGGCTTCTGTATCATTGAGATTACAACTCAAATCATAGATCGGATGTTCTATCCCATTTTCTACTTGGATCAATACCATAGCAATGGTCGTATCAGCCACAACGATATATAAGAAATAATCATTCTGATAATTGGGGGGATACATTAATGACACCCAAAAAATAGTATCCTTGACAGCATCAAAAGAGGCTTGTGCAACTTGGTCCCAATGTAAGGGAACCCCATTTTTCAAGAGTCGAGTAAATCCTTTAGCCATTTTGACGTAGTTTGGTATGAACCTCCTTAGGAAGTTAGCCTTTTCTTGAAGTTTATGTATCTGAAGTAAATTTGACGGTGCAGGAAAATCAAGAATTTCTTGGACCTTCAATGGGTCGATTCAAATTCCTTCTTTTTATACTACAAATCTAAGCAAACGACCAGACCCAAAAAAAACACACATTTATGTGGATTGAGGCGTATTTTGTAGTGTCAAAATTGAAAAAATATGGCTCTCAAATGCGTCGGGTGATCAGACCGATTTCGTGAATGTGCAGTTAAATCATCTAGATAGGGTTGAACAATGTGTTTTATGTCATTGAAAGCATAATCCATTGCTCTTTGAAAAGTAACCTTGGAATTATTTAAACCAAACAGTAGTTTCCTATAAGAAAATTTTCCACAGGGACAGATGAATGTTGTCTTATGTTGATCCTTTGGGTGGATATTGATTTGATTGTAGACAGAAAATCCATCCATGAATGAAAATATTTCACAACCATCACAATCATCAATAATATGGTCGATAAATGGAGTAGGATAGTTGTATTTTGGACAAGAAATATTAATATCCTGATAATCGACGCACACTTTGATGGTTCCTTTTTTTTCATGACAGCAATGATGTTGGAAACTCACTCAGTTAGCAAAACAGGGTATATGAAACCAGCACGCAAAAGTTTTTCAACTTCTTCTTTAATGGTAGCGGCCTTCTTCGGATGAACAGGACGAAGGAGTTGACGCAATGGCTTGACATTAGGGTACATATTAATAGTGTGTTCAATGATACTAGTGTCAATACCTAGCATCTCCTCATAGGACCAGGCAAAGATATCTCGAAATAGAGAGCGATATGTTTCAAGTTCTGATGGATAACAAGAAATGCCAACATGAATATTTTCTACCACGCTAGATTTGGTCGAAATATCGATAGAAATATTTTCTTCAATATTTGACAAATTTCACTCGGAATCGATTGCATTAATAGGCAAAGAATTCAATTTTTTTTTTGGATTGATGGGTGACATAGTTCGCTAATATTATCTTCATAATCAGGAATATGGGAACGATGATGATAATCTTCCCATGGTTCTCCTTCTGACGTCATGGTTTCCAAAATATTCTCATCTGTCAAGAAATTTGAGGAAAAAGGATCAGATGGAGTACCAAAATCTAAGGAACGATCAACCCAAATAATCGATGACGATGATTTCGGATTCACCGCCCAAGCCAGATAGATTGATTTCTATGCCATATAAATAGGGCTGCGTGGCAGAAACTCATCCAACGTAACAATTTCAGAATCGTCGTACTCTTCCTTAATCCAGATGGAGTGGAAGAGATCATGTAGCAGGTCTCTATATTTGCAATTTATGTCGACATCACAGGCGGTGGTAATGCAAAGGTTCCCATGAGAGTGGAATCCTTTAAGAGTCCTACACCAATGTTCTGAAGTGAAAGTTTGGGTGCGTGAATGAACATAACTCTTCAAGTTACCTGTGAAGCGGAGGCAAAAAAGGATAGCTGATTGATGACTGTGATGGCACCTTTATATGGAAAGGCAATCATTCTAAAATTTGTAGAAACAATTACAGTCATAACATATACCCATGGCCTTCCAAGTAGAATATTGTAGTAAAGTGGTCTATCAACAACCTCGACATCAACATTTATTTTTTTTCCCCCTAGCTCAACATGCAGGTTATTAATAATACCACAAGGCTTATAAGTACATCCGCCGAAAGCCTTCAATGTCGTTGATGATTGAGATAGGCATGGCGAGCCAAGTGACCTCCAACAATTTAGAGACATAATGCACGTAGATGCTCCCTCATCAATAATAGTACGATGAACAAGGTGATTGAGAACATTTACTTATATGGAGAATGCCACTTCTACTGATAGTTGTGGCACATAGGCTGTATGATTAAAGACCACAAGATTAGAATTGGTCAAATCAATTCCACCAATAGCCGACAATAAAGCCTGTTTCTGGGAGGGAAAATTTTGTAATACCTCAAGAGCTAACATAGCTGAAGGGGATTGAGCCAAATATTCAACTATATTATAATTTTGAGAAGCTCTCGCTCAAGGATTATATGTCAATTTATGAAAAACTCCCTTCAGTGGCTTGATTGTCAATTTAGGAATAGCAGTAGGCAGTATTGATTCTGTAGAAGGATTCGTGGTCATGGTAGTAGGTTGATCAGTAGCTTGACTACTGTAATCTTTATTACATGTTGACACCAAAATATCTGTTGAAGGTTTTGTGACAGATAACATAATCACTTGAGAACTAGAAGCTAGATTTGTAGCAACCAAATTGGTGTCCAGATTCGAAAACGGATCTGTCAACACAACTGATGCATGTGAAATCTTAACCATTTTTGAAACTTCAACATGGTGAGGAAAAGCTCGAAATAAATGTTCCTCATTACATATTATGCATGGATAACAAGGTTTCCTATTTCCAGACGATTGATCAGATGATCTTTCTTGCGGGTTAGAAGTTTGCTTTTTCTTTGATTTCTCTTTTTTCTTACTTCCGGGTTTCTTGTCACTTTTGCCTTTGTCAAATGACAGGGCATTAATTTCGGAAGAAGGTGTAGGATCAAATGCAGTAGTATGATGTGTGCTTGTAGTACCAATCACACCATCTCCGGCGTGAGAGTCCTTTAATTGAGGAGGAACAGTAAAATTAGATCACGGTGCATTTGGAAGTCTTTCATAGAGCATGCCAGACTGAGTATAATTCAAGTCTAAATATTGGGCACGAGCAATGACCTGCTCTTGAGTGAAGACAACTCCCTTAGCCACATCCTCAATTATATATGGTAACAGGGATTTAATGAACCACTCAACAAGGAGCTGATCGGGAATAAATGGCTTAACCATTCTACGATGACGACGCAACTCATGAATATGTTTAGAAATGTGAGTAGCATTAGTTTTTTTTAAATTAGTCAAGAGTTCCGTTCCATTTTCATATCGTATGGGTAACTAGAATTGATTCAAAAATATAGTATATAGGGCAGTGAAATTATCAAAATAATCTCTAGGTAACTCAATGTACTATTTTGCAGCTGGACCCATGAGCGTACGCTGGAAAAGACATAGTCAAACAGAGTCATCATTCAGGGAGTTTGATGAACACCACAAATTATAAGTCATAACATGAGTTGACGGGTCTTCCCCAGGTTTTCCATTGAACTTAGGAATATCCGAGGGTAATTTGTGAGGTATCACCAGCCACCAATTAGCATAGTTGATCAAATCATTGGTTAGTCGATTTAAATCTAGTAGCTCTAAAGTTGCAACAAAGGGCAACTGTCGATTAAGGTCAAGTTGAGCATAGCTAGGGTATGATGGAATTTCTTGGGCAACATGCCTTTGAGCACCAACATAAGAAATCTGTTGTTGGTAACCCAGATAGAGGTTGTTTTGATAAGAAAACACTTGAGGATTCTGTTGACCAAAACCTGGGTACGATACTTGTTGAAATGAAGATTGAGGCATTTGCGCCTAAGGCTGCCAAAGGGTCTACCCACCAATTTTATAACCCAAATTAGGATAACTTGGATAAGGTTGAGGATAAGTATAACATGGTTGTTGTTGTGGCATCCCATAATATGTTAATCTAGCTTGTGAATAAATTATTTTGGGTACAGGTTACTATTGTATATTGGCCGAAGGAGTTGGAGTCTGAGGGCCCAATACTTGAGGGTATTGAGTTGAAGGACCCGCCTGAATTGGTTGTTGTACAATATTTTGTGTCTGTAATAGGGGTAAATATGAATTAACAAGTGGAATGGATGTGGGTGCAATAGTTTGAACCGGTTGATACGAGTGTACAACCGTTTATGGTTGGATAGGTAGAGTGGGTTGCCATTGACAAACATTCATTTTGACATTAGGTTGACCAAAGAATGATGGATTACTGTCGAATTGGGTGACCAAAGGTTTCCCCCTAGCATGAGGGGGGTAATATGACGGAAAATATTATTCTCCAAATGTAGGGAGTCCAATTGATATGGTACTGGAAGGAATAGACCCAGATGGACCAGCTTGATATTTCCCTGAGGATGTGTATAAAGAATCAAGTTGTTCAGTAATCACTATATTTTTACCAATTAGAATACCAGATCATGACATTGGTGAAGTCCATGGGTTTGAAGATGCACCAGAGAAAATTCTAGATAAAGATTTATAACCTGACGGAACCAAAGGGCCACCATGAAAATATGACTTTGGTGAAGTTGTAAACATCGATGGGGTAGCGAGAGCAGGTGCTGATGCAATATGAATAGATGGTCCAATCGAATATGTTGGTTCAGGCATGGTTACTTGACCAAATGTATAGCCTTTTGAATCAACTAGAATTTGAATAGGAACAAGATCAACAAAAGCAAAGGATGGTGATTAAGGAAAATACTTGTACAAGTAAATATCTTCCCAAAAATGGGTTGGAGTTAAAGGTGTCTCGTCTTGTGGGATTTATTCAATAAAAATCAAACCAGGTGGAAGTATTTCGTTGTCAGGCCAAAATATATTTCAGGGGGCTAACTGTGTGATATGGGAGACTCAATGGCTATAGAAAATTTTGGGATGACCAATGCAAGAACAACTTCCAGTCGTTCGAATTCGGGATTCAGATGTTCTGGCAAAGAAGAGATAAGATATGGATCAACTTCTAGTTGAAAAACCTCGGATTCAGGAGGTATGGTCTCACTAATTCGATGGATCATGACCATGGGTAGTTGTGTGGACTCAGTTTCGACAATAGTAGATGAACCGGGATTTGTAGAAACAAATTGTTCCAACTCTGGTATATTGGAAGATGATGCTTCACCAGAGGCACTGATGGTACTGGCTTCGGTAGAACGGTGTCGCCTTCGCCGCCCAAAAGTGACTTCTGGTGGTAAAGGTGGTTTCAATGCAAGTCTACACAAACGATGGGGAAAGGGATTTTATTTTTCTATGATGACTAATTTATTTTAACCAAAAAAAATAAAAAAATAAAAGGGTAATGCTAGGCAAAAGGTTTACCAAGAAACTGTGAACTGCAGAATACCTCCTGGTGAACCAAGAAGTACGAGCAGGCAATCTCCCCGAATGTTGTGTTCGATGTATCACAATTTACAAGGTAGCTCGCTCAGTTCACTATGGATGGATATAAACCTAAATTTTTCCTCCAAAATATACCCGAAGGTATGTGGAGGCCCAAGTTCGTATTAGCGTTTTCTGATGTGAAACCGCACAATGAGAGCACCACTTTATACTTTTTGTACTATAACACCACCTGATATACCCAAAAGTATGTGGACGAGCTACGATATACTTACATATGTGGAATGAGATATCACACTCATAATGTATCGTAGAAAATTAACAACAACTGCTATGTTTTATGATGCTGGAACATGTCTCTAGCCTAGACCCTCTAAATGTTATCGTTATGGTTCCAATGCTTTTTTAGGTAAATTGATGTAAATTTTAAGTTGATCTTGTTTATCAATTTTCCTTTCAAGGTTCACCGCGATGATGTGATGGAAATTCCTAAAATGAAAAATAAAATGATAACCAAACTTTTCAATTTTTGTTTCTTCATTGAAAATCCTATCTACTAGAGGGAAAGAGCAATCAATTTTGAGAGAAAAAAAAAACAAAGAGCACAAACTAATATGCAACTTTTCCTAATTTTTTCCTATGCAAAACACACAATCCACTACATAGAAATGCAGATTTTTCTTTTCAAACCCTTTAATGTGAATGCAGAAAAGGAAAATAAATGCATCAAATCAACAACAAAAAAATGCTTTTTTCTTTGAGAAATGATGAATTGAACAACAATTTATCTTTTAGGAAAAATGAAGAATAGAACTACATTTTCTCCTATAGGAAACGGAGAATTTAACGACAATTTACTTTTCAAAATCAAATGGATTTAATGCAATAGTGAAAATACTTTGAAATTAATTTTTCAATGATAAAGAAAAACACTTTAAAGAGACATTGAACAAACTTATCTTTCAAAGGAGGAATATTTAGGTAAAGTCACTGGTCTCTATGAGGCATCAGGCAATTTAAAACACAGAAAACAAAAGGCTAAAAGAAAATGTAATGAAAAATTCAATAGGAATTTGGTTTGTTCTAGGGGGAAACATAGTCTCTAAGTAGAGACAGTGCGTTGCAAAGCACCCCTGAGTGGGAGACAGTGCTATGAAAAGCACTGTGTCTTGGTCAATAGTGTGTTGGGCGCAATAGAGAACAAAAACTCAAGTTGTTTAACACACTTCTAATGCAATTTTTTATTTCAAAAATCCTAATCTTTAAGATTAAATGATACTGGGTGGATAAACAGAGGCAAACACACCAAGGATGAAGGGTAAACTCCCCATCAGAGTCGCTAATTTGTTATGCGAAATTATGGATTACAGATAAAACACATTCCCTAAATGTGGTGCTCATTTAGAACAACAGATTAAAGAATTTGTAGATACTTTTCCTAACAGTAAATAGACCCACAAAACAGATCAAGAAACTTACTTGGAGTCCAAGCGCTTCCTATTTTCCTTCTGTCGCTCTTGTTGTAGCTTCAAATCCAAGCTAGATCACCAAAATATATCCTGCAACAATGAATACTAAACAACAAAGAGATTGCAATATACAGATGGATATTTACATTAATCAGTTAAATCAATGAAACATGAAACATATACGTCAGATAAGAATCCATAATATGAAAGACAAGCTTATATAGATACATATGTGGGAAATTAAGCAACAATCTTTATTAATGGATAGAAGGGGGAGGTTACAACCAGCGATTGATTTGATGTCACCAAATCCAGTATCATCCCAGCCTCATCACAATGAACATCTCTCCAACAACATATCACTCAAATCAAACACTCAATTGAGAATCCAAGAGAATTTCTCTACCAAATTTATTCCTTCTCAAGCACTAGGATCTGTGCTCAATTTATAGATGAGCTGAAGGTACTTTCACAATTAATGACTTTCTAATAATATGTAATACATGTTCCCAAGCTCAGAGGTGTGAAATGGACACATGGAGTCGAAGATTGACACATATGCACTCTTCTAGAAGGCACTGGCCAAGTGGAGATTCCGGAACAATGAGAATTTCGCTCCCAATTTGACCAACACACCTTTGAGTGTCAGGAAGTGCTTTGCAGAACACCCTTGAATGGAGGTAACTACATATGCAATGCAGTTAGTCCCTTGAAATACTACGTTGGTGAGCTCATAGGTGATATAACATGTACTTCAAATCTTGGAAACCTTGCAATGGAAGTCATGGATAATTTGCTCTTTTTCTTTGTCGTAGGGCATGTAGCAACTGAAATGATAGGGGATGATAGACCCTATTCGTTGGTTATGGGGATGATTTCCACTTAACCAGGTCATTGGGAATGGTGCCGAAATTGACCTATAACATGTGCTCCACTTAGTTTTTTCGAAGAACGGAAGCCGAGAGATGTGAATTTTGATGGCCATGGATGGTAAAAATTCTCACTCAGAGAATAACATGGCGGACATGTAATCCTAGCTAAAATTTCATTGGTCATAATGGAACCATGGTGGACCCATAGGAACATCAAATTAGAGGAAATTTTCTCGGTTATAATCAAGAGAGCATGTCAAAGAATTTTTGCCGAGAAATTTTTCGGTGAGAAAATAAACATCGGGAGCTATAGTTTGGGACTAGGACGAGGTTCCATGCTGAAATTATGACCATAGGTGAGGAATTTTTATAAACGCTAGATAAGTCCTTAGTGCTTAGAAAAATTAGCCCAGTCAATGGTTGTATGTGTGGTGTTTGTGTTGAGCGCTCGGGCACGAAAATCGATCTATAGTCTTGACTGTTAGTACCTTAGGCCTATACTAGAGGGCTAACTCCATGAATGGGTCAGAAATGTAAATTTGGCATTTGCACCATATTTGGTTCTCTAAATACAAACCAACTAAGCACTAAAATTGGAAAAACGAAGGCGTGAACGATTTGGAAGAAAATTGGAAGAATGGATAGTTTGGAGATAGATTTAGCATTATTGGATAAATTTGGTGATGAACTAGGTTTAGAAAAGCTCTACTAAATCCTGATAAATTTTTTTATATTTACAAAAATTAGTAGTTAAACTCAGAGTTTCTTGCAATAACAGGTGAGAAGGTTTACAATACTTAAAGAAAACATTTGGAAGACATGTTTGAATTAATACAAAGGAAAAAATAAACATTTATGCATGATATTGAGTTGAACTTAATTACAAGTTCAATAACTAAAATTATCAGCTCAAATTTATCTATAAGCATAATTGAATTTTCAACATGTGTGCATTAAGTTATTTATGTTGGTGAATGTTGGTGGATTTATCAGTGATCAGAGATTGTTGAAGGTGTTTTTTGGTGAGTGTTTGAAGTGATAAATTATTTTTCTTATGTAAGGAAGTCGCATTCATTATTTGAGTTTGAAAATTGTATGAAATATGAATCATTCAGGTCAGGAAATTGGTAGCTTGTAGAACAGGGGTTGTATATCCTTGTAATAATGGTTGGTAAATAGTTATGGATTGGAGATCCTTTCAGTGGTTACTGATAAACTAGGGGTTGTATTGGTGTTGTATCTCCTTTAAATTATAGATGATAAATTAGGGAGTAGTAGCTTCCTTTTGGTTGTAGCCAAAGAATTATGTAGCAACAATTGGAATCTTGCCTTATGAAGTAATTTGAAGAAAATTATGTTTTCCATTTGTGCTTCTAATGATTGATTCTTGTGATACTGATATGAAATAATTATTTAAGTGTTTATTGGTGTCCTAGTGTTATGCAAAATTCTAATCTATGGATAAAATAGTCTTCCCTGAGTGTGGTGTTCCTTCACTTAGAACAACATAATAAAGGTAAATGTTCTTTTCTCTAAAATAGATAGAAAGATAGAAGGGCTAAAGACCTAATTGTGATCCTTCACTCTCATTCCTCTTCTATTGTTGTTCCTGTCACTCTTGATCTAGCTGAAACCTACTTGATCAATACCTACAATCAAAGACAAAAGAAAACAAACGACATAAAGATATACATTCTATCTACCTTAACCAAATTGAACCAATTAAATTTGAGAATACATTCACAAGATATAAGTGCATATATGAGAGAAAGAACAAATATCTTTATTGAAATATTAGGAGGAGTATAACCAGTGGATCAGTTCGTCATCAACCTGCTCCAACTTCATTTCGTCCTCATCACACCAAGCATCATCTAGCAGCATAATAGTACTTCATCTCCCAAGAATTGAGAATCCAACATCATAACACTACACAAATTCTTCCTCCCTTGCACTTAGATGAGTGCTCATTTTATATGGAAATTGTAGGTAGTTTCTCAATAAATGATATTGAATGGTTTTCTAATAATAAATGAGACATATTTCTAGGTTCAATGGTGATGGATGAACACATGTATTCAAAGTATGACACCTATGAGCTCTTCTAGAAGGCACTGGACATCTGGATATTCTCGGAACAATGACGATTTCGCTCCCAGGAGACTAATGCACCCTTAAATGTCGGGAAGTGATTTTTAGAGAACCCTTGCATGGGGTTAAGTTCTTTGAAACACACTTAGGCCTATTAAGAGGAGTTTTGATGAGTCAATGAGTCATTTTAACTATACTTCAAACATTGAAATTCTCATGAATTAAGACCATTAGTGGAATGACTTCTCTAGGGAATGTAGAAAATTAAACAGGGGATGATAGACCCTGTTGGTATTGAATTAGGGGATGACAGAGCCTGTTCATACTGGTCTGAGGGATGATGCCCAAATTTACCTATAACACCTAGTATTCTGCATGAGTAAAAGAAAGTTTTAAAATGCCTAGAATACTGATTCACCCCCCACCCCCCAGTATTGTCCTAGTTTATAACAATAACAACTATCAGAATTGGAAATGGAGGAGGACCCTGCTATGACACAAGAACTAGTAGTGTTAGATGTGGAAAGGTACCTTGTTGTAACACAAGAACTAGCATGGATACACATGGAGGAGTACCCTACTTCAACAAAAGAACCAGTAGTGCTAGACATGAAATCAAACATTTCTACAATAGTACAAGAACTTTAAAAGGTGGAAGTAGAGGAAAATAATGCCAAAGGGGAGAATATAGAAGGTAAAGTGATTAAAAAATCATAGGAAGAAAAATTCAAATAGGGAATAGTTGTAGCAACTCAAGAGCCCAATATTATTGTGAAAAATCATAAAAAAATCCACAAGAACAGGAAGAAACAAAAATATATAGGTACATTTTTCCTAAATCCATTATATTCATCCATTATTAGAAGGAATAAAATTTTGGAGAAGATAAATAAGGACCTACACCATCAAGTGTAAACCTTAAAATCCAGATTGAGGGCTAGCCAATCTTAGAAAGGGTTGGACTACCTTTCTCAAGTAGTGATACTTATGGAAACAAAAAACTTTAATAGGGGTATACAAACAAATAAGATATTTTTCCAAGAAAATGGAAATAAAATAGGTGAGAATTTGTAGGAAATAGCCACTCAGACATAGGTAAACCTAAGAGGAATAAAAGGTTGTCCAAAAAAGTAAGCATGACATATGGTGGAGTTTTCAAGAAGAAAAATGGAAAACAATGATGTAAGCATATGAATAAGCAATTATGACAATAAGGGAACATCGCTAAGATATATAGATTCTTAGAGAAAAGTGGGCAGAGCACCTAGAGTTCCATATGTCTAAATGGGACTAGTGGAAAAAGGAAATAAAAACAGAGGCTAGAAAATCCTCTTAGTTACAAAACCAGGTGAAGAAATTGCAAAAATAGAAGATACAACTTGGTTTACTAATGGAATCTAGACTTAATTGTAGGGCACCATCCCCTAGGTACAATATGTATTTGTATGACAAATATTTTATGTTTCGGGGAAAAGCATTGTTGATAAGTAATCCCTATGAAATAACCTCACCAACTAGTTTCCTAGAGGCCTACTATGAAATAAATAATGAAGAAAGAAATATGTTGTGTGGATTGTGTCAACACAACATTTTACTTCATCAAGATCCTACATGAAACCTCAATCACTTCATAGGGGGGTGTTTAATTAAGAGATTTTGAAATATAATTAAATAATCATACTGATTAGATGTTTTATTATGGGTTGAAGGATAATTATACAAACCCAAAGTTGTTATCGTCACACATTACAATTTTTTTAACACTCAACGACATGAAAATTTATTGGATCGTAATAGAAAAGAGGTTGTTGACCATAGCAGGGTACAAATACAACTGCTAGTCAAAACACCTACAAAAGGATGTGCTAAGTGTTTAGCCAATTTAATGCCTTAAATTTTTCAACATAAATCATCAACCGAGGTTAGTAATCTGATGAAGTGTGGTGCACTATATATTCTTAGTCAACCTTCTTCTTACTTCGTTGTGTATGTTTCTATGTTTGTTTTTGGGGGGTTTTGTTCTTTATGTCTAAAGGTTAATTTTAAGAAATGAGAACTATGAAATGAATCTACTGAATCTAAAGAAATTTAAATGTTAAAACTAATTTTGAAAGAAGGAAGAAAAGGAAGTGTTCTTTAGCTATTCTAATTTGCATAAAAATGAATCAACCTTAAATGGCTAGAATTTTATTTAAAAATAGACTATCTATTCTAATGACTTTGAGCTTTTGGAAATTAAAGTTAATTATAATATATATTAATTTAGTTCTACTCCATGGATTGAAATATGAATCTTATGACTAATAATTTAAAGGACAATGCTAATCGAAATGAAAGCAAATTCAAAGGAAAAGCAACTATTGTATGACCAACTACTCAAGTATTCAATATGGAAGTATGATAAAGTCACCCTCTTGACATGATTTACAAGCAATTGATTATACTTTAGTTTAAAGATTTTAATCTAAGAAAGAATTTAAATAACATATAAAGGAAAGCTCAATTACTGTATATTTTAAATACTCAAGCATCCAATTTGGAAGTATGACAAAGTCATCTTCTTGGCATGATTTACAAGCATCTAATTATACATTTAATTGAGGATATGATCTAGGAAAGCAGTGTAAAGGAATGTAAAGGAAAACTCAAATTATTGTATATTTCAAATACTCAAGCATCCAATTTGTAAGTATGATAGAGTCATCTTCTTGGCATGATCTAATTATACACATATTTGAGGATCTGATCTAGGAAAGCAGTGTAAAAACATGTAAAGAAACTAAACAACTGTGATCTCTAATGCCTTAAACATAATCCAATGTGGAAAATAGAAGAATCTACTTTCTTGAGATGTTCTAGGAAATCAAAAGATTACACAATCATTCTAAAGCTAATACTAAGAAAGCATTCATAAATGTAATCTATGCAATTAATCTAAAAGTTGCAACGCAATATGAATCTATTTATGAATTGAAAAAACAGAGATAATGAAATTTTAACTAAAATAAATAATGAAAAACCTCCTCCTGTGCAGGGGTCGTCTACAACAGAATAGGTAGAGATCCTAGAAGAATATATGCGCATTAAGAAGAAACGGGAACTGGAACCATGAACACAACCTTCGTATAATGAAAAAGACAGAGTATCAAAGCATACACAATGTTTATAGAAAATTAAGACTATCTTCGGTCTTCACACAACCAGTATTTAAACAAAATTAAATGTAACTTTCAGGAGCTAATTCCGCCTACAAATGGTGATTACAACCGAAACATAGAATTAAATTCAAAGTGGTTAAATCTTGATTTTGTATATCTGGGCGAATGAAGAGTTCTTCGTTCTCAGGTCACGTCTTTTGACCGTACTTTGACCACGATCACAAACACCTTTTCCTGTTGAATTTGACCAAATGGATAGGAAGAAATCCATATATGGATCATTTTGGAGATGCACATGTGTCTCGTTCCTTTATTTTGTCCTCAGAACCTATCAAACCATAAAAGTAGCTGCGCAAAAAACAATTAGCTGTAGAATAGGTTGTGTTCTATAGCTAAGTTACAAAAATCTATTCAAATAAAAAGAACATCAAAATATAATATAGAGATCATTCAAATGCATTCTCTGAGATAAAACATGTCAGTTATCATTGATTGGAGTGTATGGAATTATGAAAAGGTAAGGAAAAGTGATGAGAAAGGATGTCAGAGAAAGGACAATTCTGAGGTTCAACATACCCCCACTAAGAAACCATTGCATGTCCTCTTGCAATTCATCAAAAATGTGAACTTCCTTCTCCTATTTCATTTGTTTGGACACTTATGCTAATACATCTATTTTTCTCTTCTTTCTTTTCATTGAAGTGACTTCCATCCTAGGCTTCCTCATAAGGAGTTTGTATTTGAGATTGATGACTATCATTTTCAGTGATTTTTTCTTTATTTTTAACTTTATGTTATTTTTGTACCACAGTCCCAAATGTAGGATGGCATTATCACTAATGACTTTCTCCAATTGGTTCTGCTTCTTTAAATCTTCATTCTCCTATTTAATATAACTATTCAATAACTCTAACTCATAGATTTCTTGTTTAATGATGTTAACTAGAGGTTCTTGTGGATTGATAGGCAGTTTTGGATTCACTGTTGCATTCCTTTCATCCAATGACTCTATATAGTCATATATCTCTTGTTGTGTTGGGTCTATGCCTAGAGATCTTCTGTTGGGACTGCCTTCATATTTATGTATAGGAGAATTTATAGGGCTATGTGGAGGAGAGATATTGATGGGTGATGGAACTGGAGGTTCCTCCTCTAAATTTACAAGCTCTGTTCTTGTGATGGTGTCTTCTTAATTGTCCCTCGGAGTCTAGAGCTTCTCCTTGGCTGTAGAGGGTTTAATTTTTCTTCACTTGTAACCTTTCTCCTCTTTTTTGTTTTACCACCTGTCTTAACTCTACCCTACTTCTTTTTTTTCATCAACTCCGCAAGGGTAAGTTCCTCTTCATTTTGTTGTAGTGGAGGTCAAGTTCTGTCTTCAATGCTTGTATCAATTTTCTTTCTTCTACTTTTCCTAGTCTTGTCTCCCTTAGGCTACTCTGGCTCATCTTGGAAATGGTTTCTGATCAAAAATTTCTCCCAAGAATCTCCTATACTTTTCATATGGAATTCAAAAAGTATTTTTACCAACCCATGATGGTGCATAGTGTTCTCTATAAAATTAATTCTCTTATGTACATTTGTAGACATTATTTTTAAACTATTTAGTAAAAATAAAGGGAGATTTATTTCACCATCCTCCAAAAATTTCATAAAAAATGGAATATGATACACAAACATGCAGCCAAATATGCCTTCACAAGTGATAAACTTCTACAAAATTAAAAGAATTTTTCTCCATTTATTCTTGAGTTTTGAGCTAGGAATGCCCTTTTTGTAAACACAAATATCCATACTTGGGTTTTTTAGGACAACTCTCCATGCTTCACTGTGAAATTATTTGTTTTTAAACCACCTTTAACCAACTCTTGGGAACTTTGTGGCTTCAGCTATGAATGCCTCGGTCACTGAAAATTTTATATCTCCTATTTTGACTTCTGTTCCATCAAAAGACCTCACGAAAGTTTTCTATAAACTTGAGCCACTTATCCTTTTGCAGCATCTCTTTGATATGAGGATAACCCTCCATGTATTTAGCTCCCACTGGTTCAGTCCTAACTATCAAACCCATATCTTCTGTCATGAAGAGTCTAGCCTTCAAAATTATCTTTCTCTATATGAAGTGAATTGGGTTTCGGATCTGGTGAAGGACTTCGAGGATTTGTAGGAAAGTATGGATGATATGGATATTTTATGGCGTTTTAAGAAACGCAGATGGATAGGTTACGGCAATAGGACATGACTATTTAATCATAAATGGGGGAGTGCGTTATGGACCGTTATGAAACATGATGTGGATTATGTGGCCGATCCATGACAAGATATGAGTCCAAATCAAATC
The DNA here is from genome assembly GCA_034641835.2 of Pinus albicaulis. Classification (NCBI taxonomy): domain Eukaryota; kingdom Viridiplantae; phylum Streptophyta; class Pinopsida; order Pinales; family Pinaceae; genus Pinus; species Pinus albicaulis. Next base: position 677,281,325 of record CM076577.1, read on the forward strand.
AAATGATGACATATTGAGGCAACATGTGATCATCTACGCTATACATGTTAATGTTTGTGACCTTGTTATTTAAATAAATTTATGTAACTTACCTTTAGAACTAACCTTTTGTTGCTATTTCCTCAGTGTTGATTCTTCAGGTATCCTTTAGCATGACGATCTTCAAATGGAGTTATCAATTTCATGTGCTCAATATTCTTGCTTCAGTAGACTGAAAAAAATGTGACAGAGATGCAAAATGTGGTATCAGCTGCAGAATGGAATGTCAGTTGCAGAATGGAAGTAGTTATGTACCACTTTTTATTGCTTTCTAGAAAATAAAGGGAACAAATATTTTTGGGATTTTTAGAAATGGAATGGAAAACATAAGATGTCAAAACCCTGATTTTCATCCTATATTTTCTGTATAAGGATGCCAATCATTGATTGGTTTTCACACTTATACAATTATTTTTTATTATTATTTTTTTTTTGAATAATATATATATATATATATATATATATTAGAAAGGAAAAATAAAAATATTAAGTTGGGGAAGAAGAAGGATTCTTCTTCACTAACTTCATATGAGTATTATATTGGAAAATTTTGATAAACTCTTCTCTTGAAATTGGCTTATGATAGAATTTTAATATATGTCCATTCACAAGAAGAGGTACCTTTTCTTCATCAATTTCCCTTATCCTGACTGCTCCATTTTCAAAGACTTTTTCAATCTCATAAGGCCCAAGCTGATGAGTCTGAAAATTTCCTTGAAATTCTTTGAAATTTTAATCAAAAAAAAGTGCCCAATCCCCTGCTTTAAACTTTTTCTCCTTGATATATTTATCATGCCATTTGGACCTTTGCTGCTGGACAAAACTGGTTCTTTGAACTGCATCTTGCCTAATTTCATCAAGCTCATTAAGTTGTTCCAATCTATGCTTCTGAGATTCTAATAATCCAAGCCCCAATTAGACAGCCATATTGAAGGTTTGGATCTGAAATTCTATAGGAAATAGGACTTACTTCTAATAAACAAGTTCATACGGAATTGTTGTGTAGATTAATCCATCTTGCGGACAAGACCGATCTCTCTAGTACTAAAAGTAACTAGCAACAAACAGCCAATTATACTAATCTCTCTCTAAGCATATAAGATTCATAAAAACACTATATAGGTGTAAGGCCTACCTTATGTCCAGCGCTTGCTTGATCTCGTTGAAGTCCTTCCCGTGCACTGAAAGAACGTTCCTCGTGAATCTGCAGTCATAAACAAGCAAAAAGATTACGCAACACCTATATAGACATTATTATAAACCATACTCATCATAATGATCAAGGAATTTATGAAATAAACCATGAATAGACAGTTTAATGAGAGAAATGAGTATATTTGTATTAACTTCAAATAAAGAAAACCTTTACAACCTGTGCCTTGATGTTGTGCGGGTCCTCCCAGGGTCCGAAGCAGGAATCTCTTCTAATTTGACAAGCATTGCACTCTTTGAACCAAGACAGATAGAGATGAGTGATTTAACCTCACAGAAAGTCTTAGTTAACTGAGTCTGAATCTCAACAGCATTTAACTTCAAATATCTTAAGCTTGAACTCCCTTTGAGGCTACCCAAGGCCTCTTTTTATAGTGGAAAAGAGGAGGTTTCTTGTTCTAAATATGAAGGGATAGAATCCTCCTTCAAAGGGATTAGCTCCTTACATCAAGGGGTTAGCTCCATCAAGTGAGGGATGCATGAACCTTCTCAAAGCGTATCCATTCCCAAAAATTCCCATCTAGAATCTTCTAGAATTCATCTAAAATTCACTTTTTATCTTTACTTTCTCGCCTTTTTGAATTTTACAGAGGTCCGCACCCATAACACAAAGAATGTGCGGTATGGTTCCGCAGGAGGGCTGAACTTTAGGTGTGGGACCGCAGGTAATGAATAGAGAAAGTGCGATACCAATGTTTAGGGGATTTTTAGGAACTTTTCTCTGATTTTGAAAGCTTGACATGAGGAGCTGATATGTTAGACTTGCAAAAGGAGGAAGTATGAGTAATAATGAGCTCATACTCATAGTAAAATGTCAGGATGACATTTTTTAGTGTAACAAATTGCCCCCTAAAGTGAAAAGTCTAGAATAGATGAAGCTAAAGTCTGTCATATATGAAGAGTGCAGTACTTTATCATTTCAAAGATCATCCTGTGGACACCCCAGTCGGAACCTGTAAAAACATTCAATGCAAAATATATACATATATATGTCATCACTGAGGTAGGCATTCCCATACTTAGATAAAAACTAACTATAAACTAACTGAAATCGTTCTGATACAGGAATGATTTTGAATACATCATAGTACAGATATATGTAGACATAGTATGGACGCAGCCATCTGTTTATCAATAGTCTACTGTATAGATGAAAACAAAATTCCTCACAGCCTGGATGGTGGAAACTAGATCCAGGGTCTTGATTTCCGCATCTCGAACCAGTACGATTCTATCCATGTGAATGAATGTGTCAAAGTCGAACATGGTAGAAACCACTTGATTACCAGTCAATGATGTGAACTGTTAACAAGTGTGAGAGAAACCATCAGTAATGTCAATGGCTCTCAAAGTACTCAGTACAATCCATGAAATGTGAATGAATGAGCTGAAGTCGAACATTTCATGGAATCGTTCGATCGAAGGTCAATGCTGCAACCTGGCGTCGAAGGCGAGAAACCTGCCATTGAGGCATGAAGATTTCAAGGTACTGACGATTTCTGGATCAACTTCCTAGATAATGTGCCGATGTCGATAGAAAGTGATCTTTTGTAGGCAAGCCCACAACACAAAATCATAGATCAAGTCTTGAAAATATATTGGCAAGGACTGACTCAGGGATGGTCAAAAATGGATGACAGATATTTTGCAGATGAATGGTTTATTTGAACTGTTCTCTTGAACACATAACGACACTGCAGATGGCTTGGTAACAATTGACCCAAAGCTAATACCCAGAAACCGGCTGAAGACTTTCAATGCGGTTTGATTAACTGTTAGGCAAAGGATTTCCCAACCCAGGTAAATGAAAGTGTCGTGTCCAAGAGTGGTTTACTGAGTTTTCGAAAAATTTAAAATAAAACAAACACGCCCATTTTTCTCTCTTTTTCCCCCACCATTTCTGGCAATTACCTCTTTATTTTTTGACAAGATTGAGGAGGATAACATTTGCTTGGTTATAAGCTCATCCTTCGGATGAGTCCAACTTAGTTTAAAATTTGAACCCTAAGAAGGAGTGGTTAATTCTTGTTGAAAATTAAACAGGTCCTTTACTGTTAAGTTTTAACGAGTCCAGTATAGGAGAAACTCGGTGTTTTTCAGTTTTAGGGAGTCAGAAGAAAAAAATTAAGAAAACTCCATGGGTGTACTTTTTCGTAAATTTAGTCTCTCGAGCCTGAAAAAGGATAAAATAATGCGGGAGAGAACTCTATTGACCGTATTTAGTCAACGTATACCTTTTTCGTAAATAGTCCATTCCAGTCCGTAAAAGGGGTAAACTTATACTGAAAGGATGACTGTTCATTTACTTTAACGAGTTCGAATAGTCAAGTACTCGGCAATCTTTTCATATTTAGAGAGTCTGAAAAGGGCTTAAAAGAGGACTCCAAGGTTTCGCTTTTTCGTAAATTTTTTGAAAGAGTCCGAAAAAGTGATAAAAGTATGCTCTTTGTTGAAAAATGATCAGTTCACCTGAAAAATCCAGTTTCTGCACAAAAACTTGAAACATTACACATACCTGTTTAAGATAAGTAAAAATGCTTTCAAAAATACCCTTTTTAAAGTGAAAAATAAATAAATTAAAAATTCATCCATTCGAAAAAACTTATAAAAAGGACTTTTTCAATTTCATTTTTACCGTTCAGTTTCAGAGTGAAAAGTAAAAATCTTTTGGATAAGAAAGTTCCTGTGAAGATTCTGGAAAATTCGTCCATTGGAATCGAGAACCGTCAGTCCCAGGTAATCCACAACCTCTCTATCTTGTTTTTCATCTGTTTCAAATTTGTTTTTAAGCTTTAGTTTGAATTTTTGGGGCAAAAAATGGTTTGAAAATGCACCCGCGGGGTCCGCAGGTGAGACACACGTTACCTGCGGACCCCGAATTTTTCCTATAAGGAAAAAGTCGTGGGTTTCGCACCCGGCACACAGCCCGCGTGCGGACCTACGCTCTGTTTACAAAGAGCGGGTGCGATACCCGCGTGGTTCATTTTAAAACAATGATTTCTCATTAATTTGCCAAAAATTTTCAAATAAAACTATTCTAACTTGCCTTGTTCTGTATTGTAGGATTAACAAGATGCTTATCTGGCGAGAATGTGAGCACGAGGAAGTAGATGAATCTGCAATACTTCATTTTCCCACACAAAGGGCATTAAAAGCATGTGGCTTATACAAATTTTGGGCCATCTCTGGCATGAGGGCACAAGTAGAACTCTTGACATGGTTGGTAAACAGATGGAACGTGGAGGACCAGTGCTTCTTCATTGGTGGCCACCGACTCGAAATTGAGCTGGAGGATATATATTTCTTGACTGGTTTGTCCAAGAGGGGCGAACATGTTTCTTTGTTTAGGACTAGGCCAGGTGGCCAGACTATCGCTAGTCTCCAACTAGAATTCTGCAATGACCAGGAAAATCCTCAGGACAAACGGATTGACATAAAACACATCATCTGTCCTGAATTGAAAGTTATTTCTTTTACTGTTACCAAACCGTGTGGGAGTGCTGCGCTTCATGTAGCTACTGGTTCCCAAATGCGTATTTCCATGGACTGTTTTCGCGACACCATCTTTAACTGGTGTGAAGCTGTGTTGGCCAATGTAAAAGGCCAACTAACCAGAGAAAAAAATGGGAAACTGAATAACTTTGGATATGGATCCATTGTTGTTTCTTTTTCTCTGGAGAGGATCCCCTTGTTAGCTCCACAGAGTATCGTTGTTGATGCCGGTCGACCTCGAGAACCGAGAATGGTTCATTGGTCCGCGTTGATGGCCCGTCATGCTATTGAGGGTACTGAGATTGTGCGATTCCCTTCTTCATATTTTCGTTGGCTGGATTGCCAAATTTTTGTGATAGAGGATTTTCCGTATGCCGGGATAGATTTCCGCGGTGACAGAGAGATGACTCTCCCTGCAGGGGAACAGTGGGATGATTCAGGTAAAATTATTTTTCAACGTTTGCTAAGTTCTAAATTTTTTTTTTTTTAATTTTTTATCGTCTTTGAAAACTAATAACCAAATTTTTTTGAATACAGACATTGGTCCACATCGACCAGCTCATCTCCAACCTTACGAGAGAAGACAACCAGTTGCGCCCGCACCAGCCCCAGCAGGCCAATCAGTGGAGATTTTGACTGATTTGGAGCATCATCTAGAGCGTTTGACTCTAGATATTCCAGAGACCAGCATAGATGACATTCCTCTCAGGCTACAGAGATATGTGATTGGAGTCCCAGGACCTTTCAGGAGGTTCCTATGCAGGGTGGCCCGGGCAGTGGTTTCTTATCGTGATCACCATCAGTGATGGGATGATCGTGTAGACTCATATTTTTGAATTTTGTATTATCATTTTTGCCGATCATAAGGTGTTTCCAACCTATGATCGAAGACGATGTATATTTTTTGAAAACACTCCTATACTATGATATATCACTATTTTGACGACTATCTGTGTACATATGTGAATGTTGTTTGTTTTACTGCTTTTAATTATTGCAAATGTCTATTTATCATACTAGAAGCAATTGAATCTGCTAATGTATTTAAATATCTTGGAATATGCTGATATTCAATGTAATCAAATTCACGTTCCAAGAGACGAACTCTAAAAAACAACCGTAACAATACTGGATTTCTAATGGTATAAACCTTGTTAAGTTGTAATACAACAAGTTCAGAATCCAACCTTACAATCAAAATCCGAATTCCAAATGATATGGATTCAGACAATAACTCAATCACTGCACTATACTCGGCAATGTTATTTGTTGTTTGACCAAGGCTTACCCCATGCATGGATACTAACTCATCAGAGGGTGAATAGATAACCCAAGCTGCGGAAGAAATGTTCCGTGTACTACGACAAGCACCATCAACAAAACCAATGTAGGTTTGAAGAGGCGTCGACATCTGCAATATCAAGAGTAAAACTCAGATAAGCAGGAATAGTGACAAAAACACACTTCTAAACTAGGCACACCTTTCTAATCTAAAACACACCAACAGTAAAGAAATCTAAACTAACAAAAATCTCCACACCTAGTTTAAGCATAATATCGCTTTAGATAAAGCCCATTTCTGGGTTTATCCAAAGGGACACCGTCAAAATCTATCAACTCATAGGCCCCTTTTGCTAACTTTCGTTTCACAATGTAAGGACCATGCCACATAGGCACGAATTTCCCAGCTCCTAGCTTGTCGTTGGCTTGATCATAAAGTAAAACTAGGTCTCCTTCTGAAAAATTTCGAGGGGTCACATTTCTATCATACTGAGCTTTTATCCTTTTAACATGAGCCTCGTTTGCTATTGCAGCACTTCGTCGATTCTCATCTAATTGGGCTAAGTACAAGAAACGTTTCTCCTCTTCAGACGTAGCTAGAAGTAATTCTACGGCTAATTTTAGTGACGGTATTTCGCATTCAATCGGCAACACAGCTTCCAAACCGTAAACCAGTTGAAAAGGAGTGAAACCCGTTGATGTTTTGACTAAGGTTCGATATGCCCAAAGCGCTGAAAATAACATGGAATGCCAATTCGTCTTGTGAATACCAATGATTCGTTTAATCATGGTGACTAAAACTTTGTTAATGGCTTCAACCAAACCATTGGCTTGCGGATAGTACGGAGTGGAACTATCGTGGCGTAGGCCAAGTTGTTCTGTCAGTTCAGTCATCATGACATTCCGAAAATGACTTCCATGATCCATAATAATAGCTTGAGGAACACCGAACTTAGCAATTATGTGATTAAATATGAATGTTGCAGCAGTCTTGTCGTCAACTGAATATGTGGGCATCGCCTCGGCCCATTTTGTAAAATAATCTACCGCTAAGATAATATACGCATGCCCCCCGACCGAGTGAGGGTTACATGTAATAAAATCGATACCCCATTTCGCAAAAGGACCAACAACAATTATAGGGTGAAGAGAAGCAGGTGGCGCGCGCATTTTCCGATCAAAAATTTGACAGTTGTGGCATTTCCGAACCGCATAAATGCAATCTTTGAACAACGTTGGCCATAAATAACCTGCACGCAATATCTTTTGGGCGGTGGCATACCCAGACATATGACCGCCACATGCTCCAGAATGACAGTCATTTAACACCTTTTCAGCTTCTTCATGAGTTAGACAACGTCGGAAAACAGAATCCGCTCCTCGTCGATAAAGTGTATCACCAATGATATTATATTGTTGGGATTGGAAGCATATTTTCCGTCGCTGAGTTCGTGAAATGTCAGGCCGAAAAGATTGGGTTTGGAGATACACAATAATATCCCCATACCATGGATCAAGCGTACTGATAAGAAACAAAGATTCGTCCGCAATGGACTCTTCTGCCACTGTTTCAGTATCAGTAGAGGGGAAATCGCACATCAATTCCGCAAATACCAAAGATTTCTTTGCCTTGGATTTTTCAAATTCCAAGTCAAATTCCTGCAGGATAACTATCCATTTGGAATATTTTCCCCCTAGCAATTGTTTGGTCAAAATATACATCATAGGGTTGCAATTAGAAATTACCGTGGTTTTACGTAACAAGATGTAATGTCTAAAACGTTGGATAGCTTGAACAGCTGCCAAGGCCAATTTCTCCACATGTGTGTATTTGATTTCAATCGGATGCAGATTCCGACTAAGATAATAAATCACATGTTCATTGTGAGATTCATCTTCCTGAACTAGTACCATCCCAATGGTGGAATGAGAAGCAGCGAGGTACAAAATGTAATCTTGGTTGTAGTTGGGAGGATGCAATAACGGTGCATGGGTCAACGTGTGTTTAAGTGCATCAAAAGATCGATCAGCGATCTCGTCCCAAAAGAACGGAATGTCCTGTTTCAACAACCGGGTAAAACCCTTTGTAAGCTTGGCATAGTTAGGAATAAATCTACGTAAAAATTTTGCTTTCCCCTGCAAAATTTGGAGTTGGCGTAAAGTCGAAGGAGGAGGCAATTTAACGATGGCTTCGACCTTCGATGGATCAACGCGAATGCCTGCTCTCGAGACAACAAATCCCAGTAATTGACCTGATTCTACGCAGAAAACACATTTGTGCGGATTCAGCCTTATCCGATAATGCCTACATCTCATAAAAATTGCTCGTAAATGAGTGGGATGATTGGCCTGACGTAATGAATGAGCAGTAAGTCATCGAGATATGGCTGGACAATGTGCTTAATGTCATGAAATGCGTAAGACATAGCCCGTTGAAAAGTTGCTCCAGCGTTCTTTAGTCCAAAAGGTAGTTTACAATAAGCAAATGTTCCCCATGGACAAATAAAAGCTATTTTGGGTTGATCTGCAGGGAGTATGTTTATTTGATTGTAGCCGGAAAAGCCATCCATAAAGGAAAACAATTCACTGCCAGCACAATCATCGATTATTTGATCGATATAGGGAGTTGGATAATTATCTTTTGGACACGCTCGATTAATATCCCTATAATCGATACATACTCTTATCATTCCTTGTTTTTTAGTCACAGGAACAATATTCGATACCCAATCCGTTAAGGGAATTGGATAAATGAATCCTGCTCGAAGTAATTTTTCAACTTCAGCTTTTATAGCAGCAGCTTTTCTAGGATGAATTTGACATAATCGTTGACGAACAGGTTTAGCATCCGGGTAAGTCTTAATTTCATAAACGACGATCGATGGATCAATTCCTGGCATTTCTTCATAAGACCAGGAAAACGCGTCACGGAATTCTTGAAAAAGGGCTTTATAAGTCTGAATTTCTTCATCTGTACAACAAGCACCTATATGAATGTTTTCAATTATTCCCGGTTTTACTGAAATGTCAATTGGAACTGTTCTAGATATATTTTGCAAATTTAACTCAGAATCAGGATTTTGCAATGGATTCTGAGGTTCCTTGGCATATTCGGCAGTAAAAATTGAAGCGAAATCATTTTCAAAATGATCTAATTCAGGTAAAAATGAAGATCGGTGATGTAGATCTTCCCATGGTAAATCATCAACAGACAAAAACTCACGAATTTGCTCATCTGTATGAACAAGTTCAGGAAATGTCGTTGTAGCTGAACTAGATATAGAAAGTGATTCCTCTTGGATCCCATTCATTGGATCAATTTCGGTTGAAGAGGGGTCGGAAAAATACTGTACAGCCTGGTACGCAATTTCAAATGGACTCAAAGGCATCACGCCATCAAATGAATCTATCTCGGATTCTGAAGGTATAATCCAAGGATCATCAAACATAACAGTGTCTGATGAAATCATATGAATACTTGTAGTAGAAGGCGATACGTTAGGAGGAGGAAAGGAAAAAGTTCCTAGTAAACCAGAATCTTTAATCAATCCCACTCCAACATCCTTATAAGGGATAGCCGTTTTACCAACATGCTGGATTGTTTCTGTAGAGGCTGGGTCTGACGAGAAATAAGTTAACTGATCTATTGTCACGATCTTTCCTTGATATGGAAATTTTATGAGTCGAAATACCGAAGAAACAACAGCAGTCATAGCATAGGACCAACTACGACCCAGAAGAAGGTTGTAATCTAGAGGGGCATCAACCACTTCCACATCTAGATTAATGATTTTACCTTCGACCCCTATGGGTAAATCCTACAAAATACCATAAGGTTGAAAACCTCGACCATCAAAAGCTTTTAGAATCGTCGGAGATTGGTTAAGTGTAGGAGAACCAAGAGATTTCCAACACTGAAGCGACATAATACACGTTGAAGCTCCTTCATCAATCACAGTCCGAAAAATAGGTCTGTTTTTTACTAACACTGGAATCTGGAAAGCCATTTGGTGAGGAAGACGTGGTGTACTATTTTCTAAATCGAAGATTATAAGGTTAGAATCCTGAACATCGACAGCTCCTATGGCAGACAATAATAATTTACACTGTGCTGGACATGATTGCAGCACTTCCAAAGCTGACATTGCTGAAGGAGAAACAACTAAGTCTTCAACAATGTTGTAATTATGAGCAGCTCTCACATGTGGATTGAAAGCTGATTTACGAAGAACACCTTTAGCAGGTGGTTTGATTATTAAGTCTGGATTTTGTTTCTCGATCTGTAGCACACCAGAAACAGGAGGAGGTGTATTTGATGTATTTGCATTAGAAGACTCTGCTTCTTTACCATCAACAGGATTCTTAGAACCGTAATCTTGCAATCTCGTCGCAACCCTTACATGAGACATCATCATAATAGGCTCTTCTAAATTAGTCGAGGAAGAACCAATCATCTTACTATCTTGAATTGGAAAAGGATCCTTCAAGACAGTAGGTTGTTGCAATCCTTTAACGAATTTTGTAACTTCGTCTCGATATGGACATTCTTTCGTGAAATGATCTTGTTCAAAAATGAAACAAGGATAGCGAGGTTTATGTTTTTCGTCATTGGATTCATCTTTATCATTTTTCTCTTTCGAATTCTTTTTGTTTTTGTTCCTCCCCTTCTTTTCTATAGGTTTGATTTTAATAAGTGGGTATTTCTTGGGAGGAATGTGTAGGAAACTTGGGAGGGATTCTCCTTTGAAGATCAGGTAAAGTTATAATTGGAGAAGAATTCTTTGAGGATTTCTTCTTACTTTTTAGAATTAGCTAGTACCGATATCGTCGTGACATGAGACCATGAATCCGATCTGCTATTTGACCTTGTTTTGGAAGGTGGGATTTTCATGTGAAATTGCACATTTAGTATAAGTAGAGATCCAGTCTTGAGAACCCCGAGGAACAATTACTTGCTCTTGAGTAACAACACCGATAACAGCTAAATATTGATCAGTCTTGAGTAACAATGATTGTAAACCATTACGCCAAAATTTGATCTGAATATAAACTTTCACCAAACGTCGTCTACGTCGCCATTCATGAATATGATCAGAAATATACGTGGACGTAGATTGTTTTAGCGAAGTTAATAATTCTGTGCCGTTGTCGTATCTGACAGGCTACTGAAAATGAGTCAAGAAATATGTTGCTAACTGACTGAAATTATGAAACGAGCTGTGTGGTAACTCGATGTACCATTTAGCCGCAAGACCTATAAGGGTTCTTTGGAAAAGACGTAAGCGAATCGAATCATCAATAATTGAATTAGATGCACACCAAAGGTGATAAGTCATAACATGATTCGATGGATCCTCTCCTGACTTACCTTCAAACTTTGGTATATCACTGGGCAACTTATGAGGCATTGGCGGCCAGTTCTGATAATAGAAAATAGGATCATTTGTAAGGCGCGTCAAATCAGGTAAGTCCAAAGTTGCGATAAACGGTAATTGACGGTTAGGGTCACGAAAACCTTGAGAAGCCAAAGCATATCCAGGAGGCGGATACCCAGGATAACTAGGAATCGGATTTGCATTAGGTATCGTGTAACCTCCCGGAAAACCAGGATGAACCGGACCATACTGAGGTTGTTGATAAGTATAACTGGGGTACGGTTGATACTGATAGCTTGGATTCTGTACATAGGGACCGAATTGCGGCTGTCCCTGGTACGGTTGATATGTAAATTGAGGTTGACTTGTAACAACTGTACTTGTACCGGTTTGTCCTATAGGTATCTGAACCGAAGTCTGAACTGAAGGTCCTGACTGAGGTACAGAGACTTGAGGGATTTGCACGGATACAGGGGTAGCCGAACTCGGGGCTACAGATACTCCAGAAACAGGTGTGATAGGTTGAACAGACGTTGCAGCAGTTGTAGCAGTTTGAGGCGGAGTCTGAGGTGTACTAGGCCCAGTCTGCTGAACTGAACTAGGTGCAGGAGTTTGAATAGCTGGCTGAACAGGTTGCTGGGTTGGACCAGAAACTAATGGCTGGCCAGGTTGATAAGGTAACTGCACATTAGGCTGCAAAGGCTGTTGATATTGGGATGGATCCAACACCATAGTTCCGGGGTATTGTCCCATAGAAGGTTGAACGTAAGGACCAAAACCTGGTTGAACGTAGGGTTGATAATTAAAAGGTAAATTTCCGGCTCCTTGAACAGATGGTTGACCAGAAAGCTGTTGGTAACCTTGAATTGGGTACTGCCCTTGAGGTTGATAACCTTGAGGCACGTACTGAAGCTGGGGTTGTTGAGGACCCTGAGGAGCATATTGAGTTTGGGGTTGACCTTGAGGAATGTACTGTCCTAAAGGTTGATACCCTTAAGGTATGTACTGTCCTTGGGTTGCCCCCCAAAATAATATGAATCCACAGTTTGTCCTGGGAAAAAGCTACCTTGAGGTTGTGCCCCGGGTGGTAACTGACTACCTTGAGGTTGCCCCCCAGGCGGTAACTGACTACCCTGAGGTTGCCCCCCAGAAGGAAACTGACTACCTTGAGTTTGAGGATTGGGAATATTACCAGACATCATAAAAATTTGTTCTGCGTTCGACGTTTCAATTTTAAGTCCATCAAGACCAGATGATAACACGTTTTCGATGGGTTGAGGAGTTGCTCCCGAGAAAGTACTAGACAAAGATTGATATCCCGAAGGAACAGAAGGACCACCATGTAAAAATGATTCAGGCGTTTGAGAAAACATGGACGACTCTCCAGCCATAAAAGATGACGGATAATAACCTCTGGGTGTAGGATGAAATGGAATTCGAGGTGGATAAAAAGCAAGACCCGGATTCTCTAAAAAGTCCGTTAAAGAGAGATACCAAGGATTAGTTCGAATGGGGCTATAGAAAATAGATTCACGCTCCCTAAGATTTAACGATTGAGGGGAGTTGGGAAGAGATATGTCTTCGTCTGGATTAGTAAGTTCTTCAATAGAAATAAGTCCAGAGGGAAGATTTTCTGTAATGATATTTCTTACCCTAGGTGAACCTGGATCGCTAGAAGTTGGTGTGATAAATCCCGAGGATGTTTCTAACACAGAAGATTCAGTTTCAGGTTCAGAGATTTCAGGTTCGTCAGATAATTCACCAGAAGGAGAAATATTTTCAGTAACTTCAGAAACTGAAATCGGTTCTGGAATGTATTCTGTTGTAGGTATTTGATGATCAAGATGTATAACTATAGCGGAGCTTTCAACTTCTGTTGACCTAAGTCTACGGCTACTGTGTGGTACCAGAGCTCGAAGCCCTTCAAGTTGACTTGGTGAATATTCAGGGGGTTTCCCTTGTATTCTCCAGGATTGTCTCGGCAATTCCGCCACGATTAAAAATTATCTAATCACACGCAAACAAAGAAAATTTTTAATGAAAAACACCTAAAGTCTCTAAGAAACAAACAATTGAATCATTTGCTTAAAAATCTAAGAGTTCAAACCACACACAAACAGGTAACTTTCCGTATTAAAAACACTAGTTGGTGATGAAATCCAACTTAGTAGAATTTTAACATGAAAAGGGCGGTTGGAACAGTTACCCCGACAACCTGCTTAATGAAACAGACCGGTGCAAGTTTCTCCACTATACCATCTCGAGTGAAGATAACCCTCCAGAGAGTCCAAGTGAGTCTAGCCGACGTCTATTCCAGGTACAGTGGGATCTTCCCTCCACCGTCACCTTAAGAAAGAATCCTAAAGATTATAGCCACTAAGGTTACCAACTAAAACAAATATACCTGGGGGAACAATCTACGATCCGAAACACACGCAAGGGCAGAGTAACAAAGCTAAATCCCCTTGAAGGCTCCTTGAAATAATCCAAGGTTTACCGACAAGCGACCCCAGGCTCCTCGAAAATGGTCTATCCGAGGTTTACTGTTTTTAATACGTGTATATCTTCTATCGTTCCCAATGAGGAAGGATTGATTAACCCACTGGTTCAGATATGATCTCGTGCTTAACTCCTTTAAGAGGAGATTCCCAGAGCATACATGCAACAATTGGAATTCTTCCTACCGCAAGATTTGTCTACTGTTTGTTTTAGCTATCTTGGAGAGTTAATTTCTCCCTACTCCAAGATACTAGCCTAAGCTATTTTGGTGATAAGAGCCCTAGAAATAAAAAGATTACTATATGAATTTTAATTAAGCGTTACTTTTAGGAGCTGTTTCTTAAGTCAATGGGTGCGGAAATGAAACTTTGGATGATGTGAAGACTCGACTTCCAAAAAACACTAAAATGCACCTAGAATGATAATCAATTCTTTTTCTTTCAATGAACTTTCTATCTAAAGAAAGAGTTGGAGAATGCAATTCTTTTAATAAACAATTCCTTCTTTAAACATGAAGAATGATTGAAAGAAAATATTTTGTCTTTTCAATAATGAGATAAATGATCAAAGCTCATAACAAAATCCTTTTTCTTTCCAAACTTGAAGCTGCAAAAACAATTTTCCTTCGAAAGAAAGCTATAAAAATTAAAAACTACTCAAAACTACAAAATCTAATCTTGAGATCTAAAATCTAAATTGAGTAAAAGCTTTTAAGATTTTTTTTTATGAATGTTTTCCTTAGTTGTTCAGCAAACTAAGAATCTATTCGTTCAGATAACAAATAGATCAAAAACACTCAAAATATGTTTTTATAAAAATGAAATTCAAAACTTTGAACCAAGTTTTTCGAAGATTTGCAAAGAAACAAAAGGCTTAATGTCTCAATATAGGATGTTTTCACAATCAGGTCGGATTCAAAAGACAAAAAGAGATCAATGTAATCTGAGATACTGCAAATTGTCAAAAGTTCGAATCGCTACAAAGACCAAGTGGAAAAACAATCCAAACTGCAAAATCTTCTAGAAAATCATCAAAACATCAACACTGTTGGAGTTCATTCACAAAAAATTCTTGATAGAAACAATAATCAGTCTGGGCAGAAACCAAAAGCTAAAAATAAACTAGAAAAAGAAATCTAGAGATTTTCTAAAATTTTAACAGGGTCCGCAGGTAAACAGTATTGATAGGTGCGGTCCCGCACTGTATTCTCTAGAGAAAGTGCGAACCTGCCCGCACTGTCAAAGTAAGGCAGAGTGCGGTCCTAGGAAAAATTATAGAAAAACTTGAAATATTTCTAAATTTTCAAAAACAGGGAAAATCTAAAATACCCAGATAGATATGTATCAATCAAAAACCAGGAAAAAATGTTTCCTCAAATCAAAAATAAAAGAGAACCAAAAACAACAAGTTCTTTCCCCAGTGGAGTCGCCATTTTGTTGTGTAGATTAATCCGTCTTGCGAACAAGACCGATCTCTCTAGTACTAAAGGTAACTAGCAACAAACAACCAATTATACTAATCTCTCTCTAAGCATATAAGATTCATAAAACACTATATAGGTGTAAGGCTTACCTTATGTCCAGCGCTTGCTTGATCTCGTTGAAGTCCTTCCCGTGCACTGAAAGAACGTTCCTCGTGAATCTGCAGTCACAAACAAGCAAAAAGATTACGCAGCACCTGTATAGACATTATTATAAACCATACTTATCATAATGATCAAGGAATTTATGAAATAAACCATGAATCGACAGTTTAATTAGAGAAATGAGTATATTTGTATTAACTTCAAATAAAGAAAACCTTTACAACCCGTGCCTTGATGTTGTGCAGGTCCTCCTGGGGTCCGAAGCAGGAATCTCTTCTAATTTGACAAGCATTGCACTCTTTGAACCAAGACATATAGAGATGAGTGATTTATCCTCACAGAAAGTCTTAGTTAATTGAGTCTGAATCTCAACAGCATTTAACTTCAAATATCTTAAGCTTGAACTCCCTTTGAGGCTACCCAAGGCCTCTTTTTATAGTGGAAAAGAGGAGGTTTTTTGTTCCAAATATGAAGGGATAGAATCCTCCTTCAAAGGTATTAGCTCCTTACATCAAGGGGTTAGCTCCATCAAGTGAGGGATGCATGAACCTTCTCAAAGCGTATCCATTCCCGAAAATTCCCATCTAGAATCTTCTAGAATTCATCTGAAATTCACTTTTTATCTTTACTTTCTCGCCTTTTTTAATTTTACAGAGGTCTGCACCCATAACACAAAGAACGTGCGGTATGGTTCCGCAGGAGGGCTGAACTTTAGGTGTGGGACCGCAGGTAATGAATAGAGAAAGTGCGATACCAATGTTTAGGGGATTTTTAGGAACTTTTCTCTTATTTTGAAAGCTTGACATGAGGAGCTGATATGTTAGACTTGCAAAAGGAGGAATTATGAGTAATAATGAGCTCATACTCATAGTAAAATTTCAGGATGACAGTTTTTAGTGTAACAGGAGTATGTCCTGTTGTATTCCTCCATGTGGTCCAATAGGCCCATAAGGCCTCAGGAAGCCTCTCTACCCAATCCCTCCTCTGTAGATGTACAGTCTTAGTGAGAATTCCTTCTATCACTTTATTGGTAGACTACACTTGACCATTTGGTTGTGGATGATAAGGAATGGATTTTCTATGCTTGATCTCGTAGTTCTCCACGAGCTTCTCCACCAATTTGGATGTAAATTGGGATCCCTGATTTGTCACAGTTTATCTTGGGACACCAAAATGAGTGAAGATATCCTCAAAAATAAATTTAACTACAAAATTTTCATTAGCTAAAGAAATATTTTTAGCCTCTACCCATTTAGTGACATAATCAGTACATACCATAATATATTTCTTTTTATTACATGGTGGATTGACTGGTCCAACAAAATCCAAGGCCCATTTTTCAAATGGTTTGATGAGTACCCTAGGTTGTAATGGAATTTCATCTGTAGGAACATGTTTCCCCATTCTTTGATAGTTGTCACACCTTTTGACATATTTCTGGTATCTTTAAAGATGGATGGCCAAAAATATCCTAAATGAAGGATTTTATAGGTTGTCTTCTTATCAGCAAAGTGTCCACCATAGGGTTCATCATGACATGCCTTAAGAATCTTAGGAATTTCATCTTCTCGAACACACCTTCTGATGATGAGATCTGGACCTATTTTATATAATTCATCATTAATCCATGAGTAAAGTACACTTGTTTGAATAATTCTTCTTTTCTCTCTAGGCAACAAGTGTACAGGTAACTTTCTTGTGACTAAGTAATTAGAAATATCTACAAACCAAGGGGTTTTAGTAGTTATTGCAAAAAGATATTCATCAGGAAAATTATCCTCTACTGGAGTATCATTTTTGACATTTTGAATTCTAGACAAGAAATCAACAACTGTGTTTTGTTTTCCAGGTTGGCCTAGAATGGTGATATTGAATTCTTACAAGAGTAATAACCATCTTGTGACTTTGCCATTAGTAATAGATTTATTCATTAAATATATAATTACAGAGTGATCTATATGAATAAAGGTTTCATAGTTGGTGATATAATGTCTAAATTTATTGATAGCATGAACAATAGCTAGGTATTATTTTTCAATTACTGTGTAATTTAACTCAACAGGAGTCAAATTTTTACTTGTATAATAGATGGCATAGGGGATCAAATATTTTTTTCCTAATATAGCTCCCAGAGTTGTATCTGAAGCATGTGTTGAAATGTGAAAAGGTAGTTTCCAATTTGTACCTCTTAAGATGGGTTCTTCAGAAATTTTTGTTTTTAAAGTTTCAAATGCCAATTGGCAATTAGGATTCCAACTGAATTCACAATATTTGGTAAGAAAATTGAAGAGTGGGGATGCTATTTTAGTGAAGTTTTCTATAAATATTCTATAATACCCTATGAATCCTAGAAAAATTCTAACATATTTTTGACAATTTGGAATTGATAATTTTGAGATGACTTCAACTATAGATGAATCAACTTTAATTCCATCTCCTGAATTGTGATGTCCTAAAACAAATCCTTCAGTAAACTTCATAAAACATTTTTCATGACTTAATGAAATATTTTCTTCTTTACATATCTTAATAAGCTTTTCCAATTTTCTAAAGCTTCTTCAAATGAATTCCCATAAACTGTAAAATCATCCATATATACCTCCACACAATCATGTATTAGATCACAAAAAATTCCCAGTACTGCCCTTTGGAATGTTGCCGGTGCATTTCACAAACCAAAAGGAAGTACTCAGTAGGCATAGGTTCCCCATGTATAGGTGAATGCGGTTTTATCTTGTTCTTCAGGTGCTACCTGAATCTTATTGTAACCACTAAAACCATCCAAGAATGATAAATACTTATTTCCTACTAATGTATCCAATACTTGATCTATAAAAGGTAAAGGAAAATGATCTTTTAGGGTAGCTTTATTCAAATCTCGATAGTCAATGCATACCCTCCACTTACCATTCTTCTTAGGTACAATCACTAGGGGAGAAACCCATCGACTGTCTGAAATTGGGTAAATGAATTTTACATTCAACAATGATTGCAATTCTTCTTTCAGAATTTCCCTAAGATTCAGATTCATCCTTCTTTGAGGTTTTCTGATAGGTTTAGAATTTTCCTCAATGTAGATGTGACGTATACACGAATTAGGACTAATTCCTTTCATGTCAGTGTATTCCCATGCATATGCAGAAGAATGTTGTTGTGATGTTTTTATTAACTTTTCTTGTTGTAATCTTTCCAAGTTTTTGTTTATGTTCAAATATTTTCCTAGAAAGATTTCAATTGTAGAGTTACCAAACTCTTCCATAGAGTATAGAGACATCTACCTAGATGACAAATATTCAATATTGCATTGTTCTTGAAAATGATCATGTTCATATTCTGAAGATGATTCAAAGTTTTCTATTGAATTTAAGATTTGACTATCTTCACTAATACTTGAAATAGTAAAGAGAGGTTGTATATCATTGTCATCATCAATCCATTCTTAATATTCTAATTTTGTGATTTTTTTTGCTCGAGGATATAGAGTGAATTTCTTTGTTGAATTACCATCGGAGATATACATGTCACCAGAACTACAACTAATGAAAGCATCAGCTTTAGCCAACCAAGGTCTTCCTAATATTAGTGGATGTCCTCCTAGATTGTTCTTGGCGGTTAAAATCATAAAATTGACCGGATACTCCTAAGAGTATAAGGATATTGAAATTTCTTCTAATACACCATTTGCCTTGATTACAGATATGTCTGCTAATTGCAGCAATGTAGGTGTATACTAAAGATTTGGAAGCTTGAGTTGTTCCATGGTTTGTTTTCTCATGATGTTTATAGTTGCTCCTAAATAATCAATGTATTTGGAATTTCAATACCGTTGATATGTTTTTTTACAACTGGACTCCCTGGATCTAAATATTTTTGTATGGCAATTTTTCCCATCATAATGTCTGCAATTTTTCCTACTAGTTGAATTCTTTTTATTTCTTTTATTTTTCTTCCTCATTTCTATATGCTCAACTCTTTTTTTGTTTTGGATAGAGTTGGAATCTCGTTAATGGCATGTATCAAAGGAATTTTGATACAAACATTTTTCAATTCATCTAGAAAAATCATAATTGGGCAACATTATATGTTTTTCTACCCCTCTATCAACTTGTAATATTTCAGGAAAAGGAGGGTTAGAAATAGATATTGATGGTTTCTCTATGATAGGAGTTGAGTTTGTTGGTTCTTTTTGTTTTTCATTTTCAAAATTTTGGTTTTGAAGAGATGTTCCTTCTTAAAAAAAAAAAAAATTGTTGTAGAGAAACTTCTTCAAAATTATCTTGTTCTTGAATAACAACAGAAGGCTTTTTCCTCTCTAATATTCTACCATATCTAAGTTGAACATCATTAAAATCTAGTGGAGTAATCATGTAAGTTGGAAAATTTTGTCCTTCTATAATGCAAGCATTTTGGGGATTTTTATTATTGGGGTTTGGCAATGGTTGGGTAGGTAGTTGAGTTGGACTTCGTGGAAATGGTAGTGAAAGTTGTGGATTTTGGTTTTGGAGTTGGGGTTGTTGATTCTATTGAGGAATTTGTTGGGGAGGATAGTTTGGATAAGATATAGGACATTGGTAGTATTGAGAATATCTACCATAGGGATTTTGCATTCCTTGTGCCCAAGGTTGAGGTTGGGACCAAGGTTGTTTCCAAGAATTCCAATTATTTGGTGGAGGCTAAGTATACATTTTCTTGTTAAAACCTTGATTTTGTGGCCCCTACCATGGTATTCTAGAGACAAAGCAAAGAGGTTCTACTGGATTTGAAGTTACTTCTTATTGAAAAACAGCCTTAAGACCTGGAATTGAAGGGAAACTCTTAGTTTCATAATTTTCTAATAAAATCACACAAGTTTCTATGACTTTTACATCAAGAGGACACTCTCTTAAAGCATGCTTCTTTCTGCATTTAGGACATAAAATAGTTAAGGCATTAGTTTTGGCTTTCTGCTTGTTTTGTAATTTAAGGGTGTCTATCTGTTCACTAAGACTCCCTAAAATTTCTGTTTTAAATTCATCAAGAATATTTCCAATTTCTTCCTTACTTACTGTTTTTTGAGATTCAACAAGATGATGAGCTTAGTGAAAAGAGTTGCCTTCACTAAGTGGGCCCGCAGGCTATTTTTGGCACAAGTCTATTTTTAGACATGTCGATCATATTTCAGAAGTTGCAGGATGCTATTTGTGGATGGTTGATCAATTTTGAAAAATAGATGAAATTCTATTTTTAGAATATTGGACGAAGTCTATTTATAGATCGTCAATCTAAAAATAGATGCATGTCGATTATTATTAGCTCTTAATAATAATCAAACTCTAAACATCAACTTATTCTCTTGGAGCACTTCAGTTTAGTGCACAGATGTGGCACAACAGCTGACAGAAGGAATTACGCTATTCCTGAGGGCTTACTGGAGCTATTGCATGGAGGACTCGGTTATAACTCAAGTGGCAGAGTTATGACATATTTGGAAGAAGTAGTTATGGAGTTGTATTCAGTTTAACTCAATTAGACTCAATTGAGCTAGTTGTATCTGGTCTAACTGATTGATACACTAGTGAGAGTGGAGTGAATTAATTAGTTAATTAATTCACAGATAATAACTCATTAATCAACTGAACAATACATCAATTAACTACAGTGCATGGCAGTTTCAGTGGAGACTAGTGGAGAGATAGGTGAAAGGGCAAGATAGACTATCTGTTGTGACTATTAGTAATGCATTGATTGCATCCAACACATATTGGAGATGCCAATGAGGATTGTGCAGTAAATACAAGGGTAATTCGAATTCATTCTGAGCTATTCTTCAGCAGATATTGTGCAGTAGAGGCAGGCTAGCAGGTGGCAAAGATCGGTGCATGGATTTGCAATATTGGGCCTGATTAGTGTATGACGATTGTACTATACTGAGAGCTTGTGATAAGCGTTGTATGTTTGTATGAGATTGTCATATGATCTCCATGTTACATAATATATAGTTGGGGTTTTCAGTTTCAGGCTTTCCCGATTAAAAACTGTGTTATGTGTGATTGAATATTTTTTGTTTATGCTTCACATGTGTGTGCAATTAATTTTTTCCGCAAAATATTAACAAGTGGAATAGATACAGTATCTTGCATAAATTTAAATAGTGTGATATCATGTGGATATTGGACATATGAATGCTTAGTGCATATAATTTCTACATGGTATCAGAGCATTTTTTATCTAAGATTGCAATTGTGAAGTGAGTTTGTGCTAGTGGACAATTCCAATTTGCTACAGAAGATTCTTGGTGCAGAAAACGAGTATACATTGAAATGTCTTTCAACGGGTTGAGATTGGAGTATGCCCTTTATGGGAGCTTGAATTACATATCCTGGAAGGACAGGATGGAGGCGGTGCTGGAGAATAATGGGCTGAAGGAGTTCATCGATAGCAATGTTCCTAAGTCGGGATCTAGCGATGCTGCATTACTTGATGCATGGAAAAAGAAGACTGCAAAGACGAGGAGGATTATTTTGGAAGGTGCGAAGGACCACATTGTGTCCAGCCTTCATGGGAAATCCACTCCATTCTTAATGTGGAAGGATTTGACAGATGTTTTCCAAAGCAAAAGTTACCAGAGGAAGTTGGCGCTTAAAGACAAGCTCAAAAAAATAAAAATGGAGAAAGGTGACAATATTCCAAAATACCTCACGAAGTTTGTCCACTGCAAGGATGAAATGGGAAGTGTGGGGGTTACTGTTGATGAAGAAGACTTGGTGAGCTTGGCTCTCCTTGGGCTTCCGAAGAGTTGGCATAGTTACGAAGACTCTGTCAATGGACAAGAGAAACTGCCAAGATGGGAGCGACTTTGGTCGGATGTTGTGCAGGAGGAGATAAGGTGGGGTAACAGGGATGTATCTTCATCGAAGAATGAAGATGAAGAGAATTTCACTTTGGCTACCAAAGAAAGGAAAGGGAAGGGTAAGAAAAATCCTTCTAAATCCAGTGCAAAAGGAAAGAAGAAGGATTTGTCCAAAGTGAAGTGTTTTCACTGTCACGAGCATGGACATTTCACCACTAACTGTCCCCAGAAGAAGAAGAATAAGTAGGCTACTGGATCTGCAGCTGGAGAGGCCTTAGCCTCACAATTTGAGCTATATTTTTCTTTGACCACATGCTTGGTTTCAAGCTGCATGGGATCGGTGTGGTATCTTGACAGTGGTGCGTCTTTCCATATGACAGGAGACAAAGAGTTGTTCAGTGACTTGGAGGAGAAGGACCTCCAGATGCATATAGAGATCGACGACGATGGTTGGTACAGTGCAACTGGAATTGGGACCATTACCTTTCAGAGGGATTCTGGTAATCCATTCTTGTTGAAGAATGTCATGCATGTTCCAGGTCTAAAGAAGAACTTGGTCTCAGTCACAATGATGGAAGACAGGGGTTATGATGTTGTTTTCAGTGAGGGAAAAGCCTTCCTTCGACATAAAACAATGGGTCAAACCAATAAGATAGGGGTTCGAATTAAGAACCTCTAAAAGCTAGAGGTAGATGGATACGCTGCAATGGTAGGCAAAGCAGAAGAAGTGGTGAGCCGGGATGAGGGAAAATTATGGCACAGGAAATTGGGCCATCTTCACCATGGCGCTTTGAAAATTTTGCAACAAATTTCTACTGGACTTCCCAAGGGTACTCTTGCGCAGTCAGATTAGTGCAAAGGATGTACAATGGGTAAGTTTGTGAAGACCACCTTTCATGAGAAGGAGAACTGTGCTTCAGTGATCCTGGAGAGAATTCACACAGACGTGTGTGGACCATTCTCGGTTGCTTCAACAATGAAACATAGGTATTATGTGATATTTTTTGATGAATTTTCTCGTAGATGCTGGATCTTCTTCATGCAAAAGAAGAGTGAAACGTTCTGAAAGTTCTGTGAGTTCAAGGCATTGGTGGAGAAGGATTTGGGGAAGCAGGTGAAAGCTCTAAGGAGCGATAATGGTGGTGAATACATCTCTAGAGAATTCAAAGACTTCTGTAGCAAAGAAGGAATTCAAAGAGAACTCATAGCGCCTCATAACCCACAGCAGAATGGGGTCACGAAGAGAAAGAACAGAATGATCGTGGGTGTTGCACGAGTGATGCTACATGACCAGGGCCTACCGATGCACTTGTGGGCGGAAGCATGCAACACTACGGTTTATGTGAAAA
This sequence comes from Pinus albicaulis, assembly GCA_034641835.2. Taxonomy (NCBI): domain Eukaryota; kingdom Viridiplantae; phylum Streptophyta; class Pinopsida; order Pinales; family Pinaceae; genus Pinus; species Pinus albicaulis. Next base: position 677,304,986 of record CM076577.1, read on the forward strand.
ACCGTTGTCCTCATAGAGTACTTGGAATGAGTACACCCGAGGAAGCTTTTACTGGTAAGAAGCCTGATATTTCTCATTTGAAGATTTTTGGCTCACCTGTTTACATTCATGTGACAAAGGACACCAGGAAGAAGCTGGAGCCGACTACAAAAGTTGGGATATTTTTGGGGTACACCGAAACACCCCATAACTATCGTGTGTATTTTCCAAATATTTGGATGAATGTTATGTGACAGGATATAAAATTCAATGAGGTGAAAACCATGAAGTTGTCGCTTGAGAGGGAGCTACACTTGCATGCAGAAGAGGAACTTCTTGTTCCCAAATATGAGCCTCTGGATGTGGATCAGCCACAAGAGGAGATTCATGGAGTGGAGGAGTCCACTCATGCAGAACAAAACATTAGACAAAGTAGAAAGCATACCACAGAAGCTGAGAGACTAAAGGTGGATGCAACACAGAATGTAGGATTCCCTACATCACAGTGTAGATAGAGACGGTCACCTGATCGATATAATGGATACATAGCTCTTATGAGCAAGTGTATTGTGACAGAGCCATCTTATTTTGAAGAAGCAGCATAGGAGCCCACATGGGTAGATGCCATGGTGGAGGAGTATGAATCCATTGTCAGAAACAGTGCTTGGGAGATTGTTCCAAGGCCAGTGGGGAAATCATTTGTAGGATAAAGATGGATCTACAAGGTAAAGCAAGCTGCTGATGGGAGCGTCGAGAAGTATAAGGCAAGATTTTTTGCCTGGGGCTTCTCATAGATTGAGAGGATTGACTATGAAGAAACCTTTGCACCTGTCACACGGTATTCTTCCATACGGACCATCCTTGCTCTCTCAGCACAGATGGGTTGGCACATTCATCAGATGGATGTGAAGACTACGTTCCTTAATGGGATCATTGAGGAAAAGGTGTACATTGAGTAGCCTGAAGGATTTGATATCTTCAGCAGTGAGTCGCATGTGTGCAGGCTCAAAAGAGCGTTGTATGGGCTGAAACAAGCACCCTGTGATTGGTACACTCGGATCGACAACTATTTCAATGGACTTGGCTTCACCAAGAGTGACGCGGATGAAAACCTGTACCAGATTGTGGTTGAGGGTAAGATTTTGATCATTGTACTTTATGTTGATGATTTGATACTAACAGGTGATGAGAAGTTGATACACTCATGCAAGGTTGATCTTGCAAAGGAGTTTGAGATGAAGGATTTGGGCCTCCTTCATTATTTCCTTGGATTGGAAATATGGCAGCAGGAAGATGAACTGTTTGTGTCTCCAGGAAAGTATGCCCGGGAGATACTGGAGAAGTTTCACATGCAAGGCTGCAAGCTTATCGACACTTCTCTTCCAGGAAATTGGAAGAAATAGGATGCTACATCGGCAGAGGTAGTGGATGCCACTATTTATCGACAGTTGGTGGGTTCGCTCATGTATTTAGTCAATACAAGATTGGACATATTCTATGCGGTGAACCAGCTTTCACAAGCGATGGTTAAGCCTACCAAACTCTTTTGGAAGGCAGGCAAGCATGTCCTGAGATATATCAAGGGCACATCTGAGTATGGTTTATGGTATAGACAGACGAATGAGGTGAAGTTGCATGGCTTCACGAATGCAGATTTGGCAGGAAGCCCAACAGACAGAAAGAGCACATCAGGAGGAATTTTCAGTATCGGATCTATGGCAGTTTCTTGGTACAGCAGGAAACAAAGATCTGTGGCACTCAGTTCAGTGGAAGCAGAATACATGGCAGCAAGTTTAGCTACATGTGAGGCTATCTGAATGAGGAAGATTCTGGTTGGTTTGTTGGGTTCACATTTATATCCCACGGTGATTCATTTTGATAATCAGAGTTGCATTAAACTCTCGGTTAATGTTGTGTTTCATGATAGATATAAACATATTGATATCTGGTATCATCATATCATAGATTGTGTGTAGTGAAAGATCATGTTGATTTAGTACATTCCTACGAAGGATCAGGATGCAGATATTCTTATGAAGGCGCTCACTAGGAGCAAATTCGAATACCATAGAGGCAGGATCGGGGTGAAGGATAATCCCTATCTTGTTGAGAGGGAGTGTTGAGATTCAACAAGATGATGAGCTTAGTGAAAAGAGCGCCTTCACTAAGTGGGCCCGCAGGCTATTTTTGGCACAGGTCTATTTTTAGACTATGTCTATTTTTAGACATGTCGATCATATTTCAAAAGTTGCAGGATGCTATTTGTGGATGGTTGATCAATTTGGAAAAATAGATGAAATTCTATTTTTTGAATATTGGGTGAAGTCTATTTATAGATCGTCAATCTATAAATAGATGCATGTCGATTATTATTAGCTCTTAATAATAATCAGACTCTAAACAACAAACTATTCTCTTGGAGCACTTCAGTTCAGTGCACAAATGTGGCACAGCAACTGACAGAAGGAATTACATTATTCCTGAGGGTTTACTAGAGCTATTGCATGGAGGACTCAGTTAGAACTCAAGTGGCAAAGTTATGACATAGTTGGAAGAAGTAGTTATGGAGTTGTATTCAGTTTAACTCAGTTAGACTCAGTTGAGCTAGTTGTATCTAGTATAACTGATTGATACACTAGTGAGAGTGGAGTGAATTAATTAGTTAATTAATTCACAAATAATAACTCATTAATCAACTGAACAACACATCAGTTAACTACAGTGCATGGCAGTTTCAATGGAGAACAATGGAGAGATAGGTGAAAGGGCAAGATAGACTATCTTTTGTGACTATTATTAATGCATTGATTGCATCAAACACATATTGGAGATGCCAATGAGGATTGCGCAGTAAATCCAAGGGTAATTTGAATTCATTCTGAGCTATTCTTCAGCAGAGATTGCGCAGTGGAGGCAGGCTAGCAGGTAGCAAATATCGGTGCATGGATTCGCAAGATTGGGCCTGATTAGTGTATGATGATTTTACTGTACTGAGAGCTTGTGATAAGCTTTGTATGTTTGTATGAGATTGTCATATGATCTCCATGTTACATAATATATAGTTGGGGTTTTCAGCTTCAGGCTTTCCCGATTAAAAACTGTGTTATGTGCGATTGAATATTTTTTGTTTATGCTTCACATGTGTGTGCAATTAATTTTTTCTTCAAAAGATTAACAAGTGGAATAGATTCAATATCTTGCATAAAGTTAAATAGTGTGAGATCAGGTGGAGCTTGGACATATGCATCCTTAGTGCATATAATTTCTACATTGTTCTAGTTGCAGATTTATTCACTATAGAGAGAGAAGGATCTCTTGGATTTTTCCCAGTTTTTTATTTTCCCCTTAAGAGATAAATACATAATTTAGCAATGTTAGGTAATGTGAGTTGAGAGATATCTCCCTTTCCCATCATGTTGAGAATGTCTATCCACTCATCTCTAATGGATTTTAACAAAATATCTTTTAAATTATCTTGATCTAAGTTATCCATGTTAGCTCTTTTTATATTATAATTTAATCTTTCAATTAGATCCTCCAAATTCTCATCCTCTCTTTGCATAATCTTGAATAATTCATCCTTATGATTAATAGGTATGTAATAATCCAAATATCTTTCTAAAAAATCTCTTTTCATTTCATTCCATGTCCTAATAGACTGTGTGACTAAACCCATGAACCATTTTAAAGTTGCTCTTTTCAGTGTTGCAGGAAATAAATTTTTTTTTGAGAGTCTTGTAAGTAATCATAAGATCTACATAAAACTTCAAATCAAAACAAAAAGGTTTTAGGATCTTCACTCCTTAATCCATGGAAATTTGGAAGAATAGAGGGTGAAATATTTTTCATTGTGGCATTTGGATCCCCATCAATTATAGGAAATCCAAAAGAATTATCATTTTCCCTATTTCTTCTATTTTCTTCACCTCCTCTTCCTCATCCTCTATTCCCTCTACCTCGTCCTCCACCTCTTCCTCCTCCAAACAATAATTTTTCTCCATTTAGAATTTATCCTTCTCCTTCTCCTCTTTCTCCTCTTCCTGCCATTATATATTCTTCATAGCTAATATAAGGTTCTAACTATAAATTTAATTGATGTTCCGCTAGTTCCTCTATCAATGGGATATTGAAGAAATTTTCTTCTTCTTCTTCCCCACTAGGAACTTCTAACTCTTCAACTAGAATGTGTTCTCCTGTAGAGGTAAAAAAGGTTACTCCTTTTATTGGAGATCTAGGATATTCTTCCTCTAAGACTGCCTCAGTGGATGAAGTAGGAGATCCTCCTGATCGGATTTCTGACCTTAAGACTTTAGGAAGTCTATGTCTAGTGAAGTATGGAATATGGGTTTGAGATGGTAGTGTATCACTACGTGGTCTAGGTGGAGTGAGTTGTGTTTTTGGAATTAAACTCTTTCCTCTAGTTATGAATCTACCCATAGAATCTCTTTCTCTACGCATATCATTTTTTTTAGATGTAAGAAATGAGGTTACCTAATCACACTTTCCCGGAAATGGCGCCAAAATGTTTAGCCAATTTAATGTCTTTAATTATTCAACATAAATCATCAATCGATGTTATTAATATGATGAAGTGTGGTGCACTATATAGGCTTAGTTAACCTTGTTCTTACATCGTTTTGTATGTTTTTTTTTGTGGGGTTTTTTCTTTATCTCTAAAGGTTAATTTTAAGAAATGAGAACTATCAAATGAATCAACATAATCTAATGAAATTTTTATGTTAAAACTAATTTTGAAAGAAGGAAGAAAAGGAAGTGTTCTTTAGCTATTCTAATTTGTATAAAAATGAATCAACTTTAAATGGCTAGAATCTGATTTAAAAACAGAGTATCTATTCTAATGACTTTGAGCTTTTGGAAATTAAAGTTAATTATAATCTATATTAATTTAGTTATACTCCATGGATTGAAATATGGATATTATGACTAAGAATTGAAAGGACAATGCTAATCTAAATGAAATCAGATTCAAAGGAAAAGCAACTATTGTATAACCAACTACTGAAGCATTCAATATGGAAGTATGACAGAGTCACCCTCTTGACATGATTTACAAGAAATTGATTATACTTTAGTTTAAATATTTTAATCTAATAAAGCATATAAATAGAATGTAAAGGAAAGCTCAATTACTGTATATTTTAAATACTCAAGCATCCAATTTGGAAGTATGACAGAGTCATCTTCTTGGCATGATTTACAAGCATCTAATTATACATTTAATTGAGGATCTAATCTAGGAAAGCAGTGTAAAGGCATGTAAATGACAACTCAAATTATTGTATATTTTAAATACTCGAGCACCCAATTTGGAAGTATGACAGATTCATCTTCTTGGCATGATTTACAAGCATCTAATTGTACACATAATTGAGGATCTAATCTAGGAAAGCAGTGTAAAAACATGTAAAGAAACGAAAAAACTGTGAGCTCTAATGCCTCAAACATAATCCAATTTGGAAAATAGAAGAATCTACTTTCTTGAGATGTTCTAGGAAAGAAACAAATTACACATTCATTCTAAAAATAATACTAAGAAAGCATTCATAAATTTAATCTATGAAATTAATCTAAAATTTGCAACGCAATATGAATCTATTTATGAATTGACAAAACAGATCTAATGAAATTAAACTAAAATAACTAATGAAAAACCTCCTCCTATGCAGGGGCCTTCTGCAACATAATAGGTTGAGATCCTAGCAGACTATATGCGCATTAAGAATAAACTGGAACTGGAACCATGAACACGACCTTCGTATTATGAAAAAGACAGAGTATCAAAGAATACACAACATTTACAAAAAATTAAGATTGTCTTCGGTATTCACACAACTAGTATTTAAAAAAAATTAAATGTAACTTTCAGGAGCTAATTCCTCCTATAGATGGAAATTACAACTGAAAAATAGAAGTAAATTCAAAGTGGTTAACTCTTTATTTGCTACGTCACAGAAAATAAAGAGTTCTTCATTCTCAGGTCACATATTTTGACCATACTTTGACCATGATCACAAGCACCATTTCCTGTTGAATTCGACCAAATGGATAGGACGAAATCCATATATGGATCATTCTAGAGATGCCTGTGTGGCTCGTTCTTTTATTTTCTCCTCAGAACCTATCAAACTATAAAATTAGCTGCGAAAACAACAATTAGTTGCAGAATAGGTTGTGTTCTGTAGTTGAGTTAAAAAAATCCATTCAAATAACAAGACCATCAAAATATAACATAGAGATCATTCAAATGCATTCTCTGAGATAAAAAAAAGGCCATTTATGATTGATGGGTGTGTATGGATTTATGAAAAGGTAAGGAAAAGTGATGAGAAAGAATTTCAGAGAAGATATGAAAAGGAGAGACCCATTCAATCCTCAAAATTTTGTAGTGGCCTTGGAAAGAGTACATAGATACATCAAGTTTATATAAAGTTGTGGAAATTAATGTTTAACATAATGTTGTCATTGATGAAAACTAGTTCCATTGATTTCAAAGGGGACGCCTAAGGAAGCACCAATATCATTTATGAATTAAAGGAAACGATATGATAATTGTGTTTCTTGCATGTCCTCATCAAGTGAAGTCAAATAGGTTTGAATTTTCTTGAGTTAATTTAAAAATTATGATGTTCTAATTAATATATGGATGTTAGTTTTAGATAGTCCTCTTCAAAACCTTTCCAATGGTATATTACACTCTAAAAATGTCCTCCCCAGAGAAGTTATGGCCTCTTGAATATCAACATTAGTAAAGGAAATAAACAATGGGGAAAACCCACAAACACCAAATTTTTTAAATAGTGTGCATATTTTGGGAGGATCTATGGTTCAGTGATGAAATCTATGGTGGATAGTGGCCCAAATTGCATGAACTTTAACAACGTTAAATTTTGAACATGTTTACTCATATTAAACAGATCTAATGATCGGATGAGGAGGTGAATGATATATAGCTTATTAACCTACTCAAATTTTAACAGGGTCAACCACCCAAGTTATCTAGTCTTGATGTGAAATGTGGCACATTTTTATTGGATGAAGATAATTACATGGCAATATTGACATGTGGTAAATTTTGGATGGAAAAAAGGGATGACATGGAAATCCTAACATGTGGAAAACTTTGGTTGGCTATAGGAGATGATTTGGAAATCTTGTCATGTGGAGAAGTTTGGTTGGCTAGAGGGGATGAAATGGAAACCTAAATTTTGGAGAATTCTAGTTGACAAGAGGGGATGACATGGAAATGCCAACATGTGTCGAAGTTTTGTTGGTCATATGATATGATGCAGAAATCTTGACATCTTGTAATATTCCCAAATGGGAAAATCAGGAATATAGTGCAATACCAAGGAAATAGTAGTGTAAACATTATATGAAAGTAGGAGGCCAATATGGAGACCTTTCATAAGTTATAAAAGTAACAAAATATGCATAATAAATGGGCCATAAGATGAATAACAAGAAATACAAGCCTCCAATGAACAAGATCCCTCAATATGAGGTGCTACAACTATATAGAAAAGTTGGAAAACCATTACAACGTTATTTTATTGGATCTGCTACAAGAAATGGTTATAGATCATATCTAGGGCTGATATGTGCCTCAAAATATAGATCTATGTCAGATCTGAGCACTATACAAGCTCCTTTAAAGAACCCCTCAAGGGTTTTCAGCAAAACACCAAGTAGAAGTTGTAGATCTGAGATCTAAGACTGCAGATCTACATCAAAATACAGATCTGGAAAGTGTGGTTGATATTATTTGATCAATAGAATAGCCTCCTCTAATAGATCCTCTAAGTGAAAGGCAGATGCTCTTCACTAGAAAATCAGCTCTCTAAATGGTGTGCCAAACCACCCTCCAACTCCTCCTACATAAATAATGCAAATCTGGAAGTAAATTGTGCTGTAGGGATGAATAATGAGTTGTCCTGATGCAAATATCTGAAAATATGCTCAATGACCTTCAATATTGTCCTCCCAATGGAAAGGAAGCCTCCTCCACTGAAAATAAGCAATGAGATGGCCTAGATCTAGAGATCTAATCACCACTTGCTGCAACCTACAAAAACAACCAAACCCTCAATAAGATTTGCACTGTAAAAGAAAGATGAAGCTTGGCCTTAAGCCTGATAGTGGAAAATGTAGTACAAGACTCCTCCAATAGCTCCTCAATGGAAGAGGTGGAATTCCTAATCAGGAACACCCTATGCTAAACAACACTCTATCTCAGCTAAGCATCAAGAGAAAGATATATGTCTAAACAAACCATATATTCAAAAATATAATAAACCCAAAACATAATGAATATGGCTTCAATCCTCTCCTTAAATATAATATTAGCTTGCAAACGCTAAGTCCCATCCAAAAATATCACTACATTCACACAAAGCATCTCCATCTAAAACTGTGTTGTCCCTCATTGATGACCACTCCTCCATGACAATGTTGTTGATTTGGTTAAGGTTGATCCATTCAAAGTGATCCAGCCCCTTTCACACAAAGGGTGATTTAATTAAGCTGCCAATATTTGTATCTTTCACATTTGGCATTGATTTATTCATTATTAAGGAGAATTATGGACCTCCTTTTTCCCCTTATTCTTCAAACAAAGCAATAAAAAAAAAATGAATATTCCAATTACCTTATGGCTACTTCAGGAATATTACAATCCTCCCCTCCCAAGTGTTCTTTGTCCCCAAGCAACTGTAAGGACAGAACTGAAAATGTGGGGAACCTTTATTCCCATATGGAGCTCCAATATCCAAGCTATCATCCATACAAAATGAATCACCCTCCAGATTGGTAATTCATATCAAAACTCCTCCCATGTGAGAGGCTTCTCCCAAAGACATAAGTTAATCATATGGCTCCCTTAATAAGGAAACAAGTGATGTAATGTAGCAGCCATATAATGTCCCATGCTCCCCTTGAAGCATGAAGAAATGTGGGAAGTTTCATCCCTAATGGACACATCCAACCAATGTGTCATCCCTCCAATAATGTCCCCAACAATAATAATAACACCATCAACATATGGGATCAAAACCAGTGATATACAAACAATCAAATGCAATAATGGAGGTGGATCATAGTCCCACATGTGGAACCAGCACAACATATCTTCTGACTGCATCAGATAGTGATATGGTAAGTGGTTTCCCCACCACTTACTTGCTGCCCAAGTCTTCTCACCATGGCTGAAAGTGTGAGATATATTTAGTGCTTTTTGAACACACCCACAATGATACAAAATCTCCCTTTGATCTCCAAGGGAGTGGCCATGTTCAGAAATTTTTGTGGCCCAAAGTTAGCCATGAAGTTTATATGGAATAATACTCCTTTTTGGAGCTATGGCCTGCATATACATGGTAAAATAATACAAGTAATAATCAATTGAATAATTAGATGCACAAGAATATTCTTCACCAAAATTTCTCCTCATACAAATGGAGTGGTGTATAGATGTATCCCCTCTCATTCCAAAAGAGGAAAGAGGTGGCTGAAATAACTCCTTCATAGAGTCATGTCTTACTTCCAACTCCACATGGCTCATGCATCTTTGAAAATGTTGATATAGTTCCTCTTCAAATCCCTTCCAAGTGTAGCTTCCCATGATAGTGTTGTATGCCTTCATGGAATAAGTATGGATGAAAAAGAACTCTTCATAAGCTCTTTGTAACAACTTCTCCTTGAGCTTGGAGGCTATAGATAAGAAGATCCTACCATGATAATATATGACTTCATCTTGGATTAAATAGCCCTCCTCATGTAGCTGGTCATCAAGTATCATGCATGTGAAAATATCCTTTGAATAATCCACCAATAGCTGGGATTTCCAATATGGATCAATCTTCCATAGTGATAGCATTGATGATCTATCATAAATAACATCTTTCATATGGCTTCCCTTCTCCTTGACATCTCTTATGCCAAAGGTATATGTTGGAAGGTTTCTATCCTTCCCTTGCTTCCCCTCCCATAGCGTAGAATCTGAAATGAGAGTGGGTGACGAATATATTGGGAGAATGTATCCATCCTCCTTGAGTCTACCCAAGACTCTCAGCAATGTATCATGGCCCCTCAATGCTCCTTCATGAGCCAAATATATCAATTTTTCATCACGTTGAGAAAAATATTTGTTCATTTCGAGTCAGGGGGTCTCCCTGGTGGAATGCCTCCATGTAATGAAACATTAAGGATTAGAGCATGTTGTATATGTGGATGGACTTATTTGTCCCTTCTTTCACTGCAAAAATCATCCTCCTGCTTTTGTGCATAAATCTCCTGAAAAGGATGGGTGTGTATGTTCTTCATCACTTGATGCTGGCCCTCCTTCTCATATTCTCCTACCTCTTACAAGTCATCACAGTCTAAGGTATCTTCTTTAGATGTAATTAACCCATGTACACCCAAAATATCCTTGGTATCAAGAGTCTTGATCACAAAGGAATGATTTGTCATAGTGTGTGTCCCCAACACTATATTCGATGTTGGAACACACTTCCTCCATTGTTTTGTCGCATTTTCTATCAACATAGACACATGTTTCTCATTATCTTCATATGTAAGATCCCTTGGAACTTCTTGCAAAGAAACAAGAGCTCCTCTAGTTGAAGCAATTGCTTCATCTCCATCTCCAAATAGAAGTAGATCTCCTCGTTCTCTCATAGTGCTGGAGGATCTTTCTAGCTCTTCCTCTTCGTTCTCCTCATCAATGGATAATACCTCATCATTAATAGATCCTTTATCTTGATCTCCTCTTAAAAGAGAAATCCTCATATCTTCTTCTTGAGAAGAAAGTTCTTGCTAAAGTGGGGCCTTTTCCCTTGGAAAAGCATGTTGCAGATCTCTAACCCCCTCAACAATGTTCTAAAATGGAGTTGGCTTCATGGATCCTTCCAACTCATGCAAAGGTTCTGATTTCTTGGGTTTGATTTTCTTTCTCAAGGAAGTTTTATATTGTTTCAAATCAAATATTTTCACTAACATCCTAGTGAACTTTGCATAAGTAGGTATATTTACATTTCTTAATGAAGAAGATTCAAATAACCACCAGGCATAAGCCTTACCTTCAAGATGCAGTGCTGCTAGACTAATGGCTTCCTCTTATGAAACTTTATGCATTTGGAAATATGTGTCTATCTTCTTTACCAAATCCTTGGTTGTGCTCTTAGGTGACCCATCAAAAGTAGGTGGAAATAATCTACCCAAAGTGTGTTGCATGCACCCTCTTCTTCTATTGTGATTGTTGGGTCTTCTCTCTTCTTGGAGTTGACAAAACCCTTGGAAACTTAGATGCTCCTTGAATCTTCTAAACTAAGATTCATATTATTGGATATAATCACCAAGATTCTCCTCCTTTGGTGTTTCGCCTTCTTCTTCTTCTCTTGCCAAGAATGTAGGCATGGTACCACGTTGTAGATCTGATTGTGTGGTTGAATGCTCACACACATAATATGAAGAACTAGAGATTTCTTCATGTGAACATATTCTTGAGGGATCTTCATGTCTTTCCCTCCTCATTTCTATGATGTCTTTATTAATGCCTTGAATAGTTTGGAAAAGGAGTTTTGAGAACTCCTTCCCTTTCATTCCTCCAGATAAAGGGGTTTTACCCTTGTCTTCTTTGTCATTTGTATAATCAACTTTCTGATGTATTCTTCTTTCGTACCTCCTCTATCTATTAGTAAGAGGCTCTCCTTATTCAGATGACATATTGGCTTTTCAAATGCACAGGTTGTGCCAAGATTATGCTCTGATACCACTGTAATATTCCCAAATGGGAAAAGCAGGAATATAGTGCAATACCAAGGAAATAGTAGTGTAAACATTATATGAAAGTAGGAGGCCAATATGGAGACATTTCATAATTTATAACAGCAGAAAAATATGCATAATAAATGGGCCATAAGATGCATAACAAGAAATACAAGCCTCTAATGAACAAAATCCCTCAATATGAGGTGCTCCAACTATATAGAAAAGTTGGAAAACCCTTACAGCGTTATTTTATTGGCTCTGTTATAGAAAATTATTATTCATTGTATCTAGGGTTGATATGTGCCTCAAAAGATATATCTATATCAGATCTGAGCACTATACAAGCTCCTTTAAAGAACCCCTCAAGGGTTTTTAGCAAAACACCAAGTACAAGTTGTAGATCTAAGATATAAGACTGCAGATCTACTGCAAAATACAGGTCTAAAAAGTGTGGCTGATATGATTTGATCAATATAATAGCCTCCTCCAATAGATCCTCTAAGTGAAATGTAGATCTCCTTCTCTAGAAAATCAGCTCTCCAAATGGTGTGCCAAACCACCCTCCAACTCCTAAAGAAATAACGCAGATCTAGAAGTAAACTACGTTGTAAGGATGAATAACTAGTTGGCCTGATGCCAAGATCTAAAAATATGCTCAATTTCCTCCAATACTATCCTCCCAATGGAAAGGAAGCCTCCTCCACTGAAAATAAGCAATGAGATGGCCTAGATCTAGAGATCTAATCACCACTTGCTGCAACCTGCAAAAACAACCAAACCATCAACAAGATTTGTGTTGTAAAAGAAAGATGAAGCTTGGCCTTAAGCCTGATAGTGGAAAATGTAGTACAAGACTCCTCCAAGAGATCCTCAATGGAAGAGGTGGGATTTCCGATCAGGAACACCCTATGCTAAACAACACTCTATCTCAGCTAAACAGCAAGAGAAATATATATGTCTAAACATACCATATATTTAGAAATGTAATAAACCCAAAACATAATGAATATGGTTGCCATCCTCTTCCTTAAATAGAATATGAGCTTGAAAACCCTAATCCCCATGCAAAAAGATCACTACATTCACACAAAGCATCTCCATCTAAAACTACACTATCCCTCATTGATGACCACTCCTCCATGACAGTGATGTTGATTTGGTCAAGGTTGATCCAATCAAAGTGATCCAACCCCTTTCACACCAAGGGTGCTTTAATTAAGCTACCAAGATTTGTCTCTTTCACATTTGGCATTGATTTATTCATTATTAAGGAGAATTGTGGACCTCCTTTGCCCTCTTATTCTTCATACAAAGAAATAAAACAAAATTGAATATTCCAATTAGCTCATGGCTAATTTAGGAATATTATACATTTGGAAAAGTTTAGTTAGTCATAGGAGTTGATGTGGTAGTCTTGATGATGAGGAAAATATCATTTGGTTTGAATATATGGCATGGTAGCAAGGTGATGATGTGGCTTGGCATGTCATCCAGATGACATTAGAAAGATGTTGTGGCACTTCCAAGGTCCACCACTTGGTAGGTACAAATGACATTTTTTTATTGATGAAAAGGCCAAAAATGGGTGACACATGGGACCTCTCATGGACCTCCACATAGCATGACAACATCATGTTGGTTTCAGCATGCTAATGACGATGGACCACAAGGTACACTATCACATGGCATGGTCATATGGTCACATGAGGGCTAGGCCAAAAGAACTGTGACACAAAGCTAAGGGAAAGGTCACGACGATGGTCACATGTCATACTTGTGTCATTATAATGGTCAAAGGTATAGTCTGTGGGCATAAAAATTGGTGCCATGGTTAGCTCAAATGAACACAGGACCACATACCCATGTATAAATTCATACGATCATGATTCAATTGAACACACAATTTGATCAACGAATATATATCTTTGATTCGAAGTATGATGTTAAGCACTGTGGTTGTGGTGTGTTTGTGAATTTGTTATGTTATGGTTGGTTGGTTGAACGAGTCCTCATAGACTTACAATTTTTTATATATTATGGTAACCAGTATGAGCTTCAACGAGCTATGATGAATTGGAACCATTTTTTGGTATGATTTTGGGCTTTGTATATATATATATATATGAATTTATACATGGTTATGTGGTCCCATATTCATGTGAGCTAATACACACACACACACACACACAAACACACACATATATAGGTATATATATATATATATAATACTTGTTGTAGGCTTCAACCTGATTGAGGCACCCACCTCCTTCTTCAACTTCATGCGGACCACTTTTCATAATATTTCAAACTGGATCCACCTTCTCTTCAAAATAGGTCTTCAAAATTGATAATGTTGTTGTTTTCATAATGATGTCACCAACCTGTCATATCATGTCCATAACATGTTATAACTTGTTCATCAACATTGTCACATAAAAAAATTATCAGATCCTGCTCTGGCCATATACACCATACTCACTGCAATGTGCTCATAAGCCTCCAAAACATATAACATTGATTATGAACATAAAAAATAAATCATCAAGGATTTTCATGCCTTAAAAAATGTTCAAAATTGAACTTTCATCATCATTCTTCTTCTAGAATACAATTTTGCTTTGAAATGAGCCCAGAAACCTCCAAAAACGATACAAAAAATATAAAACTGTAAAAAAAAAAAAAACTATTAATTTGACAGAATGGCGCAATCCAAGAACATTATAGAAATTGAAAAATTACATATTTTGCATAAATGTTTAGATGTTCTACAAATTATTCAAAAATAGCACGCCAATAGCTCCATATATAAAAATATTGACAGAGTCTGATCGGACATGAAACCACAACCTTCACAGAATAAACCAAGACACACAACTAACTGACCTAATAAACAAGTGATTACCTTTTGTGACAGGTAACGAATTGTTAATCAAGCTAGGTGGCTGTGTGGCTTGGTTTTTTTTGTGAAGGTTATGCGGTCAAGTCCGACCAGTCTTAGTAAATATTTTTATATATGGAGTTATTGGCGTGCTATTTTTATGTTTCTACAGAACCTGTAATTTTTCATTTTGTACAATATGCCCAAATTATGACATTAGATTGAATTATCAATTGCTTATATATTTTTATATAGTTTTGTATTGTTTTTCGAGGTTTTTTGGATCACTTCAAAACCAAATTGGATTATGGTAGAAGCATGATGATCAAAGTTCAGTTGTGAGAATTTTTGAAGGCGTGAAAAGCCTTGATGATGTGTTTTTGATGTTCAAAGTCAGTGTTATATGTTTTGGAAGCTTATGAGAAGGTTGCAGTGAGTATTTTTTATATGGACAAACCATGTTCTAAGAAAATTTTTATGTGACTAGATTAATGAATATGTTGTAATATGATATGGATAGGATATGATAGGTTGGTGACAACATTATGAAAACAACAACATAATTAATTTTTTAAACCTATTTTGAAGAGAAGGTGGATCCAATTTAAATTATTATGAAAGGTGGTACACACAACACTAGGAGATGGGAACAGGCCATAGAATATATGAAAAGGAGAGACCCATTCAATCCTCAAAATTTTGTAGTGGCCTTGGAAAGAGTACATAGATACATCAAGTTCATAGAAAGTTGTGGAAATTAATGTTGAACATAATGTTGTCATTGATGAAAACCAGTTTCATTGATTTCAAAGGGGACGTGTAAGGAAGCACCAATATCATTTATGAATTAAAGGAAACGATGTGATAATTTTATTTATTGCATGTCCTCATCAAGTGAAGTCCAAGAGGTTTGAATTTCTTGAGTTTATTTAAAAATTATGATGTTCTAATTAATATATGGATGGTAGTGTTGGATAGTCCTCTTCAAAACCTTTCCAATAGTATATTACACTCTAAAAATGTCCTCCCCAGAGAAGTTATGGCTTCTTGAATATCAACATTAGTAAAGGAAATAAACTATGGAGAAATCCCAAAACACCAAATTTTTTAAGTAGTGTGCATATTTTGGGAGGATATATGGCTCAGTGATGAAATATATGGTGTATAGTGGTCCAACTTGCATGAACTTTAACAATGTTAAAGTTTGAACATGTTTACTCATATCAAACATATCTAATTATCGGATGAGGAAGTGAATGATAGATAGCTTATTAACCTAGCCAAATTTTAACAAGGTCAACCCCCCATGTTATCTAGTCTTGATGTGACATGTGGCACATTTTTTTGGCTGAAGATAATTACATGGAAATATTGACATGTAGTAAAGTTTGGTTGGAAAAAAAGGATGACATGGAAATCCTAACATGTGGAAAACTTTGGTTGGTTATAGGATATGATTTGGAAATCTTGACATGTGGCAAAGTTTGGTTGGCCAGAGAGGATGAAATGGCAATCCTGAATTGTGGAAAATTCTAGTTGACAAGAGGGGATGACATGGAAATCCCAACATGTGTCGAAGTTTTGTTGGTCAGATGATATGATGCGGAAATCTCGACATCTGGAAAAGTTTAGTTAGTCATAGCATTTGATGTGGCAGTCTTGATGATGTGGAAAATATCAGTTGGTCTGGAGATGTGGAATTGTAGCAGGGTGATGATGTGGCCTAACACGTCATCTAGATGACATCAGAAAGATGATGTGGCACTTCCAAGGTCCACCACTTGGTAGGTACAAATGACATTTTTTTATTGATGAAAAGGGAAAAAATGGGTGACACATGGGACCTCTCACGGCCTCCACGTAGCATGACAACATCACGTTGGTTTCAGCATGATAATGATGATGGACCACAAGGTACACTATCACATGGCATGGTCATATGATCAGATGAGGGCTAGTCCCAAAGAACTGTCACACAAAGCTAAGGGAAAGGTCACGACGATGGTCACATGTCATACGTGTCATAATAATGGTTAGAGGTCTAGTCTGTGGGCATACAAATTGGTGCCATGGTTAGCTAACATTAACATAGGACCACATAACCATGTATAAATTCATATGATCGTGATTCAATTGAACACACAATTTGATCAACGAATATATATCTTTGATTTGAAGTCTGATGTTAAGCCATATGGTTGTGGTGTGTTTGAGAATTTTTTATGTTATGGTTGGTTGGTGGAACGAGTCCTCATAGGCTTGCATTTTTTATATATTATGGTTACCAGTATGAGTTTCGATGAGCTATGATGAATTGGCACCATTTTTTGGTATGATTTTGGGCTTTGTATATATATATATATATATATATATATGAATTTATACATGGTTATGTGGTCTCGTGTTCATGTGAGCTAATATATATACACACACACACACACACACACACACATATAGGTATATATAAGACTTGTTGTAGGCTTCAACCTGATTGAGGCACCCTCCTCCTTCTTCAACTTTGTGTGGACCACTTTTCATAATATTTCAAACTGGATCCAACTTCTCTTCAAAATAGGTCTTCAAAATTGATAATGTTGTTGTTTTCATAACGATGTCACCAACCTGTCATATCATGTCCATAACATGTTATAACTTGTTCATGAATATGGTCACATAAAAAATTTCTCGAATCCTGCTCTAGCCATATACACCATACTCACTGCAACGTGCTCATAAGCCTCCAAAACATATATCATTGATTATGAACATAAAAAATAAATCATCAAGGATTTTCATGCCTTCAAAAATGTTCACAATTGAAATTTTATCATCATGCTTCTTCTAGAATACAATTTGGCTTTGAAATGAGCCCAAAAACCTCCAAAAACGATACAAAACTATATAAAACTATAAAATAAAATAAAAACTATTAATTTGACAGAATGGCAAAATTCAAGCACACTATACAAATTGACAAATTACATATTTTGCATAAACGTTTAAATGTTCTACAAATTGGTCAAAAATAGCGCACCAATAGCTCCATATATAAAACTATTGACCAAGTCTAATCGAACATGAAGCCACAACCTTCACAGAATAAACCAAGACACACAACTAACTGACCTAATCAACAAGTCATTACCTTTTGTGACAGGTAACGACTTGCTAGTCAAGCTAGGTGGTTGTGTGTCTTGGTTTTTCTGTGAAGGTTATGTGATCAAGTCCAACCAGTCTCAGTAAATATTTTTATATATGTATTTATTTGCATGCTATATTTATGTTTCCGTAGAACCTATAAATTTTCATTTTGTACAATATGCCCAGATTGTACCATTATATTGAATGATTAATTGCTTATATAGTTTTATATAGTTTTGTATTGTTTTTGGAGGTTTTTGGGATCACTTAAAAACCAAATTGGATTATGGTAGAAGCATGATGATAAAAGTTCAGTTGTGAGAATTTTTGAAGGAGTGAAAAGCCTTAATGACATGTTTTTGATGTTCATAGTCAATGTTATATGTTTTGGAAGCTTATGAGAAGGTTGCAATGAGTATTTTGTATATGGTCAAACTATGTTCTAAGAAAAAATTTATGTGACTAGATTAATGAATAAGTTGTAATATGATATGGATAGAATATGATAGGTTGGTGAAAAAAACAACATGATCAATTTTTAAGACCTATTTTGAAGAGAATTTTGATCCAATTTGAATTATTATGAAAGGTGGTACACACAAAGTTGAAGAAGGAGGTGGGTGCCTCAATCAAGTTGAAGCCTACAACAAGTCAAATCTTGTTCATCTTTGAGGTTGATGCCTCAATTGGGTTGTATCCTATTTTAATTGGTTTCTTTCACATTTTTTTATGTTGGTTCCTCAATCAGGTTGTATCGTACCACAAGTAGTTGCTTGCACATATTGGGGGTGGGTGCATATAGCAGGTCGGTGCCTACAAATCTATGTAATAAATTAAATAAGAAGAATTTGTAGTTTTATCCCATAAGGGCTTCCATGTAAAGTCTTGTGTCCTCTTGTGTTGATGTGATGAATTTTTTATGCATGGTTTCATTTATTGTTATGCTGCAAATTTTTATGGTACACTGCTACATGTTGTTTATTAATGAAATGTGTTAAAATTATAATTTTTTTGATACACTGATTCACCACCCCCACCCCACCCCCCCCCCCCCCCCACCCCCACCTTAATGTAATATTTGGTCTAACATTGAATGGATAGGGATAAAATTTCATTACACTATAATTTTGTTCTTTTCCCCAAAATAACAGTGACTATAATTGGTCAAGGAAAAGGAAGTTGCTTGTTAGAGAGAAATTAAAAGAAGGAAGGATTATTTCTTCATTGATGATGTAGGAGAGATCAATTAGAGTATCATCAATCGTCATTCGAGTCTCTCATACTCCAACTTTAACTAATTATCTAATTTCATGGGGACATGCAATAATTTCATTTTGGGGAGGTGACGAGTGTCCGAAATGACATATTTTTTACACCTATCCACAACCTCTTGATTACCTTTTTCCTATATTCATATCATCATGTAAGCCATTTTTCTTACAATTTTTAATTGTTTCCCAAGGTATATTTTTCCATTAATTATGCCATTTTAATACCCATGCTAGTGTATTATGGAAATAATCAACCTTTTTATGCTAAATAATGAGAAATCTTGAGAAATTATCTAGACAAGCTTACGAAGGTATCTTTAGAGGTGTAAAAAAAGGGCTTCCTAAAGAAATTTAGTTTCCACAACACTTCCTTTGTATTTTTGCAACACCTTTTATGCAATTCATACAAATGATAGCTACTACAACACTTTCTCTACATTGTTGCAACACCTTTTGTCCACTTATTATTGTTGATAGTTGTTGCAACACCTATAATGCACCATTAGTTGTTGCAATAGCTACAACTCATTTTCTGTGTTGTTGCAACACCTATGTGTATTGTTTGCTAACAACAACCATGTCAATATGAGAGAAGAAACACTAGTCAACCGCAATTGCATAGTTTCCATAGTTACTTAATCAGTGGGTGAGCTAAAAACATTCCATTTCCTAACAAAGGATTTGTTAACACTGTTTAGCAAGAATACTTTAGCATAACTGTTTTGACTAATCTCCTACCTACCAAGGTGGCCGACAACTCAAAAACCATTATACTACCTATCTTTTGCCTATATTATTTTAACAAGGAGAGATAGCCTCATACTTATAGGTTCTAACCATTTTCCTCGGCCTCCGTGTTAAGCTTAAGACTTGAATTGTGTATGAATACCCTTATTCCACTCAAGACAAGGGGATTTGAAGAATTGTAAGTGAATTTTTTCTAAGTTTATATTAATACAATGTTAATGATTCTTGTTTTATCCTATTCATATATGTATTATGAAATCATAGCATAATATCTCTACTAGATGTTTAATCAATGTCTCCACTAAGGAGGTAGGTCCCCATCCTTAGTCAGGTATGTTTTGTACTTTAGCATAGGATATCTTTACATTTATTACGATTCATTTGTATTTGGAGAATAGTTCATTATGTTTCATAGTATTTTCTTGCCAATTTTTTTTCTACAGTTCAATAATTCATTGGTTTGAAGTTTCCTTACTATAATTTCAGTCTAACAATTTCCATTGTTTCAACATTTGATAAATTAGTTGTAGTATTTGTATTCCCATTACAAAATTGTTGATTGAATGAACAACTCGATCAAGACACCAATTTCTTACATTCCTATAAGTGTTTTTAATTTTTTTAAGTATGTTTCTTTCCTACAATTATTTACTTTCTTTCAATTTAGATGAGATCTGATTTCTTTCAAGTGTGTTTTATTTCTTGTAATGCTCTACTTTCCTACGATTAGATTTCCTTTTATGCAAGAGTTTTTCCTTATGATACTCGCAGGTGGTTGAGAGAAGATCTCATAACAAGGCACCCACTACTTCTTGTAAATGTGTTTTAAATCTACAACAGTAGTTAGCATTTCAATTCCAACAATTGTGTGAATCCTTTCAATTCTCGTGTGTGTGTGTGTGTGGTTATTTTTACTTAGTGACTTGATAAAAATAATTAACACCTAAATTATATAATAATTTAATTAGTACTACAAGTTCATTAGCACTCAATAGATTAATTAGCATATATGGCACATGAAAATTCATAAGTTCGAAACAAGCATTGGATTGATAATTAAATGTATATTTTTTCATTTATCTATTAAGGAATTAGAAAGTAATTGAAAAACCCATCAACATGTATGGGACATCACCTTGCATGAAGGGTTGGTTTGCTAGATCTCAAATGTCCTTGATAATTTGAGGAATCTAATACATGGGTTTCGTCTAGAATAAAAATTACATAACTTTTGATATTTTGTCTCTACATGTCTATTATGGACCTTAATTTTCCACCTTTTTCCTCATTATGTCATTTTGAATGTATTTTTATTAGTTCCAATGACCTCCTAATGGAGAAAAAAACCTACCAGATTTGTCTAAATTTTTTCTTAAGGAAGGTATGCCATGCCACAAGGATTCCAAGGATCTATCACTTGCCCAATTTGGACCTAGGATGTTATCTAGGCCATCTTGAATTTTTCCATGTCTAAGCTCAAAATTAGGTTGATTTTTGATGGCATGGATAATTCCCTGCTTTATTGAAGAATTTTGGAATTTGGATTTTGTCTAGAGCATTATTTACTTCAACTTAAATGTAAATTTTATCTATGCATGTTAAGGAATTACCTATTTTTGGCTATTTTACACCCCAACTAGTTAGGAGAGAGAGTATGGAAACATTTAAATTGGAATATTTGCTTGATTCCTTCACCTTTTGCCACAATTTGTATGTGTCATGTCATGTACACATTATTCTAAACATTTTGAGAAAATTTTTACTTTTTGACCTAGGACCTTATGCATTGAGATCCATCAACTACCTCGGAAAATGTGAAATATTTTCAACTATAAGGTTTCCATGTTGAGAACTATAAAATGAATATTGCAACAAGCACAAATAAATGCATACAATGACACATGAACATGTGGATAATACATAGGTGCACTCAAGGCATGAGCTAGGTTGGTCCTACATAGTGCAATCACCCTTACAAAACCATTGGGTCCCCTAAACCATGTACTACAAGAGATCGACTGCAAGTCTTCCAATTCTATCTAGGATAAAGGAGTTGAGAGCATATAATAGAGGGACTGATCTGTATATGAAAGCTTGAGGACTTATGTAAAAGTTTTCAAGTGAATATATTAGGGTTTTAACCTTTTATGTAAAATTCATCAACACAAATGTGCATTAAAACTCATTTTTTGCAGAAATAATGAAGACAATAATACCATAACAGTACACACAAAATAACAAGTGATGAAGGATTTCACCGCTCCTGGGTTACATCTTATGGTCTAGCTTTCAATGGTTGGGTCTCTTTCATTATTATAAAAAAAGTGTGATTATGTCAAGTTACAGTGCTCAAATTGCTTTAAAAATGTCTCCAATGCCTCCATAACAACCAAAAACCCCTAGTTGCCTCTTTTTTCTCCAAAAAAAGGCTAAAAATTAATTGAGTTATGCTCCCATGAAGTTCTGCACTATATGTCCTACAATTCACACTTCTCTACAAATTATCCTACAAATTCGAACTTTTTAGGCCACGTGGGGCAACAAATTTCCCGCGCTGACGAGATTCCCGACGCACCATGTGAAATTTGTTGCATGGTTAAATGACCAATGTCATCCTTTATCTGGTTAATTTGGCACCAAGCGGCGTATCCTCCGCTGTCTATTTTGAGGTTGGAATGAATTTTCCCAAAGGATTTTGACTCCCTTGTAACCAGGGTTTGTTGGTGGTGGAACTATGGTTGGGTTGTGGGAACCCTACTAATGCAGGTTCCACTCCCTGCCATGTCTAACCGCTGGTGTAATCGTTTAACATAACCATCACATGTGAACTTTGTGACCACCGTGAGGCTAACATTTAAAACCGTGCCATTTAACCAAAACCATATAACATGAAACTTTATCGCAACATGTGACCATGTTTGAACCTCTCTGTCAGTTTAACATCACCTTAGCACTAAATTGTAACCTCTTCCTCTGATGGTTTTCATGTGAACAGTTGACATAACCCGTCAATGGTTTGGCTGAAGGTTTGGGTATAACGTAACCCCTAACCATAGCACATATATTGGAGCTATGTCACATGTTTTAACTGCCATGGTACCTAGTTCCAATACCGTTAAAAAACTTGTTGCATCAACCTTTGGATAAGGGTTATAATGTTCGTTTGGTTGGTTAACTATCCATCAAAATATATGCAAGGACTTTGGGTTATACCATATCATATGATTGGTGTATGTAGTTTTCTCCACAAATTAAAATATGTTTCCAAATATGGGCGTAATTAAGATATAACATTTGGGGCTGGGGTTATCCCTTAACCCTGGTCTGTGGACCGAGGTCGGGAGTTAACCCTGGTCCCTATCCTCGCATAGAAATTTTTTAAAGTTTAAATATGACTTGAATACTATAGCTATTAAGAACTAAAGCATCAAAGTCGGTTGGAATTCTTGTTGGTTGGTCAGAGGTCCCGCGTTCGAACCCCCGGAGGCCCACTTTGGCCCTTACACAAATTTTACATGGCCACCAGGAGGCCACGTTGTAGTCTCTCCCATGTGTTCCTCAATGGTTGGTCCAACTCACCAAACCTGCAAACCAATCAAAAACCCTAAAATTCGAGCGAAAAGGATTGTGCCAAGTGTCAAGCAGGCACTGATCAAAGGAACACAGTCAACCTTCCATGTCAAGGTCCAGTTAGCAATATGGACTGCCTATGCACACCTATACAATCCAAATCACAATTTTTTTGTTGTTTCCCAAAACCAACAAAACACGATATCGGGAGCATTCAATGTCATATTTGAGCGAAACGAGTTGCATCAAATTCAGAACGACGAGGTCTACGCATTGGCACTGGTTTCGAGCCATTATGAATAAAATTGATCGACCAGATCATTTTTCCCCACTGGAAGCTTTTGGACCTCCAAAAGCTCTTTATTACTCAACAAATAGATGAGGGTACATCTCCCTCACCATTCCAATCTCAATCCACTAAAATTTACTTCAATTTGAAATTTTGAGCTTTTCATGAAAACAAATCATTTTCCCTGATTTTGGAGACCTAGTATTGCTGGCATAGATAACATATTGGTGAAATTTCCCATAATATGCATAACAACAGACTTCCCTTGAAGGAACAAACACATTCCCTCCTTGATCGTCAATCAAATGAAATTTAAACAACCTCAAATTCTTGTCACCTTGAACACTGTCAACATGATGATCGTTGACATGTCTAGTCTTACGCTTGGCTCGACTCTTGACCAAATGTGATCACCATAGCCATGAACCATCCCTTTTCAAATAAAACACATTATGAAACCCACAAGAATAATTTTTTCAACCAATTTCCTCTTTGTCAAATTTATTTTTCACTTTCTCTTTGACCTATGCACTCTCTAACACTGGCATTTTGTTCACATCATTGTTCAACAATGATGCATGTTGTTACAAATTTACTTCATCTTGTTTACCTCTTTTAGGAGGAAACATATTAGATTCTTGAAACATATTATCACACACATTAGAAACATAAATGAAATCAGATTTAGATTTTATTCATCTCCTTGTAAGGCCTTATTCACAACATCTTTATTCTTGAACATTAACAATGCAAAATTCTGACTAGCATTAACAATTCTCTTCATTTGTCCAACATTCATAAGAGACAAAGTCATCTTCTTACTATGCTCTCTAACAATATACTCCAGCCCATTATTGAACAAGTTATACTTATTCTCATGGCCATTAAATATTTTTGTCCTATCATAAACTTATATGGGCTTCCCAAAACTATACCACAAATATCAAGCGGAATTACATTAAGTTCAAATTCATAAAGAAAGTTTGCAGTGATTGCAAATCTAAAGATGGACCTCATTTTCACCTACAATTTTTCATTCTCACATACCTAACCTAAAGGATATGTTCTAGGATGTGGAATGGTATCTAAATTTAACTTCTTGACAATGTCTTCTAAAATAAGATTTTCTTGTGAACCATTATCAAACAGTGTGTCTATCTCGGTATGCTTTGAAACAACTCTAATATGGAAAAGATCAATTCTTGTTTCTTCATATTGGGTATTATTGAGACAACTTTAAGAACTTGTACTTGCAATGTCCTTACCTTTCAAACCCATCATTGTGATATTTGTTTCATCTCCGTAATCAGAACCTACATCATGTTGTATAGTTGTAGTTTTCTTCTCCTTCTCCTTTTTTTTCAACTTCTTTGGTCTCATCTCTGGATGAAGTCTCCAACAATGATCTTCATCATGTCCATCTTTTGAAAAGTGTTTGAATGTGATTTTATCTTTATCCATCTTTATGGATTCACTCTTCTTTCCTTTTCCCTTGAACTTACCCTTTCCTTTTTCTCTAGACTCAAAGGTATTCTCGCTTGTTTCATCTAAAACATGTTTCCCACTTGCCTCTACACTAGTATAAAATGATTAAATTAGTAACTAGGTGACTAAAAACATTTGTCATTGTAATTATTTCAAGTGAATTACTATTATATTTGAGCAATTTTAAGTGACCGAACTAAAAATGACTAACTTAAATGACTAATTTGGTCTAGGGATAAAATATATGACTAGATAATAAGTGACTAAAATAAAAACGACTAACTTAAATGACTAATTTAGTCTAGGAATAAAATATATGACTAGATAATAAGGGACAAAATTAATAATGATTAATGTAAATGACTATTATAGTCCAAGAGTAAAAATATGACCAAATAACAAGTACAAGTATATAAATTAGTCATTTGTGTTAGTAATTTTTAATTGTGTCACTCTGGAAATGGAAAATTGCAATTTTCATACCGAAGTTTTACATTTCACTATAGGCATCTCTGAATCCATCTGCATTGTTAAAATTTAGAGACAAAGGGAACTCTAAATCCATATGTAGTGTAAAAATTTTGAATACCCTTTTGTCTCTAAAGTTTAACATTAGAGAGTTGTTTCTACTGTCACCTTAG
Source organism: Pinus albicaulis (assembly GCA_034641835.2). Lineage (NCBI taxonomy): Eukaryota > Viridiplantae > Streptophyta > Pinopsida > Pinales > Pinaceae > Pinus > Pinus albicaulis. Next base: position 677,330,771 of record CM076577.1, read on the forward strand.
CAATCAATCCTCTCACTTTGGGTTACTTATTGAATCTTGGGGATATCCCAAAGCGCAAATTTATGGGGTATTTTGTGCGACTATATCAATAGCAATACAAACCATTTGCCCCCTCATATACATTATGATATGTATAAAATGTACCCTCAAACCTAGTTAAATGTGCTCTTCATGACCATTTAGCAGATTCATTATTCGTAAAAAATTGAAAATATTATGTGAAAGCATAAAATTAGTGTGAACTGGTAGCATAAGTTTCGTTAGGGGGTCCCCACACAATGAAAGATAATGTGAACCGTGATTGATATAAATTACATGAAAAGAGACGATAGGTAACAATCCTCTATGATTTGACTTCAACCGCTACGTATATCTACCAAATCTAACACCAACCAGCATGATTTTGATAGCCTTAAAAATTTAGCGAAACATATCAAAATCAATCCCTTCTTGTACCTATCATTAAAACTCGCACTTTCATTTCACCTTGTATTCAAGTCTTGTAAATACAATTTTGTGCATCAGTTTTTTATTTGAATAGATGGAATTATATTTTGATTTATTCAAAGTTGGTAATTGATTATCAGGATTTTTTTAATTGTACCATTCATTGGAAGATCCATAGAAGATCAAACATTATTGACTAAATACAGAGGCTAAGAAGCTATAATCTGTTTAGATTGAGATGGGGTAGAAGAAAAAACATCTCCACCGAAAATTGAATCTAGAGACAAACCATTTCCATCATCAGACATGCCTTATAATTTGGTTGGGATGCCCACCAAATGGATGTGAAGAGTGTGTTCTAGAATGGATTCTATGAAGATGAGGTATATATGACCTATTTTAACGGAAACGAGAAATGGGAAACGAAATGAGAAACCACAACAGGACGAGAAATGAAGTTTGGAGGTTTCACATTCAAGAAAGGGTGAGAGAGAAAAAATCAGGAAAATATGGAAAATATACAACAAAACATTCATTATTTACATAACTGAAATTGTAATAATAACATTTAACCATAGTGGATTAAGTAACATGTTTTATTAATTAAAATGGTAAAATTTTAACATAATTATAACAATGTTATGCATAAGTTTTAGTATAAAAATATTTATTTCCATCTTTGAAGGAAAGAATATATGTAGACAGGGGTTTGTTCCAATAAAAAACATGCATTGTTGTTCATTTCAAAATTTTATTTTAGAAAATGATGTAGACATGGGTAACAAGTCTCCCTGATAATTTGAAAAGAAACAAACTCCATATTATTATTTACTGTACTGATTCTGCCTTTTCCCTAAACAATCTATAAACTATATTATTTTCAAATCACTCGTAGAAAAAGGAAAAGACTCAGTCACATATCTGGTCAAGGAAATACTCACTCAGTCAGATATTTTAGGTTATAGAAATAAGGCTCTTATCTTATTCCTAGGTCAAGGGTCTACTAACAAGTTACATAAATGTTGATTTGAAACCCTTCATTGTCACAACCCCGGTAGATGAATTGTAGAGGAAAGGGGTTTGTTAGTGTGTGTAATTGGTCATAGATGCAGTGCAAGATATACTGCCCAAGCCACTTCCCAAAAATAAAATGCAAAATAAATTTATGATCGCTCAAGAGAAAACAAATGTAGAAAATGGCGTTTTCATCCCATCCCGTTTTTCTTGCGTTTTTTTCCAGGAACGGTGTATACTGTCCCATTTCTGGTAACTAGGTATATCATTCAGTTATGCAGTTTGAGTTGAAATGAAATGATATTTTTTTTTCAAAATAATGGAATCACTTTATAACTTGAAGGAGATGCCTAGAGCTTCCTCAGACCTGACCTGAGTTATCTTCCTCTTCTTGTCTTGTCTTCTCCAAGTTGCTGGAAAAAATGGAGTTATGGGCATGGATCTTATTTATACTAGTTCAATACCACATTGAACCATCATGTATATTGGGGAAAGGTCGACTTGGATAAGGATTAAATAAGGGTTTTTTTTACTTTAAAAAATAATTTCTCCTTAATGAAGAGGAGTTAGGAGGCATGTGAATACTCATTAGAAAAATCTTAAAGATATTTTAAAACCTATGTTAATTTCTTTTCATCTAGACGTCCCTTTGACATCAATAACAACTAATTCTTCCAAAAAAATACACATTGGAATCATCAATAATTATGAAAGGTTGATGCATTGAAAGATGATATCCTCTAGGAAATGGTTAGGGTTGAGAGGGCTTGGCTAGGTGTCCCGAGGGAAACATAAGGGTGAAGAAGCCAAATTGTCCTAACATGATGCATTAAAGGCTATGGGAAAGAATTTTTGGAAGGAAACCTAGTTACTCAAATGAACCGATGGAGTACTATGTTGGACTATGCGAGCTCAACTTCAAGGTTGTTTAGATCTTATTTGTTTGTTAGTTTCATGGTGTACATCCTATATCTTGAAAGTACGACATGTCATGGGTCTTTAGTAGGTTGATCAACCTCCCAAGAAGGTCGATCAACCTTCCAAGGGAGGGGTTATCTAGGAAACCAAGGTCACATTGATTTGGAATTTAAAATGGCATGGGTTTGTGCTTGTTGCTTGTTGACCTAATCATACAAGATAATTGAGAAGTAAGATGTGAGTGGGCTTGCAGCTAGGTCAAATACATTATGAAGAATACCTTCAAGGAAAAGTGTTGGTTAATTAGTAGAATACACATTTCCTTTAGTTGAAGACTTAAATTTTCATGCATATCTACAATTTTTATTATTAGAGTCATATCCATTGAACTTAGGATATTAGTTTTAAACTTGGATATCAAGTTGTTTATCTATTTTGAATGTACATTATGAACATCACAGTACTAGACCCTGATGAAATTGTTTTGAATCCTATGGGAATTTTTATATTGCCCAAACATTAGATATTGAACATATTGGAATATCTCGTCATATATGTTAAGCATATTTAGTAAATGTTAGATGATGGAATGTATACCTTTGCATTAATACTCCGTCTATCCCACTAGTGAACCAGGGTCCAATTAGCATTTCTATGAAGTCTTAAATTAAATATGAACTCAATATCAACGACTTGTGCACATGAACCCTTAACTAAAATTTCATATTGTGCCATTCATAAAGGCATCTATATGCATCCACATTACTAGGAAAAGTTCAACCCATAGAGTTGTATGTGGAGTTGTAGCTAGTGATGCACATGCATCACAGGGTCATTGAGCTTAAGGTCGACTACTTATGTATATGGGTGATTTAATTTCAAGCGATGGATATATATCTAACACCAATGGATATTTCCAAGTACATATGGGTGAAAAATTGACATTGTATGAAAAAAGTTGAGTCATACTGTCGGATTTTACTTGAATTTCTTTTTAAACCCATATCATCATATATCCGACAATACTTTTATCGAATATCCAACGACAATTGAATTCTTGTTGAATATATTACATTTTTCCAAATCAAGTACCCATCAAAACACCATAAACATTATACTATATCTATAATATATATAATACCATAGACATTATATTACATGTATTACTCTATATTTATGAAATATATAAATACCATAAACAATTTTTTTTAATAAAAAATATCATAAACATTACATTATAGAAATATAGGAAACATTACAAAATAAATAAATATATTTTTACATTCAAATTAAAAAGTAAAACTTTTTATACGGTGTTCCCTTTCCCGATGTGGAGTATCAGCCTTATGGTAGACTGTGTTCGCTTTCCCTTTCCTGTTAATTACAGTCCAACAATCTAATTAACACATTTCCTGCCATTGAGTATCAACCTTATGGAAGATGGTGTTCGCCTTCCCTTTTCCTGTTAATTGCACTCCAATGAGCCAATTTAATAGGGGTTTAAAGAGTGTGCTGCATATTAGCCTTATTGTGGACTTATTACTCTCACTGGTAGCAGTGAAGGATTGTGAACTAACCGCTGTGAAGTCGAGTGTAAAAAGGAATAATAGTGAAGGAGGTAGACATAATTTTATGTCATATACAACAATTATACCCATGTTTCCATGAGGTTTCCATCAAAACAATTCTTCTAAACGATGGAGGATTATTCCTCCCCAAAACCTCCTCTGGTGATGATGAAGATGTGTTTCCAACCAAAGTTCAAACAAACATGTCAAGATATCCAAACAAAATATTACCATCACTGGGAGGAAGATGAAGAAGATGAGGATTAGGCTTGTTAGTATGGATCTTGATTCGAGGTGTACGAAAAAATACCACTTTAGCTACGCATAACAAACAGCCCTAACAGCAGAAATGACTGCTAATATCTTCAGATCTGCAGTTAGATGATCAAGATAAATGCTGCAAAAATATAGATCTATGCATTAGAAGACATTAAATAGTAGAAAAATAAGATTTACTACATAGATCCAATAGACAAGACAAGAATATATCTAATAAAAATTTTATTAATGGGCACCTGGGAGGAAAACACAAGAGGGTGTTCCTTGTTCTCCTTAATGGGATGGGTTCTTGTAAGTCCTCAGCACTTCAGATTTAGAATTCCTCTCTCTTGTTGGTGTAGAAAACCCAGACAAAAAAGGAAAAATATGGCTATGATAATGAATCAATAGCCAGACCAAGAGTTGAGATCCAGAGTGATCTTTAGGCAACAAAAGGTGACAAATGAATGGGAAAACCCTTCTATTTATAACAAAATATTGAGTTAGTCTAGAGATTGGTGCATAATTAAAACATTATTAACCAAATCTAGATCCAACTTTTATGGAATGTTTTATTATATTTGTTGGAGGAAAAAGGAATTTGACTTGAGTCAAATCCCCTTGTTTGTAAATAATAAATAAATAAATGATTTATTTATCATTTTAAGGATGTGACTAAGTAATAATAAATAAATAAATGATTTATTTATTATTTTAAGGATATGGTTAAGTAATAATAAATAAATAAATGATTTATTTATCATTTTAAGGATATGGTTGGGTAATAATCAAATATATAATGATTTATTTAATTATTTAAGGGTGAATTAGTCATATTTAACAAATAATATTATTTAAATAAGATTTAAACAATTATTCTTTAGAAAATAATTAGATAAATAATGATTTATCTAATTAATTTCTTTGTTTTGGGTTAAATATAACCAGAAATATTAATTAAACTACTGTTTAACTAATTATTTCTTGAGGAAAATCAAACAAATATATATTTATTTAATATTTCCTTATGGGGTTTCCTGTTTAGACAATAAACAACTTAATAAAGGTGATTTACGAAGTTATTTTCATAGTGAAAGCAATTTTACTTGGAGTAAAATTGGTCTTACATGATGTACTTGGGTCCATCTAATGATAATATGTTAGATGACCAAAAAATGTTGTAACAGGGCTCAACCACTGTTTCCATAATTGGAGAAGGCATTGAAACAATCCATTCCAACACTAGGAGGGTTTGTGTCTTCCAAGTTGAATTAGAGTGCCCCCAAGGAAATCGCTTGGATTTCCACTAGTGGTATGCTTCATTCTCTTCTTTTAGTGAAATAATTCTTCTATTGAGGGCATATGACAGCTTAGTTAACGATATATTCCATTCATTTTATTCTTATGAAGATAAAACCATTGATAGGCCCCCTAATTTTAGACCATTCTTGAAACCAAGAGAATTTAATTCAATAACACATGTCCATGTCCTATAGTGAGGTTCAAAACAATCTACCTTCATCTTTATCAACATCTTGATTCCCGTGGCATAAGCACTAGTTTTAATATATGCATCGATCAAATATTTTTGATTGATCTATATTCTTAGTTGTGATTATTCGAGGTTGCATAGATGGCAGATCATTATGGATGAGTGTATATATAGTATGTAAATTGGTCCTGTGTTTTTCTGGAATATACACCCACTCTTTGAATATCAGATTGTTCCTTGCTATCCATATAGCCCAACAGATGAGACTCGGAAGTTCCACAATTTTATGGGTTTTGGTTGTTGACACCAATCCTGCCACACAGTTTCAGCAAATCCTCCCTGCCATCTATAGTTGGTACCAAGAGATTTGGATACTGAATTCCATAAGCTTGTTTTTTTCGGAAAATAGATGAATATATACTCTACGTATTCATTCGCCTTGTGAAAAAGTGCACACCAAGTAGGTCCTCGAAGGGAACAGTGTTAGAAGATCACATATCACAATCGGAGTAGGAGGAATATCGCACAAACACAGAAGTCACAGAAAATGTGAAGTGCGATATGATGTCGTGGTAAGATGGCATGGAGATGATGTGGATCTAACCCTCGTATCACATTTCGCATATCACAAAGCTTAGAAGGACTACCATGTTGAAACTCTGAAATCCAAAGTACGATAAGGGGTCGGACGTGATGCAGCTCAGAACTATTACTTAACATATTTAAAATCTGAGTGTAAGGGAATTTCCTTTGAGAAATCACATCGGAGGTGAGAAAGATGAATATAACATAGAACAATCAAGGATTGTCAATATGTGATAAAGGGACTAGACACAAGGCTTTTCAAAGGTTAATTAGAGTTTATTTAAGGTCTAGGGTTTAATATGTTTGCACCAATTTATAAAGAAAAAGTAAACGTGGGAGTAGACTCGGCTCATGCATAAGTGTTATTCTGTGACACCTGTATATAAAGAAAAGGTTGATGCAGTTGCTATTGTGAGTCAAATGGAAAGCCTGAACACTAGAGAAGGAGTCAGGGAAGAGAATACCTGACTCTATGAGAATAATTTTAATGTGGTTTTAAAAAAAACAAAGGTCTGAACGCAGAGGTGGACTTGGGCAAGTGACCCGATACTCATGAAAAGGTTGTTGCGGTCTTATTAAAAAGAAAATATGAAGCAGCAAAAGGACTCAGTTGTATAAGTGACCCAACTTTGTGTCAATTAAAGGAAGAAGTTGAATGTCCAGTCAAGTCGGGAAAAATACAGTTAAGTGACATTGTTGGAAACGTAACAAATGGGTCGAGTTGGGAAAAACCCATTTATGTTGCACAGTTAGAATACAACAGCAGGGAAAAAAAAGACAAGGGACAACAAGTAGAAAAGACAAATACACAGAAAAGTTAGAAGCTGAAAGGGCTAATTGAAATATTGGTGGAAGGCAGAGAGGCAAGCCTGTTCACTTCGTATTCCCTATAGAATGCAAAAATTCAGGAGTTATCTGTATAAAATATGTAATATTAGTGTGCATAGGAAGGGGATAGTACTGAAGAATGTGAGAGAGATGTTAGAAATAATGTGCACATCTAGAACTAATATGAAGCAGATTTGAAGGTTGTAAGGGCAGAAGAGAAAGTGGAAGAAAACAGAGTTGATATCCAAGTAAATCCACATTTTATTTTCATGTTGAGTGAGGGGATTGTAGTCTCCTTTCAAGTTGTAGCTTGATAAATTTCTATTTGGAGCTGGGTGAGGTAGGAGCCTTGTGTAGGTTGTAGCCTGCAAAAAAATTATGGGATTTGGAGCTTCCTTGCAAGTTATAACTTGTAGAAATTGAGGTAGTAGACTCCTATAGGTAGGTGCCTACAGAAAATCAGTTGTGAGAGGGAATAGGAGCTTGCCTTTGCATCACAACAATAATAAGATGTGTGCATATTTCTCAGTTTCTTTGCCTGAGAAATTTGGAGATACATTAGAAATTTGGGATACATTAGAAATTTTTCATGAGGGAGATACAAAGGTGAAGATGGCCAAACTGCAAGCACATAGAACTCAGTTTGAAAACTTAAAAATGAATGAAGATGAAGATATAGGTGCATTCTTCTTAAGAGTTGCAGAAGTTGTGAATATCATGATAGGCCTAGGAGAAGAAATTAAAGAAAGTGTTGTAGTACAAAAATGATTGAGATCACTACCACCCAGGTTTAATCCTAAGGTTTCTGCCATAGAAGAAACAAAAAATTGGGAAACCTTGACCAGGAACCAATTACTTGGGAACCTAACAACATATTAGATGAGACTTCCTAAAGGGAAGTCAAACATGAGGGAGGATGCCTTTAAGGTAGACAAGTGCATATAAGAGAAGGAAGGTACATGCTCATGATCTGATGAAGAAGAAGCCAAATTTGTCAGAAGATTGGAAGAGGCACAAGTAAGTACAAAGGTAAACTTCCATTTAAGTGCTTTAATTGTGGAAGAGTGGGGCACTATGGTTCAAAATGTCCTCATTGGAAAATAGAGAATCAGTCAAAAGGGAAAGAGAAAAGAAAGTTCAAAAATAGGCTGAAAGGGAACAAATTTAATAGAAGAACATTCTATGCTCAACAAAATAACAGTGGATCAGAGAATTCAGATGAATCCCCCAATGCAGAAGGAACATCAAAATTCATTTTGATGGCCAAGGAAGAGCTTGAGGAAGATTTCCTGGAATTTGAAAAAGAAGGTGAGGTAGATCTTGAGGGGGAGTTGTTGAGTTCCCTAAAGGAAATAGATAGACTCAAGCTCAAGACTATAAAACAGAAGGAAATCCTTCTTAAATATGTAAAGGAAGAATCAAACTCTGAAGATTTTATTAAGTTGAAAATTGAACTAGAAGAAGTAAGGAAAGTAGAAGTCATTTTTTTGCAGCAAATAAGAGAGAAAAGTTAGGAATGTGGAAGATTGGAAGAAGAGGTGGTGAGTCTGAGGAATAAATTGGAAAAGGCTCAAACTAATTTAACAATGAACATTCAGCAGTTAAAAGGTGTTGAACAATTGGACAGGATATTAAATGCACAAAGATCTCCTCTTGTAAAGGTTGGGATAGGATATGAAGGAGAATATAGCAAGTTGAAGGCATAGGATAATAAAGCTATTATATTTGTGAAATTTTTCCAAAAATAAAACATTAACTCCCATCAATCTAAGATCAAAAATGTGGGAAAACCTTTAAATCCTCATGAGATGCAACAAAAACCCACTACAAGAAAATCTCAGGAAACAAAAGGAGTGAATAGCTATGTAACATTCCAACATAGATCAAAAAGCTTCCAAAGAAAAAAAATTCATATGACCAGATGGCTATATCCCTAAACAACCTTCACTACCAGATACAGATACTTCTTCCATGGGTATTTCTTTTGCTGTAAAAGGTTCAGTCATAAATCCATGGAGTGTAGAGATTATATAAGGAGACTATAGTATGGAAACTCAAAAGGAATTAAGAAAACTGTTGGATTCACTCGTGTACATAATCTATTTCGAAATACAATCAAATGCTTTTTCTACCATAAAAATGGGCACAATTATTATGAAAGTCCTCTTAAAGACAATGATCCATCTCCTCACAAACTTTGTAGAACAAACAATTGCATGCAATGGAAAAGGAAGATAAATAAGTGTGATCTGGTTCTTATTTCTCAGGATCAGAATAGTCAATGGTATGTGGATAGTGGGTGCTCAAGACATATGACTAGAGACTGAAGTAAGTTTGTAACATTTGATGAAAAGAAATCTGGAAATGTAACATTCAAAAATGACAAATCAGGGAAAATCAAAGGAAAAGGCACAGTCAACCTAAATAATGGAGGAGAGGCTCAGGATGTACAGTTTTTAGATGGCCTAAAATCCAATCTGCTAAGTGTTAGTCAAATTTGTGATAAAGGTTGTGAGGTCCTTTTCAGAGCCCAATATTGTGAAGTAAGGTCAATCACCACAAGAAAGACCTTGGTTAAAGGTGTTCAAACGTACATTAATGTTTATATAGTGGAAGAGGAGAATTAATCATGCCACATTAGCAAAATTGACGAATCTTGGCTATGGCATAAAAGACTAGGACATCTAAGTTTTGACCACATCATTAAACTGAGAAAAAATAAAGTTGTCAGAGATTTTACTGCAATAAAGAAGCCACCAAATACCATATGTGAGTCCTGCCAATTGGGAAAACAAACTCACACATCATTCAGAGCCAAAGACAAACTATCTACTAGTAAACCTCTCCAACTTGTACACATGAACCTGTGCGAACCTTCGAGAACAAATGCACCAGGTGGAGAATCATATTTCATGCTGATAATCGATGATTTTTCCAAATTAACATGGGTGGATTTTCTCAGATACAAATATGAAGCGTTTTATAAATTTAAGATATTCAAGGCACTGGAAGAAAATCAAACTGGATGTAAACAAAAACGCATCATATCAGATAGAGGAGGTGAATTCAAAGGTGATGAGTTTGTGAACTTGTGCAATGAATGTGGGATAAAGCAACAATTTATTGTTGCAGATACACCTCAACATAATGGAGTGGCAGAGAGGAAAAGCAGGTCTATACAACAGATTTCCAAAGCCTTGATGCAAGAAAGAAACATTCCCCAAACCTAATAAGAAAAAGCAGTACACACAGCTGTTCATATCCTCCACAAAGCTCATCTTAGACCAAATTATGACAATACTCCATATGAACTGTGGCATGGGAAACCGACATCAATCAAGAATTTTAGAGTGTTTGGCAGCAAATGATTCATAAATAATATGATTAAAAATTGGGGAAGTATGATGCAAGAGCTTATGAACGAATATTTTTGGGATATGCATCAAAAAGTAAGGGTTACAAATGCTACAATAAGAGGCTGCATAAAATTGTGGAAAGTATCGGTGTGAGATTCGATGAAGAACTACCAAACAGAACCAGAAGTATAAACTTTGTCAATCATTCAGATCATCATCATGATGATAATAAAGAAAATAAAGAACAAAATGAGACAACATAAGATATAGAAATAAACTCAGAAGGGCCCTCAAGACACACTCAAAAGAATCATCTAGAAGATCAAATCATTGGAAACAAAAGTGCAGGAGTCCAAACAAGAAGATAGCTAGCTGAACAAACCGAGGAAGTGTATCTAGCCATGTTTTCGTAGATAGAACCGAAGAATTTAGATGAGGCCAGCAAAGACAAAAATTGGATAAATGCTATGAACGAATAATTAGACTAGATTGAGAAGAAAAAGACATGGGAGTTAATACCAAGACTTGTTGGGAAACATTTCATTGGCACAAAGTGGATATTCAAGAATAACATGAATGAACAAGGTCAGGTAATCAGATATGAAGCCTGACTTGTATGTAAGGGATACTCTCAAATCGAAGGACTTGACTATGATGAAACTTTTTCCTCTATAGCAAGAATGGAAGAAATTACAATTTTTTTAGTTTTTGCATGCTATCATGATTTCAAGGTAAATCAAATGGATGTGAAGTTTTCCTTCTTAAATGGAGATCTAGAGGAGGAAGTCTACATGGAACAACCTGAAGGTTTTTCCTTAGAAGATAAGCACAACTATGTTTGCAAATTAAAGAAAGCTCTATATGGTCTCAAACAAGCACCATGTGCATGGTATTCCAGGTTGGAAAAATACTTTCAAAAACAACAATTCAAGAAGGGAGGAGTAGACAATAATCTATATATAAAGGTTGATGAAGATGAACTATTAATTGTAGTAGTATATGTAGATGACATCATGAATGGCAGCAACAAGAATGATTTAATAAAAGGATTTTCTAAAGAGATGAAATTAGAATTTTAGATGTCAATGATTGGAGAGCTTACCTTCTACCTAGGACTTCAAATTCTGTAGAAGAACAAAGGAATATTCATTTCACAAGAAAAATACTTAAGGAATATGTTAAAATATTCCAAATGGAAGACTGTACACCTGTATCAACTCCCATAACTACTGGATACAAGTTATGTGCAGATGATGGATCTGCAAATGTAGATCAAAGACTTTACAAATATATGATAGGAAGTTTGCTATACCTAACAGCCTATAGACCAGGCATTATGTTGGAAGTAGGACTTATGGTAAGATATCAATCAGCACCAAAACAAAATCACTTGCTAGCAATCAAGAGTATATTTAGATACCTACAAGGAACTAAAAGTTATAGTCTATGGTATCTAACATGCAAAGACTTCACATTGACAACATATACAGATGTATATTGGGCCAGTTGTGTAGATGACAGGAAAAGCACAAGTGGAGGTGCATTCTATTTGGGAGAAATTCTAGTGGCATGTTTAAGCAAGAAGCAAACATATGTCTCTCTATATACAGCAGAAGAAGAATACATAGCAGCATCAGCTTGTTGCACACAAGTGATGTGGATGAAACAAACTCTTCAAGACATGAAGGTAAGAATCACTAAAAATATTCCTATCAAATGTGAAAATACAAGTGCAATAAGCATATCAAAAAATATTATGCTTCATTCGAAAACCAAGCACATCCCAGTAAAGTACCACTTCCTCCGAGAACAAGTAGCAGAGAAAATAGTAAACATGAAATACGTCCCAACAAAGGAATAGACAATAGAAATATATACAAAACCTCTTGCTAGAGAACCATTCGAGTATCTAAGAGACAAACTAGGGATAGTGTCTGTAGTTTATACTCTCTGATATGATCAGAAAACAAAAAAAAAGAATGAAAATGAAAAATTGCAATAGCAAAGGCTGCAATATCAGGAACAGAAAACAGTGTAGTCGGTTAGCCATTATCAGAAAACAAGCATCATTCTAGGGGGAGAGAATACATTAGCCCATGAACATAGAAGTAAAGAGGAACCTCAAATGTCGCTGAAGATAACTATTGATGAAGAAGTTCTCCTGATTTTAGTAAAAAAAATAAAAAAGTCAACAACCTAGCACATCTTAGCACTATACATGCAAATGCAATGACTCCCAAAGCGTTCTCCCAACATTACTTATACAAAAAATGGAGCAGTAGTCCTAGCCAGGTATGTGGATAGAACTCAAGCAATGCAAATATATAAAGTACACCAAAGATTTGTAACCCCTTTCCATTGATGTCAAAGGGGGAGGAAATGTAACCAGAGGAAGCTAGACACTTCTCAGAATGAAAGGGGAGGATGTGTTGCCATCAATTCCAAAATGGGAGACTGTTGGAAATATTTTCATTGATATAAAAGGAGCAGTATTATGTAGAAAAGAGCAAAGGATCAACATTATGAAAAAAAGAGGAAAGGAGCAGCAATGTGCATCAATGTGCAACAAAGAGGCTAGGAGCAAGGAAAAGGAGCAGCAAAGAGGCAAGCAGAAGCATCAGAATCATTATATAAAGAAACAGAGGCAGAAAAGAAGAAATTGTGCAGTGCGGGGTCAAGTCAGCCTATTTACATTCGTGTCAATAGGAAAAGTAAAAATGGTGAACAACTACGGGTCAAGTCAGGTGATTTACGTGCAGAACAGTGCACTACAGTGCAACTGGGTCAAGTTGGGTCAAGTAATAAACGAGCTCAGGGTCAAATCGTGAATGTGTGCAACAAATAAGGAATGTAAGAACATGTGCACCAAAGAAGGACAATTGTGAATGAGCGGGTCAAGTCATGAAATGCGTGCAGCCAAAGAAAAAAGGACATGAACGGGTCGAGTCATGCAGAAACATGGTCAAAAAAGTACCAAGGGCGTGTGCAGTCTAGGGTCGAGTCATGCATATATATGTTTAGGAAAATTCAATATTTGGGCCATTTTATGCGTTCAGAATAGTGCAGGTCACGGTTGAGTCATGTGAATTCACGTTTATAACAGTGTTGGTGGATTGCATATCGCAATCGGAGCAGGAGGAATATCGTACAAACACATAAGTCACAGAAAATGCGAAGTGTGATATGATATCGTGGAGATGACGTGGACTTGACCCTCGTATCAAAATTTGCATATCGCACATCGCAAAGCTCAGAAGGACTAGCGCTCATGAACCATGTTGAAACGCTGAAATGGGAATGTGATAACGGGTCGGATCCGGTGCAGCTCAGAACTATGATTTAACATATTTCAAATTTGGGTGTAAGGGCATTTCCTTTGAGAAATCTCATAAGAGGTGAGAAAGGTGAATATAACGTAGAACCGTCAAGGATCGTCGATATGCGATAAAGGGACCAGACACAAGGATTTTCAAAGGTTAATTGGAGTTTATTTAAGGTACGGGGTTTAATATGTTTGCGCCAATTTATAAAGAAAAAATAAACACGGGAGTAGACTCGTCTCTTCCATCAGTGTTATTCTGTTGCACCTGTATATAAGGAAAAGGCTGATGCGGTTGCTGTTGTGAGTCATATGGAAAGCCTGAACACTAGAGGAGTTGGGTAAGAGAAGACTCGACTCTACGTGCAGAAGTTTAATGAGGTTTCTAAACAAAAAAATTTATAAATGCAAAGGTGGACTTAGGAAAGTGACCTGATACTTGTGCAAAGGTTGTTGCGGTCTTATTAAAAAGAAAATATAAAGCAACAAAAGGACTCAGTTGTATAAGTGACCCGACTCTGTGTCAAGTAAAGGCAGAAGTTGGACATGCGGTCAAGTCGAGCAAAAGACAGTTAAGTGACATTGTTGGAAACGTAGCAGATGGGTCGATTTGGGAAAAAACCATTTATGTTGCACAATTAGAATACAACATCAGGAACGGAAAAGAAAAATACACGGCAAATCTAGAAGTTGAAAGGGCTGGTTGAAATATTGGTTTAATGTAATTTATGTGTAAATGTAAATTCATTGATTATCTTATATTTTTTGTGATGCAAAGGCAAGTCTCCATAGGCATATGAAAAACTCCAAATAGTGTTTAAATGATTATTTCTGTATTTTTGTTGATGTAATAACATGAACTAAAGGATGAGGAATTGAATGGGTGGAAGGCAGAGAGACAGGCTTGTTCAATTTGTATTCCCTATAGAATGCAAACAGTCAGGAGTTATCTGTATAAAATATGTAATATCAGTGTGCATAGGAAGGGGATAGTGTTGAAGAATGTGAGAGATATGTTATAAATAATGTGCATATCTAGAACTGATATGAAGAAAATTTGAAGGCTATAAGGGAAGAAGAGAGAGTGGAAGAAAACATAGTTGATATCCAAGTAAATCAACATTTTATTTTCATGTTGAGTGAGAGGATTGTAGTCTCTTTTCAATTTGTAGCTTGATAAATTTCTAGTTGGAGCTAGGTGAAGTAGGAGCCTGCTGTAGGTTGTAGCCTGCAAAAAATTTATGGGAGTTGGAGCTTCCTTGCAAGTTGTAGCTTGCAGAAATTGAGGTAGTAGCCTCTTTTAGATAGGTGCCTATAGAAAATCAGTTGTGAGAGGGAGTAGGAGCTTGCATTTTCATCACAACAATAATAAGATGTGGAATTAGGGGAATTTTGAGGTCAAAAATGGGCCTCCTAAGGAAAATGAACATTCAAAATTGACTTTATGAGAACCAATCACATTTTAGGGGATGATATCATCCCCCCATGGTTGAGGTGGCATTGCTTGATTTAAATGTACTTACTTGTCACATTATCAATGGTGGATAAAAAATCATGGTTAAACATGGTAGTATTATAAGTACTTTTAAAGTCACAAAGTAAATTACTCATAATAAATGTTATTTCACATTTTTTGAATAAAATATTATTATTTTCATTTCATATTTTTTGAAATAAACAATGCATATCCTTATACAATCTTTATGTCCTTACACACTTTTCAATAAATATTATGTTTATATATTTTCATATATTTATTTTAAATTATATATTCATTTCATTTTATTTAATATTACAATTTCAAATTAATTATAAGTTAATATCTATACATATATAAATAAATACATACTCGTAAATATAAATTAAATCTATTTAAATGCTTTTTTTTTAAACAAAATTCATTTCATTTCATTATGATTATATTAATATTATGAAACATAATCTAAATGTAATATATATATATATATATATATATATATATATATATATATATATATATATATATATATATATATATAATTTCTTCTTATTTTATAAATCAAATCAATTCAATATGTAATATAAAATTAATACATAAAATAACATACTACATTTATTATACTGTATTATTTGATTTTATATAGTATATTAATTACATGTTATTATACAATTTAAATAATATAAATTTTAATTAATGGTATGTTATACAACTAAGAATTGATGAATTTATATTTATAATTTATTTTAAGTTTTTAAGTATAAATGACAAATTCATTAGTTGTTCAATGATAATGACTTTTTCTTGAAAATCTCATTTTTATTTATAGTCACATCAATACAATTTTTTTATTAATTTTATTTTGGTACGACTTTTCAATTGAATTTAGCCATGTTTACATGGATTGTGGTGCGAAAAGTGAATTGTAAATTCATAAATATTATTTTATTGGTTTAGCTATTATTTTATTATTTCCTTAGGAGGCCCATTATAGATCTCAAAATTCCCCTAATTTTCTCCCTTAAGGGTTTCCACTTATATATGTTGTCCATGTGCATGATTATGATGTGTTGATATGTTGTGTTATTCTTCTTATTGTTTTTTGTTCATATTATACAGTCTGCCGAATATTCTTTATTAAACTGGTTATTGAATGAGTTGTTAATAAGTTTAAGGAAAAAATTTTAAGTCCATGAATGTACTAAACTAATTCACCCCCCCTCTCAGTTTAGTTAAGGTTCCATCACTTTTATATAATGTATGGTCTTCTCTCATTTATTTCTAAATCAAATATCTAGATTTTGTATACCCAATATGTCTTCTCAAATCAACTTTTAGAAAATGTATGGCCTTTTCTCATTTATTTCTAAATTAATTATGTAGATTTTGTATACCCAATATGTCTTCTCAAATCTACATTTAGATAATGTATGATCTTCTCCCAATTATTTTTGAATAAAATATCTATATTCATATCTATTTTGGATAAGATACGGTAAGAAAGTCAAGGATAATAAATTAAAAGCATGAGGTGGTAGTCATGGAGTTAATGGTAAGTAGTTGAGATGGATGAGAGGAAGAGACATAAAAGGGAAGGAGGATGAGAGGAGAGGGGGAGATCCTTGGTCTTTGTTTGACATTGGAGAAATTTATTTTTGAGGAGAATGTGGAGAAGAGAAAGGGGAGATGGAGAGGAATCAAACTTAGATGTATTGGAGGGTGTTGATTCTAACTTGGACACACTACAAATAGTTGGACTTGGGCTTGGAGGGATAGGGAGCTTCTGGAGGTTCCCTAGGCTAGGAAATCATTCCTAATTGGTTGGGAGGTAAATCCAGTCAGGTAGCCTAGTAGGAGAGTCTCAAAAGAATCAGTAGAATATTAACCAAGCTATTGATATAGTTATTCTTCGATTGTTGAATACTTATGTAAATTTCTACAATGAAATTTCTTATTTTTTTAATATGTTGCAAATGAATTTTAATTCTATGTTATCATCAAATAAATGTTGAGCTAGAAATAAATTATTTTACTTCTTATTGTGTTTAATTAAAGGATAATTTTGGTTTAGTTAGAAGACTTGGTTTAGGTCCTGCTGTGCCATACAACACCCCCCATTTATGTTTACTAAATGGGGACCCTTTAGAAATAAATAGGGAACTTATTTTATCTTTAACACAAAAAACTTTAGGAAATAAAGTTTTCTTTGTGTTTTTCCTCTTTATTCCTTACTGCACATCACAAACCGCATAACTTACAACCAAAAAGACTTGAAACCTACTAAGTCATGCTGGTTGCAAAATGCGCTAAGATTTTTCTGAAGTTATATTAAAAACTTGCAAACGCTTCAATCACCGTTATAATTTGTTTATCGCATTGCACCTCATTTAAATGATCTAACTTATAAAGAAATTAGGTATAAGTTGCGATTACGCAGACCCAACCAGCCAACAAAGAAATAAACATAAAGCTCTAAAGTCCCATAAATCGCAGCCGCTTGACTTCTTGAATGCACACTTCACATTTCGCAGTACTTAACCAAAAGAAAATTAATTTACCACATAAGAGTTGCGACATGTGATTTGTGTAGATCGCATTTCGCATAATTAATGGGTAACATCGTAGACGGTAAAATTTATAAATTCCGATATGCGAGTGAATGGCATTTAATTACTGAAGCATGTGAAATGACTTATGTCATATCAAGCCGAAATACGAGATCCAACGTCTTAAAGTGATAGATATACATTTCACGTAAAGGTGTAAGAGATTTGATTTGAAATGATTATTGGTGATTAATAGCATTTAATAGAAGTAAGGTTTTGATAGATTCATATCTATTTATGCATGTTAGAAATAATTTAATGATGGATTTGTCTATTTGTTCCATGTATTTTTAATGTTTGCTCTGTTCGCTTGAAATCACGAAACCACTTAACGGAGTGAGGAAGATTGAAATGAGAAAGAAAGACAAAGAAATTGACAAAGCATCGTCTACCGAAGACTTAGATATGTCTCCCCTATTTTCAGACACCACCTGCAACAAGGATTGTTGCATTTCTTCATGGGAGGCAATGTATAATATTTTTGAGGACAAAAAGCCAAAGGTAATAAAAAAATTTTCTTCAGCAGGTGAGTATGTTTCTTCAGACCTGACCTACTTCGATGCTGCATGTTCATTCATCCATAGGATAGCCGCAAGGCCAAAAATTATCCCTTACACATACATGGTTAAGTGGGTAGTTGAACACTTAAACATAGAAGACAGAACATTCAAGGATTCGAAAGGCAAGAATATTGGGTCATTTAGGACAGACGACTTACAAGCAATGTACCATCTACCCTCCCCGTAACAGAAATATGACAAGGATTTTTTGCAAAGCTTTAGAGAAAAAAATATAGATCTCATGAAAGTCATAAAGGAATGGAAGGAAGACTAGGGAAAGATGAAACGAGATAAACTCGGTACATATCCAATTGCCCAAATTCCTTCCCCTTATTGTTATGCTACCGATATGTTGTGTATATTGTTTTCAAAAACTGATACCACTAGGTTTTCAGTAGATTGGGTCCCATTAATTGACGCAATCGTCAATTCTTTAATTCTAAATTGGGAAAATATCCTATCTTATAATTTAGCTAAACACATCATGGAGTATAGGAATAAAATAAGTGTTTTACATGAGTGCCTATCTCATGGATACAATCTGATTTTCTTCTAGTTTTCATAACATGGGATGGAAATGGACCACCCAAGACCCTGCCCCAATCCACATTTACCACAGAGCCCTTTGGGATTCAAGATTCCATCTGCATTTTTATAAAAAATTCCATGGAGTCATGTTGCCTATGCACCAAATGATATTCAATGAGAAAGCCCCTAGGGTTTCCAAAGAGGCTACTACAGATATTCTTTCTATTGCTAGATGGTTTGCAGAGGAGAGTTTCACATATGCTAGAGTATTTGGGAGTTATGCTTCTCCCCACATGCTACCATATTATGTTCCTGATAATTTACTTGTAAGAGAGATAGCCTACCATCTTGTTAATGGTATTTCTAAACAACTGAAAGATGCTACGAAGGTAGTTTGGCCTAATTTTCCTTTACAGTGCAGTAATTTTGCACTTTTTGATATCAACCATGCCTACAAAGAGGTTTCAAATATTAATCTGTTAAATTTAGCAACAATGCCAAAGAATTCGTATGATCCAAATGATGTAATTAAAAACTACATCACAGAGCTCAAAATGAAGCCTTTTGTGAAAGAAATAGACAAATTTGATGATTTCTTTCAAGGCATGAAATTTTTTTTAGATCTAATTAAGTTTGCATCCATTCAACTCAACCAAGATGATTTGGAAGCCTTCCAAAAATACATAAATAAGAGACTACAGAGAATTCCTCTTAACTTGTTAACTATTCAAGATCTCAACAGACCTACTCCAAGTATTAGCTTGGATAATGAAGCAAAAGACATGTCTAAAGATGAGTCAGCACAATCAGAGCATCAATCTCACAATTTGGATCATTATGAAAATGAATATGAATCCATAAAGGAAAGCCCAGAAAAGATAATTGATCAAGTAATCCAAGAGATTGAGATGCAGGAGAAAAAGGAAGTAATGGAATAGATTCAACTTCTCAATAAGTTTAGCACAGTCAAGATACACTTGATCAGTCAGAAAAGTCCCAACCAAAGAATTTAAGTCATGAATGGGATGAGTTTTCTAAAGCAATAGAAACTCCTAATCCCAATATTGATCAAGCTACTAGTTTTCAGACACCTGAACATTTCCAGAATTTAATGGAAACTATTTTTCCACTACAACAAGTTCCAGTAACTCATGATCATGAGATCATTCTGACTTATCCTACAAAATAGATAGTGTTACAAGTTAAGGAAATTCCTTCGCTAGATATATTCTACAATCCTAGTCATAAGGTTGTAGTCAAGAGAAGTAAGAAGAGAAAAAATGATGATACAGTCTCAAACCTCACAAATGAATCTGTTGATGTTTTGTGGAAGGATCCCTTAGCTGATCCTACTGAACATTTAACCAAACTATCACAATTTGCAGGTACATATGATACTGCAACTGTTGATAAAGCTACTGAGGTTAAAATGTTTCTGAAGAAGAAGGAAGACAAAATACAAGAACTAGAGAGACTGTTAGATCAAGAAAAGTATAACTCCAACGAGCAAACGAAATCGAAGATGGCCCAATTTCAAAAGCATTTTGAAAATCTTAATTTACAGCATTAGGTACAAATCACTGAGAAGCAAGCATAATTGGAAGCAACAATGACCAAGTTACAAAGCCAGTCACAGTTAGAGAAATTCATAAAGGAAGCATTGGATGTAAATTCTAAGTTAAAGAAACAACAAGAAGTATTTTTCCAACAAGCTTCTATTACTGGCTCCTATCGTGAATCAAGTGAAATACTGATCCAACAAGTAGCTATCCAGAAACTTGAATGTGAGAAGCTCGAGAAGAAAATCAATGAACACATTCAATGGCAAGCATCAGACTTAGGCAAGGAAGCTAATCTACCCCAGGTAGATAAGTTCCACAAGGAGATCTTATTCAAATATTGGGAAGCACAGATAAAGAAGGTAGAGAAAGCAGCAACAAAAACATCAAGATTATCAAAGGAAATTATTGAATCTGTATGTGAACAGCTGGTGAAAGAAAAACTTATTGAATAGTACATGTCTGAAGTGTTCTCAGAAGTCAAACAACTATAAACAGAGTGGAAACAAAAGGTAGAAATGTAGGATGAAACAATTAAAAAGATAAATAAGCTTGATCAAGAAAATTATTGGAATTTTCTGATCAAACCTTATCATCAGTACTAGACCCTGCAGTGTTTAATAGATTCAACAACAAGATCACAACCAGTACTATCAAACGTAGTATTCAAGGAACAGGTCAGATCAAGGATTTCGCAGCTAGCTCAGCTCAAGCCCATGCTAGATATTTGTCAACTTCGTGACCAAATCCAAAAGAAAGGGAGGGATTCATAAATCATATTGTTATTTTATTTTCCTAGATTATAGTTTAAGTTAGTCTTACGAGGATGGTTGTTTGAAACCTCCTCTATGTTTTTGTAATAATCTATTTTAGAACATAGTTATTTTAGTATTTAAATCCCTCTCATGCATTTAGAGAAGGGTCCAGAAATTTGTCAAAAACATTTGCAAAGAATGCACTATTGTAAGTTTTTGAATGCTTTGATGAATTAATGGAACACAGTCTATTATCTTTTGATAATTAAAGGTGTTTAACTAATGTTACACTACTGTACTCTTTAAATTGCTTGAAATTGAAGAGGAGCAGATCAATTACTGTCAGTTTACATGAGTAGAACTCCGTACATATGGTACTTCTATTCACTTGTATTAAGTTTTTCTTTCTAGATTGACTGACATATTTTTATTGCATTATATATTTGAAACATTATTATAGATGAATGTTACATGCACTTCTGTTCTAATATTTGTCTATGATTTCTTATTGAATATATAATCACACATATGAATGCGATATATTTTTCACAATTATTCTAATCAAACTATTTTGTTAGAAGAATCATTGTACATAATTTTCATCTATTTCAACTGTTACATGATCTATATTACTAATAGTTGAAGGATATCTTTTAGATCACATAAAGGAAGAAACACCCTAGGTATATAATCAAATAGATAGTTTAGATAGATGGATGTGATAGATTAGAATCATTTTCCATTGCATGTTATATAGTCAAAACACACCCCAAAATCATTGTTATTAGGAAAATGGTCCCATTATCCCTAGTCGGAGCCACTACACCAAACGGAAAAGGAGCTACTTTAAGGTCCATACCGGGTGGTTTTCCCCATGTTTTGGTAGCAGAATTCCAAGGCCTCAACATTCTGGCACTAGAAGGGGGGCCTTGTGAATGGAAAAAAGGTCTGATCAATCTAAAGGTCAATATAAGAGTCTCTCTCCCTCTAGATCCCCATCAACTTTTAGAAAATTATCTAGATCCTCATCTTTAAAATCGGAGGTTAATCTTCCTTCTCCTAAGTCTCCTAGTGATACTCAACCCATACTATCTCCGGATTCTCATCAAACTTCCCCAAAAGTTCAGTCATTGATAGAAATGTTAGAGAGAATATCCATTTCTACTGAAAAGCCTGAATCTTCTCAAATATCAGATATCGGTATTTCATCTTCTTTACAACCTCAAAGAATATTAACTCATCAGAAAGTCAAAAGACAGGAATTCTCCCTTTTTAATTTCCCATTGATGGTACTCAAAAGAGAATAAAGAGGACTTAATCAGAGTCAATCACCAGCGAGATTTTATACCATTCATCATCATTACCTTCGCTCACTTCCACAATTTCCATTCCAAAAATTTAGTGTTACTTTAACTAGTTCAAGTACTCAAACTGCTATCTCTTCAACTAGTCCTAGCACTTAGCTTGCCTCTTCTTCAACTCAAACTCAATCCATCACATCCACCCAAAATCCAATGGGAGTTCATCCATGGAACAATCGAGGGGCTGTAAATATGTCCGCTCCTCTTCATGCTCTTCCAAAATATCCTAAAAGGTGGCTACCTAAATTTAATCCTGATGATGGTCTTCTGGCAGAAGAACACATTCACAATTTTATGTTAGCCATCAATCTAAAAGAAGTAGTTGAAGAGGGTTGTGTTGTAAGATTATTTCTGTACACTCTAATAGGATCCGCAGGATCTTGGTATTTTTCATTGCCTGCCCGCTCTATAACTAGCTAGAATATATTCGAAGAAAAAGTTTGGGGATGACAAGACTACTGCTACACTCATCAATGATTTTTCAAATCTAAAAGCTAAAACAGGTGAGAAGATAAAAGATTTTAACTCAATATTTAATTAATTACTCAATAAAATTCCTGCTACATCAGTTCCTAGTGATAAGTTCAAATTGAGTGGTACATTTCATCTCTTCCATCCAATATAGCTATTTTTTTTATAGAGCAAAAATATCGACACTTGCAGAAAACATGAAGGAATCTCTATTTGTAGAGAAATGCACAACTGCTCTTGAGAAAAAAAATTCTCAAGAAGATAGAAAATCAAAGAAGGTATATTTCAAAGATGATTCTAAAAAGAAGCTTCCAAAAGACCCTTTTGATGTAGAAGGTCTTCAAAAAATTTTGAAGACTATGACAAACAAGATGGTAGATATCAAGAAACAAGTCACTGAAAATTAGAGCTCAAAAAATACTTTTAGAAACTTCAAGAAAGGTCAGTCCTCTAATACTAAACCTCCAAATATCATTTCTAATGTTGAATCTGATCAAGATATAGAGGAAGAGCAAATAGAGGAATAAGAAGATGATGAAGAAGAAGAAGTTGAACTAAATGGAATGTGGGATTTCATCCTACCAAGTGAAGAACAACATGAAGCTTTACCTGTGAGTACAAGGAGCAAAAAGACTATTAAAGAAACACAACCAAATCAACAACAAAAGATTTCAACTCCCGATAATGATAAATCAGTAAGCAAAAATTCTACTTCAAAGTTTACACAATCACGTCTCGTTACTTCAGATACTCCACCTACATCTAAGACAATGGTAGTCTCAGACATTATTGAGTATAATGTAGTTGAAGATATGAAGAAAACCAGGGCCAACATTTCAATTCACGAGCTTACTAAATTAAAGCAGCGACATAAAATCTTACTTAGAGACTTAAATGTGATTCATGCTTCAACCTTACCTGCTCTAGTAATAGTACAAGTTGCTAATGAAATGGGTAGGCCACCTTCTTCTTCAACTAAAATATATGCTACAGACTTGATTATGATAGGTGATCGATCCATATCTCATACTCCTCCATTTCTCTTAACCTATGAGATATATAATAAAAACGTTCATAATTATTTAATAAACTTAGGGGCTTCCTCTAATATAATGCCAAAATTATTCTATGCTATGTTGAACATAACTCCTCAAAGTTCCCCTGTTCATATAGTACAACTTGATAGAACCAGAGTAGAGGTGGTAGGGGAAATAAATTCAGTTTCCATCAGATTGTCATCAAACCCCAAGGTTACTCAAATAATTGATATATTAGTGGCTGATATTCCTGAGTTTTACAGCTTAGTTTTAAGCTGAGACTGGTCTAAAAAGCTTCATGGATATTTTGCAACAGACTGGTCTCATATGTGGCTACCATATAATGGAAAGCCAAATAAAATTTGGGTAGACCGTGAAAAGTTCATGAAGCATACAGTCATTGATCTTGAAGGAGTAAATAAGCCAATAGCATTCAATAATAACATTATTGGAAACTACTCAGCAGAGTCATTTTTTGGAAATTTCAATGCTCAACTATCACCTTTCTTTGATAATGCAGTTGTTTCTCAAATTGAGAATTTTTGCCAGACAGATAGTTCCAAATGTATAAATTTTGTAGATAAAGAAGTAGTTAATTCTTTATTTTGACGGTTCTAAATTTGAAGATGGTGCAAGTGTTGGCTATATTTTAATAAACCCAGAAGGATAAAAAACCATGTTAACCTCCAGACTAGAATTCAATTGTACAAACAATATAACTTAATACGAAGCATTATTCCAAGGTTTTTACAAAGACATTGATCTCAATATAAAATATTTGAAAGTCCTAGGAGATTCATAAATCATTGTTAGACAGGTAATAAATACCATTCATTGTAATTCTAGACATTTAAAGAATTATCAATCATTAGTCCAAGAATTAACCATTAATTTCTTAGGATTTAATATTTCTTCTGTACCTAGTATGCAGAATGTTAGTGCAGCTCTATTGGCTAATGTAGCATCAAATTTAATTCCATCTCAAGAGTTTAGACCCAATATATTTTCCATTGAATTAATTTTTAGACCATCGATTCCTAATAATATTACCAATTGGAGAGTATTCAATAATGATTCAGATATCATAGATTTCTTAACATCTGAAGGATCTTATGATAGCCAAATTTTGGATGAAAATGAACATGACATTTAGATTAAGAAATAACAAGAGGAAAATCCTATTCCTAAGTCCGTTGTCAAGTTAGAAGACCTATATGATCTGAAAGATAGGTTTAAAATAGTTACTAACTCAAAAAATCAAAGCTCTACCTTAAGATTTGAGTTAGTAAATCTAGGAACTAACGAAAAACCTCAAAATGTCAATCTAGGTCTTGGTCTATCTTCCGAAGAAAGATTATCATTTATCAGGTTATTTAGAATGTACAAAAGTGTCTTTTCTTGGGATTATACTGATCTTAAAACATATGACACTTTTTTTATTCAACATACCATTCCTATGATCTCAGAAGAAAAACCTATACAACAGAAATTGAGGAAGATTCATCCAAATCTGGAAAATCAAATGAAAACGGAACTGAACAAACTCCTCAAGGAAAAAATCATCTTTCCAGTCAAGCATTCTAAATGGGTATCAAATTTGGTACCTGTCAAGAAGAAGAATGTCGATCATTAGGGGAGTTTTGAGGTCTAAAATGGGCCTCCTAAGAAAAATGTACAACAAAAATAAACTTTATAAGAACCAATATGATTCAAGATGATGATGTCAACCATGGGGGATGATTCACCATTTTTTAAGTAAAAGGGTAAAGAGATTAAAAAATAATAAAATAATAAAACTACTTTTTCAACTCGTATTTTCAACTTATCTCCCAAATTTTTTACTCAAGTTTCGATCCAGAGTACTCTTTGGATGCAAAATTTAATTCCTCATCCAAGGAGTACCCATGTTACATACTTTCAATGGACCTTGCTACATGAAAAATGAGAAATACATGAAAAACGTGATTGTAATTATTTTTTTCATGTATTTATCATTTTTAGTGTAGCAGGACTCATCGAAAGTATGCAACATGGGTACTCCTTGGATGAGGAATTAAATTTTGCATTCAACGAGTACTCCCACTCAAAATTTGAGTAAAAATTTTGGGAGAAAAGTTGAAAATATGAGTTGAAAAAATAGTTTTTTCTTTTTTCCCTCTAAAATTTGATGATGTCATCAAATCCTATTTTATTATTTCCACTATTATTTTATAATTTCCTTGGGAGGCCCATTTTAGACCTAAAAATTCCCCTAATGATTTTAATTTGTATTGATTTTAGGAATTTAAACAAAGCATGTCAAAAGGACAACTTTCCATTACCAACCATGGAACAAGTACTGCAAACAGTAGTTGGTTCTGAACTTATGTCCTTTCTAGATGGATTCTCGAGATATAACCAAATTCTCGTACATCAAAATGATAGACTGAAGACTACATTCAGGACTAAGTGGGTAACTTACACCTATCAAAAGATGCCATTTGGATTAATTAATGCAGGTTCCACCCTTCAGAGAGCTATGGACACAACTTTTAGGGATCTCATAAATAAATCAGTGGTTATTTATTTATATGACATTACATTATTTTCTAAACAAGTAACCAATCATGTGAATGGCCTAAAGCAAGTCTTTGAGCGATGTAAAAGGTATGGCATCTCATTAAACCCAAAGAAATCATTTTTTTCATTAGATGAAGGAAAACTTTTAGGATTCATTGTGTCAAAATGAGGCATCTATATTGATCTTGAAAGAATTAAAGAGATTAAGAGAATTCCTTTCCCTCATAAAAGAAAGCTACGTAGTTGTTTCTTGGGCAAAGTAATTTTGTTAAAAGGTTTGTCCCTAATTTTTCACAAATAGTTTTACCATTACAAAACATGATTAAGAAAATTTTAGTTTTTAAATGGGGACACAATGAAAAAGAAGCATTTGATTTGATTAAGCATTCCATTGTCAATTCTCCATCCCTAACTACCCCAAATTCTCTTAATCCTTTTACTTTATATATATTTTTCATAAGATACATCATATGCTATTGTTTTAACACGGCTTAATGACCTACAAATTGAAGCACCAATACCATTTTTCAGTTCCAATTTTCAAGGTGCAGAACTAAATTATTCATCTGTTGAAAAGCAAGCATTTGTTTTCTTTAAGGCTATAAAGCATTTCAGGCCATTTATCCTAAAAACCCACACCAAAATCATAGTTCCATTCTCTGCAGTGAGAGAACTATTAATGCAAATAGAATTAGGAGATAAAAGGGCTAACTGGGCTACCGCTCTATAGGAATATGATGTATAAATTAGACCCTGTAAAATTGTTAGAGGTCAAGGTTTTTTCAGAATGCTTATAGGAGAATCTCATCTATTATCAGAAGAAGATTCAGGTAACTATGTGCAAATATCATAGGTAAGCCTCAACGATGCACAATCTCAATATGTTGATCCCATATTCTATTAGAAAAATGGATATTCTCCTGTTGGCTCCCTATAATTTGCAAGATTGGAAAGAACAAGTAGCAGGGAACCACATAAAACCACTTTGGAGTCCAGGACCTAGCCTTCCTGGGCTCGGAGAGATCTCTCTCTATGTTTATGATTAATTGATTTATCTTTATGCTTATATTCTTCTGATTTTAGGCTAGTTATGAAGTTTTAGGGTTATTTTTTTTTTTTGGTTGATTGTTTGGTTGAATAGATAGAGTGTGGGAAGCTCAATCCATTGGGCTATGGAGTCATAAAAGGGTTAAATTATACATCAAATCTTCAAGGGTTTTCATAGGGCAAGCTAACTATATCAAATGGATCTTCTTAGGTAAGATGAATATGAGATGACAAAAAGTTGTGAATTCAGTAAAATTAAAGGTCAAATAAGAATCCTTTAACTATACTTCAATAAGAAAGCCTTTAAGATAACAATTTGGTAATACCAAAGAGAAATTAAGAATTCTTTAGATATACTTTACTAAGAAAGCCTCAAGACAACAATCGAGTAATACTAAAGAGCAATTAAGAATTCTTTAGTTATACTTTTAGATAGAGAAAACATTCAAGATAACAGTTTAGTGAAATTAAAGAGCAGTTAAGAATTCTTTAACTAAAATTCAAAGAAAACCTTTAAGATAGAATTTTGGTAAAAATAAAGGGCAATTAAGAATTTTTAGTTAAACTTTACTAAGAAACCCTCAAGGCAAAAATCCATTAATACTAAAGAGAAATTATGAATTATTTAGTTATACTTTCAGAGAAAAACATAAAGATAATAGTGACAAACAGAGTTAAGGTGCCCAAATAGCATATCTCAATCTAAAATTTATGTTCTATTATCAGATAAATTGATGTACAATATGGAAAACAAAGGAGAAACATTAACAAAAGAGGGATAACATCACCATTAACATAGCTCAAGAATCCTATGAGCGTGCTTGTATTACTGATGTCCAGCTCAAAAATAGTTACAATGCTCCAGTGCAATAATCTTTGCAAACTCAAAGTCTGATCAAAATCCAACCTAGCAACCAATAGTGATAATGAAAAATACATGAAGTATTTAAATGCAAAATGAGGAGGTTTCCGTAACCTGGGGTGACAGGTTTTCATTTACTATAGAGTAAATGATGTTTGACAATTGAGACCATGCAAGGCCCAATTCCAAAATATCTCTGACAGACCTACTGTAGTAATAAATTTCTAATTTACTATTGAGCTAACTTTAAAATATCTTTGACTAATTTGCCTTCAAACATTAACTTTTACAATAACTTCTAGACTGCTACTAAAATATCTCTGACTGTAATATTAATTGTAGCTGCCTTCATTTAAACATAATTATACTGTAGGTGGCCAATGTGACTGTGAAGAAGTAAATGCCGAGTGGCTTTGTCATTTGGCTCTGTCTTCTTCATTGATTTATCCTCTGATTTGTCTTTAAACATTTATTTGTCTTTTTCCTAAATTTTGTTTTCTCACTCTGTCCTTCGTCTTAAATATATCTTCTAATCCTGTCTTTCATCTTTAACCTTTGATTGATATTTTATTTCTTTTACCTTTCACTGTTATTTTTTGAAGAAAAATTGTTGTCTTTGGAGTAATTGTATGATCCTTGTTGATCAGGATCCATTGCTGCTTCTAATTGTTCTTGTGCTCCTAATCCTTTGATGAACAAGGCTTCTGAATCATCATCTAGAGAGTCCTAATTAAATATTTCTTGGACTTATAAATGCAAATTAATTATTGCACCTCTCAATATGTATGGCACCTGCAAAACTTAAAAACAAATATTAATAAAAAACAGAGCTCCGCAGGGAGGGGAGCAATGGTGGTTTGCAGGTAGTAGGGAAATTTGTGGACAGAATCCAGATATCGGAGGTTTTCAATTTCTGCATTTAGCAATGGCCCCCCAGGTCTTTTAGGAATGTTGTAGGGGCTATTATGGTGATTCAGGGGCTTATCGCGATAGCACAGGGTTTCAAAATATTTCAAAAAGGGTCAACGGTTTCATATTATGGCGCAAGGGTGGTTTCGGGTTTATCGCACAGGGTGTAGGTGGTTTGGTGGTTTATATCACGGGATGTGATAAAGCACTGGAGCGATGCGTGGCAGATGGGACAGTTCTAAAACCACCCATTTTGAAACCCTTGGTGGTGTTTAAATGACGGGTGATTAGAGGTGTGAAACGGGCTAGGAGCCGTCGGATCAGGAGAAGGAGATCGGATGGTGGTCAGGGTTTAATTGATTGCGGGTTAGTTTGAAAGGGTGGGGTCGGGTTTTTAAATAAAATGGTGGGTTTAAATGTAGAGTGGGGCCCGAGTATATTTATATGAAATGTGGGGGGCAAAGTTATATGAAAGCGGAGGGTAAAGGTTTCAAGCAGGGGGTTCAAAACATATAAGGGGTTGGGTTTTTTTTTTTAATAAACAGGGTCTATTTAAAGAGTGGGACCCAAGACAAAATTTATTTCAAAACAATGTAAAAAGGGTTTTTTACATTGTTTTAAATGGACAAAGCAGAATGAGTGAAGGTGGAGGGATTTTAGTGAGGAAAATGGGGTCGTTAGCATAGGGAAAGAGGTTTTAAGAAAGGGGCAAGGCTAAATGATGGGATTTTTAAGGTTAAACATGGGTTTTCAGAGCATGAGGGTATCGGAAAAGGTAAAATGAGAGAAATTTAATAGGTTAAATGGAGAATAATGAAGGCAGTGAGATTTCTGAAAATAAATGATAATCGAGGAATATTATTTTCAGCGGACTGTAAGAAATCCACAGTCATCTAGTGATATTGTAGAATACAAGAGACTAACAACTTTGGCCCAACTCAGTTACAAAATGAAATGGGCTTTGAGATTAAAAACCAAGCAATATGAATTAATCAATGATGTATTGTTTAGGAGAAATTTTGATTCTATACTACTAAGATGCTTAGAAAATTCTGAAGCAAAGAAAGTCTTGCAGGAACTCCATGATGGACCAGCTGGAGGACATTTTGGAGGAAATACGACAGCACACAAAATCCTGCATGCAGGTTACTATTGGCCTACACTTTTCAAATATGCTCATGAATATGCAAGAAAATGCAAAGTGTTTCAAAGTGCATCTTGAAGACAAAGGAAGCCAGCTTTCCCATTACAACCAGTCAATATCGAACAACCATTTGAACAATGGGGATTAGATATAATCAGTGAGATTGTTCCTAACTCTTCCAAAAAACATAGATATATTCTTACAGCTACAAATTACTTTACTAAATGGGTGGAAGAAATTCCATTAAAGGTAGCCAACCCTAAGAATATCATTGATTTCATCGACTAATATATCATAACTAGGTTTCGTTTACCTACTGCTTTAATGTTTGATAACGCGTCTTACTTCTTAGGAACTGCTATGATGGAATTTTCAATCAAAAGAGGTTTTAAAATTAAGTATTCTACAAATTATTACTCGCAAGGAAATGGTTTAGTAGAATCCACGAATAAAAACTTGATTAGAATAATCAAAATAATTGTTGATCAAAACCAACGAAATTAGCATAAGTCATTAATCTTTGCTCTTTGGGCAAATCGAATAACTCAGAAAGCTTTTATTGGCACTTCTCCATTTAATCTTGTTTATGGAAAATAAGTTGTGCTTCCTACGAATGTATTTACTCCCTCTCTTTCCTTAGTTCAATTCATTGATGAATCTCCTACTTCTTCATTACAACTAAGACAATTTCAAATTATTAAGCTAGAAGAAGAAAGAGAAAAATCTAAGCATACACATGCACATCAGCAACAGATAATGAAAGCCTCATTTCATTCAACTTCTGTCACTCCAAAAAAATTTCAAATTGGTGATCTAGTATTGAAATGGGACAAAGTGCATGAGGAAAAAGGTAAACACACGAAGTTTCAAAAACTTTGGCTAGGTCCTTTTCAACTAATTGAATAAATAGGCCCATCAACATTCTTATTGCAAGATCTATCAGGAAAAAGAGATTCTTTGCCTGTTAATGGGAGTATTTTGAAAAAATACCTTTCATAGGAGGTAACCATTTCTATTCCTTGTGTACTAGTGTCTTTTTCTTTTCCTTAGGAAAATAATGTTGGGTGTGGAGCCTGATTATCTTCTTTATTTTGTATCAAAGCATTGTACCCCCTTTATTAAATGGGGCAAAAACACCGCCCATAATTAAACACTTCCTCGGGAGTCCAGCGGGGGGGTTGGGAGGGAGCGGTGAATGTGACTTTATGGAGCCTCCCCTGGTGGGGGGTTTCGGGGGCAGCACCCCCGAAGCTAAAAACAGATGTAAATTGCCTTGTAAAAGTATTATAATTTCTAGTCAATCTGGGTCATTCATTAGGAAGATGATCTGACGGTAGAAGTTATGTTTAATTTATGGTATTTTTCCCTAGAAGACAACCCCTGGCTTTGTATGAGGGTATTTTATTGCGGCTGTGCATAGTATGTGTATTCTCAGAGCGAGAAACATATAGGGAGACTGTGAGAGAGAATAGAGGATATTACATCAGATCTACTCTAGGTTGTGTCTCTTCATTTTTTTGGATAATAGAAAGGAAGGACTGGTTGTTCGGGGTGGATGTAGCCCAAACTGGGTGAACCACGTATATATGTGTCTCTCTAGTTTTATGTGTTTTGTGTGCTTCTGTTTTGCGCATAGTTAATGTGTTGCATTTCTCTGTAATATATAATTTTTCTAACAAATAAAAGTTGCTTAGTATAAATTTTTTGTTTTTCAAATAAACATCTCAGATGATCTTTTTGATTTATCACTTATAGAAATAAGAAATGTTAAGGAAACAATCGAAATATTTGAAAGACAAATAGATTTTATTTTCACTAAAAGATGCAATTTCACTGAAGTTATTTATTCTCTAATGAACTCTCATCCTTATATAGCATGACTATTCTGTTATCGGTCAAGAAAAGAATCATTAACATAGTAAAGACTCTTTTACAGAGAAGCATCTAAAACTCAACATTATCTTCCAAAATCCTCAAAAGGACAAATGATTCACCCCATCCGGGAAAAATTATTAATTTTTGAAATAAATTCAAAAATATTATACTAGAAAAGCTTAAAATATAATAAGTCTCATCACGAGCTTGTTTACCATGTTCATAGGGAAATAGTTGAGCTAACATTACCAATACTGCCTACCAAAACAGCATAATGACTTGAGATTATATCAAGAGGACAAGGGGTCTCATCAAGAGCCAGCTTGATCAGTTTAATTACAACTAGTGAATGGCATTGCCATCATTTGGTTACCAAGCCAAGACAATGGCTTTTAAGTAAATAAAAATATGATATACAAAAAGAAAAATTTCAAAAAAGATCAATTACATAGTTAGAATTTATTTTTGAAAATTGTAAGAAACACTGGATGGGACAATGAATAATTGCTTGGTAAAAGGTAACCCTGCCAAGATCTTAAATTTCCTATTGGATCAGAGGCTCTACCTGTGATAAAAGAGTAAATATTTATAAATCTAATCTGTAAGAGCCACCTGCTTTATCTTTTTGAACTGAGTAACAAATGATATAGATTCTCATACTTATATCTTTAAAAGAGGGATTCTTATGAATTTTAATCAAGAGAGATTTTATTGCTTAGTAAGATATTATTAGTTTAAAATTCATTCCTGAAACTATTTTTATTTCAAAAAAGTTTTAGACATTTCAAAAAGTTAGTTAGAGATAGTTGGTTCTCCCAAGTGAATCGCCAATTTTTGTGCTATACAATACCCCCCATTTATGTTTACTAAATGGGGACCCTTTCGAAATAAATAGGAAATTTATTTTATCTTTAAAACAAAAAAATTTAGGAAATAGAGTTTTCTTTGTGCTTTTCTGCTTTATTCCTTAGTGCGCATCACAAACCACATAACTTACAACCAAAAAGAATTGAAACCTACTAAGTCACGCGGACTGCGAAATGCGCTATGCTTTTTCCAAAGTTATAATAAAAAATTTCAAACGCTTCAATCACTGTTATAATATCACATCACACCTCATTTAAACGATCTAACTTATAAATCAATTCGGTATAAGTTGCGATTACACGGACCCGACGAGACAACAAAGAAATAAACATAAAGCTCTAAATTCCCATAAAGCGCAACCGCTTGACTTATTGAATGCACACTTCACATTTTGCAATACTTAACCAAAAGAAAATTCATTTACCGCATAAGAGTTACGATGTGCGATTTGCACAGATCACATTTTGCAGAATTTATGGGTAACATCGTAAACAATAAAAGTTATAAATTGTGATATGTGAATGAATGGAATTTAATTACTCAAGCATGTGAAATGACGTATGTCATATCAAACCGAAATACGAGATCCAACGTCTTAAATTGATAGATAGATATTTCACGTAAAGGTGTAAGAGATTTTATTTGAAATGATTATCAGTGATTAATAGCATTTAATAGAAGTAAGGTTTTGATAGATTCATATCTATTTATGCAAGTTTGAAATAATTTAATGACGGATTTGTCTCTATGTTCCATGTATTTTTAATGTTTTCTCTGTTTGCTTGAAATCAGAAAACCACTTAATGGAGTGAGGAAGATTGAAATGAACAATAAAGGCAAAGAAATTGACAAAGCATCATCTATCGAAGACTTAGATATGTCTCCCCTGTTTTCAGACACCACCTACAACAAGGATTGCGGCATTTCTTCATGGGAGGAAATGTATAAGCTTTTAGAGGATGAAAATTCAAAGTTAATAAAAAAAGTTGCTTCAGCAGGCGAGTCTATTTCTTCAAACCTGGCCTACTTCGACGTTGCATGTTCATTCATCCATAGGATAGCCGCAAGACCAAAAATTATCCCTTACACAGACAGGTTAAGTGGGTAAATGACCACTTAAACATAGAAGAAAGAAAATTCAATGATTTGAAAGGCGAGAATATTGGGTCATTTGGGGCAGACGACTTACAAGCAATGTACCATCTACCCTCCCCTCAGCAGAAATATGAAAAGGCTTTTCTGCAAAGCTTTAGAGAAAAACATCCAAATCTCATGAAAGTCATAAAGGAATGGAAGGAAGGCCAGGGAAAGCTAAAACAAGATAAACTCGGTACGTACCCAATTGACAAAATTCCTTCCCCTTATTACTATGCTGCCGGTATGTTGTGTAGATTGTTTTCAAAACCTGATACCACTAGGTTTTCAATAGATTGGGTCCCATTAATTGACGCAATCGTCAATTATTTAATTCTGAATTGGGAAAATATCCTATTTGATAATTTAGCTAAACACATCATGGAGTATAGGAGTAAAATAAGTGTTTCATCTAGAGAAATACCCCCCTATTACATGAGTTCCTATGTCATGGACGCAATATGATTTTCTTCTAGTTTTCCTACCATGGGATGGAAATGGACCACCCAAGACCCTGCCCCAATCCACATTCACCACATAGCCCTTTGGGATTCAGACTTCCATCTGCATTTTTATAAAAATTGCCATGGAGTCATGTTTCCTATGCACAAGATGATATTCAATGAGAAAGGCCCTAGGGTTTTCAAAGAGGCTAGTACAGATATTCTTTCTGTTGCTAAATGGTTTGCAGAAGAGAGTTTCACATATGCCAGAGTATTTGGGTGTTATGCTTCCCCCCACTTCCTACCATTAAGGGAATTTTGAGGTCTAAAATGGGTCTCCTAAGGAAATTATAAAATAATAATGGAAATAATAAAATAAGATTTGATTACATCATCAAATTTTAGAGGGAAAAAGAAACTACTTTTTCAACTCATATTTTCAACTTATATCCCAAAGTGTTTACTCAAATTTCAAGCGATATTACTCATTGGATGCAAAATTTAATTCCTCGTCCAAGGAGTACCCATGTTTCATACTTTTGATGGATCCTGCTACACGAAAAATGAGAAATACATGAAAAATGTGATTGCAATCACGTTTTTTCATGTATTTCTCATTTTTTGTGTATCAGGGTCCATCAAAAGTATTCAACATGGATACTCCTTGGACGAGGAATTAAAATTTGCATCCAACGAGTACTCCCATTCGAAATTTGAGTAAAACATTTGGGAGATAAGTTGAAAATATGAGTTGAAAAATTAGTTTTATTATTTTATTATTTTTTAATCTTTTTACCATTTTACTTAAAAAATGGTGAATCATTCCCCATATTTGACATCATCATCTTGAATCCTATTGGTTCTTATAAAGTTTATTTTGGTTGTACATTTTTCTTAGGAGGCCCATTTTAGACCTCAAAATTCCCCTAATGAATATTGTGTTCCTGATAAGTTACTTGCAAGAGAGATAGCCTACTAGCTTGTTAATGTATTTCTAAATAGCTGAACGATGCTAAGAAGGTTGTTTGGCCTAATTTTCCTTTATAGTGCGGTACTTTTTCACTTTTTGATATTGGCCATTCCTACAAAGAGGTTTCAAAGATTAATCTATTAAATTTAGCAGCAATGCCAAAGTGGCCGTATGATCCAAATGATGTAATTAAAACTACATCACAGAACTCAAAATGAAGCCTTTTGTGAAAGAAATAAACAAATTTGATGATTTATTTCAAGGCATGGAAAATTTTTCAGATATAATTAAGTTTTCATCTAGTCAACTCAACCAAGATGATTTGGAAACCTTCCAAACATACAGAAATAAGAGACTGGAGAGAATTCCTCTTAACTTCTTAACTATTGAAGATGTCAACAGACCTACTCCAAGTTTTAGCTTGGATAATGAAGCAAAAGACATGTCTAAAGATGAGTCAGCACAATCAGAGCATCAATCTCACAATTCGAATCATTCTGAAAATGAACCTGAATCCAAAAAGGAAAGCCTAGAAAAGATAATTGATCAATTAATCCAACAGATTGAGATGCAGGAGAAAAAGGAAGTAATGGAACAGATTCAACTTCTCAATAAGTTCAGCACAGTCAAGATACACTTGATCAGTCAGGAAAGTCCCAACCAAAGAATTTAAGTAGTGAATGGGATGAGTTTTCTAAAGAAATAGAAACTCCCAATCCCAATACTGATCAAGCTACTAGTTTTCAGACACCTGAACATTTCCAGAAGTT
Organism: Pinus albicaulis; assembly: GCA_034641835.2. NCBI lineage: Eukaryota > Viridiplantae > Streptophyta > Pinopsida > Pinales > Pinaceae > Pinus > Pinus albicaulis. The sequence goes on from CM076577.1 coordinate 677,367,490, forward strand.
AATGGAAACTGTTTTTCCACTACAACATCTTCCATTAACTCAGTATCGTGAGATCATTCCAGCTTATCCTACAAAACAGATAGTGTTAAAAGTTGAGGAAATTCCTTCGCTGGATATATTCTACAGTCCTAGTCATAAGGTTGTAGTCAAGAGAAGTAAGAAGAGAAAAATTGATGATATAGTCTCAAACCTCACAAATGAATCTGTTGATGTTTTGTGGAAGGATCATTTAGTTGATCCTACTGAACATTTAACCAAACTATCATAGTTTGCAGGAGCATATGCTACTTCCACTGTTGATAAAGCTACTGAGGTTAAAATGTTGTTGAAGCAGAAAGAAGAAAAAATAAAAGAACTAGAGAGATTGTTAGATCAAGAAAAGTCTAACTCCAACGAGCAAATGAAATCAAAGATGGCCCAATTTCAAAAAGGATTTTGAAAATCTTAATTTAGAGCATCAGGTACAAATCACTGAGAAGAAAGCGCAACTAGAAGCAGCAATGACCAGGTTACAAAGCCATCCACAGTTAGTGAAATTCATAAAGGAGGATTTGGATGTAAATGTTAAGTTAAAGCAACAACAAGAAGTATTTTTCCAACAAGATTATGTTACTGGCTCTTATTGTGGCTCAAGAAAAATACTGATCCAGAAAGTAGCTATCCAGAAACATGAATGTGAGAAGCTCAAGAATAAAATAAATGAACACATTCAATGGCAAGCATAAGACTCAGGCAAGGAAGCTAATCTACCCCAGGTAGAAAATTTCCACGAGGAGATATTATTCAAAGATTGGGAAGCACAAATAAAGCAGGCAGAGAAAGCAATAGCGAAAAAATAAATATTATCAAAGTAAATTACTGAATCTGTATGTGAAAAGCTGGTGAAAGAATAACTTATTAAAGAGTACACATCTGAAGTGTTCTCAGAAATCAAACAGCTAGAAACACAGTGGAAACAAAAGGCAGAAACACAAGATGAAACAATTAAAAAGATAAATAAGCTTGATCAATAAAATTATTGGAATTTTCTGATCAAACCTTATCATTAGTACCAGACCCTGCATTCTTTAACAGATTCAACAAGAAGATCACAAACAGTACTCTCAAACACATTATTCAAGGGACATGTCAGGTCGAGGACTTTGCAGCTAGCTCAGCTCAATCCCATGATAGATATTTGTCAACTTCATGACCAAATCCAAAAGAAAGGGAGGGATTCATAAATCATATTGTTATTTTATTTTCCTATATTGTAGTTTAAGTTAGTCTTACGAGGATGGTTGTTTGAAACCTCCTCTATATATTTGTAATAATCTATTTTAGAACATAGTTAGTTTAGTATTTAAACCCCTCTCATGCATTTATAAAAGGGTCCAGAAATTTTTCAAAAACATTTGCAAAGAATGAACTATTCTAAGTTTATGAATGATTTGATGAATTAATGGAACACGGTGTGTTATCTTTTGACAATTAAAGTTTTTAAACTGATGTTGCACTGTTGTACTCTTTAAATTGCTTGAAAGTGAAGAGGAGCAGATCAATTACTGTCATTTTACATGAGTAGAGCTTCGTACATATGGTACTTCTATTCACTTGTATTAAGTTTTTCTTTCTAGATTGACTGTTGACATATTTTTATTGCATTCTATATTTGAAACGTTATTATAGATGAATGTTACATGCACTTCTCTTCTAATATTTTTCTGTGATTTCTTATTGATTATATAATCAAACATATGAATGCGATATATTTTTCACAATTATTCTAATCAAAATATTTTGTTAGAAGAATCATCTTACATAATTTTCATCTCTTTCAACTATTAAATGATCTATATTACTAATAGTTGAAGGATATCTTTTAGATCGCATAAAGGAAGAAACACCCCATGTATATAATAGAATATATAGTTTAGATAGATGGATGAGATAGATTAGAATTATTTTCCATTGCATGTTATATAATCAAAACACGCCCCAAAATCATCCTTATTGGGAAACTGGTCCCATTATCCCCAGTCGAAGCCACTACACCAAACAGAAAAGGAGCTGCTTTAAGGTCTAGACCAGGCGGTTTTCCCCCATGTTTTGGTAGCGAAATTCCGAGGCCTCAATAGGTCCTCACACTAACTAATAGTTTTTGATGTAAAACTAGGACAACTGTTATAGAAATTCTTTGCTTTTTAAGGAAACCTACAGGTATAATGCAACTGTCAGATATAGTGCCAAAAAAAGAGCTTCCATCTTATGCAACCGAGCTTATAGTTTCATCTTGGGTGTTTCCACCTCATCAATCTATTAATCCTATTGAATATTGAAAAAGAGTCAGCACCCTCCTATGAAGAAACCAAATAATTAGTCCAGAGTATTGAAACAATTGATGATTCTTATTTTATATGGTGTATTGCACACAAATTTATGTGTGAATGCCCAAATTCATCACCAGATAGGCCTACATTTCATGTGTCTTCATTAAAGAGAAAAATGTCTTCTATGGATGGCCAAATAGACATCAAAGAGTAGATGGCATTGATTCAAGAGCTATGGAATAAGCCAAAGCCATAGGTTTTTTTGTTCATGCAGGAGGTACAATCGTTTCCTCATCTAGTCCAACCAGAAGAGACATATTTCGGTAGCACAAAGCTAATAATAGTAGACCACCTTCTATGCATGTTGATTATCTTGTTGCAAGAGAGAGAAATAACGATGGTAGGCTTCCATCTATTCATTGAGGGCCTACTAGTGGTAGGCCACCGATTTTGTTAATTTTCAACATGGAGGGTCTACTGGTGGTATGCCGCCATCTATTCATGTGGATGAACTTATGGCTAGATAATAGGAATTCCAACAACCATTAGCTTCAGATGGTGGATACCTGCAGAAATATGTGCAAACACTTCCCCCTGATACTGAGATCATTGTTGTTAAAAATACTAAATATGGAGAATTGAAGTCTCGTCTTGAAGATGACTTACAGGAAATCAATATTAAGTTGGAAGTTTTTTCTGAATTAGAATAATTATTTGAGTTCCCACATTTTGATGACCTTCTTCCATATGCACTAGTGAACTTACCTGGATATAATTCACCTGAATCTCTTGTTGATGATGAAATACATAACCCTGGTAGTTATCCACATTTTATTCTAATGAGTAAGGACACAACAATGGACACAATTGAAGGTGTTAATTCTATTGGCCCAGTTTCTAGGGACCCTCTTACACAACCTGAGGGTGCTATTGTCACACATGAAAGACTTACTAGAGACAAGGGAAAAGGAAAGCAAAGTCCAAGAGGAGAAACAACATTCCCATGAGATAAATTTGATAAAAAAATACCAAATTTGATGTCCAAAACATCTAATTACTATGAGACATGTATTGCATCTAAACCACGAGAGATTACAATACCATTTTATGATCAAAGATTGTAATATCCCAAAATAGGGAAAATCGACACTATTGGGAATACCTTAAGATATTCCAAAAGTGGAGCTACAAAAATCCATGAACATAACAATGAAAGAGCAGTGTAGCTCAAATAACACACATGGGAGACCAAAATGGAGACATTAATCCATGTATTATATCATCAAATCCATACATAATAATGAGGCATTGATCAAATACCATGAAGGAACAAGCCTTCCATAAGAAATCACTCTACAAATGAACTGCTGTCAAAATACAAGAATGCCGGAGACTGCTACAGCGCAGTTAAAAACAAACTGCTACAAAAAAAAATTTAAAAATTATGTATGGTTGTTATAAGCCTCAATAGATATGCTCAATATCAACTCCTACAAGAACCCGGAAAGGGGTTTTCAGAAATACACTCTATACAAGATGGGATCTAAAGCCAAATGGCTAAAGATACACTGCAAACTAAAGAAAAAGAGTGTATAAGGCTGAAGTATTATAGATATGAATTATACCCCCTCAAATATCTCCTCCCATGAAAGGATGAACCCCTCAATCAAAAGGAAACACTGCAAAGGAATCACCAGAACATCTGTTGAAGCTGCCTTCAAAAATAACGCATTCCCTGGTTGGAAAAGCACTATGAATGATGGGATATGTATGGCCTGATGCCAAGGATCTGAAATGTGCCCAAGAACTCTCCAAATAGATCTCCCAAGAGAAGGAAGCCTTCCTCCTATGAGAAAATAGCTCAGAAAGTGGGGTTCTAACCCCTCCACTGTTGCACCCTACAACACAACACAATAACCTACAGAAACTACGTTGATGAAGAAGCTATAGCTTGGCCTAAAAAATTGAATGTGGAAATGAATACAATACACTTCCAAGAGGCTCCTCAAGGAAAGAGTTGGGATTCCCGCTCGGGAACACCTGGTGGTAAACAACATAGCTACCCTACTAAACAATAAGGGGAAGAAATAGTCTCAGCAGACCAATCTCAAAATAATCTAAAACATAAACTCAAATGGCTGCCATCCTCTTTCTTAAATATAATGTGAGCTTGCTTGCCCCTAGCCCCACTCAATTAGGTCATTTCCTCCATGAGATCCATCTCCCTCCAAAACTATGTTATTCTCTAATTGATCTCCACTCCTCCTTATCAGAGTTGTTGACTTGGTCAAATTTGACTGAATCAACATGATCCAAACCCTGTTCACACTTGGAGGAGCTTTATTTAGCTGCTACAAAGGTCTCCTTTCACACTTGAAGTTTTTTTATTGCTGCTCAAGAGACTTATGGGCCTCCCCACCCATTTATTTACCGACCTCGTGATAAAATAACTATAATATTCCATTTATCTTGGAGGCTAAATTTTTGGAATATTACAGTCCTCCCCTCCAAAATTTTGCTTATCCTCAAGAAAATATACAAGGAGAGAAAAATTCCTCCCATCCTCCTCTTATGGCCTCCTCATCAATAGTTCCCACCACTGCCCAAAACACTCTGCAATAAATTTGTCCTCCAATATTCCCTCCCAAGCATGCAAAACCAAATGGATCACATCATGAAAAGGCGGAAGGTGTAAGTGGAAACCTTCTTGCTGTCCCATGGCCTCCTCAAGGTAGGAGTGATGATAAACATAGGGAATCTCATTCCCAATGAGAGTCTCTCGTTCCCATGCTATCATCCAAATGAAATGAGCCATTCTAGGTAGCTCATCAAAGAAATCATCAACCCCCAGTTTATGAAATGTATTGGGGCTGCATGGAGAGATTATATTCCACCCAAGTTGTTTCTCTCTCCATTTATGGTAAGTATGGGGTTTTTTCTAATCTTGGGCTGAAATGACATGGCCTCCAAGAATGGCCCAAGTTACCCCACCAAACAAATCAGCCATGAAGTGCCTCCTCCAAGAACTCAAGTTCTCCAAATGGCTCCTCCCACATGAAGAAAAGAGAAGTAGTATGGAAATCATGGCTTGCCCATTGTTTCTCCTGAAACATGCAACATGTAAAGTAGGGAGAATCATACCCCAAATGGGCACCTCCAACCTTTGTCCCACTCTCCAAACAAATCTTCCCATAAACATAAGAGCATCTCCAACATATGGAAGCAAAAACCAATAAAAACAAGTTGCCATATGACAATCGGAAAGTAGACCATAGTTCCACACATGGAACCAACACAGTGCATCCCCTACCTGCCTCAAATCAAAGAATAACAAGTGCCCTTCCAGCCACTTTTTTTTTGCCACAATCATCCTATAAGATAGGATCATGAAGGTAAAATGTGGTGTCAATGGTGCACACCAAGAATCATGTGGCCTCCCCCACAAACCACCGATAGAATGGCCAACATCAATGCTGAAATTGGCCTCAAGTACATGAAAATACAATATACAAGAAGGAAATATCCCCCTTGGTACAATATGATGCTCACAAAAGGTAAAGGAATGCAAATCATGGCGCATAAATGTACATCCTCTACTATGTCCTTCGGTCCTTGAGCTGAAATGGCTCAATTGGAAATTCTCCCTCACTCTCAATGAGTAGGGAAGTGGCTGTGCCAACCTCTCCATCACCATTCAAGCTATGCATCTCTCCATATGCTGATGTATATCCTGCTGGATGCCTTCCCAAGTGAACTCCTCCATCAATGAATGAAATGCATCAAGGTGCATGGAAAGAAATTCCACATGTGCTGCATGCAGTAGCTTCCTCTTGAGCTCAGAAAATCTAGTCAAGAAGACTCTCCCATAAGAATATATGACCTCACCAACCACCATGTATCTATCATCTCCATCTAGGTCATAAAGTATCATGAAAGCACCAAGATCCTTGGAGTACTCTACCAAAAGTTGAGACCTCCGATATGGATCAACCCTTCTAAGAGACAACGCTGAAGATCTAAAATGTGAAGCTCCCCAACTAATTTTGTCTTCTCCTTTTACATCCCTCATGCCAAAGTCTTCCTCCAAAATGCTGCCCTGCCCATCATCTAGTTGTTTATGCTCAAATAGAAGTGGTGAATTTTGGAAGTTGGTCTGCCATGAGAAGCTACCATCCAAAAATAACCTCATGATATTGGCCAATGTAAGCATGAGTGGCCTCCCTCTACTCCCATGTATGGAGGATTCATTCGTCAAAGGAAGTACCCTCTATTTATCCAAATCCATGAAGCAAATCCCTTGCACCATGAAGGTACCATCCTCCATCATTGCAGCAACTTCTGTCAGCGCAGTATATGTAGTGAGAGTGGGTAATGTATAAAATGAAAGAGTTCCTCTCTCCTCCTTGAGTCTATCCCAAACTCTCTGCGTTGTATTGGATTCCTGCAAAGTCTTCACCTCTCCAGAATCTAAGAGTGGTGAAACAAATGGTAAAATGTCTCCCACCAACTCTAGATCTGGTGGCCTCCCAGGTGGAATGCCCCCATGTAGTGAGACATCAAAATCTGAAGTGGACTGTATACATGTGTGGAATTATTTGTCCCTCTCTTCACTGTACAATACAGTCTCCTTATTTTGTGCAGAAACCTTACAGAATAGATAAGGGTGAATGCTCATCATCCCTTGATGTTGATCCTTCCTTTCTTCTCCTCCCATCTACCAAGGTTCACAACCCAAAATAACTGATGCATGCTACTCATGAATTGTGGTTTGGTTCCCACATGTTGAATCATTTGGAACTCCTTGCAAAGACACAAGGGCTCCTCTAATGGAAAAAATGGCTCCCCTTCCATATCCATGTGGTGATGGATCTTCCCCCAATGGTACAACGTTGTTAGCTTTTCTCTACTCCTCCTCTTCAGCAATATGTGAGATTGCTTCATCATCAATGAGAGACCCTTGATCTTGGTCTTCCCTTGAAGGAGGTTTCTCCATGTCTTCACCAATAGAAGAGGGTTCTTCAAAAGTTGGGTATCTTTCCCTTGGCGAGGTACCATGCATGTTTTTATCCCCTTCATTTGAAATATGGAGTGGAGTTGGAAAGATAGATCTCTCCAACTCATGTAAAGGCTTTAAGTTTTTGGGTTCCACAAGAGATGTTTTACAATGTTTAGTGTCAAATATTTTCACCAATTCCTTAGTGAACCTAGCATAAGTGTTTTTATTTGCATGATAAAATGAAGAGGAACTGTTAAACCACCAATTATGGGCCATACCTTTGAGGTGCGGCGTTGCTACTCTAATGGCCTCCCTTTCCGAAACTTGGTGTAGCTGAAAATATGAATCTAGCTCCTCCACCCAAGCTTTGGTTGTGCACTCTGCTGATCCATCAAAGTTAGATAGAAGGATTCTATCCCTCTTGCTTCTATCATGGTTGCTGGATCTTCTAGATTCCTTGAGTTGGAAAAAACCTTGAAATTCCAAGTGATCTTTGAATCTCCATGATTGAGACTCATACTCCTGAAGATAGACACTCAAGGTCTCCTCCCTTGGTGCATCTCCTTCCTCCATCCTTCGTATAGTGAATGTGGGAAATAAACTACGTTGTGGATCTGCATGTCTGACTGAATGCTCACACCCATCATATGAATACCTAGGGCTTGCTTCACCTTCAAACCCTCTTGGAATGTTCCTACACTCCTCCCTTTTCATCTCCTTGAGATCTTCTTTAATAATTTGCATAGTTTGGAAAAGAAGCTGGGAGATCTTCTCTTCCTTCATTTCTCCAAATAATGGAGTCTTCTCTTTGTGCCTTCTATACATCTCTTCTTCTCCTTCTCCTCTTGATAGAAGAATGGCTGAGATTCCACAGGCTGAGCCAAGATTATGATCTGATACAACTGTAATATCCCAAAATAGGGAAAATCAGCACTATTGGCAATATCTTAAGATATTCCAAAAGTGGAGCTACAACAATCCATGAACATAACAATGAAAGAGCAGTGTAACTCCACTCATACACATGGGAGACCAAAATTGAGACATTAATCCATGTATTATATCATAAAATCCATACATAATAATGATACATTGATCATATACCGTGAAGGAACAAGCCTTCCATAAGAAATCACTCTACAAATGAACTGCTGTCAAAATAAAAGAATGTCGGAGACTGCTACAACATAGTTAAAAACACACTGCTATAGCAAAATTATGTACAAAATATGTAGTGCTGTTATAAGCCTCAATATATATGCTTAATACAGATCTATGCTCAATATGAACTCCTACAAGAACCCGGAAAGGGGTTTGCAGGAATACACTCTATACAAGATGGGATCTAAAGCTAAATGGCTGAAGATACACTGAAAATGAAGAAAAAGAGTGTATAAGGCTGAAGTATGATAGATCTTAAGTATACCCCCTCAAATATCTCCTCTAATGAAAGGATGAACCCCTCAATCACAAGGAAACACTGCAAAGGAACCACCAGAACATCTGTTGAAGCTGCCTTCAAAAATAACACATTCCCTGGCTGGAACAACACTGGGAATGATGGGAAATGTATGGCCTGATGCCAAGGATCTGAAATGTTCCCAAGAAATCTCCAAATAGATCTCCCAAGAGAAGGAAACCTTCCTCCTATGAGAAAATAGCTCAAAAAGTGGGGTTCTAACCCCTCCACTGCTACACCCTGCAACACAGCACAATAACCTGCAGAAACTGTGCTGATGAAGAAGCTATAGCTTGGCTTGAAAACCTGAATGTGGAAATGAATACAATACTCTTCCAAGAGGCTCATCAGGGAAAGAGGTGGGATTCCCACTCAGGAACACCCAGTGCTAAACAACACAGCTACCCTGCTAAACAACAAGGGGAAGCAATAGTCTAAGCAAACCAATCTCAAAATAATATAAACATAAACTCAAATGGTTTCCATCCTCTTCCTTAAATATAATTTGAGCTTTCTTGCCCTTGGCTCCACTCAATTAGGTCATTTCCTCCATGAGATCCATCTCCCTCCAAAACTGTGTTATTCTCTAATTGCTCTCCACTCCTCCTTATCAGCACTGTTGATTTGGTCAAAGTTGACTGAATCAACATGATCCAAACCCTGTTCACACTTGGAGGAGATTTATTTAGCTACTACAAAGGTCTCCTTTCACACTTGAAGTGTTTTTATTGTTGCTCAAGAGACTTATGGGCCTCCCCACCCATTTATTTACCGACCTAGTGATAAAATAACTATAATATTCCATTTAGCTTGGAGGCTAATTTTTTGGAATATTGCAAAGATATGTATCAGGTGTTATGCAAGAAGGAGAATACGGGACTATGCCTTTCTCTATTCTTCATCATATATCCACTCAACCATAGGTTGGTCCTAGCTCAATTTTAACTATAACCCAGCCCCATTTTGAATAGAAAGGTCATTTACATGCACCAACACTTCCACCTTTGCAACCACCTCCAACATTTCCTTCTAGTGTAACTCATCAAGTGGTGGAAGACAGTCCTAGCCATGCATATTCTTACATACATTCCAATACATGCCCAACGCCTTATTCCTTCAGGTTCACCTTTCCATACATTTGACTCTGCTACAAATAGTGTAGTTCTACCATTATCTAGAAGAGATTAGAAACCAACTACTTCAAAATATTACTATATAGAAGGGACATGCAACAACATGAATATCAGTGCGTCACCACCATTACCTCCATCCACTACTCATTCTTCCTTAGGGGTTTCTCTTCTTCCACCTCCACTTGTAAAATTATTCAGAACAAAAATGACCAACTAGTTATGGTTTTGTTGCCCCAACCAGCCCTCCTTCTCCACCTTTTGATACTTCAATGAGTCCATGGGCTAGTTTCTCAACTATTGCTAGAATGTACGATGAGACCATTTCTTCAAAAAGACCTCCTCCACCTCTTCCTCCCACACCTCCACCATTTTCATCCCCATGGGACCTAAGTTGTGCAGGAATCTCCACAAACATCAATTTTTCATCCTATTTCTAGTATGTATTTTCAACCTACTCGAGCTATCTCGCTGCCTCCAACAACATCCTCTAGTGATAAGTTATTTGGAAGCTTTTCTACATCAAGTATCTATCAAAGTTCTATCTCTCAGTATCATCCTTTACCTCTTGCTTTTGTACCTCCTTTGCATCTTGGTAGGCCTAAAACATTGCGAGGAAACCTTCCTGGCAGTGTCTCAGCTAAAAAACAGGGGCTTAACCAACAAACTCATCACCAACATGTTCAGCCAGTGCAGCTACCTCTGCAATAATGATAGCCTCCTCAACCACCAAAACCACCCCGTCCACCTCCACCTCAGTCTCCTCAAAAAACATACCTCCCCTTATATCCACAACAACCATTGGAGTAGAGACAACAAACTCATATTTAGTAATCAATTAATTAACAAAATGTACAATTTCAGCCACAACCACCACTAGTGAAAAAAAATTATCCAATAGAAAGTGTGCAACAATACCTACACTCGCTTTAGCAGTAAGCCCAACAATCGTATAATCAACATCAACATCAGGAACATAAGATGAAAAACCATGATCAAGGGGAGCATGGTCACCTGCAATATTATTGCTAACAGGTTGAAAATGTTCAACAACAAGAATTGGGGTTGACACTACAACAATGTTTTAGTTCTCATGATGCCATTCAGGTATGTGTACATGTTTGGATATTTTCTTTATTTGAAAAGGTGGATGTATAAGGGCCATATTTTTCACCTCTAGTAAATTGTAATCTTTGTTATTGTCATTCAGTCTCTATTGATCAATCAAGAAATACTTCACCAAATTTTGGAACAACAGCCAAAATTGATGCAAATTCTCTTGGTATCTTTTATGACTTCAACAAATTTTTGGTAGTTATCTTGAATGTTGGAGTAATGTTACATTTTGTTCCATCCCACCAAGCCCTTGAAAGTTAGGCTTAAAAAGAAGGAATTATTTACAAGGATTTTTATAACCTGTGTCAGAATAGTAAAACAATTAAATATTTTCAAAGCTCAATTTTACAGGTATTTTGTTGTGTCCACCACTTCTGCTTCACTATAAATTTGTAGTAATATTAACTCTAGTTTTTTGTATAGTACTCATAATATCTTGTAGTTCATATTTTCTATGACACGTGATACATGCTTTATGATATAATAATGCAAGAGTTGCTTTGTCAAGGCATGGAATGAAAGCTTGTATGGACACATTTAATGAAATATGATGGAATTTTCGCTCTTAATGAAAACTTTTTGACCAAATAATAGAATATCACTTTATGTGCATCGAGAATGGAAAGAAAAAAAATATATATTATAACCCCAAGTTTTCTAACCTTGTTGTGGTTGTTGGTGATATTGACCATCAAATTCCAAAGACAAAGAAGAAATTGAAAAAATTGAAAAAATTCATAGAATAATCAAAGAGTATAACCTAAATGGTCAGTTCTGATGGATATGTGCACAAAATAATTGAGTACATAATGGTGAGTTGTACCGCTACATTTGTGATGCAAGATGTGCCTTTATACATGTTAGCCTTTTCCCTTGTCAAATGTTAGTTATGTCTGATGAAGGATCTATAATTTCATTCAAAGTAGCCAAGTCCTCTTTACATCTCAATATCAATGAAAGATGTAACTAGGTGAGGGTTCTATAACTGAATTTAAAGGGGCTAGCTACATGTTATGGAAAATATAGCTAAGATATTGTTGAGAATTAGGTAGGGTGGTGTTTAATTAAAATTCTCTTCCTGATAATTACTTGTGAGCTTACTTCTTTTACTTATGTATTCTCTTCTTATATTGTTATGTCTTTCATCAAGTCAATTACCAAAAACACAAGAGACACACATTTAGGCTCTTTGAGCCAGGGCCAAAACCTATACCTCTTGGATATGAAAACCCACAAGAAATTCTTCTTATAGAGTTTCAAATGACAAGTACCATGACAATGACACAGACCCTTGACCCTTGTATGCCTCCAAGCCCTTGTCACTGCTTCTTCATTGACTCCTTGAGATGATCCTTCTTTTCTACACTATCCTGCACCGTTCTACACCTTTCTACACCAAGAATAGAGATATAGTATCTCATTGTATTTCCCTTCTTCGGTTGTGTGTGATACTTATTGAGATATCTGTTGGAAATACTGAGAGGGAGAGGGGTGAATCAGTATTCCTTTCAATTAGAGCATTAGTTAATCTTCAATTATTATCAGTGTTTGTACAATGATAGCAGCAAACAAGAGGAACACAAATGCACACAGTTTTTAAGGTGGAAACCCACTCTGAGACAAAAACCACCTAATGCTTTTCCTAATAATTCTTTAATATTCAACTCCAATTGGAAAATAAAGCTCCAACTTCCTAGAATCTAGAAAAAAGCATTCTTCTCCATCTCCACTAGGATGGACGCTCCAATGCCCGATATTCTTCGCAGTCAACCGAACGATGCCCTAACACCCAATGAGCCACCACCCTAGCACCCCATAGAAGAATAAAATAATAATGGACTCTCGCACATCAGTGAAAATGGTCCACTTTACAATGATATAGAATGATTTAAGAAGAAGATATACTAGACCATAACCCCAACTTTGACACAACCACCTAATGATGATCCTAGACCTCCCAACGCTACCTCTTCAACCCTTGGCAGATAGACACTAGTACAATTTGTACAATAATGTATTTACAATGACTAAGTACAATGATACCTTTACAATTATTGTATGCAGTGCTGCCCACTTGAAGACTTCATATGATGAACTTATTGCTTATGTTATGCACCTTGGTTGTTGCTCTTGTCATGCTACCCTCTACTGCACCTTTCTTTGCTTTACTGCCGTAGAAAGTCTGGTCCTTTGCAACCCTTGACAACACATGATCTAGCTTTTTCTTGCCTTCTAGGAGCTCGATATTGAATCTGGTGTATCTATACTATTTCAGATCCTCAATGTCTGATTTTAGGTCGTGTATTAGCCCTCTGAGTCATCTTTCCAATGCCATAGGTCTGACCCAATTTGAATTCTTCAAGGGAGATTTATACCCAATCTCTCACAATGCCCTAAATATGGACTGTTTCAGTAGAGCGCACTTGTATGGCGTTCCACGTGTCATTGTTTCTTCATTTGGTTATAAAATTGATAGAATGAAAATTACATACTGTAAAATATCTTCCAATTTTTACAGAATTCCAATCCGATACTCAGAGAGAGAGTTATGACGAATTTACCAAGGTCATTTCTTTGAGATGAATTTCAGGAGCCTCCAAAAACCCTGACTTCCACAGATCATATCTCCAAAACTGTTGTGCACCTTAATCTGAAATTTTTACAGCATCTTCCTCGGGATTTTGGCTTCACCTCATGAAAATTTCAGCTTCTGAACCTTCTTAAAAAAAAATTTAGAGTGCAAATTTTACGATGACCTGTTTCCGATGGCGAAATCCCTTACCTAAGGAGGAAATGAAGATCACAATTTATATAAATGCTTAAGTTGAGAGGGGCTTCAACAAGTGAACGTGGGAGGGAATTTAGGATCTTAATAAAATATTAATTATGACTTTTCAATGACCCATGCCCCAACCCCATGGGGTTTTAGCCCACTAACTGGGGGTACAAACTTCAAACATGAATATCTCTCAAACCGTGAAGAATTACATGGCGTGCCATATATCAACGGAAACATCTCGACAAGTAGAAACCATAAAAATCATTATTGACCCAGAACATATTAATGTGGTAGGTAAAAATTCCCATTAAATATTTGGTTAGCCCCTGGTGCTGCTTGGGTTGACATTAATGACAACCGCTGATCAACAATCTCCCCCTTTGGCATTGATGGCAACCCAAGTACTCCCCCTGCGATCATGACACCTCTTCCTACAACATTCTCTCCCCCTTTGACATCAATGGAAAAGGGTAACTCCCCTTGAAACAAAACCATCCTGTGGACCTGTACACACTTCCACTCCCCTTGACACACAACCATCCTGCGGACTTGTAATCTACTTCCACTCCCCCTTTATATTTTGAAAAAGTAAAATCTAATGAGAACTTGGGATAATCCCAAGCTTCTGGCGAAGATATTCCAATGCTGATGAATAGTTAATATGTGATTCTTTTGGTGCTACTTGGAATCTTGCTACTTGTCCAACTGCTTGCATAACATCTGTTCGGGAGGCTTTTACATATAGAAGACTACTAATCATAGATCTGTACAACCTTTGATCCACATCCTTAGATGAGTCGTCTATGCTCAATTTGCAACCTGTTACCATTGGAGTAAGGATGGGTTTGCAATATTCCATTTTAAATTTCTTGAGAATTTCCTTGATGTACTTGGCTTGACATATAAATATTCCTTTCTCTTGCTGAGATATTTGAAGCCCTAAGAAGTATGTCAGCTCACCAAGTAAATACATCTCGAAATCACTTTGCACCTTTGTAGCAAACCTCTTACTTAGTTGATCATCATTGCTACCAATTATTCTATCATCCTCTTTAGCTATTAGACATGCTTTAGTTGTTTCATCTAGAACATATAAGTCGTTTGGAGCTCGACATGCTGTAGCCACAATTTCACCATACACGCCTTTCCTGATTTCACATTTCGTGGAGTTGAATAGTATTGTGTGTCCTTGATCACACATTTTTCCAACACTGAGCAGATTGTGATTCATGTTTTCAACCAATAGAACATTCTTGGCTAGAGCATCTTTGCTTCCGAGAGTGATAGTACCTGATCCTATAACATTTGAAGATCCATCACTTCCAAAGGACACGGTTCAGTCCTTCTTCTCTTTCAGAGATACAAATTTATTTCTATCTCTATTCATATGCGTTGAGAAACCGCTATCAACATACCACACATCTTTGTTCTTTTGAGCCTTGAAAGCGAGAGCACAATTATCATTCTTCTTATTCTTTCATGTTCGTTCATTTTGTGGCTTCGAAGATTCCTCTGGAGGATTTTCAAGTCTGCAGTCTTTGGCTATGTGTCCAAAGTTTTGACATTTGTAACATTTAATATTATTTCTTAAATGTTAAAATCTATTGATGTTTTGCTGAGCCCTAGGAGGTTCATATTTGATAGATATCCTGGAATTGTATTCATTCCTAGGGCACGTGCGACATTCTACAGATTTATGACCAAATTTTCCACATGAATAACAATAGCCATAAAAAATATGTTGGTACCTAGATGGAAATTTTCATCGAGGAATTGTCTTCCAAGGTCATTCTTGCGAATCTTGTCCAATGAAGTCTACATGCATGTCAGATCTCATAGGTTCATTGTATTTTGTTGTAGAAGGTCCTGCTTCTTCTTCTTTGTAACCGATGCCAGTTTTGTCATTGTAAGATCGTTGATTGTTGATGAGTTCTTCCAATGCCCTTGAGTTTTTGGCATAGTTTTGGATAGTTTTTCCTTTCTTCACTTCCTCACGCAGCGAGACTACTTCAGCTTCTAATTCTTCCCTTTCTTGGTTGCTTTCTTCCAACTTCTTTTGAAGTGACTCTTAAATGCATTTGTGTTCTTCAACTTCAATTTTTATACCTTGAACTTGTTCTTCAAGAGTTTTGGAACAGATCTTCTCCGCCTTGAGATCTTTTATAAGCTTTATTGCTTCCTCATAAAATTCTTCTATGGTCCATCCTTCTTCTTTGTTGTTTGATACCTCTTATTTATTGTGCTTGGCCATAAACAATACTCTCTCATTGGCTTCTTCTTCACTGTCATTGTTTTCATCGGATGATGAGCTATCTTCTTTAGAGAGAAAGTTCCTTTTGGATCCTTTCTTGTTGAATTTCTTAAAGCCTTTCTTTCCTTTTGAGTTGCCATTACTTTTGTTTGGACATTTTTCTGCAAAATGCCCAACCTCATTACAGCTGAAACATATCAATGGAAGTTTACCCTTGAATTGTCCCTTACCAATTTTTAGTTTTCTCGTGAAGTAAGCATATTATTCATCTGAAATACCTTCTTCATCATCTCCCTTTTCTTCACACTTGCAGGTGCATGTATTTTCAATTGAAGGTTGTTTATCCTTATTGGTTTTCTTAGATGCAACGAACGCAGTTTCTAGATGCGAAGTACCCTCTTCTTCATCAAGTGTCATTTCATATGCTATGAGAACTCCATGTAATTCCTCTTTGCTGAGTTTGTCCAGATTTTGACTGTATTCTAAGACCGATACCTTTGGGTTGAATCTCCCTGGTAACGTTCTAAGAATCTTCCATATAATAGTCTTCTTGTCAACTGTCTCTCCCAATCCTTCATGAGTATTGGTTATTTCATCAACGTATTGGAAGTATGCAGTAATGTTGCAATCTTCTTTCATTCTGAGTTGCTCAAATTTTTCTCTATAGATTTGAAGCTTTGATCCTTTGACATTTGAGTCACTCGCATATATATTCTCAAGCTTGTTCCATACATTTTTGGTAGTTTTACAACCCAACACCTTATGATAAGCAGATTCAATAAGTCCACTGATAATAATATTCTTTTCTTTTGCATCATTTACCAAATTCTTCTTACCTTGTTCATCCGTAGTTGATGTAAATCCATTTTGAACAGTGTCCCATACTTTGTAACCTTGCACCAAGAGATAGACCTCCATTCTTCCTTTCCAGAGTGCATAATTATTTTCATTGAACAGAGGTACACCATTCTTGGTATGCTCCATGACCTTCTTCCAACTGTTAAACTGCTATTGAAGGAACCAAGCTCTGATACCAATTGTTGGAAATATTAAGAGGGGGGATGAATCAGTATTTCTTCAATTAGAGCATTAGTTAATCTTCAATTATTATCAGTGTTTGTACAATGATCGCAGTAAACAAAAGGAACACAAATGCACACATTTTTTAAGGTGGAAACCCACTCCGAGACAAAAACCACCTAATGCTTTTCTAATAATTCTTTAATATTCAACTCCAATTGAAATTAAAGCTCCAACTTCCTAGAATCTAGAAAAGAATTCTTCTCCAGCTCCCACTGGATGGACGCTCCCATGCCTGAGATTCTTCGGTAGTCAGCTAAACGGATGCCCCAACACCTAATGAGCTACAACTCACAATAGAACCACCCTACCACCCTATAGAAGAATAAAAGAAGAATGGACTCCCGTACCTGGGAAAATGGTCCACTTTACAATGATATAGAATGATGCAAAAGAATAAGATATACTAGACCATAACCCCAAATTTGACACAACCACCTAATGATGATCCTAGACCTCCCAACACTGCCTCTTCAACCCTTGGCAGATAGACACTAGTGCAATTTGTTCAATAATGTATTTACAATGACTAAGTACAATGATACCTTTACAATGATTGTATGCAGTGCTGCCCACTTGAAGACTTCATATGATGAAAGTATTGCTACTGTTATGCACCTTGGTTTCTGCTCTTTTCATGCTACCCTCTGCTGCACCTTGCTTTGCTTTGCTGCCCTAGAAATTCTGGTCCTTTGCAACCCTTGACAACACATGATCTAGCTTTTTCTTGCCTTCTAGGAGCTCGATATTGAATCTGGTGTATCTCTACTATTTTAGATTCTCAATATCTTATTTTCGGTCTTGTATTAATCCTCTGAGTCATATTTCCAATGCCACAGGTCAAACCCAATTTGGATTCTTCAAGAGAGAGTTATACCCAATCTCTCACAATGCCCTAATTATGGACTGTTTCAGTAGAGCGCACTTGTATGGCGTACCACGTGTCACTGTCTCTTCATTTGGCTCTGAAATTGATAGAGAGAAAATTACATACTGTGCACTATCTACCACGTTTTACAAAATTCCAATCCGATACTCAGAGAGATAGTTATGATGAATTTACCAAGGTCACTTCTTTGAGATGAATTTCAGGAGCCTGCAAAAACCTTGACTTCCACAGATCATATCTCCAAAAATATTGCGCACCTTGATCTGAAATTTTTACAGCAGCTTCCTTAGGGTTTTTTCTTCACCTCGTAAAATTTTTAGCTTCTGAACCTTTTTAAAAAAATAGTTAGAGTGCAAATTCCACGATGACCTGTTTCAGATGGAAAAATCCCTTACCTAAGGAGGAAATGAAGATCACAATTTATATAAATGCTTAAGTTGAGAGGGGCTTCAAAAAGTGAAAGTGGGAGGGCTTTTAGGAGCTTAAAAAAATATTAATTATGACTTTTCAATGACCCATGCCCCAACCCCATGGGTTTTTAGCCCACTAACTGGGGGTACAAACTTCAAACATGAATATCTCTCAAACCGTGAAGAATTACATGGCGTGCCATATATCAACGGAAACATCTTGACAAGTAGAAACCATAAAAAGCATTACTGATCCATAATATATTAATTTGGTAGGTCAAAATTCCCATTAAATATTTGGTTAGCCCCTGGTGCTACTTGGGTTGACATCAATGACAACCGCTGATCAACAATATCAACACCTTGTTATGGATATTCTTGTGCATACCTTGCACCTTTACTTAACCTTGATTTTTCGTCTTCAATGTACACATGTCATGTTTCCTTTTGATGATCATACCACCCTTTTCATACTATAATGATACCCTTACTTGTACTGTAATACTTCACTGAGCATACTAATTATACTTTTCACTTAGTACAGTCATGTAATATTTGCACTAAACATAATCCTGCAACTTCGCACTAAACACAGTTCTATAATTTCTCTCTTTAACAAAGTCATATAACTTCGTATATATATGATACTCTGTCTTCCTCCTTCATATAAAAACATAGTCCTAAACTCGCATCTATTGTAAACTTGAAGTTCTGCTCTAATCACAGAACTCTTTTCTGAAAGTTTGTGTCAAACTTAAATCTGCATGCTCCTATAAATAGTTGATCCTGACTATAAATTAACCGGCCTATCCATAGGTTATGAATTCGACTTGATTAGGGGTTTATGAACTGACTTTTCCATTGTTCATAGGCTGTCTTGAGGAGATGTTCCAACGTTGATATTGAGCACCATATTGAGTCATGTCTTCAAGCTTAATATGACAAGGTCTTGAGGCATACATGCTGATATTACATGAGTGATATTTCATATAAATTACTCTAATTAATACATTTATGACAAGATGAAAAATACCTAAAAGACATCAAGAAGAAGTCTTTTGACCTATAATAAAATTCCTTGCTCATGAAACCCATGAAGCAAGCTTTAAAAAATTACATTTTATTATCTTTGTCTTCTTCATTTCATAAATACATAATTACATTGTTAATATGAAGACCGAACCTAGTTATACTTTCCAACACTCCCTCTTAACTAGGGAGGTATTCAAACTGGTACATGGTCACTTTCAATCTGAAGAATCTCATGAGAAGAATCGGATTGGTAATCGCATCTGTATAGAATCATATCTACCAGCTTTATCATAGTGCAAGGCCTTTACTAACAACCCCATCTCTCAACGAGAAAATGGGCTTTCTGACAAGACACATGACTTATAGACACCATATTCATTTTCTCCAAGGTACATACTCCACCTGGGTGTTCCCAGAGTATGACCTTCATGGACTATTCTTATCTTGGGTAGCTATCCCTCAAATAATATTGGTCCCCAACTACTCCTATCTTGAATTCCCTATCTCATTATCAAGAGTATTGGATGCCAGATGATTACCCAATCCTCCATTCTAACTTCCAGGTGAAGACTAGAATGATGTGTATATCCATTCTCTCCTCATGGCATTCACTAAGACTTACGGTCCTTAGTCTTGGTCTAGTGCATGACACATGAATTTAGAGAATCATATCCATCACTTCCTTTTAATTTAGGAAGGACATACTTCAATTTTATTCCAAGTAAGAAACTTAGTACCAGGCTTCCTCTTAACCAGGGACCTACAGCAACAATGATGAAAACACCCAACTTTGCGTGAAGAATTCCTCTCCTCGATGTCATGGATTTCACTATTGAGGAATCTTCAACTTTAGCTCCATAAGGCACATATCATCCATCACTTTCATCCATGAGTCATGCCATCCACTAGAAAGTGATTCATCATTATTTCACATCTAGTCCACTTATATGCCATGCTGCATTCCTTCAAACCATCTCCCAAGGATCTTACACCCTTTCACATGGTTGGAAGCCTTGCATAAAATTCTATAGATAAAAATATACATAAGAACATTTAAATCAAAAGTTACCTCAATGATGATATTTCACCATGACATCTTCTTGTAGGCTTCATCATCCTTTATTCAAATTGACACATCTCCTAAAGATATGTATTGTTAAGGTTCTTCTTGTTTAACATACTTCTATTAGAGTACACATATCTTCCCAGGAGATCTCCTAGTCACATATTCTTGGCCTCCGGATGATAATTTCCTCTTGACATGGTTGCACTTCATGATCGCTTTCTTTCTTTCTCCACACACCTTCATTCCCTGGAAATTCCAGTATCTAGTTCCTTTTTTGTATACAACCACCTCATATTCCATATGAGGACATATTTTATTTAATCTGTTAGTGGCAACCTGTTCACAAGAAGATATCCTCCTTCCTTTGATCATACTTCTAAAGATATAATTCCATCACCTGCAACCATATGACATGTCTTCACATCATCCAGCGTTAGCATATAGATATATGTACCTCATCCTTTTCCGTGTGATTCATCTTGTAGCAATTTCACTAGAATGAAGAACTTCATTCCCTTGACCTGCTTCATCAATATGTCATCATGTTCTAATCCCAAAATTCTGCAGGATATAATTCCTGATGAAACCTTTTACTTTATTTCTAGTTAGTGAATCCAAAGAGGACTCTGTTAGAAAAATTTCAGCATGTGTTTACATATTGATTATTGAATGATGACCCTTGATCTTGATGACTTCCTTCCATCAATGTAGTTATTAGTGAGGTTTCCAGGAGCTACTTCTTCAAGTGTTTCTTCCATGCTTCTATCATGGTGTTATTAATATACACTGCTTCCTATCATACTATTTTACAACCAACATAAATCACTTAAAGAGGAAGATGATCTCAATCATAGTAGAGATATTTCACTTCTTCTTTCTTAGATTTATTTGCATTAGGTTCTTCCCTTTCTTCTATGAGATGGGATTCTTCCTTTTTCCTCTTGTCATTTATAGATTTAAGACAATCCCTTTTATAATGCCCAAGTTCATTACATCCAAAGCATAATACTTTGTCCATATGTATTCTTTTATTCTGAGGACCAAATGTACTGAATCTTCCCTTCTTCCTGAAAATGGCTGCAAAGGTTTGATTCCATTTACTTGATCATGTATCAGCTTTGGCTTTCAATATTGTTTCTTCTATCTTACATAGATCCTGAAATGGCATTACTTCTTCTTTCCAATTTATTCTTGAAGTGAAACTTCCCCGTTATTTGGGTAGACAATTTTGTACTATAGGGAGTATTTCTCCACCAGACATTACTTCTCTCAATTTGTATATTTGATCTCGTACTTTGAAAATATCCATAAGATATGTAATTATTACTTCCTCTCTTGACATTCTCAATTTGTATAATTTTTGTCTCGGGGATATTATTTACCCTTCAGTACCTTTCAAGAATAGCTCCACCAATTTATCATATATTTATTTTGAGGATTCTAGATTTGATACATAGTGAATGAGAGATTCATTTATGGATTCTATAAGAATCTTTATGGCTCTTATGTCTCCCTTAATGTATTTGATATATGCTTGAATGTATTATTTTGAAGGTTGAATTATAGATCCTTCAATGTAGCCCATAACTTAATTTTCTATTAGATTCAAATTTTTCCTTTTCTTCTATGCACTAAATTTTGATGACCCAACCAATTTGTTGCTCTCTTTATGATAAGTCATTTTGACATATTCAGATGAGGTCATAGACATAATTACTTGATTAGATTGATTTCTTCCTTCTATCAACTTCCTTGATGATGATGATGGTAGGGACTCCTTCTTAGATTGAATTCTTCAAAGTGATCTTGGATCCTTAATGATAAAGGATGGGTTGAGAATAATGATGTCTTCAAAGGTGATGGATATTCTTGGATGGATCTGGAGGTTGTGTCTTCCAAAAATGTCTTCAATGTTATAAATATTTGATGGAAAATATTACCTACTTGATAAGTGGATCCTTTGAAGAATCTTCCTTGCAAACTGATTTGATTTTTTAACGTGAAATTTTACCTCGACTTTGATCCTTGCTTCCTTAAGTGTCTGCTTGTCAAGTATCCCTCATCTTCAACACCTTAGCTCTAATACCATGTTGAGAATTAGGTAGGGCATTGTTTAATTCAAATTTTCTTCCTGATAATTACGTGTGATCTTACTTCTTTTACTTGGGTCTTCTCTTCTTATCTTATTATGTCATTCATCAAGTCAATTTCCAAAAACACAAGAGACGCAAATTTAGGCTCTTCGAGCTAGGGCCAAAATCTCTCCCTCTTGGAGAGGAAAACCCATAATAAATTCTTCTTATAGACTTTTAGATGACAAGTACCTTGACCATGAAACACACCCTTGACCCTTGAATGCCTCCAAGACCTTCTCATAGCTTCTTCATTGACTCCTTGAGCTAATCCTTCTTTTGTGCACCATCCTACGTCATTTTGCACCTTTCTGCACCAAGACTAGAGAGCTACGTCTCTCACTGTATTTCCCTTCTTCGGTTGTGTGTGATCCTTACTGATATATCAAAACCTTGTTATGGACAGTCCTTTTGCATACCTTGAACCTTTACTTAACCTGGCTTTCTAGTCTTCAATGTACACATGCCTTGTTTCCTTTTGATGATCAGTCCACCCTTTTCATACTATAATGATACCCTTACTTGTACGGTAATAATTCGATAAGCATACTGATTATACTTTGCACTTAGTACAGTCCTATAATCTTCACACTAAACATAATCCTACAATTTTTCACTAAACACAATTATGATATTTCGCTCTTTAACACAGTCATATAACTTCATGTATATATGATACCCTGTCTCCCTCCTTCATATCAAAACACAGTCTTAAACTCGCATTTATTGCAGACCTGAAGTTCCGCACTAAATCACAGAACTCTTGTCTGAAATTCTGTGCCAAACTGAAATATGTATGCTCCTATAAATGCTTGATCCTGACTATAAATTAGTTGACATGTCCATAGGTTATGAATTTGACTTGATCAGGGTTTTATGAGCCGAATTGTGCATTGTTCATAGGTTGTCTTGAGGAGATATTCCAAGTCTGACCTTGAGCACCATATTAAGTCATGTCTTCAAGCTTAATATGACAAGGTCTTGAGGCATACATGACTGATATTACATAAGTGACACTTCATATACATGACTCTAATTAATACATTTATGACAAGATGACAAATCCCTAAAAGACATCAAGAAGAAGTCTTTTGACCTATAATAAAATTCCTTGCTCATGAAACCCATGAAGCAAGCTTAAAAAAAAACATTTTATCTTTGTCTTCTTCATTACATAAATACATAATTAAATAGTCAATATGAAGATTGAACCTAGTTACACTTTCCAACTAATATGTCACTAGGTAAAGCATATAAATAAAAAAACAGACAAATTGTTGAAGCCAATACTCCCACAAAAATTTTAAAAATAAGATATATATATATATATATATATATATATATATATATATCGATATATATATCGATATGTATTAAGTATTAAAATATTTGTATTTTAGTTTTCTATCTCTCTCGAAGTTTAATAAATCTAAGGTTAATATGTCTTTATGTTGTTCAATCATTCATCTAGAAATGAATTGAATTGAGTCTATCACTAACATCAACATTTGTTGTCTTGGTTATTTTTTTTCCTATAAGAAGCCTCTTCCTATCACTCATTTTCTTCACAACAAGAGCTACGACAACCATGACAACCATTTTAATTATGTTTTGGAGCATTGGGAGTAGGATTTAGTGCATTTTCAGAAAGAGGATAATTATGGGAAGTAAGAGGAAGATTACGGGAAATGAATTATTTGGTAAATTTCTTCTCAAAATGGTGTTGTTCATGTCCCTTGGGAAAAAATCATGGCTTTTCAAGATTTTATTTTTTCCATGTCTTTAGAGTTATTTTATTCATGTCGTTTGGAAAATGTTCCAACCACACTGCTCCTCCTTTAGGAGGGTTGTAGTTAGAACATTGTACAATAGTGTTAAGTATAACAAACAATGTCATCCTTTAGTGGTATGTACAATAGTGTTGAGGGTACACTAGTATTTGTGGAGGAGAGAGATATGGTTATCTACAGTACACTAGTGATCTCTTTTCCATATACTATCACAGGTGAAAAAATATAGATTCACTCTTCTCTTTACCTAGATAAGAAAATGATGAAAACTCTGTATTTTGTAGTGACAAGGATAACTATGTATTGGATCTAGACCTTGATCCTTTCAATTCATCATTTCCTAGCCCAACACAACCATCTTCCATTGGTAATGGAGTTCAATTTTTGAACCGACATTTGTCTTCAAGACTATTTCAGGATAAATAAATCATGCAACCATTGTTGGATTTCCTTCGAGCACACAAAAACCACTACCATGTCATTTTTCATTCCTTGGTTAAGATATTTCATTATTGTGTTTGATACTTAATTCATTATTCCTCTATGCAAAATAAATCTCTATCAGATAGAAGAGAAGGATGGCCTGGCTGTTTTAGAGATATATAATATTAATTTGATTAAAAATTCACATGACTATTTTGATTCTCATATTTGTATTTCACCTCTTTATAGAAAAATATATATTCAAATACAAACTCAACTCAAATCAAACTAAAATAGAGAAGCCTAATTATGAATATGTTTCTCTCTCCACTACCTTCCAATGATGTTATTTTTTTAATTATACTTAAATTTCACTGATAAGAACCTGGATTTATATATTTCTTTTAGCACCAAATTGACACCAAGGTAAACATACAAATATCCCATTAAATATGACTTAAAGATGATTCAAAGAATCTCACCTTTAGCCTAAGCATGTGGTAGAGTAATTTCTGAGGTGTGAAGTTTTATTAGAGGCAATGTGTGTTTGTTTATTTTGTTTAGAAAATGGTTTGGTCTTGATTTTATGTGACTTTATTTATAATATGTAGCATGCTAATAAATGGGAAAGAATAATTTGTGACACTTATCTTGCAGAAATTGATGTTGAATGAAAGGATACAAATTTTAACCAAGCTACAATCTGCTTTGGTAAAGGCAGAGGAACATCTTAAAATTTTTCCTAAGAATACACCATATACATAGTTTGAACATAAGTAATGTATGGATTTTTCTTTTGCAGATATGTTATTTTTTCTACCCAAGATATCACAACAAGAAAAATATTGATATTGTAAAAATTGTTTGAAGACCTAATTGGGGTCGATTTTTATGATGGGGCCTACTTGATTAATACCTTCTCATGAAAGGAAGGATTTAAACTTGAATTAATAAGTTCTTAAAACAAATTAGATTCAAGTTTTATAGATATAAAAGATAAAAACAAATTTTGATGCCTTCGTTTTATTTTTACTTGACTATGGTGTGCGTAGGTTATAGGAAATGTGATTGGAAAAAGGATGGGGAGACAATGTAGATCATGTTTTGTATATGATTCATTTGATGTTGGAGATCCTTCAGGCACCTGAGTCATGAACCTTAGAAATGTTTCTAGTAGGGATTCCTATGGTTTATAATGTTGTGATTATTTTACCTCATGGTTATTTTTGGCAAGCAAATTTTTTAATAATTCCAGACAAGACATCGGTGGACAAGTAATTTTTTTATATATAATTGCAATGTTCATTCCATGAAATCCTCTCTTTATTGTTTGATTGTATTTTGAGTTCTTATCTTTATTTTTCTTTTTCTTTTAACTATGAAATCGAAAATGCTTAGTATCATGTCCATTTAAACATTAACCAAAGCTTGAAGATGAAATTAGTATTACATGATATTGATTGAAATATTTTTAGTTGTTTTGTGCTAAAATATTTTTATGACTATTAGAAAATTTTACTTTCATGTTTTTATTTGAGAACATGTTTTTTATATAATTGTCCAAATTCATGTGCTATAGAATTAAATTTTGTTGTGAATAAAACGACAAGGATTAGTGTAATGTTCCAAATTTTGCAAATAAGTATTTGGAACATTAATGTTGCTTTTATTTTAATAAAAGGAGTAAAATGGCTGAGGGAACACATGTATCAACTTAATAAACACTCCTAAGGTGCAAAAATTCACTTAAGTGGCTTAAGTTAGCAGCCCAAGTGTGAAAGGGGCCAAAAGCAAGTGAGCTAGACCATGGTTGACTAAAGTCAACAATGTACCCTATGAGGGGAAGCTTGCACAAGAAGATTGCGTAGTTGGAATGGAGGGAAATTTGAAATGAGAGAGAAAACCTAATGTGAGTGGGGTCCATGCATGCTTTGCATAAAAGATGAAGGAGAGCCATTGTGGAGAGTATCTTTTGAGATAAAATTCGAATTTGAAGCTGCCTTCAACTGAAGGAGCTTGTGCTGCATAGCACAAGAGGGATTCCTGTTTAGGAATGCCATTCTCTTCCATGGGAGGCCATGGAGATATTGTTCTTCACCTTCCTAACATCATGGCTTGAGGCCAAAGCATTCATATTTAGCTGCCGCGTTGTTCTTGCAGCAAGAGAAAGCTGGAGTTGCTGGTGTTGTAGTGAGGGTTCTTCATCATCACATTTCCGGAGCTTGTTTTGTAGAGGAGGAGCCATTTCTTTCTCTAGGAGATCAGAAAAGGAGATCCCTAAGCTTTTATTGCATATTTTGGCATTGGGCCGTATGTTTCTTCTCATGCCCAGCACAGTCCCTTTCTCCTACAACGTTATTTTCTGAGAGGGGTTTTAGGAGGAGTTCATTTTGTGCATTCTGGAGTGAAATCTTCAGTAAAGGGGATCAGCCCCTTCAATTGGAGATCATTGGAGGAGGTTTCATTTTTATTGCATCATATATTCTATTTGAGTTGCAGCAGCTACACTGCAACTCCGGCATTTTTCCTGTTTTATGTATTTTAGCCAATCCCTTAGAGGATTGATGTAATAATGTTTTCTGTGGTTGAGATCTTTCTCCCCCATATTTATTTGAGCTCTTATTGCTATATCATCACATTTATATTATTTTTAAGTCATTTTCCCCTATGGACTGCGCAGTTATAGAGTAGTTGGGTCATGTAGCAGTGTATTTCCTTCATTGCATGTACATTTCCTTTGGGGTTGATTTGCACTCACCTTGAGAGGTATTTTCCTCAAGGATTTTGTATAACATTTGCTGCTACACATTATATATCAGATTTTCACTCTTCTTACATGATATGATGCATTCTTTCACTGCTGTTCATATTGAAGTTTTCATGTTGCTAAAGATTCTGTCATTGAGCACTATTTCGGTACACTTGTTGGTGGGAGATCTGAATAACCCCCTTAGGGTTATTTCTTTGGGATTATATTCTACAGGGAGTTTGTATCAGACATATTCTAAGGCATCCCAACACTGGATGGCCTTATTTTCACATGGGCTTCCTTATACAACGTCCTCATGGGCAGCTGTTGCAGAAATTCCTTGAGGGGGAATTATTAGCTCTTGACAAGTTCTATTGTCAGAGTCTGCTAGTGGGATAGGTAGCCTCTGGATCTCATTCTTCCTTGTGAATATGAAATATCTAGTAAATTACCCATTAGTCAATCTCTGAAATAGTTTAGTGCTGATTTTTAATACTCTCGGAGGTGGAAAAATAGGAATATTTCAAGATATTCCTGGCATTGCAGAAATTTCCCCATTTGGGACATTACAGTGGTATCGGAGCTTCGAACTTGGCTCAGCCTGTGAAGTTTGAATTTTAGAGAAGAAGAGGCTATATTTATGCATAGGATGAGATTTATCTCATCAGTTTTTGGGTCTAGCAACAACCTCTCAAAGGAGGTTGAGGAAGCAGAAGAAGGAGAAGAGGAAGGACCATGCACTTCCTATTCTCATACAGAAGCAAAGAAGAAGCATGGAGAACACTTGGAATTCGAATTCTAAGTGATTATCTTGCTAAATATGGAGCAAACCCTAGGGCCTTCCAAGAGACTCTATATTTTTCACACTTGTTCAGCAGGAAGAGGGAAGAACTTGGTGGTTCAACCATGGGAGGCATGCAAGGGTTTCTAATCTTGCTGATTTTTCTCAGATCTTGATCAGAATATTTGGCCAAAGGAGGGAGGAGCCCTCACCACCAGAGGCACATGCCAGTGCTGTTACATTCATGGAGGAGCAGCCTCCACCTTCAGCTATTGAGGCAACCAACACACTTGAGGAAGAGACTCTTGCAGCAACACAAGGTTCTTCCAAAATCTCTCCAAGGTATGCATGAGTTTGCATCTATCATGGGGGACTGTACTTTACTGCATGCTGATTGTCTTGAGGAGGGAAATTTCACTGCGCTGTGCCATTTTGGAGGAAAGAAACCCTCATCATCCTCATGCACTATTGATGAGCCATGCATCACATGTGAGGGTGGGGTTTTGAAATTTTGTCATAAAGGAGATTTCATTTCAACGTCCCATGAAATGCAAAGGGAGAAATCTGTTTTGGGACAATGGTGGCTCTTTTGAAGAGGTACCAAGTGGAAGGATACTTACACCAAAGAGAAGAGCCTTATGGATGGAGTGTGCCCAGCGGAAATGTGGAGGATCCATAACCTATAGCTCCCAGGATAATTCCACAATTGTTGCTCTTGATGGACAAAGAGGAGAGTATGGGTGCATCATGATAGGGTAGAATTTCTATTACCACTCATTATGTTCCCATTTCATATTGAGAATGGTGGAAGTATAGGGGAACAACAAAAATTCGTGTTGCTCATATTTTGTTTGAATGTTGTGGGAGCAAGAGGAGGCACTAGCATAGTGCAAGAGGATTTCTCTTTGATCTTGGATGCTAAGTAGCACCTTATTCATTGGAGGATATCTACATTTGCAGCAACATTATGGGAGGAGTCTTTGGCAAGATTCATGTCAAAGAGGGGAGCTTTGAGATGACAGTGGCCCTACTCCAAAGGCCAGCAGCGCTGTCACTTGAGAGCTTGAGTTACTTGTTGGAGTGACTTTCAAACCACTTCACAAGTAATGTACTTTGGAGGCATGTAGGTTATGAACATTAAGGATTAATGGAGGAGAGCACTTCTTACCACATTTTGACTCTCTTGGCTTGGTTGCACAAGCACAAGAAGAAAGGTCTACATGCAGAAATTTTGGGTTCTCTTTCATGCATGCTACTGCATATTATTGAGTGATGGAGGAATCCACTTGGGAGGGCATCCTAATGGAGATATATCAGTTTATGATCAGATGCATAGCCCAAGAAATGAAGAAAGTATTGGCATAACCACTCCCCTACTATGTTGTAGTAAGGGGGACTTTTCATTGGAGCCATTTCAACTCAAAGGCCAAAGTATAGGATGAGGGAGGTAACTTTTTGTGACATGCCTTGTACTCTCTTATCTTTATGAGCAGCATATCAGATCAAGAGGAATCCTTCCTTCTTTCACATTGTATTTTATTGTACTTATGGTTCATTGCAGCAAAATGATGGCTATTTCAGCAGTGGATTGTGGGGGAAAGCCACATGGATTTGGGTGTGCTCCTTTGGCACCGAAATGTGTTTTCATGATCACACCTTGCAGGATGGATGTGGCAGAAAATAAGTGACTGCAAAGACACTTTTTTCATCATATATTTAGGCAAGAAAATAATTCCTTGTGTTGGTTTCATGGATGGGACCAAATTTAACCTCCTTGCTCTCATAAGTTTATGCTTCCATATGTTGTTGGTGGAATGCTGTTCAGAGGAAGCACTGTTTTGAAGGAGGGAAATAAATTGAAGATGCCCATTGGGAGTATGATTCTCCCTACTTTTCATGTTGTATGTTTTAGGAGGAGAAATGGGAAACCCATGATTTCCAAACTTCATCTCTTCCCTTCATGTGGAAGGAGCTATTTGGAGAGTTGAATTTTTGGAGGAGGCACTTCATGGTTTTATGTTTGATGGGGTGGCTTGGGTCTCTTTGAAGACCATTTCATTTCAGCCATATATCAGCAGCAGCCCCATATGTATCATGTGGAGGGAAAGACTCATTGGGTGGATGTGCCCTTTGGGAGAGAAGACCTTCAATCTTTCTGCAGCACATGCTCCAAGGAGGAGTATGGAAGAATATATGGTCACCATGTTCAGCCATGTATTTTTCCATGAGGTGAACCATATGATTTTTTGTATGCCATATGTTGATGGAATCCAACTCATCACATATGAGATGATTTGGGCCAACTTGTTTTGCAGCGTTGGAGGAGAGGTCCTTGGGGGATCTAGACTTCATCTTGCTTCTTGAAGGCAGCACTATTGTAGCCCAAGTTCAGATTTCACTCCACATTCACCATGAGTGGAGAAGAGGACAACGTGGGGTAGGCTATGAAGCTTACCAAGTTCAGAAATTCAACCCACATATTTCTCATGAGCACAAGGTGGAGGAGTACTTTCAGGAGTTGCCTAGTTGGAGGGTGACTCATTTTGCTTGATTGCTTGAGGATGGAGGGTCTACAGGAGGATATTTCAGACTCCATGCCTTGAGTGGCGGACCTTTTTTCAGTTCATCCTTGCTCTTGCTTGAGGACAAGCAATTTTTGGGAAGGGAGGACTGTAATGTTCCAAATTTTGCAAATAAGTATTTGGAACATTAATCTTGCTTTTATTTTAATAAAAGGAATAAAATGGGTGAGGGAACCCATGTAGCAACTTAATAAACACTCCTAAGGTGCAAAAAGTCACTTAAGTGGCTTAATTTAGCAGCCCAAGTGTGAAAGGGGCCAAAATAAAGTGAGATAGACCATGGTTGGCTAAAGTCAATAACGTACCCTATGAGGGGAAGCTTGCACAAGAATATTGCGTAGTTGGAATGGAGGGAAATTCGAAATGAGAGAGAAACCCTAATGTGAGTGGGGTCCATGCATGCTTTGCATAAAAGATGAAGGAGAGCCATTGTGGAGAGGATCTTTGGAGATAGAATTCAAAGTTGAAGCTGCCTTCAACTAAAGGAGCTTGTGCTACATAGCACAGGAGGGATTCCTGTTTAGGAATGCCCTTCTCTTCCATGGGAGGCCATGGAGAGATTGTTCTTCACCTTCCTCACATCATTGCTTGAGGTCAAATCATTCATCCTCATCTACTGTGTTGTTCTTGCAGCAAGAGAATGCTGGAGTTGCTGGTGTTGTAGTGAGGGTTCTTCATCATCACATTTCCGGAGCTTGTTTTTTAGAGGAGGAGCCATATCTTTCTCTAGGAGATAAGAAAAGGAGATTCTAGAGATTTTATTGTAGATCTTGGCATTGGGCCATATGTTTCTTCTCATGCCCAGCGCAGTCCCTTTCTCCTACAGCGTTCTGAGAGGGGTTTCAGGAGGAGTTCATTTTATGCATTCTGGAGTGAAATATTCAATAAAGGGAATCAGCCCCTTCACTTGGAGATCATTGGAGGAGCTTTCATTGTTATTGCAGAATCTATTTCCTCCTCTCATGTTTTATTATATTTGAGTTGCAGCAGCTACACTGCAACTCCGACATTTTTCCTGTTTTATGTATTTTAGCCAATACCTTAGAGGATTGATGTAATAATGTTTTCTGGGGTTGAGATCTTTCTCCCCCATATTTATTTGAGCTCTTATTGTTATATCATCACATGTATATCATTTTTCAGTCATTTTCCTCTATGGACTGCGCAGTTATAGAGTAGCTAGGTCATGTAGCAGTGTATTTCCTTCATTGCATGTACATTTCCTTTGGGGCTGATTTGCACTCACCTTGAGAGGTATTTTCCTCAAGGATTTTGTATAAAATTTTCTGCTACACATTATATATCAGATTTTCACTCTTATTACATGATATGATGCATTCTTTCACTTATGTTCATATTGAAGTTTTCATGCTGCTGAAGATTCTCTCATTGAACACTATTTCGGTACACTTGTTGGTGGGAGACCTGAATAACACCCTTAGGGTTATTTCTCTAGGCTTATATTCTACAGGGAGTTTTTATTAGACATATTCTAAGGCATCCCAACACTAGATGGCCTTATTTTCACATGGGCTTCCTTATACAGCGTCCTCATGGGCAGATGTTGCAGAAATTCCTTGAAGGGAATTATTAGCTCTTGACAAGTTCTATTGTCAGAGTCTGATAGTGGGCCAAGTATCCTCTAGATCTCATTCTTCCTTGTGAAGATGACATATCCAGTAAATGCCCCAACAGTCAATCTCTGAAATAGTTTAGGGTTGATTTTTAATACTCCCGGAGGTGGAAAAATAAGAATATCTCAAGATATTCCCAGCATTGCAGAAATTTCCCCATTTGGGACATTACAATTAGACATCACATCTCAAATTATTTGTTTTCACAAGTTATCTACAGCTTGAAATTTTTAGCATGTAGCTTAGTTGGCATGATTGTGCCTAAGCTTTCCCTGAAGGTTTAATACTAAGTTACTAAGGTCTTATTTTCTATGGTGATGTTTTATTTTCTTTGTTTATATAGGTCATTTGGCCACATAGTGACCACTATCACTCAATTGAAGAAACTTGTTAGAGTTTCTTGCTTTTATGGGGAAAGTGGCTTTGACGTTGCTAATGTTGACGTATATATCATATAAATCCTTTATAGTATACTTTAGTTTATATTTTAGTGTTCATCGTATTTCATGTATTACATTAAAAATTGTAACTTCTTTTGTTTTTAGAAAATGAACTCGGTATTGATGGTAAAAAGAAAGAATTGAAGAAACAGGAGAACAATAACATTGGAGCGACAAATGAAAAAAGAGAGAGATAAGAGAACCGGTCTAGTGATACCCTTAGAGACAATATCCCGCATAAGACACATACATAGAGACTAATGGTCAAGTATTCAGAGTTGTTGAATTCACCTACGATGTCTTGGCAACACAATGATAATGTTTTGAAGTGATGAAACAACATTTCATGTGTAAAATGTAGTCCAACAAATATTAAGTTGGAAACTCATTGTAATACTTGACATTTCATATAATATGATTTATGTGGTTGAAATTATTTATAGTTTCACTTGATGTTGTTAAGTATTTTAATTAACATATGTAACTTTTTGTTTTCATATTAGATGAACATGCACATTGTATGACATTTTTTTAGTTTACTTGCAAAACGTATACTAATTAATTTATGTTAATTAATAATGAACACATAAAATCAATATAAAACTACTAAATTAGTACTTTATATTGATTAAAAATGAATATATGAATAAATTAGTTGTTTATAATGATTATTAATGAAATTAATATAAACTACTAAATTAGTAATTTATGTAATGAATATGAAACTACAAAAAAAGTATAAATAACTACTGCAAATGATATATTTGTGATTACAAATTACAACTAATTTTTCACATATACGATTATTAGCAGTTAATTTACAATATCTTATAACACAACCAAAATTTAGTCATATTTATTTGGTTATTAATTGGTTTCAAACGATGACTAAAATTTGCATATATATGACTATTAGTAGCTAATTTACAGTATCTTATAACACGACCAACATTTTGGTCATTAATTGGTTTTCTCGGGTGATCATATAGTAATATATTTTGTTGTATATTTTTCCATTAATTGTGGAAATTAATGACTAAATCAATGACTAAATTAATGACCAAA
Source organism: Pinus albicaulis (assembly GCA_034641835.2). Classification (NCBI taxonomy): domain Eukaryota; kingdom Viridiplantae; phylum Streptophyta; class Pinopsida; order Pinales; family Pinaceae; genus Pinus; species Pinus albicaulis. Next base: position 677,401,603 of record CM076577.1, read on the forward strand.
TTTATGACTAAATATAGTATTAGACGATAAAATTGAGACAACCAATTAATGACTAAGCTAAAAACCACTAAAATTTGGCCGCATTATAAGATACTGTAAATTAAATACTATTTGTATGTAATGTCCTGTGTACGAGTAGGGCCCGTAGACACGTGTTCACGTCTGCGTAATGAGGGGTGTTGCGCAAGGGCCCCCACCCTCAGTGGCTCCGGTGAGCCTTAAGACCCCACCCTTAACACCCTGGGATGCTGCCCTCACTAATAGGCTAGTATTTTGGTGTAGTGGTTGGGCCTTTGTGGTATTAGAGCCAAGGTCTCGAGGTTAAGACTCATGGAGCATGGTGGGATGTAATGTCCCGTGTGTGGGTAGGGCCTGCAGCCATGTGTCCGGGTCTGCGTAATGAGGGATGATGTGCAAGGGCCCCCACCCTCAGATTCTCTAGTGAGCCTTAATACCCCACCCTTAACACCCTGGGATGTCGCCCTCACTAAAAAGTCGGTATTTTGGTGTAATGGTTGGGCCCACTGTAATATCCCCAAACAGGGAATGCAATAATAGAAAGCAGATTTGCAAGAAAATAACGCAGTTCATCTAAAAGACAGCAGGAGGCCAATAAGGAGACCTTTCAATGTATTTAGAGTAGCAAAATAGATGTACAATGAGGCCCATAAGGTGCATAACTAGAAATAAAAGTCACCAATAGAAGAAAATCCTCAAAGAGAGGGGCTGCAATCATATGTATGGACTGACAAAGGCTTGACAACATTATTTTATTGAATGCAACATGCTGTAGATTAAAATTTATATCTAGAGCATATAAGTGCATGAAAATTCAGATCTATAATAGATCCATACACTATAGAGGCTCTTCTATCAATCCCCCTTGGGGTTTTTAGCAAAACACCATGTACAAGTAGTAGATATAAGATCTAAGTCTCCAGATCTGTAGAAATAATCAGATATTCAAAAACATTCAGACGTGTTCAGATCAGATATGATATGACAAGAAATAGATCTTCCTCCAATGGATCTCCAAAGTGAAGGGCAGATCCCCAACACTTGAAAACTAGCTCTCCAAATGATGTGCCAAAACACCCTGCAACAGCATCAACAGAAATAACACAAATCTGGAATAAAAATTGCACTGTAGGGTTTAGAACATAGTTGGCCACATGCCAAGATCTGAAAATGATGCTCCAATGATCCAATACTGTCTTTCCAATGGGATAGAAGCCTTCCCCACTGAAAAGGAGCACTGAAATGGTCTATATCTGATTAGATCTAGCCTCCACTTACTGCAGCTTTCAAAGATAACCAAACCCTCAACAGGATCTATGTTGTAGTTGGAAGACATAGCTTGGCCTTCAGCCAGATAGTGGACAATACAATGCAAACTCTTCTAAGAGGCCTCTCAAGGAAAGAGGTGGGATTCTCGATCAAGAACACCCAGTGCTAAACAACACTATTCTTAGCTAAACAACAAGAGAATGATATATGTCTAAATAGATAATATATTCAGAAATCTGATCATCATCAACCTAAGGCCCAACCACTACACCAAAATACTGGCCTGTAAGTGAAAGCGGCATCCCAGGGTGTTAAGGGTGGGGTCTTAAGGCTCACGAGAGCATCTGAGGGCGGGGGCCCTTGCGCAACACCCCTCATTACATAGACTTGGACACGTGGTTGTGGGCCCTACCCACACACGAGACATTACAGCCCACCACACTCCGCGAGTCTTGACCTTGAGACCTCGGCTTTGATACCACTAAGGCCCAACCATTACACCAAAAGACCAGCCTGTTAGTGAGGGCGACATCCCAGGGTGTTAAGGGTTGGGTCTTAAGGCTCACCAGAGCATCTGGGGGTGTTAGATGTGTGGTATGTACACAAACTTCATTTAAACTTGTATGATTAAACATGAGAATGGTATGTCTTAAGTAACTATGCAAACCACCAATGTATTTCAGCAAAGTATCTTGAGATGTCAAATCTACACTCAATATTAGTTCTCTTATTCTAAATTTTCACACTTTGTCCCTTTCCTTGCCTAAAGTTTTTCCAATCCATTATATCTTTATGCATGTATTCAAATGGATAAAATTGTCTTCTCGATGCAGAAACAAAATCATTCCAAGAGGTTAAGACCTTACCATGTTTCTTCATCTCCTCTTGAGTTTTGGCTTCCCACCAAATATGTATTCCACTCTCCAATCTTAATGAAGAAAGTTGAATCTTGGTGTCATCATCCTTGATCCTTTGTATCCTGCAATAAAATTCAATCTGACGAACCCAATTATCTAACCTCTCAGCATTTACCTCTCCATCATACATAGGAAAATCAAAATTTATGTCAAGTTTTAGAAATGGAGTTTTATAATGTCCCTTTGGAGAATGTGGAGGTGATTATGAAGGGGTTATTGTTGAAGAAGATGATGGTGAATATGGTTGTGGGGATGGAGGTGTCAAAGGTGTTTTGTCATCATTCCCTCCATTATCTTTTTGTGTCTTGTCCCCATGTCCTCCATCTCCTTTTGAAGACTTATCTCCCTTTGGAGGACTGGAGCTCTCACCTTGCAACCTTGTGTTCCTCTCCTCATAGAGAACTTTCACCATTTTTGTCCTTTTCATCCTCTTACATATTGTTAGGCTTTCCTTCATGTGACATGATTGTTGAAGCTTCAGGTACAATTTGAGATTAAATTTTTGGTGGAGATTGTGGAAAATTTTCTCTCCTTGTCCTTGAGCTAACTTGAGGACTTGCAACTACAAGCTTTCCTTCTCCTCTATTGAGCTTTAACCTTGTAATCATAAAAAACACTTGGAAACAAATTAAACCCTCAAAGCAACAAAGAACCAAAGCTCTGATACCAAATTTATCTATATATAAAAGCTTGAGGACTTATGTCAAATTTTGCAAGTGAATAGATTATGGTTTTAACCTCTTATGTTAAATTCATAAACACATAACATGAATTAAAACTTATTTTTTTTATAAATAATGAAGACAATAATACCATAATAGTACACACAAAATAGAAATTGATGAAGGAGTTCACCCCTCTTGGGCTACATCTCCTGGTTCAGCTTCCAATGGTTCAGCCTCTTTCATTATGCTCAAAAAAGTGTGATTACATCATGTTACAATACTCAAATGGATTAAAAAATGTCTCTAATGGCTCCAGAACAATAAAAAACCCCCAGCTGGGTTCTTTCTTCTCCAAAAAAGGCTAAAATCTTAACAAGTGATGCTCTCATTAAGTTCTGCATTATTTTTCCTATAATTTTCACTTCTCTGCAAATTATCCTACAAATTCAGACTTTTTAGGCCACGTGGGGCGAAAAAATTTCCCCACGCTGGTGACATTCCCGCTGCACTAGGTGTAATTTTCCGCTTGGTTAAATGTCCTATGTTGGCCTTTATCTGGTGAATCTAGCGCCAAGTGGCATGTCCTCTACCCTCAATTTCGTGGTTGGAACAAATTTTCTGTTGTGTAACTAGCTCCAAAAATAGAAGAAAAGAGATATCAACGCCTTAGAAATAAGCCACTTTGAGGGGGCAACCTCCAATACATTACATAAATGAACAATTCTTGGATGATCCAATTTACAAAACCTCCTTTATATATATAGGAGTCCATGGGGGATATAATGTAATCCTAGTGGGCCACAATGTAATCCTAGCCGACCTAACAATAATAATTTAAGGGCATAATAATAAAATGGGGGTTACAAAGGTACAATAATAACAATAAAGGGGAGTTACACTAACAACAATAAGGGACTATACTAGTAATATAGGGACCTAACATGCCCCTCTCCTTCAAAAAATTGTTGTCCTCAACATAGCGTAGCTACGGTGCTCAGTATAAAATTATGTCCTCCCATGTAGAATCTTCGATGGGTAAGTTCTTCCACTTGATAAGATATACGAAATTGGCCGATTCAGTAGTTGTGAGTTCATGTTTCGTGGTAAAGCAAGTTCCAATATGATTTTCAACTATCATCAAGTTATTAATATTGTTTGAGCGGAAGATTTTCACCGATAACCTTCTTTAAGCATGAAACATGGAAAATTGGATGTGCCTGACCCCAATCAGTGCACATGTACCATAAGGTATCCAATCTTTTGCAACACCTTGTAAGGACCATAGTACTTTGGCGATAATAGTACTTTGGCGATAATTTATTATCCTTCTTTGCTTGCTTGAGGGACATTTGTTTGTATGGTTGTAGCCGTAAAAATACCCAGACTCCTACATCAAAAATTCTCTCGCTGCGATGCTGATCTTCCTGTTGTTTCATTCGATTTTGTGCCAATTTCAAGTTATCCTTTAAGAGTTGGAGAACTTCTTGTTGATGCACGATGTGATCTTCCACTGCTTGAACCTTCAAATTTTCTCATAAAGATGATGTGATGGATGGTGGATGATATCCATAAAGTACCATAAATGGGGTCATTTTTGCTGCAGTATAGAAGGAAGTGTTATACCACCATTCAGCGAGAGGTAACCACTTGACCCATTGTGTTTGTTTATCAGATACAAAACAACGAAGATATCCTTCCAAACATTTATTTACTATCTCGGTTTGACCATCGGATTGAGGATGATAAGATGAGCTATGAGCTAATTGAGTACCCAAACAAGAAAATAACTCCGTCCAAAAATTTCCAGTAAAAATGGGATCTCCGTCGCTCACAATAACCCTTGGGCTTCCATGTAGCTTTTGAATTCTGTCCATAAATGTAGTAGCAACTGTACTTGCTTTAAATGGATGAGATAATGCACAAAAGTGTGCATACTTGGTAAGTCTATCAACTACCACCATGATGACATTCTTTCCTTCGGACTTAGGTAAACCTGTGATAAAATCCATTGAAATCTCCTCCCAACGTTGACTTGGAATGAATAAAGGTTGTAGAAGTCCCGGGGTCTTAATTGTCTCCACTTTATTTTGCTGGAAAACCAAACATTCCGCCACAAAATTTTGAATATCAGATTTAAGGCCATCCCAAAAAAATTCTTTCTTCACCCTGTGGTAAGTTTTTAAAAATCCTGAGTGTCCTCCTAAAGGAGAAGTGTGCAATTCGAAAAGAATATTTTGTTTTAGTTGGGAATTCTTACAAAGATATAAGCGATCTTTGTACCATAAGGAATCATTTTTCCAACTAAATGTATCAGATGTACTAGGATCTCGCTGCAACTTTTGAATGAGTGTCCATACATCTTTTTCCTTCTTCCATTCATCTCTTGCTTCGGTTATCCAATCTGGTTGGATAATAGAAATGGAAAAAAGCAATGCTTCCACCTCTTCATTCTTTCTTGAGAGTGCATCTGCAACAACATTAAGCTTTCCTTTTTTGTAGATTATTTCAAAGTCATAACCCAACATCTTTGTGACCCATTTTTGCTGCTCTTCTGAAGATAGTCTTTGTTCCAAAAAGTGTTTAAGACTATCATGATCATTTTTTACCTTGAAATGTCTTCCCATTAGGTAAGTTCGCCATTTCTTTAGTGCATGCAGTATTGCTAACATTTCCTTCTCATAAATAGGTTTTTGTAAATACTTTCCTTTGATTGGACGACTTTCAAAAGCAATGGGTCTTCCTTCCTGCATTAAAACAACACCAATTCCATTTCCTGAGGCATCACATTCCACGATAAAGGTTTTTGTGAAGTCTGGCATAGCTAAGACCAGTGCTAGGCACATTGCCTCTTTAAGAAGTTCAAAGGCCTTAGTTGCTTCAGGAGTCCATGAAAATGCATCTTTCTTCAATAATGTTGTTAGAGGTGCTGCTATTCTCCCATAATTCTTAACAAACTTGCGATAATACCCTGTTAACCCGAGAAATCCTCGCAACTTCTTTATGGTTGTAGGGACTTTCCATTCCTTAATGGCTTTAATTTTGTTAGGGTCTACTTTAACACCCTCGTGAGATACAATATGACCCAGATATTCCACCTCTTGTACTCGAAAGAAACATTTGGATTTTTTTGCATATAATTGTTTCTCCTGCAATAGTTTGAGCACCTTGTCAACATGTTCAACATGATCCTTCCAAGACTTGATGTAGATTAGTATATCATCAAAAAATACTAGCACAAATTTTCTAAGGAAGGGTTTGAAAATGGAATTCATCAACCCTTGAAATGTAGAAGGTGCATTGGTAAGGCCAAAAGGCATGACCAAACATTCATAATGACCCTCATGAGTTTGAAATGTTGCTTTTGGAATATCTTCAGTCTTCATTCTAATTTGATGATATCCTGAACGAAGATCCAACTTGGTAAAATAAATTGCTCCATGTAATTCATCCAATAATTCATCAATCACAGGAATGGGAAATTTGTATTTAATGGTGAGCTTATTGAGCTCCCTATAATCCGGACACATTCGCCATGATCCATCCTTCTTGTGTACCAATACTACAGGAGCAGAGAAAGAACTTTGACTAGGTTGAATAATACCTGCCTCTAACATTTCTGCAATCATACGTTCAATTTCGCTCTTTTGGAAGTAAGGATATCTATAAGGCCTGATGTTTGGAGGAACACTTCCTGGAATCAAATGAATAGCATGATCACGATCACGAATATGTGGGAGTCCTTTGGGAGTTTCAAACACCTTGGAATGATTGTCCAAGACTTGTTGGAGATCTGTAGAAATAGATGATTTTGATGTCGGAACTTCTAGTGAGCATAATTGTGCAATTGCGCCTCGTTGTTCTTTCTTTAAAAGCTTTGTCATGACATTAGAGCTTATTATCCTTCCCACATTCCCTTCAATACCCCGTAATTCAACTTCCTTTCCTTCTGAAAAAAATTTCAAGAAAATTTCTTGAAAATTAAAAGCTACCGTCCCCAAATATTGTAACCATTGTACTCCTAGTACAACATCAGAACCTCCCATAGGAATGGAAAGCATTGGACTAGTCAATACATATTCCCCCATGGTTAGCTTGATATTATGGAATTTTCCATAGCAATTTATAGTTCCTCCATTTGCAACCATCACTTGACATTATGGTGCTGGGTATAGGAAAAAATTTAATTCTTTGGCTACCTTACAATGAATAAAATTATGGGTGCTACCTGAATCAATCAACACTATTACCTTTTTCTTCTTTATATGTCCTTCTATCTTGAGAGTTTGAGGAGTGGTAATTCCTGCCGGTGCATTACACGATATGGTCGGATTCATTTCTTCCTCTTCTAGGGGTGGTTCCTGGTGTATATCCTCTTCTTGTTCATTTTCTTCTTCTTCTTCACAATCTCTGTAAAATAATTTCTTCTCAGCACACTTATGACCTTTAGTGTATTTGCTATCACAACTGTAGCAAAGCCCTTTTGCTCTTTTTTCTTCCAATTGTTGTGGTGTCAACCTTGTAGGTTGTGGAAATCTAGGTGTAGCAACACTTCCTTCTTTGTAGAATTGAGTGGTAGGCTTCCTTGTCGCCATAATTTTACATTCAACTTTTCTTGCCAACCTGAATGCCTTCTCCAATGAATCAGGTTCCAAAACGCGAAATTCATGTTGGATGTTATCCTTTAAAGTGCCTATGAAGAGATCAATCATGTGTTCCTCTAGAATATCAGTTACCCTTATATTCAATTTTTGGAAGTCCTGAATGTGCTGCCCCACTAAACCCTTTTGTTTGAGATTTATCAATTGGCTAAAGAAGGTGTTGCTCTTTGTATCCTCATAGTGTGCTATCATTTCTTCCATAAAAATTGACCAAGTGACAATTTTTTTATGGGAGCAAAGCCATCGATACCATAAAAATGTATTTTGTTCTAAATGTAAAGTTGCAATGCGTACCTTTTGTGTGTTTTGCACATTATGGAGATCAAAATATTGCTCCATCTGTAGTATCCATGTTACAGGATCCTTTCCATCAAACTTCCTCATATCCATTTTTGGAATGTGGTGGTTCTTCCCGCCAACATTAGAGTTTATGAAATCACGATTAACATTTATTTTGTTCTCATCATGAGGTTCTTCTACCATCTTTTCACCATTAGGAAAAATTTCTTGTATCAACTTGGTCAAATCTTCGATGTCTGCTTTTAGATCATTCTTCATGTTTTTCATGTTGTTTTCCATGTTGTCTTTCATGTCATCCATCTTAGCTTCCATGCCAGCTTCCATGCCATTCTTCAAACCATCCATCTTCTCTTCCATGCCTTTCTTCAAAACTTCCATTTCATTTTTTGTTGCTCTTTGCGAGAGTGAAATTTGTTGCACTTGCTCTTGTAATTTTGATAGATCATGTTGTAATTCTTCATCTTCATGAGTCATAGTAGACCCTTATGAAGGCTTAATGGGTGTTGAATTATTTTTACGGGGCATATTTTAGAACCCAATACTGATATATATTCTACAATATGCCCTTGGAATCAATTCAAATTGATTCTTCAAACAAGACTTATGAAATTCGGAAAAAAAAAAAAATACACACCTTTTTCTTGATTTTGAGAAGCTCGATATTGAAATTGGATTATATCTATGATTGCAGCAGTTCAATATCTTAATTTCAGTACTAACTTATCCCTATGAATTATCTTTCGAATTCCACAGGTCTGACCTGATTTGGATTCTCCAAGACAAAGTTATGTCCAATCTCCCACAATGACCTAAATATGGACTGGTTCAGTAGAGCGAACTTGTACGACTTGCCTCGTATCACTGTTTCATCCTTTGTATCTGAAATTTATAGCCAAGAAATTAAATTATGTGTACTTGCGACCACTTTTTATGGCACTCCAATCCGATGCCCAGAGAGAGAGTTATTGAACTTTTCCCACGATCAACTCTTTGAGATGAAATTCAGGAGCCTGAAAAAACACTACCTTCCACAGATCATATCTCCAAAAACATTGCGAACCAAGCTCTGAAATTTTTTGATGAATTTCCTCAGGATTTCAGCTTCGTACCATATGAATTTCAGATTCTTAACCTTCGTAGAAAAAAATTTATAGCGCAAATTCCACGATGACCTGTTTAGGAGCCTGAAACAAGACCTGACGTCCACAGATCATATCTCCGAATATATTGTGAACCAAGCTCTAAAATTTTTAGAAAATATTCCTCAGGATTTTGGCTTCGCACCCTAAAAATTTCAGCTTCTGAAACTTCGTAGAAAAAAAGTTATAGTGAAAATTCCACGATGACCTGTTTGGAGCAGCGAAACCCTAGAATCCAAAGCTCTGATACCAAATGTTGTGTAACCAACTCCAAAAATAGAAGAAAAGAGATATCAACGCCTTAGAAATAAGCCAATTCAAGGGGGAAACCTCCAATACATTACATAAATGAACAATTCTTGGATGATCCAATTTACAAAACCTCCTTTCTATATAGAGGAGTCCATGGGGCCATAATGTAATCCTAGTGGGCCACAATGTAATCCTAGCCGACCTAACAATAATAATTTAAGGGCATAATAATAATAAAATGGGGGTTACAAGGGTACAATAATAACAATAATGGGTTACACTAACAACAATAAGGGACTATACTAGTAATATAGGGACCTAACATTTTCCCGCCAGAGTTTGACTCCCCCGTAACTGAGGTTCGCTGGTGGTGGAACTGTGGTTGGGTGTAATGTTCCAAAATTTTCATGAATAAATTGGAACATTAATTTTTTCTCATTTTATATAGTAGGTGAATAAAAAGGAAGAGGAGGCCTCTTAACATGAATAAAACCATTCCTAATGTAAAAAAGGAACTTTTGAGCAGCTTATTTTACACCTCCTAGTGTGAAAGGGGCTAAGTGTATGAGGACAAGGTTAGGTTGACCAAGTCAACCAGCGCAGCCTAAGGAGGAGTAGCTTGCCTAAGAAGCCAGCGCAGTTTTGAAGGGAAGAGATTCAAATGAAGATGGAAACCCTAGTAGGTGGGACCCAAGGTGAAGGAGCTCATAACTTCATAAGGAGGAGGAGGGCAGCATTGTGGGGTTAGCTTGTGTATTTCGATTTCATGTCTGCTTCGACATTTTCTGCAAACTCCTGCTGCTTAGCAGAGTTTGGAGGAATTTCTGTTAGGAATTTCTTTTCCTTCATTGAGTGGTCTCTTGAAGGGGGTTGTGCTTCATTGCTCCCACATCTGGATTGTAGGCCAAGAATTTCTCACAGTTGCAGCGTTATTTCTGTAGCAGAGGATGCTGTGTTGCTGGGCAATGCAGTGGGAGGGTTGTTTCATCTACTCTTGTGCATTTCTATTCAGTGGAGGGAGTCTATCTTGCATTGAGGGAGTTGTATAGGAGATTTCAGAGCTGATTTCAGATCTTGGCATGTGGCCAACTCATGTTCCAGCCATTACAGTGCAATTCACTGGGTAAACTGCATTATTCTTGTGATAGCAACAGCTGCGGGGTTTGATCCTTTGCTTGAGAGCTTATTCTTTGGAGAAAGGGCCAACCCTTCTCCTGGAAAGCTCTATATTCCATTACTCTTCTGTATTTTCATATTCTCAGTCATATTTAGGTTCAGTGTTGCAGTGACTGTGTTTTCCAGCTACATATATTTGTAGATCTGCACTTGTACACTTTGTATTTTCATGAAACCCCTTGTGGGTGATCTTTATTGTGTATAAAGAGGAAAGGAATCACATTTTCTTAACCATTGGATGATTGTTCATTTCAGATCTGATATGTCACTTATTTACTGCAGAAACCCTAGTAGGAATAACGCTATTCTTGTTTCAGTCTTTACTGCATGAGCTAGACTATGGGGTTTGAGTTAGATTGAGGCATATTGTTTTGGGAGATCTGTTTATATGAGCCAGATTCATTTGTTTCACCTCTGATTCTGTAAGTGAGTCATATATTGAGTCATATAAGGGACCTTAGTCCCATTTCTCACATATACTACGTTATTTTCTGGAGACAACTATTTGGTGCTTACATGTTGCTGCCATTCTCAGCTAGTGCACAGTGGGAGATCTGAATAACCTGCCTAAGGTTATTTATTTGAGCTTAAATTATGCAAGGAGGTAAAAATATATAAATTTTAAGGCATCCCAGCAGTGGGTGGCCTTATTTTCACATCTTCTTCCTTATACAACGTCCCTAAGGAGCTTGCTGCAACAATTCCTGAATAGGAATAATTACATATATTTAGACAGAGACTGAAAAAGGCTATATATCCTCTAGTTCTCTCCCTTCTTAGGAAGGAGACATAGCCAGTAAATGCCTCAGCAGTCCATCTCTAGCACAGACTTGTGATTTTTCTGAAAATGGGATATTACAGTGGTATCAAAGCATGATCTTTGGCACTGCCTGTGAGATCAAGCTTTCAGAAAACTAAAGAGAAGAGCAAGAAGCAGCTAATTTGGCTCAGCTTGTGGATTTTAGATCCACCCAGAGAATACGAAGGAAAGGAGAACAAAGATGGAGAGGATAAGGTTACTCTCATCCATTTTTCAGATCAGAAAGGAGCCTCTCCAAAGGGGTTCAACCAATGGGAAAGAAAGATGTGGTGAAACCTCGAGAGGGTTTCAAGAGGTAGGAGAAGATGGAAGCAATTCCTATGCTCATGAAGGAAGTGAGGAATATGGAGGGCCACAAGAGGAAGTGGATAGATGGCCAGATGAGGATGAGCATCCTTCTCCACTTGAGGAGGCTTCTACTAGCGTTGTCCAGCTCACAGAGGAGCAAACCACCATATTGATAGTTGGATCAGCCAATAAATTAGAGAGAGAGAATCTTGCATCCATACAAGATGTCTCAAAGATCCACAAAGGTATGAAAAAATTTCCTTGCAGCAATATTTCAGGAAAGGTCATAGGAGGCTTGGGAAATTTGCATTCACATGGCCCAAGATCGAAGCTTCATGTTGATAAAGAGGAGCAAGTTTATACAACGTTGTACAAGAGGCTGATCCAAGAATGGATCAGCACTCATTCCTTTGCACCCTTATTGAGTTGCATGAAGCATGAGGAGTTATGGTGCAAGGATTTGGAGAACGTCATGCATGATGTGCCATCTCCTAAGGATGTCTTGTCCTTAACACTCTTGGATTCTTGTGGATTCAAGGGTTTGATTGATGAGAGGCCTTTCCTGGAAATTCTTCAAGGGGTTACATCTCAACATCCCATGAGGTGTAAGGAGGGACACTTGCTTTGGGATAATGGAGGTTTTCATTGGGAAGATACCAAAGGAGAGAAGGATTGGGGACAGCCATACCTTGATGGAGAGTGGGTGGAGAGAAAGAGGCTTGTGAGCCACTTGCATATATATTACACAGGGCAGTAAGAGGCAAAGCTGCGCTGGCTAATCAGGAGAGAGTTTGGCCATCATGAGACATGTCCTTTCCTCAAGGGTATGCGGATGGAAGGAGTTGGGAAGGATACTTTCATCATGGGTTATCAAGGAGTGTGGATGCATTGTGATGGTAGGATAATTTTGTTTCCACCACATGTGATGAGTGATGGAGGTATGGAGAGGCAGCAAGGACATTTGTTTCTTCGGAGGATTGGGAGAGAGCAAGGGAAAAATTTCTCTCCCACTTGGCATAGTGTTGCAAGGGTGAAGTATGGCACTATCATGGTGCAAGAGGTGTTTTCTTAATGGAGGATACCCCTCATATATTGCATCATTATGGAGAATATCTTTGACAAGCTGCATGTCAAAGAATGGAGCTTGATATGGATGAGAGCCTATGTGTATAGGCCAACAACGTTATCTCTTTGGAGCAGTACCCGATGGATGAAGTGTGCCTAGTGGAAGTGTGGTGGATCCATAACCCGTTCTAGGATCATTTCACATTGGTTGCGCTTGATGAAGAGAGAGGAGGTGAGATGGATGAGGTAGAAGATGGATTCATCTATTACTATGCTACATCCTTCTTGACTTGGATTCCCAATTATGAGAAGAAGGATCTTCTTGCAGCACCTAGCTCATTCCTCTTCATGGGAGCATGCCAAAAAACTATGGAGGGTTCATTCATGGACCCATACATCATTTTACTCCCAGCATATGGTAAGAATTCTATTTTTACATTGGCTGATTTGTATGCTCTTACCATTATCTTGCAATGCATGGCTCTACAAGAGGGAAAGCTGACCAGATTACTCCCCGGGAAAAGTTTGGCCAAATTATATGATGGAGGCAGCCATATTTCACATGGCCTATGGAAGATTTTTTTCCATTGCATACATATTCAGCTAATTTACATTTTCAGCCATGAGTCACAAAGCATTTTTCCATGTAAATTTCTGAAGCAGCAACTTAGAAAATTGCGCTGCCACTATTGGGGAAACTGTTGGTACTTCCTTGCATCACATGAAACCTTTAGAATTTTCCTCATTTTGTTGCTGATCATGACTCCCCTTGATGATGTGGATCTGATTTACATTGGGTGCATGATTGGAAGGATGTTACATGACTGGGGAGTTTCCTTAAAGGGGAAGGATTCCCACATTTTCTGCATTGCATGTTCTGAAGGGAAAATGAGAAAAAATATGGCCACTACAGCCAAGTATTTGTTTTCTTTTGATGAGGGCCATAAGTATGATGATAATTCATTGCATAATCATGGTAAAGTGACCAAATATGACTTGTATTTTCATCTGATCCATTCAGCCATTTACTTTCTACTAGTGGATGTGAGAATTCTCACTACTAGTCATTTAGCAACATACTACTTGCCATGCCATTTTCTGAAAGAGCAATGGATGGGATTACACTGTGTCCTTTTGAGACCTTGTTTGTATCATATATCAGCATTTAAATCCTACATCAAACATCTCATTTGGACATTCTATGATAATCATGTCCTCTTCATCATGGAATAAATGTTTCGGGGCAGCTTGTTCTTCAAATGTTGGAGGAGAAATATTTGGTGGATTTCTCTACATTTTATCACTTGAGGGCAATACATTTACAGCCCATGAATAGCACATACTCTACACTATTCATAAGTGGAGAGGAGGACAGCGTGGGATATGCCTTCTTGCCTATCATGTTCAATTATTCAGCCCACCTACACTTCTGGAACCAAAGGTGGAGGGAACTTTTCATGAGTTACCATGCAGGAGGGTGGCTCATTACATATGGATGAAATCTGGGGTGGAGGTTTCACATTGGGAGAGGAATTCCCATGCATCTTGCACTCCATGCCTTGAGAATACCTCTAGTCCACACATGGTTTTCTATTTGAGCACTTTCCTTCTCATGATCTTAGTCATTTGGGGTGCTTCACCAAATGCTAGTCTATATGCTTGGGAGAGGCACTATGGAGTTTCATGGATGAGATGGCATCATATTATTTGGAGGATTCCATCATATACTGATGCTACCAGAGGAGGTGAGGAGATTCACTCAGTTCTATCCTTGCAGTTACTTGAGGACAAGCAACATTTGGGAGGGGAGGACTGTAATGTTCCAAAATTTTCATGAATAAATTGGAACATTAATTTTTTCTCATTTTATAAAGTAGGTGAATAAAAGGGAAGAGGAGGCCTCTTAGCATGAATAAAACCATTCCTAATGTAAAAAGGGAACTTTTGAGCATCTTATTTTACACCTCCTAGTGTGAAAGGGGCCAAGTGTATGAGGACAAGGTCAGGTTGACCAAGTCAACTAGCGCAGCCTAAGGAGGAGTAGCTTGCCTAAGAAGCCAGCGCAGTTTTGGAGGGAAGAGATTCAAATGAAGATGGAAACCCTAATAGGTGGGACCCAAGGTGAAGGAGCTCACAACTTCATAAGGAGGAGGAGGGCGGCATTGTGGGGTTAGCTTGTGTATTTCAATTTCATGTCTACTTAGACATTTTCTACAAACTCGTGCTTCTCAGCAGAGTTTGGAGGAATTCCTGTTAGGAATTCCTTTTCCTTCATTGAGTGATCTCTTGAAGGGGTTTGGGATTCATTGCTCCCACATCTGGATTGTAGGCCAAGCATTTCTCACAGTTTCAACGTTATTTCTATAGCAGAGGACGCTGTGTTGCTGGGCAGTGCAATGGGAGGGTTGTTTCATCTACTCTTGTGCATTTCTATTCAGTGGAGGGAGTCTCTCTTGCATTGAGGGAGTTGTATAGGATATTTCAGATCTTGGCATGTGGCCAAATCATGTTCCATCCATTACATCACAATTCATTGGGTAAACTGTGTTATTCTTGTGATAGCAGCAGTTGCGGGGTTTGATCCCTTGCTTGAGAGCTTATTCTTTGGAGAAAGGGCCAACCCTTCTCCCGGAAAGCTCTATATTCCATTCCTCTTCTATATTTACATATTCTCAGTCATATTTATGTTCAATGTTGCAGTGACTACATTTTCCAGCTACATATATTTGCATATCTGCACTTGTACACTTTGTATTTTCATGAAACCCCTTGTGGGTGATCCTTATTGTGTATAAAGAGGAAAGGAATCACATTTTCTTATCCATTGGATGCTTGTTCATTTCAGATATGATATTTCAATTATTTACTATAGAAACCCTAGTAGGAATAATGTCGTTCTTGTTTCAGTCTTTCCTGCATGAGCTAGACTATGGGGTTTTGAGTTAGATTGAGCCATATTTTTTTGGGAGATCTGCTTATATGAGCTAGATTCATTTGTTTCACCTATGATTCTATAATTGAGTCATATATTGAGTCAAGGGACCTCAGTCCCATTTTTCACCTATACAACGTTATTTTCTGGAGACAACTATTTGGTGCTTACATGTTGCTACCATTCTCAGCTAGTGCACTGTGGGAGATCTGAATAACCTGCCTAAGGTTATTTCTTTGAGCATACATTTTGCAAGGAGGTCGAAATATATACATTCTAAGGCATCCCAGCAGTGGGTGATCTTATTTTCACATCTGCTTCCTTATACAGCATCCCTAAGGAGCTTGCTGCAACAATTCCTGAATAGGAATAATTACATATCTGTAGACAGAGACTACAAAAGGCCAGGTAGCCTCTGGTTCTCTCCCTTCTTAGGAAGGAGACATAGCCAATAAATGCCCCAGCAGTCCATCTCTGGCACAGACTTGTGATTTTTCTGAAAATGGGATATTACATTGGATTGCGGGAACCCTGCCACTGCAGGTTCTTCTCCCTACCACCTCTAACCATTGGTTTAATTGTTTACCATAACCATCACATGTGAACGTTGTGACCATTATCGAGGTAACAATTAAAACCATGCCATTTAACCAAAACCATATAACATGAAACTTTAGCGCAACATGTGACCATGTTTAAACCTGTATGCTAGTTTAACATCACCATAGCACTAAATTGTAACCTCTGCCTCTGATTGTTGTCATGTGAAAAATTGACATAACTCGTCAGTGGTTTGGGTGAAGGTTTGGGTATAAAGTAACCCTTAACTGTAGAACATATGATGGAGCCATGTCACACGTGTTAAGGGCCATGGTATCCGGTTTTGAAACCGTTAATAAACATGCTGCATCAACCTTTGGCTAAGGATTATAATGTTGGTTTGGTTGGCTAACTATCCGCCGAAATATATGCAAGGACTTTGGGTTATACCATAATATATGGTTGGTGTATATAGTTTCACCTCCAATTAAAATATGTTGTCAAAAATTTGGATATGGGCATAACTAACATATACCATTTGGGGTCGGGGTTAGCCCTTAAACCTGGTCTGTGGACCGGGGTCGGTAGTTAACCCCGCTCCCCACCCCCACATAGAAGTATTTTAAAGTTTAGATATGACTTCAAGGCTATAGCTATTAAGCAAAAAAGCAGCAGAGTTGGTTAGAAGTCTTCTTGGTTGGTTGGAGGTCCCATGCTCAAACCCTCGGAGGCCCGCTCTGGCCCTTAGAAAAATTTTACATGGCCACCAAGAGGCCACGTGGCAGTCTCTAGTTGGCCCATGTGGTCCTCCCTAGTTGTTGCAACTCACCAAAAATGTAAACCAATCAAAAACCCTGAAATTCGAGCCAATAGGATTGTGCCAAGTGTCAAGAAGTCATTGGTCGAAGTAGCACAATCAAATTTTCATGGCAAGGTCTAGCTAGCAATACGGACTACTTACTGTGCACCCCTGTACAACCCAAATCACAAATTTTTTGTTGTTTCCCAAAAGAAATAGAACGCGATATCGGGAGCATCTGATGTCATATTTGAGTGAAACAAGTTGCACCAAATTTAGAACAACGAGATCTACGCATTGGAGTTGGTTTCAAACCATTCTAAGAACTTTGAATTTGAGCATAAAATTGATCCACCGGATCAGGGACCGAGCATGGCCAACCACAATAGTCCTAGGATTACCATAATACATAATAATCACATGGCCTACAAGGATTTATACTTACATCTCTTTGATATTACATTAGTGTTGTTAAAATAAATATGGATATAATTACTCGTGCTAAAATGATGGGTAATAAGTACCTTTCTATCTCTCCACATATTTTTACCCTGTTCCCTAATTTCCCAAATAAAGGATGATAGAAAATGAAAAAATTAAATACTAGCTAAAAACCCCAGAAGAATGAGTTTTGATGTTAAAACCTCCCTAATTTTTCACGCAATAAATTCCAATCAAATTACCCCTTGTGACTATCTTCTCAAACTTTATTATCTTCAATACAATTCATATTATCCAATATCCATTAACATTAATGGTTTTTGTAATTATGACTTTGTTGGATGGAACCATGATTTACATCTTTTGTAATAGTTTTCCCATTATTTTTAGTATAATGTATTAAACCAACCCAATTGTGGTTGAATCACATTCCCATTTTACTCTCTTTTTTCCTCAACATAAAACTACTCAATTAAGAATTTTAAATAGTTTCCATCTTGAAAAACTATGTTTTTTGGCACATCATTTTCTTTATTTCTTAGTGTTTGCAAGTTTAGTTGAATGAATATGGGTAATGTAATTTGGTCAAAGTTGTTGGCTATTTTGATGGATACAACCACAAAGAGGATAAAGTTGAAAAAAATATAATATATATCATGTTAATATGTATAGAGTTTATAACGTTTTTATTTTTTTTTAAAAATGAAATTATTACTTGGATTAGTGTTTTCATTTACAATATAATTTATCATAAAAGTATAATTTTTAATATTATCAAATTAAAATTCACCACTCTCGCTTATTATCCTTAACATTTTCACCGTAGTTTCTTATCCCTCTTGTTCGTGGATCTAGGAGGGGAAAACCTCGTTGGCTTTCTATCTCTCTCTCTCAAAGCCCTGGAGTTGAAGTTATTTCCATCATTTGTTTTCCTCCAAGATTTATCCTTGCTAAAATATCACTCATTTATCAATTCATCTGGTTATGAAGATGTAATATTCCAAATTTTCCATCAGTTAATTGAAATATTAGAGTTCTTACTTTTCTTATTTAGTTAAGTAAATAAAAGGGTGGAGGGACCCATAAACCCAATAGATGAATAAAATCAACTTCTACTGTGTGAATGTGGGTTAGTTAGGTAGTGGATCAGCATTATGGAGTAGTGGAGAAGCTTATTGATAAAGGAAGAATGGAGATCATAGAGAAATAATGCAGAAGATGATGGATATAGTGGAGGAATAAATGTAATATCATGGAGAAATAATGATGAAGTGATGGAGGAAGTGGTGCATTAAATGCACACATGATGGAGGGAGTGGAGCGTAATTGCAGAGAAGATGGAGATCATGGAGGACAGCGCAGTATTTCTGGAGGCTAGTGGCCACATGTGAAGTTCAGTAATGAGGTGGGCCAAGGCTAGGGATGGCTCACAAGCATAAAGGAAGGTGAGGGCAGCCATAGAAGGCATTATGGATTTTGATATTGTATTGTTGTTTACGACATTTATTTTCACGCTTCAGTTGTTTAGCTAAGTTTGTTGTGTTGTTTATCACATGAGTGTCTCCAAGCTGAAATCCCACCCTTATCCACGGGGTACTTTGAGTACCTACTCTAGAAATTTTTCTTTGAGCAGCCTTTCATCATCCAGAAATTGTGCCACATTCAACCCCTCCCTTCAGCACTCACAGCTTCAGGAATTACGCATTCATGCCTTAGTATTTGAGAGGAGGAAGGTACTTCTTATTATTTCAGCTTGGAAACATGTGGAGGGATCATCCCTTCACCTTGTGCATCCATTGCAGTATTCCGAGAGCAGCATTACTACATTCGGCATCAGGCCATCATTCTACTCCACTATGCAACATCATTTCCTGTAGGAATTATGCATTCCAGCAGTGTAGTTTCAGATGAGGGAGGAAGTTCCAAGTATCTTGGCTTGGAATCCTATGAGGGATCATCCCCTCACTTTGGTGAGATCATTTCCATTAGTTGTGAGTTGTATTTCATTGTTAGACAGATAAATCGTTCTTGCAGACAAGACATATCTCCCTAGTATCTTACGATAACTAGCAACAAACAGACGGATGTAAACTACTTTCTCTAGATTATATTTGATCTAGAATTATCTATAATGAAGGATTTAGGACTTAATTGTAGTCCAGCACTGATTGTAGTCTTCTTTCCTATTGCTTTGAATACGTCTCCTTTCGGGATCTACAATCAAAAACATGAAAGAATTAGAAGCACCTGCATAATATAGATTAATTCACAAACCATAAATCTATCTTGATGATCAAGGAATTCAAGAAATAAGCCATTTAAATAAACAACTCATTGAGAAATAGGATCCATTTGTATTATCTTTGATGAAAGAAGAAGCCTTACAACCGTGTTCACCTTGATGTCGTACAAGTCCTTCCGAGGTCCGGAACAAGCATTTCCTCTACTTTGACAAGCCTTTTCACTCTCTCGACTAACAGACACATGAGTGTGTGATCATTCCCATATGGTAATCAGTTAAGAGAGTCTGAGTTTCTCCAGCAATTCTCCTCAAAAAATCTCAAAGCCTAACTCCCCTTGAGGCTGAACTATGACCTCAATTTATAGCAAAAGAGAAGAGGTTGCAGCTCCAAATAAGAGGGGATAGAATCGTCTTTCAAAGGGATTAAGTTCCACATACCAAGGGGTAGGCTCCTTTAATGGAGGGATGAATGTACATGAAAGGAGCAAACTTTCACCGAATAATTGCTTCCAGAAGCTTCCAGATTCAACCACCTAGGCTTCTAAATTTTACTTCCGTCTTCACTTTACCTTTTATGGGGAACCACACCTTAAATGAAGAAAAAGTGTGGCCGGTTCCGCATGTTCTAAATGCAATAGATGTGGCACTATAGGTAATACTAAGAGAAAGTGTGGTACACGTATTTTATGACTTTTATAATCTTTTCTCTCGATTTCAAGGCTTGGTTTTAGGAACTTGATGTTTGTAGAATTCTAAGGGAGTATTGTATGAGTAATGATGAACCCATACAGACAATAAAACGTCATGGTGACAATTTTAGTGTAACATATTGCCCCCTAAAGTGCGAAGTCTGAGAGCATTTGAAGAGTGATGTGCTTTATCATTTTGAGGATTAGCTTGTGGACACCCCAGTCGGAATCCTGTAAAAACGTTCAATGCAAAACATATATATATAAATATCATCGCTAAGGTAGGCATTCCCATACTCAGATCAAACACTAACTAAAACTTGTTCTAATGTAGAAATAATTTTACTATCACATTAATAATGTAGACACACCATGGACGCATCCATCTATTTATGAATAGTCTACTGCATAATGAATAATAAAACTCCTCGCAACCTGGATGGTGGAAACTAGATCCAGGGTCTTGATTTTCACTACCCGAACTAGTACGATTCTATCCATGCGATTGATTGTGTCAAAGTCGAACATGGTAGAAACCACTTGATTACCAGTCAATGATGTGAACTGTTAACAAGTGTGAGATAAACCACCAATAATGACAATGGCTATCAAAGTACTCAGTACAATCCATGAAACGTGAATAAATGATCTAAAGTCGAACATTTCACGGAATCGTTCGATCGAAGGTCAATGATGAAACCTGTTGTCGAAGGTGAGAAACTTGCCATTAAGGCATGCAGATTCCAAGGTACTGAAGGATTCTAGATCAACTTCCTAGATGATGAGCTCTCGTCGATAGAAAGTGATCCGTCGTAGGAAAACCCACAACATGAAACCATTAGATCAAGTTTTGTAGAAATATTTTGCAAGGACTGACTCAGGGATGGTCAACGCGAATGGAGATAAATGTTTGCAAATGAATGGTTTATTTGAACTGTCCTCTTGAACACATAATGACACTGTAGATGGTTTGGTGACAATTGACCTAAGCTAATACCCAGAAACTGGCTGAAGACTTTCAGTATGGTTTGATTAACTGATAGGCAAAGGATTTTCCCAACCCAAGTAGAAGTGTGACAAAAAGTGTCATGTTCAAGAGTGGTATACTGCTTTTTAAACAAAGTGTGACAAATGGATTTGTTTTCTCTATTTTTCCCCCACCATTTCTGGCAAGTACCTCTTTATTTTTGACAAGCTTGAGGAAGATAACATTTTCTTGTTATATAAGCTCATCCTTCGGATGAGTCCAACTTAGTTTAAAATCGAACACTAAGAAGGAGTGGTTCATTCCTGTTTGTAATCGACAGGTCCTTTACTGTTAAATTTTAATGAGTCCAGTATAGGAGAAACTCGGTGTTTTTCAATTTATGGATTTAGAAGAAAAACTTAAGGAAACTCCGTGGGTGTACTTTTTCGTAAATTTAGTCTCTCAAGCTTGAAAAAGAATAAAATATTATATGAGAGAACTCTATTGACCATGATTAGTCAACGTATACTTTTTTTGTAAATAGTCCATTTCAGTCCGGAAAAGGGGTAAACTTATACTGAAGGGATCACTGTTCATTTCCTTTAACGATTTCGAATAGTCAAGTACTCGGCAATCTTTTCATGTTTAGAGAGTCTGAAAAGGGCTTAAAAGAGAACTCCATGGTTTCACTTTTTCGTAATTTTTCAAGAGTCCGAAAAAGTGATAAAAGTATACTCATCTTGCTTTTCTTTTTCGTAAGTTTTAATGAGTTTGAAAAAGGGATAAAAATGTACTAATAGCTTTCACTTTTTCGTAAGTTTTAACGAGTTCGAAAAAGGGATAAAAATATACTCATGGTTTTCGCGTTTTCATAAGTTTTAACGAGTTCGAAAAAGTGATAAAAAGTGTACTCATATGGTCGACTTTCACTTTAATTAACGAGCAGGAAAAGACGGAAAGAACTCGACATTTTCATGTACATTTTATGATCATGAGAAGAATAGCAAAAAAATCTCAGGATTTTCATGAGTTTAACGAGTCTTGAAAATAATAACCGAAATGAAAAGTGAAAAATAAATAAAATAATATTTTATTTATTCAAAAAATCTTATAAAAAGGAGTTTTTCCAAATTATTTTTTAATCATAAACATGTATGTTTAATTTTTTGAGTTTTTGTGCAGAATACAGGATTTTTTTGGTGAAATGGTCATTTTGACAAAGGAGTATACTTTTTATTACTTTTTTGAACTCGGTAAAAATTATGAAAAAGCGGAGTGCATTTTTATCACTTTTTCGAACTCGTTAAAACTTATAGAAAAAACGAAACTATTGAGTACACTTTTATCACTTTTTCAAACTCTTAAAAAATTATGAAAAAGCGAACCCTAGAGTTCTCTTTAAAGCCCTTTTCAGTCTCTCTAAAGATGAAAATATTGCCGAGTACTTGACTATTCGAACTCGTTAAAGGAAATAAACAGTCGTCCTTTCAGTATAAGTTTACCCCTTTTCCGGACTGAAATGGACTATTTATGAAAAAGGTATATGTTGACTAATCATGTCCAATCTCTCCTATATTGTTTTATCCTTTTTCGGGCTTGAGAGAATAAATTTACGAAAAATTACACCCACAGAGTTTTCTTAAGTTTTCTTGACTCCTCTAATTGAAACGCCGAGAGTTTTATATATAAACCGTTAAATTTAGCGGTGAAAAAGTTTATCGATACACTTTCCCACGCCACTCGGGACCGATTTTTAACTAAAGATTGAACTCATCGAAGGATGACTATATAAAAAGAAATTATTATCCTCCTCAAGCTTATCAAAAAATAAGAAGGTGGTTGCTGTGAAAATGGTGAAGAAGAAAATGGAAAATCAATTTATCACACTGGTACAAAAATTGATTTACCACTCTTGGAGCAAACCTCGACACTTTATCACACTTCTACCTGTAAGGAGAATCCTTTGCCTACTCGGCTAAACAAACCATGGCCCAGAGAATCTTGGCAATTTAGTATTGCTTTTGATCGTTATCATAGCCATCTGCTGATATCATTATGTGTTCAAGAGGACAATTCAAATAAACCATTCATTTGCAAACATTTGTCTCCATTCGCGTTGACCATCCCTAAGTCAGTCCTTGCAAAATATTTCTACAAAACTTGATCTAATGATTTCGTGTCGTGGGCTTTATTACGATGGGTCACTTTCTATCGACGACAACTCATCATCTAGGAAGTTGATCTAGAATCCTTCAGTACCTTGGAATTTGCATGCCTTAATGGAAGGTTTCTCGCCTTTGACGACAGGTTACATCATTGACCTTCAATCGAACGATTCTGTGAAATGTTCGACTTTATATCATTTATTCACATTTCATGGATTGTACTGAGTACTTTGAGAGCCATTTTCATTATTGGTGGTTTCTCTCACACTTGTTAACAGTTCACATCATTGACTAGTAATCAAGTGGTTTCTACCATGTTCGACTTCGACACAATCAATTGCATGGATAGAACCATACTAGTTTGGGTAGCGGAAATCAAGACCTTAGATCTAGTTTCCACCATCCAGACTGCGAGGAGTTTTCTTATTCATTATGCAGTAGACTATTCATAAATATATGGTTGCGTCCATACTGTGTCTACATTATTGATGTGATAGTAATATCATTTCTACATAAGAACAAGTTTTAGTTAGTATTTGATCTGAGTATGGGAATGCCTACCTCAGCGATGATATATATATATATGTTTTTCATTGAATTTTTTTACAGGATTCCGACTGGGGTGTCCACAAGATAATCCTGGAAATGATAAAGCATGTCACTCTTCAAATGGTCTCAGACTTCGCACTTTAGGGGGCAATCTGTTACACTAAAATTGTCACCATGACGCTTTACTATCTATATGGGTTCATCATTACTCATACAATACTCCCTTAGAATTCTACAAACATCAAGTTCCTAAAACCAAGCCTTGAAATTGAGAGAAAAGCTTATAAAAGTGATAAAATAAGTGTATCGCACTTTCTCTTAGTATTACCTGTGGTGCTGCATCTGTTGCATTTAGAACATGTGGAACCGGCTGCACTTTTTCTTCATTTAAGGTGTGGTTCCCTGTAAAAGGTAAAGTGAAGGCACAAGTAAAATTTGGAAGCCCAGCTGGTTGAATCTGGAAGCTTCTGGAAGCAATTGTTCGGTGGAAATTTCGCTCCTTTCATGTACATTCATCCCTCCATTAAAGGAGCCTACCCCTTGGTATGTGGAACTTAATCCCTTTGAAAGAGGATTATTGTTACACCATTTTTTGGTCATCTAACTCTTCATCATTAGATGGACCCAAGTACACCATGTAAGACCAGTTTTACCCCAAGTAAAACTGCTTTCACTATGTTAATTAGGAAACCCCAAAAGGAATAATTAATTAAACCATAATTTAATTATTATTCCCAGTCATGTTTAACCCAAAAACAAAGAAATTAATGAGATAAACCCATAGTTATCTTATTATTTTCTAGAAATAATTATTTAAATAATATTCCTTGTTAAATATGACCAAATCAACCACCATTAATCAACTAAATCATTATTTATTTGATTATATCCCAACCACTTCCTTAAAAAGATAAATAAATCATTTATTTATTCATTTTTCACTAATCAAGGGATTCGACCCAAGTCAAACACCCTTTCCCTCCAACAAATAATAATAAAATATTCCATAGAGGTGGATCTAGATTTGGTTAACATTATTTTAATCATGCACCAAGATCTAGAATGACCCAATATTTTGTTATAAATAGGAGAGTTTTCCCCTTCATTCTTCACCTTTTGTTGCATACTAGATCACTCTGGATCTATACACTCGGTCTCATTTTCTGCCATTGTTGCTCCCATTGAGCTCTACCTTCTACATTCGGTTTTCTACATCTACAAGAGAGAGAAAGCTTAGATCTGAAGTGCTGAGGACTACAAAGAACCCATCCCATTGAGGAGATCTGGATACACCTTCTTGTTTCCTCCCAGGTGCCCTGTAATATAAAAATTCATTCAAAAATCGTGTTCTTGTCTTGTCTGTTGGATGCATGGAGCAAACTCTTACTTTACTGCTTAATTTCTTTCCATTTATAGATCTGTTTGTTGCAGCATTTTAACTACTAATCGCAGATCTGAAGATGTTTTGCAGCCTCTATTGTTGTTAGGGCTATTAGTTATGCATAGCTAAAGTGGTTCTTTTTCGTACACTTCGACGAAGAATACATACTAACAAATGGCGACTCCACACGGGTTTTAAATTACGACCGCTGTCGTTTTTCATATTCCTGCATATCCGACTGTGAGGCTAGGGCTTCTTTTTTAGAGCGCGGATACTCTCTTTTCGTATCATTTTTCTCACATAAAACCCTAAAAACCTAAAATTTCTAACTTAAAATTGTGTCGTGAAGCCTGTTCCATGAGGGTAGCGACTTTCGGCCCGCACACGAGACGGCAATTTTCGGAAAATGTAACCGTGAGAAACAGTGACCGAATTTTTTTGAAGATCGCACCTTTTGACACAAAACACGTTTCGGACGCACTTCATGACCCTGTCGCTTTGCGACCTCCAACCAATCGGTCGAACGCTGAGCTGCCTTTTTTCGACATTTTTATGTTTTAGGGTTATAGCTTAGGCCTATTGCCGGTTTTCCGGCCTACGCTCGGCCGCCTTGACCAAGATCTGATCTGTTTTTACTCATCTAAGTGGGAACCCAGCCCCTTAGGGCTTTAGTGCCCTCCACTTTTTGTGGAAGAGTTTAATTGTTCGGCGGGATGTGTTTGTTCGACCCTTTCTTTTGTCGGATCTGTGACCTCACTTCCGGATCCATCGAAATCAGCCTCTTTTTCTTTAAATCACCCTCTTGTCTCCAAGACAATGGAGGGTCCCTAAGGCCTCCCCTTGCCCCTCCCGGCTTTTTGCTGATTTCCCTTTTTTCCAGCCACCTTGCCCCTGTCTCTTGGCTGTGATCTGCACCCCTTATCTGTAGCTTTATCCTCCAGATCCCTGTCCCCTTTGACCCTAGATCTGTTGAGCTTCGTTTGTGTGTGTTTCCATAGTTTTTCCCTTTCTTTTCAGCATAGTTTTGAGAGACCCACTTTCTTGGGTTTGATAGATGCATATGTAGCTGTTATTTTTCTGTTATTTCAGCATTTTTATTTTGTTCTCTGTAGGTTTATTTTCAGCTACGTTGCACACTTTTTTGCTCTCAACAACGGAAAGGGTTTAAAAATTAAAATTAACGCACACCACACACTGACCTTAAGTGAAGAAGCGCCTGGTTTACACCGCCTGGCAAAGAATCTAAAATCAATCGTCACTGCACCTTATCTGCCCTTGACCTTCTTGATTTTGCCCCTTTCTGCCCTTGTCGGTTTCCTTCTTCCTGTCATCATTGCGCCCCCAAGGCGCCTTTCCCGGAGACTTCTTGGCCTTCATCCTCAGTTCCCGGTTGATCGACCTGCTCCGCACCGTCGTCGTCGAGCCAGTCCACCTTCGAGTCCGCACTCCGACTCCTCTCCTGATTCCTCAGGTCCCCCTTCCCCTCCCGGTTCTCCCCCTTTTACCTTCACCATGTCTGGATCAGGGCCTAATGCTAGCGGCCCCAATACCGGCCCTACTTCTAGCGGAACCGTCACAACCACTACTCTGGCCACCCCTGTGCTGCCGTACATTGCAGGCCTCAGCCTCCCCGATTTCCATCAGTTGATCAACGACCCCATTCACCATAATACTACCTGGCCCGCTATGCCCACCAAGCTACCCTCCGATATCCCTAAGTTCGAGGGCCTTAATGGCGAAGACCCAACCAATCACGTCCGGTCTTTCCACATGTGGTGTTCCTCCAACTCCATTACCGATGACTCCATCCATCTTCGTTTGTTCCAACGCACGCTTACCGGCGAAGCTTCTAAATGGTATGTCGAACAGGCCACTTCCTCCCATACCACGTTCGAGACTCTTGCCCAAGCCTTCTTGTCGTACTTCCAGCTCCCTCTCCGATACGACACTGGTACGGAGCTCTTGACTTCATTTCAGCAATCCTCTTCCACACGCCTTTCTGCCCATGTTCAGGAATGGCGACGAAGACGGAGCTTATGTCGAGCCCCTCCCTTTGAAGATCGGGTTTACATGGACTGGTTCCTTCGCACCCTCCCATCTCCCATCGGCAAAGATGTCGCCTCTCACTTTCCTCAATCTGAAGAAGCCGCCCTCCAAATAGCTTTAAAATATGACATGATCTACGCTCAATCTGGTTATGTTTATACCGTTCTTCCTGACATCCCCAGGCCCGGTGGCGCTAACGCCCCGGGGGCATCTCATTCCGCCGACGGTATTGTTGGATCTCTTTCCCACCCCTCTGCTCACCCTCCTATGAGCCATGGCCTTCCTCAAGGGGGGGGCTGTTGCCCCCCTCCGGCCTCTTTGCCCCTCCGTGACATGTATCCCGAGGATACGGCATGCCTCACTCCTTTCTTCCTTCCTTCTTGCACTCCGTGCGCCCAACCAACCCCTTGCTTTTCTCCCGCGAGCACAGTGCCCCGGCTCCTCCGGCATATGCGCTTCGCACCCTGCCTCCTCACCACACGGCCGGCCCGCCCCCAGCCCCCTCCCGGGCAAGCTGTTGCGCAGCGGGGTGCGTTTAATCCCCTTCTTCTCAAAGAAGGCGGAGAGGCAACCGAGAACCCCGCTCTGCCCCCGTGTGGGGTCCCAGTGCAGTGGGACCCCTAACACTAGCAACCAGCCTCAGGGCATCCCGCCCAGGCCGGACAGGCCGCTTCGCACAAACAAGCCCTGGTCGTGTTGCGGTGTTTACGGTCACTACACTCACGATTGTCCTCTCTTACCCCAGATGCGACAGATGTGGGAGTCTCAAGCCACATTGCGCGGACAACACGCCTCCCCTCATGCTCCTCCTAATGTGGCCACCACCCAGCCAGCTGTGTTCACTGATCCTTTCCCTCAACAGGGATTCGTGGCTACCCAACCCTCTGACAGCCATGCAGCCACACCCTCGTCCATTTCTGGTTCCTCTGACTACCAGATCCTTATGATGCGCTCCGATCCTTCCCCTTCCGTCGCTCCTGCTGACAACCAAATGATTGTTTTTGACGCCACCCAATCGGACCATCCCCCTTTTCCTCCTTCCGTTGCTTTCCAACTCCCTGTCAAAATCCGGAATGCCACGGTATCCCGGTGTATAATTGATGAGGGGGCATCCACCTGTGTGATGTCCGCTTCGGTTTGGAAGCAACTCGGATCCCCTGAGCTGGCCCCTTCCACGATCACCCTCCGAGCGTGGGACAGTCATGCCTCCCAGCCTATTGGCCTGTTTCATCACTGTCCCATCACTCTCGCCGGTAAGACCGTTTGCGTTAATGTCGAAGTCATTGACGCCCCTCTAGACTACAACATTCTGTTGGGGCGAAGCTACACCTATGCCATGTCTGCTGTCCCCTCCGCGGTCTTCCGCAAGATGTCTTTTCCACATAATGGGAAGATAGTCACCATTGACCAGCTATCTTATCACGAGCCGCCGTCTCCGACCCCCTCCGAGACGACCATCTCTTCCATAGCCAACAAGCAAACCGTCGATTCCTTGACCAGTGTCTCCCCCGACGTCTATAAAGATTCTACCCTGCTTGATACTTTCCCTCGCCTTCCCCCCCCCTCCTGTTACCGATCCCAGCCTGTCGAATGTTTGCATGATGCAATCGTCTCAGGCCACCCATAAGCGGCCTGCCTCGGCTAGTCCGCAACCTCCTCCCCGCCCTCCGCGACCCGCTTCTAGCCATTCATCTCAGCCAGCCGGACCTTCTCCTTCTGGCCCTCCCCCCTCAGCTGGTATCCCCGAACCTCTTCATCCTCCCGTCTCGGTTCCCCCTGGCCTTGCCCATCTCGGAGCCGTACCTCTTGGTCATTACCCCGCTAGACAGATCCCCTTCTTGGCTCCCCCTCCTGGAGTATCTTCTGTCCCCGTCATGGCCACCCTCTCTCTCCCTAACTTGACCTTGGGCATTCCGGTCTGGTACCTTGACCCCCCAGCCGCCACCCCCCCTGGTCTCCCCAATCCTTATATGGCTTTGACGCCGGTTCAACCGATCCCCCTCGCTTCTTGTCTTGTCTGTTGGATGCATGGAGCAAACTCTTTACTTCACTGCTTAATATCTTTCCATTTATAGATCTGTTTGTTGCAGCACTTTAACTACTAATTGCAGATCTGAAGATGTTTTGCAGCCATTATTGTTGTTAGGGCTATTAGTTATGCGTAGCTAAAGTGGTTCTTTTTCGTACGCTTCGACAAAGAATTCATACTAACAATTATATCCCCTCTTATTTGGAGCTACAACCTCTTCTCTTTTGCTATAAATTGAGGCCATAGCTCAGCCTCAAGGGGAGTTAGGCTTTGAGATTTTTTAAGGAGAATTGTTGGAGAAACTCAGACTCTCTTAACTGATTACCATATGGGAATGATCACACACTCATGTGTATATTAGTCAAGAGAGTGCAAAGGCTTGTCAAAATAGAGGAAACGCTTGTTCTGAACCCCAGAAGGACTTGTACGACATCAAGGCAAACATGGTTGTAAGGCTTCTTCTTTCATCAAAGATAATACAAATGGATCTTGTTTTCTGAATGAGTTGTTTATTTAAATGGCTTATTTCTTGAATTCATTGATCATCAAGATAGGTTTATGTTTTATGAATTATTCTATATTATGCAAGTGCTTCTGATTCTTTCATGTTTTTGATCGCAGATCCCGAAAGGAGACGTATTCAAAGAAATAGGAAAGAAGACTACAATCAGTGCTAGACTATAGGTAAGTTCTAAATCCTTCATTATAGATAATTCTAGATCAAATATAATCTAGAGAAAGTATTTTACATCTATCTATTTGTTTCTAGTTATCGTAAGATAATAGGGAGATCTGTCTTGTCCGTAAGCTCAGGATAAAAATGTACTCATGGTTTTCGCTTTTTCATAAGTTTTAGCAAGTTCAAAAAATTGATAAAAAGTGTACTCATATGGTCGACTTTCAATTTAATTAGCGAGCAGGAAAAGATGGAAAGAACTCGGTATTTTCATGTACGTTTATGAGCATGAGAAGAATAGAAAAAGAAGCTCGAGATTTTCATGAGTTTAATGAGTCTTGAAAATAATAACCGAAATGGACTCGAGATAGGTTTCATTTTTATACAAGCTTGAAACGTAGGAAAACTATGCTTGAAAATGGTTTGTTTCATTTTTACACAAGCTTGAAACAAAGGAAAAATCATGCTTGAAAGTGGTTTCATTTTTACACAAGCTTGAAACGTAGGAAAACTGTGCTTGAGAATGGGTTTGTTTCACTTTTACACAAGCTTGAAACAAAGGAAAAATCATGCTTGAGATAATTTTGAATGCCCCCAAAGCGTAACTTGCTACAGCACATGCCCCCCAAGCTTGCATTCAACTAAGAAGACTACTAGTTACTAATAGCTAGATGGAATGAAGGTGCATTTACGAGATCAGATGAAAGACTCGACTTTGACTAGGAGAGGATTTGTTTCATTTTTTAATGATCTTGACACAGGAAAATAACTATGCTCATCAGTGACCGGTTTCATTTTTTAACGAGGTTGACACAGTAACAAGAACATTCCTCAAAAGGGCATGTTTCATTTTTTAACGAGGTTGACACAGTAAAAGGAACTATCCTCATAGACATGTTTCATTTTTTAATGAGGTTGACACAGCAAAAGGAACTCTCCTCATATCTACTGATTCATTTTTTAACGAGGTTGTCACAGTAAAAGGAACTATCCTCAAGGACATGTTTCATTTCTTAACGAGGTTGACACAGTAACAGGAACTATCCTTTGGTATCTATTTCATTTTTTAAAAAGGTTGACACAGGAGAAGAACTATCCTCATGGAATCTATCAATTTACTCTCTACAATCTACCTACATAACCTACTGATTCATCTTTTAATGAGGTTGACACAGGAAAAGAACTATCCTCATGGGTCTGTTTCATTTTTTAATGAGGTTGACACAGTAAAAGCACTGTCCTCATATCTACTCTCTACAATCTACCTACATAACCTACTGATTCATTTTTTAATGAGGTTGACACAGTAAAAATAACTTTCCTCTCTAATCACTGATTCATTTTTTAACGAGGTTGACATAGTAAAAGGAACTTTCCTCACCCCTAATTCATTTTTTAACGAGGTTGACTTAGTAGCATGAACTATCCTCTGACCCACTGATTCATTTTTTAACGAGGTTGACACAGTAAAAGGAACTTTCCTCTTGGTGACCTTGACATGGCTTCCAACTGGAAGAAAGATATGTCAAGGGACACTCCTCTATCATGGCTTCCAAAAGGTCTTCATTAGATGGAAGAAAAACTCTCTAGAAGGAACACATGTCAAGGGACTCAAAATGGATAGGAACATCGCATTAAAATAATCCCATAGAGTTTTCCATGTCAATTACCGGACCTAAGTCAAAGGAAGTCAAGAAAACAGTGAGAGGTTCGCTTTCATCGGTAACTGAAAACATGGGACTGGTTGCCACATAATTAACCCATGGCGGGGTAGATACCACTTCCGTATAAGGAACATTTAGGGGTGTCGGATTATTGGTAGTCGAATCAAGACTAGCGAATGAAAGTTTGTCAACAGCAACAATGTTTCCATTGTGAGGGAAATACATCACGCGAAAGAGTGTCGATACGACAACTTTCATTGCATAGACATAGTCTTTCCCAAGGAGAAAATTGAAATCCAAGGGGCCTCGAACTACCATAAGATCCATACAGACAGTTTTACCTTCCAAGGTAATAGGAGACTTAGGAAGGATCCCTAAAGGTTCACTAATGGTTCTATTAAAAGCTTTCAGATTCTACGTAACAGGCACAAGCTGAGGGGAACCCAAAGCTTGCCAAGCAATTGAGGATAAAATACTAACAAAAGCACCTTCATCTACATGTGTGTGCCATACATTTATACCACAATCCTTCACAATGATTTGGAAAGGAATGGAGGAAGGAAGACGAGGTTCTGTTAGTCTATTCCAATTAAAGGAAAAGACCTCGGTACTTGGAGGGGGTTCTGTAGGAACAAGTGAAATGCCCCCTGGCGTAGAAGAATCTAATTTAACAAGAATAACTTGAGCGGTATGAATTTCACTCTCTACAGAGAGAATGGGATCGACCGAATGTGAAATTGAGTCGACCACTTGATCAACTAAGGGATCATCAACCTGAGTGATATCAGTTTCACTCTCCAATAGAAGAGTGGGATTGACTATACTTGGAATTAGATCAATCACTCCGTTAGTTGACGGTAGGTTGGGAGAAAGTTGACGGTAACCAGTTGGAATTTTTTGCTATGGAATAGTAAGGTTTTCCAACAATTTTGAGGCTTCATCTATGTGAGGGCAAATATGAGTTTCATGACTCCCTTTGCATAACCTACAAGGAAACCTGACTTTACCCTTTTTCCCAGGAACCTCACTATCACTGGTTGATGGATCAACGGTAAGTTGATGAGAATGTTCTGACCATACTTCCAAGACCTTTGGAATACCAGGACATTTGATAAGGAAGTGGTCACCCTTACAAATATTGCAAGGGAATTTGGGTTTACGATGCATGCTGGAGGTTTCCTCAACACTACTAACACTTACAGCCATGGTTGACTGGTTGACTTCTTTCTTATCTTGCTTCTTCTTCTTCTTCTTAGCCACCTGATTACTAGTGTCAAGGCTTTTACCAAGCGAAGAGGAAGAAAGGGAGGAAGAAATATTAGGCGAAGAAGGTAAAGGGTCAACATGAGGTTGGTGATGTTGAGATGGTGAACTCTGTTGAGGTGAAGTATTTGGTTGAGGTGGAACAATTGGAGTATTCGTGGCCAACGAAGTTGAAAATAACCATATCGGTAAACCTATTGTAAATCCAGGTAATGACAATGTAGCCATATAAGGAGGACCAACATTTCCAAAGTAAGGAAAAGTACTAGGATTCTCGTTAAGAGGAGTTCCTTGGTTGGTAAATTCCATAACAGTTGCCATTAGACTCAACTTCAGTGAATTTTATTAACAATTTAAAACTAAAATTAACAATTCACAATTCACACCTATGGTCTCTAAAAGTAAAAACAAACAAATGAACACACGTTATCAAATCTAGGAGTCAAACCACACACAAACAGTAGATTCCTTCACTAAAAAACACTAGTTGGTGATGAAATCCAACATCGTAGAATTTTATTGCAAAAATGGAAGTTGGAATAGTTACCCTGACAACCTACTTAATGAAACATATCGATGCAAGTTTCTCCACTTAAACCATCTTGAGTGAAGATAACCCTCCGGAGAGTCCAAGTGATTCTAGTCGACGTCTACTCTAGGAACAATGGGATCTTCCCTCCACAGTCACCTTGGGAAAGAATCCTAAAGTTTATGGCCACTAAGGTCACCAACAGGAAAAAATATACCTGGGGGAATAGTCTACGATCCGATACACACGCAAGGGCAGAGTAACAAAGCTCAATCCCCTTGAAGGCTCCTTGACATAATCCAAGGTTTACCGATAAGTGACCCCAGGCTCCTCGACAATGGTCAATACGAGGTTTACCATTGTTAATATGTGTTCCTAATGAGGAAGGATTGATTACCTCACTGGTTCGGATATGATCTCGTGCTTGACTCCTTTAGGAGGAGCTTCCCAGAGCATACATGCTACTATTGGAATTTTCCTACCGCAAGATCGACTACTTGTTTGTTTTAGTTGCTTTGGAAAGTTAACTACAACCTATTCCAAAGCACTAATCCTAATCTATATTGGTCGAAAGAGCCCTAAAAATATAAAAATTACTAGATTAATTTTATTAAGCGCTGTGTTATTTAGGCTGTTATTACTCAAAGGGTAAATGGATATGAAACCAATGGTGTTATGACCCAAACCAAAACTGAATGCAATCGAATATGATAATGTAACCTTTTCAATTCGATGAATCCTAACTAAAGTAAGGAGAGAGTTTCCATTCACTTCCAACAATGCAAACATTGATAAATAAGAGAAAATATAACAAATTTTCTAATGCACTAATTTTATCAAGAAAAACTAATGCTAATCAATTCCATTTTTATTTTTGTATTTTTAAAATAAGAATAAAAACATGTAAATTCAAATCAAAGAAACTGATCTAAATCTACGATTCATTTTTCCAGAATGTAAACTATGCAGTTGTAATCTATGCACAATTCACATGAAAACTATGCAAATGTAATCTATGCACATTTTTCATTCATATTCTGAAAATGAGAATTCTAATAATGAAAATGTAATATGTGCAAGAGAATTATAAAAAAGAAGATGATTCTAATGTAATCTAAAGAACCAATCAAGTGTAAGTAAATAAAATTGGGTGAGAGTTCCAAAGATCAAAAAATAAAAACACTCAAAGGCGATTAACACTCAAACACAATTTAGCCCCCCCAGCGAATGAGGGGGAAATGTCTTTTCAAAAACAAAAGAAAAAAGATGCAAAATTGTTAAGAGACTGAGACAAACCTTGAAGTAATGACCAAAGGAAATAAAATTAAGAATTTCTCCAAAAACGAAACTCAAAACACCCAATTAACTTAACAGAGACTGATGAGATTGTAAAATTGTTGAAAAGAAATTCACACAAGGATTTTGACAGTCAAGAAAAGTCTAGGAAAATACAGAGAATCATGTAAGCTAGTTCTAGAAAAGAGAATCTTAAATTTTTCAAAAAATTTCTCAGGGTCCACAGGTTTCAGTGTAAACAGGTGCGGTGCCGCACTATTTATACAAGAAAACAATGGAGATGACCGCACTGTTCCTAAAGACAAAGTGCGAAGACCAGAAAACTTAAAGAAAAATAAAAAATTCTAAAGCACTTTTCAGGGATTCTGTAGGAATAAATTACCCAAGCTAGTATCAATCAATCAAAATCAGAAAAATAGTTTCACAAGTCAAAAATAAAAGAAAACTAAGTTCAAGATCCAATCCCCAGAGGATTCGCCATTTTGTTGGACAGATAAATCGTTCTTGTGGACAAGACAAATCTCCCTAGTATCTTACGATAACTAGCAACAAACAGATAGATGTAAAATACTTTCTCTAGATTATATTTGATCTATAATTATCTATAATGCAGGATTTAGGACTTACATGTAGTCTAGCGCTGATTGTAGTCTTCTTTCCTATTGCTTTGAATACGTCTCCTTTTGGGATCTGCAATCAAAAACATGAAAGAATCAGAAGCACCTGCATAATATAGATTAATTTATAAACCATTAATCTATCTTGATGATCAATGAATTCAAGAAATAAGCCATTTAAATAAACAACTCATTGAGAAAACATGATCCATTTGTATTATCTTTGATGAAAGAAGAAGCCTTCCAACCATGTTCACCTTGATGTCGTACAGGTCCTTCCGAGGTCCGAAACAATCATTTCCTCTACTTTGACAAGCTTTTGTACTCTCTCGACTAACGTACACATGAGTGTGTGATCATTCCCATATGGTAATCAGTTAAGAGAGTCTGATTTTCTCTAGTAATTCTCCTCAAAAAATCCCAAAGCCTAACTCCCCTTGAGGCTGAGCTATGGCCTTAATTTATAGAAAAAGAGAAGAGGTTGCAACTCCAAATAAGAGGGAATAGAATCCTCTTTCAAAGGGATTAAGTTCCACATACGAAGGGGTAGGCTCCTTTAATGGAGGGATGAATGTACATGAAAGGAGCGAACTTGCCACCAAATAATTGCTTCCAGAAGCTTCCAGATTCAACAAGCTAGGCTTCTAAATTTTACTTCCGCCTTCACTTTACCTTTTACAGGGAAGTGCACCTTAAATGAAGAAAAAGTGTGGCTAGTTCTGCATGTTCTAAAAGCAACAGTTGCAGCACCGCAGGTAATACTAAGAGAAAGTGCGGTACAAGTATTTTATGACTTTTATAAGCTTTTCTCTCAATTTCAAGGCTTGGTTTTAGGAACTTGATGTTTGTAGACTGTTGGGGTTCCTATGTTTTGGCCATTGATAAAAACCAAAAGATAAGACAACATCAAACCACTTTGGGATTAAAAGATCTAGCCCTCCTGAATCCGGAGAGGGATCTCTCTATGAATGAGTTTAAAGATGTGATATTTAAAGCCTGAAAGGTGATTTTAGGCTAGTTATGAAGAGCATGGGGTTTTTTTGTTTGTTTTTGGTTGGACAAAGACATGATGAAGGTAAGGGCAGTTCAAAGTAAAGGGTGAAGATGTTTGCAAGTGAAGGAATGATTCAGCTGATAGAAAAAGGCAAAGATAGTTATAACCCATTGGGCTATGGAGTCATATGAGGATTTTAATTGAACAACAAATTTCAAGAAGGATCAATGGGGCAAGTCACTTATGTCAAAGGTTCTCTTAAGTTGATTTTATGGAATGAAACAAATAGGAAATAAAGAGCAAAACAAATGAAGAACAGTGAACAGCCTAAGATCAAGTAAGAATTTTCAAACTATCTTGCTTCGACATGTGCTTAAGGAAAAACAATAAAGTATTCTGAGACCAGATAAGTACTTTTAAACTAGCCCGCATTGAAGTAATTTCAGTTAGAAAACATTTAAAATAGTTCGAACATCTTAAGATCGGGTAAGCACTTCTAAACTATACTTCTTTCAGCATATTCTAGAGGAAAACACATATGATAATCACAAAGAGCAATCTAGATCAGGCACGTGACTTTAAACCAACCTGCTTTAATATACTCTAAATAAAAACAAAGAAAATACTCATTTTGAAGAAAAATCTAGATCAGGCAAGTACTTTTAAACCAACCTACTTTAATATACTCTTCAAAGGGAACGTTCGAATGAAGAAAACATAGAAAATAAAGCTTTCAGTAAGAGTAGGGTACTATTGAGAGTAAATTCTAGCTCTATGTTTGCTGCTCTTTACCAGAGAAAGTGGACAGAGTGAAAAAATTAAAGAAAATAACAATTGACAGTGAGGAACACATCACCATTGACATAAATCAGGATCCCATAAATCAACAGCTTGCATTTGATGTTCAAACCAGTTACAATCAGCAAGCTTGGTGGGTCTCTACAACTTCAAACTTCTCATCTCAGCTTATGTATCTTCAAGTTGCACATAGGGCATCAATAGCTTCAGAAACAATTACATGCATTTAGATGTCCAGAGACCAACATTTTCTCATCTTATACAGAAGTATTTATAGAAGAATGAGGGGGTGGGAGGATTTCCCAGGGGTCAAGTATCATTAATTATGTAATCAGTGCAATTTCTGGCCTTTGGGAACTAGGCAAGGCATAATGCGGGAATGTAATCATTTATAATTCTCCTTCATAACTATGTTTCTGCCTTTTGAGGCCTAATGATTGAAAAGAATCCACTTCTGGGTTGTTCTTAATCTTTAAAAATAGTTTTGCCGACAATTTAGGGATAAGATCTTTGATTTGCATTAATTGTTCAGTTGTCTTTAAGCAACACCTCTTGTTCTGGTAGTGATTAAAACTTCTTTGATTCCTGTGAAACTGCAGGTGTCTATAGGAGTTGGAGAGAGTTCAATTGGCCTCAGCTTGTGGCAGTGGAGGCTTTCTCGGCTCGACAAATGTCTTCGTATTCTCCTAAAACACCTTTAATTTACTTGAGATCTGTGTTTTAGGTCTTCAATCTCCTTTTCTAGTTTGTTCTGTCTTCGATACTGATACTCTCTGACTGGTGCTTGATTAACTGTGTTTTTTGGTGCGCAGGGTTGTACAGGGATCGAATGGCATCAATTCCTCGTGAATCATTGATAAAACGTGAATTTTAAACCCTGCGAATGATTTCTCTGGTGAATCGAAGGCGGGAGGATTATCACCCTCAGCCTGTGAATTTTCTTCAGCATGGCGGAAAAACCATTAAATCCTGCAAAAATACAAACAAATGTTATAAAATCCTGCATGTGTAGATTTACTGCTTCAGAAGGCACGTGGAGGGAGCATGGTCATTGGATGGCATCATCCAATGGTCGAGATTGATTAGAGGAATTCAAAGGGAAGGCGGAAGAATAATTTAAATCTGAGCCGTCGATTGTGCAAAGATCGACGGTCGGGAGTGAGGGCAGAAATTCAAAGCGAAGGAATCAGGGCAACGAATTGTGGGCCGTCGATCTACAGATCAGATCGATGGTGGAGATGCTTTAATGACCACGTTGTATCCTGGTTAACTATCGGGCTTCTTTGGCAAGTGATCACCATCCGATGAGCGGCCTCAGATCGGACGGAGCACATCAATATCGTGCCCACTCCACGTCTGAACTTTAATGCGCGATGAATGGCGGTTTTGTGAATAGTGGCGAGGCCACGTGTCAGCTGGTGTATGGAATCATTGCAAAATGAGAAAAAACTTCCCCGCTTTCAAAAGCGGTGCGATGGATACCGCGTGGTTTTGCGACGGTGAGTGGATGGCGGGGACCACCGGGCGATGGATTGCGCGTCGTCGATCTGTGGATCAGATCAATGGTGGAGATTGACTGAAAAATTGCACCGATGGAAAGTTTATAATATAATAAAAACCGATAAATTTATATAGATGAAGGTTCAAAATATTAACTTACAATGCGGCTTGGCGCCCGACTGTGGGGCCTTGGGTTATATGGAGAGTCATGTGACCGGGGGTTAAAGAGGAGGGGCTAATCGCCATCGGACAACGTGATAAGCACTTAGAAGGCTAGCGCTTGGTTCTAGCACCAAGGCGTATGGAGCCAACAACTAAAGACTTAGCCAAGGGGGTTTAAACCTTTACACCAAAATATGTATTTTCGTATGAAGTTTTCAATGTTTTTCAAGGGTTAGTTCTGAGAGTTTCAACATAGTTACAATGGAGTTTTAAACTATGCAAGGTGGATTTTTATGAAGGAGGAAATGGAACAAAGGAAATATGAGGAATTTTATGCAGAAAGAGGAAGCAAAATGAAGGTTAGTTCTAAGATGGAAGGAAAAGGAAAATGGATTTTTTGCAGCAATCTTTCTCTTTGAAATCAACAGTATTTTCTGGGCTCTGAAATGGGAACATTAATGAAAAAATTCAAAACAAAGGAGATGATGTCTTCAAGAGGCTTCAAGGGATAACATTTGTGCATAAAAGTTGTTTCTTGAAGGCTCCAACAATTTTTTGGCCACCTTTTGATAGAAAAATTTTTATAGGTGGCCAACAGTGGCTCCACTTGGGGATGGTGCCTTCCTGAAGGCTCCAACAATTTTTTGGCCACCTTTTGATAGAAAAAATTTTATAGGTGGCCAACAATGGCTCCACTTGGGGATGGTGCCTTCCTGAAGGCATCAAGAACTTCAGACTTGCATTCTCTAGGATGCTGACCTATGCCTTATCCATTGGGTTGCCTTCTTTGCTAGAATGATCTTACTCTACTCTGAAAACATGTTAGCATCCATGAAAAATAATGGATCTTCATCCAACAAGATTTCTACCTACCCAATCCTACGGATCTAACATTTTTTCTTCATTAGAGTGCACTTGGATTGGCAAACTCTGTTACAACATTTTATTATTATTTTTTTGAAAATAGGAAATCTGATCTATTTCTACTCCTTATTTCTCCATGAACTCAGATTAAACAGTTGAGTCCATATGATTCTCTACCTAATCTACTAATATGTTAGGATTAAACATTCTAACAGATTTTATTCTCTAAATTCTACAAAAAAAAATTAAAAACAGTCAAGTCAAGATTAAGTTGTATGACTTGTTGTGATCTATGGCATAAAAACAAGTTGCAGATAGACATTTATTTTGCAGAAAATTTAAAGAAAAAATGGAAGGCTTCAGATCTAACAGTTCAAGTACTTCCTTCATATTTTTACACCTCTATTTTTTTTTATTTTTTTTTTAGCGGTCTTTCCTTTGTCAACTAGTTCATATTTTGAGTTGATTAGAACTAGTTATTCACCTTCTTTCTTGACTCAAGAAATAAACAGATTTGAGTCATTTCTCATGGAAACTTAGGTTCAGGTTTTGAGCATGTTTGAACCTTTCATTTCTAACCTAATCTATCTACTGATAAGCCAAGATTAAACAGTTTGGCAAATCGAATTCACTATCCTATCAGCAATAAATTTAAAACTAATTAGTCAAGATTAGGTTGTTTGACTAATTCGAAGTGTGTTTTTCAGGAGTGGCATTTGAGCTTGCACACTTTCAGATTTGTTTCTCTTTTTTGGTATGGGGCTATACCTTTATTGTTTTTTACAATCTTCCCTCTTTTCTATCTTTTATTGTTTTTGTATTATTTCTTTATAAAACTGAACAAAGCAATGTTATTTACCATGGAAATGAAAGCTTTTAAAATTGAACTTAGTAGTAGTAATGCTTGAGCATCTTGCCATTGACAGGACCCCCAAACAGATTTGTGCCATCTAACTCTTGCAGAAAAAAGGCGTTTGGACCAATGGTGGACTGAATCATGTAAGGACCTTGCCACAAACTGTCAAATTTACCATGTTTACCCTTATATTCTCTTTTCGAGTCCCACTTGAGTACCTTCTCTCCAATTTTGAAGTCACAAGATTTTGTTCTCTTGTCAAACAACTTATTTATATTCTCTTGCACCTTTTGAGCTCTATTGTAGACTTCTTCCCTTGTCTGTTGGAGATGTATAGTCTGATTGATCCTCCTTACCATACCGTCTTCTTCTGACTGTATTTCTTGGATCAATTTTATCACTGGTACACCCAGGCTGGTAGGAAACACTACATCTAATCCATAAACAAGTTGGTAAGGGGACATTCCAATGGACTTCTTTGTGGTCAATCTGTCTGCCCACAAAGCATGCACCAACTTGTTATTCCATGATTTTTTATTTTCTTTAAGTAACTTCTTGATGATGGTCACCAAAATTTTATTTGATGATTCTGCTATCCCATTACCTTGAGGGTAGTAAGCAGTAGAATGACCAAGTGTAATCTGATACCTGTGAAAAAAATCAATCTTCTTTCTGGAACCAAAAGCAGCAGCATTATCAGTAATAATATTCCTAGGACAGCCAAATCTAGACAGGATATGATCTTCAAGAAATTTTATAATGACAGAATCTGTGGCATTCCTAGAAGGTATGGCCTCTATCCATTTGGTGTAGTCAGTGGCTGTGAGAATCCATTTGTGTTGGGCAGATGAAGCAGGATGGATTTCTCCTATGAAATCTAGGCCCCATTGTTGAAAAGGAGCTTCAACAGTGATAGGTTGTAATGGTAAAGGGAGGAGTTTTGTTTTGCCTTCAAAAATTTGGCATTTGTGATAGGAAACTATCATTTTATGGACATCTTGAAAGAGGGTGGGCCAGTAATAGCCAGCTCTAAGGATTTTATTGGCTGTGGTTTTCCAGTAGAGATGACCTCCACATTCTCCTTCATGGAATTCATGCTTGATATTCTCTGCATCAACTTCAGGCAAACATTTAAGCAATAAACCATTAGCATTTTTCCAATATAAACCTTCATTTGAAATGCAATAGTTCCTAGCTTTCAACTTTAAAAACCTTGCCTTTGTTTTTGATAAATCAAGAGGAGCATTAAGATTTGTAAGCACATACAAGATGTCAGTGTACCAAGTTGAGCTTTGAAACCGCTCTTCGATAGTGGGAGCAAGTAATTCTTCCTGTTCATCCAAAGCATCTACCATGTTAATGTCAAGGGCTTGTAGATTATATTCAACCATTAATTGAGCTAAGCCTTGACCTTTAATGAGTTTTGTGGGTTTGATTTCCAAATCATACTCTAATATTGCGGAAATCCATTTGCCCCTCTTTCCATCTGGGTCTTGTGACAAGATGTCTTTTACCACTATATTAGGCACATAGGCAATGATGTGGGAATGTAGAATATACACCCTGAAGTCCTTTAAGGACTTTACCAAAGCATAGGCCTGTTTTTCCATTATGTTATATTTCAAGGGTGCATCCCTTAAAGCCTTGCTGAAAAAAGCAATAGGTTGTTCCTGTCCCTCTAGATTTTTCTGCAATAGGACTGCAGCCACAGTATGTTTTGAGGCAAAGGAAAAAATAATGAAATCCTTTGAAAAGTCAGGGTTGATCAAGACAGGTTCCCAGGTGAGTGCATGTTTTACCAATTCAAATGATCTTTTGGCTTCTACAGTCCAATTCACTCATACTTCTTTCTTGAGCATATTAGTCATGTTTCTAAGGAGCTCTACTAAGTTGGGAATAAACCTCCTCAAGAAGTTAATATTTCCAATAAAGGACTGTAATTCTTTTATGTTCCTTGGTTGGCTAATCTGTAGTATTCCCTCAACTCTTTTTGGATCTATTTTAATCCCCTTTTCCGATATAATATGGCCAAGGAGTTTACCTTATTGAAGGCCAAACACTGTCTTTTTGGGATTTAAAGATAATCCAAACCTTCTGCACTTTTTCAGGACCTTTCTTAGATGTTTAAAGTGCTCTTAATCTGTTTTGGAATAAAATTTTATGTCATCAAGGTAAATTACAATGAAGTGCCCTATCTCCTCTGAAAATGCAATGTCCATGGCCCTTTGGAAAGTGGCCCCAGCATTCATTAATCCAAAAGGCATTTTAACATACATGAAAGTGCCCCAAGGAGTGGTGAAAGTTGTCTTGAGTTGGTCTTCTGGGAGTACTAAAACTTGGTTATACCCTGAAAAACCATCTAACAGAGAAATCCTCTTTGAACCAACTACCCTTTGTAGGATGTGTTCCATTTTGGGTAAAGGGTAATTTTCTTTTAGGGCGGCTCTGTTAAGGTTTCTGAAATCAATGCACAATCTGATTTCTCCTGTCTTTTTCCTCACAACTACAAGGTTAAAAACCCAATCTAGAAACCTCACAGGCACTATGATTCCTGCCTCATACATTTTCTTGATTTCCTTTTCTACTAGAGGCAGTTGTATTGGATTAATTCGACGCAGTTTTTGCCTAAAGGGTTTTTGGTTTTCTTTCAATGGGATCTTGTGCTGGATGATTTCTATATTGTAGGCCTTTAAGTCTTCATAGCTCCAGGAAAACACATCAACAAACTCTTTAAATAGGTCGATGTATTTCTTTTTCATGTCTGCTGGCAAGGACCTAGCTAATTTAATCATTTTAGGGTTATCCTCTGTGCCTATGTTGCATTCCTCGACATCAGACTCTATGTATTATACAATGTGTTTCTTTGCTATGTCGTTAAAATCAAACAAGTCTTCTAAAGGTGCTAACCCCCTAGGTATGTTCTTGTCTTTTGACGACAATACCTCTATGTCTTCATTTTCTACGTCCTCATACTCTTCAGTATGAGTTCCAAGTTTTTTAGTTAACATGTTGATTTTTATGGAACCGGATAGTTTATCTCCCTCAGGTGACTCTTTGTTGAGGCAATTTTCGTCGGATTTA
Source organism: Pinus albicaulis (assembly GCA_034641835.2). Classification (NCBI taxonomy): domain Eukaryota; kingdom Viridiplantae; phylum Streptophyta; class Pinopsida; order Pinales; family Pinaceae; genus Pinus; species Pinus albicaulis. Next base: position 677,445,250 of record CM076577.1, read on the forward strand.
GAATGTGAATCAGATAACTCAAATTTGTTCCTGCCAAGCAATAAATTCTCTATCTTCTTGTCACCCTCAAAGACCTGCCAATATTTTTCATTATCTGGCACTGCAGGTCTACATTTTGTTTGAATGATGATCTGTTTAGCACCAGGTGATTCTTGACATGAACTAGCAGCGCAGGCCAGCCTGTTTGCAATTATGTTTTGACTCCTTGGGACAAACACGAGCTCATATTTTGTAAACGTGTTCAGGAAATCTATGGCATTATTTCGGTATACCCTTAGTCTAGGATGCTTAACAGCATACTCTCGATTTAGTTGTTTGATGACTAATTCTGAGTCTCCATAAACAATTATCTCCTTGGCTCCCAGTTCTTTCAATAGACGCAATCCTAGAATGAGAGCCTCACACTCTGTGATGTTGTTAGTGCATTTGAAATCTAGCCTGAAAGCATGGCTTTCGGAGTAATTGTTTTCAGTTTCGACCAACCATACCCTAGCTCCCGCACTCTTTTTAGTGCAAGACTCGTCAAATTTCATGCACCATAAGGGATTGCTTGTAGGGCTAACATCGTTTTCATCCCTATTGCCTTGTTCATCATTATTTTATATTCTGGGATCCGCAACATGTTGTGCTGGGTCTTATTCCTCAGGATTTTCATGGAGTTGAGTGTGAGGGGTAGTCTGTTATTTGCCATCTTGGCTTTGTTCACTCTGGTTTGTTGTTTCAACGCATTTTTCAGAAGTTTCTCTGTCATTTTCTTCCATATCTAGAACTACCATCATTTCTAGATTAGGGGCCTCTAACTGGTTATCTAAGTTGTTGTGTTCTGGCTCTGACTCCTTTGTGAATTCATTATTGTAAAAGATAAAAGAATCTAGGTCTGTATGGATAGAATAAATGGGGGAATTTTTAGGCTTTTCTGAGCTACTGACCATGAATCTCATGTGTGCCTCTCTATATAGTCTTCTAAGCTGGCTAAAGACAAGGAAAGTGGCATATGTCCCATCCATCTGTATGGTACCTTGCAGCTTGGCACCCCATGATCTTGACAACAACATGCCATACTTAGGAGGCACATCAGCCACCACAACATCCATCACCATGCACTTGGCTGGGATTTGGGTCAAAATCACACAAAGGTCTTTGATTAGGCCAAGGCACTTCACTCTGCTAGAATCAAAAGAATATAAATCCTTGTAAGGTCTAGTTATTTCTAGTCCTAGCCTTTCCATTATCACCTTTGGCATAAGGTTGTGCATAGCATTATGCAGGATTTTGTCATGAACATTCAAACTCACATAAAAGGGAGGAACGGGTCCCTCTTGATATATACCTTCAATCTTAGGACCAAAAATGAGCTCTGGCTGGTCATCATTAAGACTGATTATGTCATTATTATCCTCAATATTTAAAGCCTTCAAAATTTTGGTCCTATATACATTCTGGGCAGCCAACTCAGTCAGGGGAACCGAGATTCTGATCTTTGAAATTTCCTGCTCTAGGCTGAAAGGAATTTGTTTCTTTGAAGAACTTGTCTCAGCCTTACTATCTACCAATCTATCAGCAACATCAGCTTGCTGATTTTTTCTATTCGTATTTGACAAAATGGTCTTAATAGGAGTACTAGCTGAAGTGGTAGTACTACTAATGTTCTCACTCCGTTTTTCATTGTTTTGAGTGCCTTTCTCTCTACCTTTATCAGAATTCACAGCCACTGTTTTATCCTTTTGTTTGAAAATTTTAGGCTTGGTTGTAGTGTTGTTTTGTGACGATTTGTCAGAGGTTTTGGTGTTGGGAGTTTGTTGACTGGTTTTTCTTCTAAGGTCATATTCTTTTTGAGACTCTATGATGACATTTTCCATGTCTTGAAAATAACTTTCATCATCATCTCTGTTGTCATCATAAGGGGTATGAAGACCTTGTTTTCTATCATAATGAATGTCAAAGTCATCATTATCTACCCCCAGCATGTTGATATCATATTCCTCTGTTATCTCATTTGTTTCCTCAACCTCAGTTATATAGTTTTGATCAAAGGGAGGAGTGATCTGTTGATCATCTTCCCTAGGTCTGTTTGGAGGTTGGTTCCTTCTAAAATTCTAATTCTGGTTCTGGTTTTTGTTTTGAGGAGCAGTTTGGTTTTGACTGGCTTGTGCCCTCTCAAGGATGCTCATTTTCTTCATCATTTCCTCCATCATTCTCTCCATTTTTGAGTTGGAAGTAGAGGGTGTAGATTCCTCTCTAAAGGACACTCTCTTTTCATTTTTCATTCTCGCTCTCTTCTATATCAAGTTTACTTCTACATCAAGAGAACCTTTTTTCATTTCTTCAAGAGTTGCAGGATCTCTCTCTCTCAGCTAATCGGCCATCTCAGGGTCAAAACCTTCAGGAAATTTGTTTAAATTTGAGCCTTGTGGAGGTTTTATATCTGGGGAAAGTGCATTATATACACTATTAAATCTGGTACAATAAGCTTGTACATTTTCCCCCATGTCTCTATGGAGGTTCTTGTAATCCGAAAGGACTTGGAGAGGGTTTTTCTTTACTTCCCATTTGTTTAATAATGTCTTACGAAAGGCTTGGAGATCATTGATACTATGAGGGGTTAAGCCTTTAAACCATTTTCTGACTTCCCCTCCTAAGCTTTGAGCAAATAATCTAAGCTTGACAGAATCATCATCAATTTCATTTCAGTCAAAGCAGTCATTCATTTTATCCATATGTTGTGATGCAGTTGTAGCATTGATAGCATCATATAATGGAATTTTGGAATGATAGTTCTGCGGAAGATTGACTAATGGTACAGGAAGGACTAAGGGAGCATACCATGCTACCATGATATGTGGTGGAGGTGGATTTACAAGAGGTGGATTGACAGGAAGGAAAGTGGGTTGAAGTGGAGTGGTTTGAACAGTGGATGTAGGGTGAGTAGAAATGGATGGACCAGGAATAGATTGTTGAGCTGATCTCGGATGAGAGACACCTAAGTTGGGAAGGAAATGTGAATCAGGAGGTGTTGTTTCTCTGCTACCAGGATGTTCACTTGTTTCAGGAGATGAAAGTGAAGACTCAGAATCTAACTGATTTAAATCATCAAGAGACCTAGTTCTAAAGGGATTGACTAAGTCAACTTGTGATTTTTGTAGAGCTGAAAGATTTTCAGGAACTGAATTAGCTCTTAAGGGTGATCTGAAAACAGTTGATAATTTAATTCTAGGAGACCTCCTAAGGATACTTTCTGGATTTTCAACTATCTCAGGTGGATCAGGGTCAGGATAGGCTCTAGTGTGTGTCTTTCTAGAAGCCACTATGCTGTGTTTTTTAGACCTAACTAAACAAGAAAAGTGTTAACCAGATATGACAATCTATGAGCGGTTTAACTGATATTTTGCTAAGAGAACTTTAATCCTAAAGCCCTCTTACTGAGTTTGAATGGTTTTATAATGATTACGGCTCCTCCCAGTGGAGTCTTAAGGTCTGCAGGGTTGTGGAGTCACCAAGTGGAATTTTTTAGCTCTTTTGGAGGTAAAAGGTGTTATGGTCCACTACCATGTTTTATTGAATATCAATGTGAACTATTTTTGGATTTTTTAAGTTATAGTGGTTGTTAAGAATATGCTAACTCTGTTTCAAAACTTAGCTATGGTTATGAGACAAAGACAGTCTACTCTTATGGCTAAGCTAGCTGATTTTTCAAGGTTAGATAAAGTCTTATGAGAATCCTAGGGTTTGCCTAGTTTTTCACTGACTCAAACAAGTTTCATCATGATTACCATTCTTTGGTAGTGCTTGAAAAGGCTACTTTCTACTCACAAGGTTTTATGAAGCTTTTAAGGGAACCTAAGGTGAAATTTCAATTGAGTTCCCCGGTGGAGTCGCCATTATGTTGGGATTCCTATGTTTTGGCCATTGACAAAAACCAAAAGATAAGACAACATCAAACCACTTTTGGATTCAAGGATCTAGCCCTCCTGAATCCGGAGAGGGATCTCTCTATGAATGAGTTTAAAGATGTGATCTTTAAAGCCTTAAAGGTGATTTTAGGCTAGTTATGAAGATCATGGGTTTTGTTTGTTTGTTTTTGGTTGGACAAAGACATGATGAAGGTAAGGGCAATTCAAAGTAAAGGGTGAAGATGTCTGCAAGTGAAGGAATGATTTGGCTGACATAAAAGGAAAAGATAGTTATAACCCATTGGGCTATGGAGTCATAGGAGGATTTTAACTGAACAACAAGTTTCAAGAAGGATCAATGGGGAAAGTCACTTATGTCAAAGGGTCTCTTAAGTTGATTTTATGGAATGAAACAGATAGGAAATAGAGAGAAAAACAAATTAAGAACAATGAACAGCCTAATATCAAGCAAGTATTTTCAAACTATCTTGCTTCGGCATGTGCTTAAGGAAAAACAATAAAGTATTCTAAGATCAGGTAAGTACTTTTAAACTAGCCTGCATTGAATTACTTTCAGTTAGAAAACATTTAAAAACAGTTCGAACAGCTTAAGATCAGGTAAGCACTTCTAAACTATACTGCTTTCAACATATTCTAGAGGAAAACACATATGATAATCAAAAAGAGCAATCTAGATCAGGCAAGTGCCTTTAAACCAACCTTCTTTAATATACTCTAAAGGAAAACACAGAAAATACTCATTTTGAAGAGAAATCTAGATCAGGCAAGTGCTTTTAAACCAACCTGCTTTAATATACTCTTCAAAGGGAATGTTTGAATGAAGAAAACATAGAAAATAAAGCTTTTAGTAAGAGTAGGGTACTGTTGAGAGTAAATCCTAGTTCTATGTTTGCTGCTCTTTACCAGAGAAAGTGGATAGAGTGAAAACATTAAAGAAAATAACAATTGACAGTGAGGAACACATCACCATTGACATAAATCAGGATCCCATAAATCAACAGCTTGTATTTGATGTTCAAACCAGTTACAATCAGCAAGCCTGGTGGGTCTCTACAACTTCAAACTTCTCATATCAGCTTATGTATCTTCAAGTTGCACACAGGGCATCAATAGCTTCAAAAACAATTACATGCATTCATATGTCCAGAGACCAAAATTTTCTCATCTTCTACAGAAGTATTTATAGAAGAATGAGGCGGTGGGAGGATTTTCCAGGGGTCAAGTATCATTAATTATGTAATCAGTGCAATTCCTGGCCTTTGGGAACCAGGAAAGGCATAATGCGGGAATGTAATCATTTCTAATTCTCCTTCATAACTCTGTTTCTGCCTTTCGAGGCCTAATGATGGAAAAGGATCCGCTTCTGGGCTGTTCTTAATCTTTAAAAATAGTTTTGCCGATAATTTAGGGATAAGATCTTTGATTTGCATTAATTGTTCAGCTGTCTTTAGGCAACACCTCTTGTTCTAGTAGTGATTAAAACTTCTTTGATTCCTGTGAAACTACAGGTGTCTATAGGATTTGGAGAGAGTTCGATTGGCCTCTGCTTGTGGTGGTGAAGGCTTTCTCGGCTCGACAGATGTCTTCGTCTTCTCCTAAAACACCTTTAATTTACTTAAGATCTATGTTTTAGGTCTTCAATCTCCTGTTTTGGTTCGTTCTGTCTTTGATACTGATACTCTCTGACTGGCGCTTGATTAACTGTGTTTTTTGGTGCGCAGGGTTGTACAGGGATCGAATGGCATCAATGCCTCGTGAATCATTGATAAAACATGAATTTTAAACCCTGCGAATGATTTCTCTGGTGAATCGAAGGCAGGAGGATCATCACCCTCAGCCTGTGAATTTTCTTCAGCATCGTGGAAAAACCATTAAATCCTGTAAAAATACAAAAAAATGTTATAAAATCCTTCATGTGTAGGTTTACTACTTTAGAAGGCACGTGGAGGGAGCATGGCAATTGGATGGTATCTTCCAACAGTCGAGATTGATCAGAGGAATTCAAAGGGAAGGCGGAAGAAGAATTTAAATCTGAGCCGTCGATCGCGCAAAGATCGACGGTCAGGAGCGAGGGCGGAAAGTCAAAGGGAAGGAATCAGGGCGATGAATTGTGGGCCGTCAATATGCAGATCAGATCGATAGCGGAGATTCTTTAATGACAGTGTTGTATCCTGGTCAACTGTCAAGCTTCTTTTGCGAGCGATCACCATCCAATGAGCGGCCTCAAATCAAACGGCACACATCAATATCGCGCCCACTCCACGTCCAAACTTTAATGCACGATGAACGGTGGTTTTTTGAATAGTGGCGAGGCCACGCGTCAGCCGGTGTATGGAATCGCTGCAAAATGAAAAAAAACCACCCCGGTCTCAAAAGCAGTGTGATGGATACCGCATGGTTTTGCGATGCTGAGTGGATGGCGGGGACCACCGGACGATGGATTGCGCGCCGTAGATCTGTGGATCAAATCGACGGTGGAGATTGACTGAAAAATTGCACCGGCGGAAAGTTTATAATATAATAAAAACTGATAAATTTATATAGATGAAGGTTCAAAATATTAACTTACAATGCGGCTTGGCGCAAGACTGCGGGGCCTTGGGTTATATGGAGAGTCATGTGACTGGGGGTTAAAGAGGAGGGGCTAATCGCCATCAGACAACGAGATAAGCACTTAGAAGGCTAGCGCTTGGTTCTAGCACCAAGGCATATGGAGCCAAAACAACTAAAGACTTAGCCCAAGGGCGTTTAAACCTTTACACCAAAATATGTATTTTCTTATGAAGTTTTCAATGTTTTTCAAGGGTTAGTTCTGAGAGTTTCGACATAGTTTATAATGGAGTTTTAAACTATGCAAGGTGGATTTTTATGAAGGAGGAAATGGAACAAAGGAAAGATGAGGAATTTTATGTAGAAAGAGGAAGCATAATGAATGTTAGTTCTGAGATGGAAGGAAAAGGAAAATGGATTTTTTGCAGTAGTCTTTCTCTTTGAAATCAGCAGTATTTTCTGGGCTCTGAAATGGGAACAGTAATGAACAAATTCAAAACAGAGGAGATGATGTCTTCAAGAGGCTTCAAGGGATAGAATTTGTGCGTAAAAATTGTTTCTTGAATGCTCCAACAATGTTTTGGCCACCTTTTGATAGAACAAATTTTATAGGTGGCCAACATAGACTTCTAAGGGAGTATTGTATGAGTAATGATGAACCCATACCTACAGTAAAACGTCATGGTGACAATTTTAGTGTAACATTCATTATCTCGCATTATTCTATAGCTTCAGCCCTCTTGACAACACAGTCACTTCCAGCAGTTGTGCATTTCAACAGCTGCAACTTGAGAGGAGGAGCTAGAACTCAAGCTTCCAGCTTGGGAATCGAGAGAAGGGGCCAGCCCTTCAAGCATTGAGCTGATTGAGTGTTACTACAGCTATTTTATCTTTCATTTCATGCCATATATCTGCATACCCAACAGTTATCTATTGTAAGCTCTAGGAGGGTGATTTTCAGAGGTGAGCCAATTCGGAAATCCTTTCTGGGTTATTCTGGGTTATTCTGTGTTTTCATCATAGAGACCTAATTCTAAATCTTGGCATTTTCTGAGCTCCAGAATAGCCTTATCTACACACCCCTTTTCAGCCATCAGTTACATTTCTGGTAGGGGCAGCGCGGTAGGGTCTCCAGCAAGGCAACAGTTACACAGTTTTCTCAGTGAGAGGACTTGAGGGTCACTCTAGCCATCTCTGTATGCTTGAGTGTTGATATTTTTTTAGCACTGTTGTACTTTTATTCCACCTCCTGATTAATCAAATGACTCAGTTGTTATGTCTATTTATGGTGTTTACAGTTTATTTCCATATTTATGTGGTTTCCATTTATTGTATTTTGTATTACTATATTTTCCTATTTTGGGATATTACAGTGGTATCAAAGCATGATCTTTGGCTCAGCTTGTGGGCACTAAATTTCATGACATCGGAAGAGGAAGCAGAAAAAAAGAGGTCTACAATGGCGGAGGGATTGATTTTTGCCGCACTTCTCTTCATATCTATGTAGGATCTCGCCATAGATTAAATAAATGAGAAGGGAAAGGTAAAGGGAAACCTCAAGAGGGTTTCAAAATGGGGAAGGTCCAAGCACTTCCTATCAGCAACATAAGCAACCAGCAGTGCAGAAAGTTCCACAACACTCTACTATGTCCACTTTTCTTGTAGAAGGAAATGAATGACATGGAGATGGAGGATATTTGGAGCATGATACTCTGAGTGATTATCTTGTAGAGTAAATATCTCAATATAGAGCATTCAAAGAGAATCTGACTCTCCAACAATTTTTCCAGATAAAAGAGAACTGGAGACCCCGCAACAGCAATAGAAGAAGAGAGAAAATACAGAATAGATTATTCCTTCCTACATTTGATGGTTCATCCACAAGCATGGAAAAAACTTGGATGAAGGAGTTAGATGATTTCTTCCAGCTACACCCAGTAGTGGAAAGGGAGGCCATTGATATTGCAGTGCTACACCTTGAGGGTGAAGCAAATGATTAGTGGTTCATCCATATGGAGCATGCAAGAGTGACTGCATATGCAGACTTCACTCAAAGGTTGGTAGAGAGGTTTGACAGAAGAAAACCGGAGGCAATTCCGATTGAGAAATTTTTTGACATTGATGAGGAAGTATATGAGGAGCAAAAGGAATATGTCAGCACTATTACTCTGAGAGAAGAGCAACTACCACCACCACCAGCTGCAGTAGAATTAATTTCATCAGTAGGAGGAGCATTTTCATATTTACAAGATGGTCCTGAACATTTGACATTGATATTTCCAGGCATGATTCGGGAGATGCATGAGGAAGAGAAAGCAGAGATTCACATTGGTGCAGTAGTAGAGGAGCATCCATCACCATCACCAGAAGTTGGGGAAGCAATTGCACCGGTTGGAGGAACACTTGTAGCTTTGCAATATGTTCCCAAGTATCAGCTGATCCAAGGTTTGCAAAAATTTCCACCCCATATTATTCCAACACCTCAGATTGAGATTTGTGGGGCCATGCCATCAAGGAAATTGCATGACCAAGGGTTAGATCACCTTGTTGATTTGGAGCAGTAGACTATCACTCCGTAGAGGACCCTTGAATTGTTCAAGGAGGATATGTATAGTTATCCCAATTTTACATTTTTGAGCTACACACAACACTTTTTGTTGGAGTGTGGAATTTCGGAGGATGGGATTAGCATAGGCCTAATGCATGGAAGCTATAAAATAACTTTCGAGAACCAGAGGTCACTGTCGCATGAGTTTTCTTATTCTATTTATGACAAAGAGATATTGGCCATTATGCATGTATTGGTCAAATTCCAGCAGTTTTTTATTAGCAGTAGATTTTGGGTGAAGACCAACCACCATAGTCTCTGGCATATTTCTTAGAGGGAGCAGTAGCTGCAAAAGAGATAGAAATGGTGGATCAGTACAATGCAGGACTATGATTTTAGCATTTTGTATGGAGAGGGCCATGTGGCAGCAGATGCACTATCATGGAGATAAGAATCATCGTCACTGAGGAGCAGTGATGATTTGGGGGCCCAATTATTCCTTGAGAATTCTGATGACCGCTTCGCTTATGAAGCATTGGATGGGAAAATGGTAATGGTAGACATTATGTGATGGATAACATCTTCCATTATCAGGATAGAGCCTTCTTGATGATCATCTCACAACTCAAAGAGAACTTTCTACATATAGCACATTCAGAACCTCATAGGTTCTACCAGGCCATTGATGAGAGGTTCTCGTGGAGAGGCCTCATGAAGGATGCACTTCGACATATCATGAAGTGAAAATATTGTTATCAAATTATGGAGGATGGTATCGTCAACATTTAACCACTGTCTAGTTTTCTCCATTGGGTGGATACCGAGTTAGTGCATGATATGAGTCATCATCCATAGTTGGATGGATGGATGGAGATGATGAGAAAGTGGTTGAAAAGCTACTTGCAGATCTATGACACGGGGTAGCAGGAAGCATGGCCGCGTTGGATTCTCTTGGGTGAGTATGGTTACCACCCGACATTTCACATTTGTATGATCCATGCTTTGCATAGTACTAGTGTGATGCAGCAGCAGGAGGCATGGCTGCGTTGGTTACTTTTGAGAGAGTTTGGCCATCACATGACATATCACATGTAAATGGGTGTATTATTGTTTGGTACTTTGCATGAAACTCATATGATGTGGCAACTGGAAGCCTGATTATGTTGGTCTGGTGTGATATTCTTCATTTCAACCAGTATATCATTGCTTCATGTTTCCATTATGATGATGTGGGGTGGAAGTAAGAGTCCTTGTTGCTCTGGTTACTCTTGGGATAATATGGATTGACATTCTCCCATATATTGCATGATGATGATGAGGGATGGAAACATGAGGCCTTGTTGCATTGGCTTATGTTAGGAGAGTATGGCCACCATACTTGGTATGATGATGAGGTGGAATTGCAGCAAGAGGCATTTCTAGAGTGGCTGCTATTGGGAGAGTATGGTTTGACATTTCACATTTCAACCCATATGTCTTTATTTCCTACTTTTCACAGTGTTGAGATGATGCTTAGATAAAGTAGGGCCAACATGGCCAAGGATTGGAGCATGGAGAGACACAACCTATTCCACTTGGGGAAGGAACCACTACATGGGTTGGAGGGATAGTTTATGAGTTGGGACTTTCCACTTGGGGAAGGAACTGCTACACTTCATATATCTCATGCAGAGAAGAGGCTCTTAGACAACAAAGGGTTGCCACTTGGGGACTCATTGATGAAGAGAGGCATATAGCTACATAGTTGGAGGCCATTCTAGACATTCTAGAGAGGCAGCTATGGAGTTGGGCATTCAAAACACATTGGAGCAGATGGGGAAACCTTCCATATGAGGATGCCACTTGGGAGGGAGATGGATTTATGCAGCATCTACTTTTGTAGTTTCTTGAGGAAAAGCAACATTTTGGTGGGGAGAACCGTAATATTCCAAATTTTCCATCTATTAATTGGAATATTAGAGTTCTTACTTTTCTTATTTAGTTAAGTAAATAAAAGGGTGGAGGGACCCATAAACCCAATAGATGAATAAAATCCACTTATGTTGTGTGAATGTGGGTTAGTTAGGTGGTGGATCAACATTATGGAGTAATGGAAAGGCTTATTGATAAAGGAAGAGTGGATATCATAGAGAAATAATGAGGAAGATGATGGAAATAGTGGAGGAACAAATGTAAGATCATGGATAAATAATGATGAAGTGATGGAAGAAGTAGTGCATTAAATGCAAACATGACAGAGGGAGTGCAGAGTAATTGAAAATATGATGGAAATCATGGAAGAAAGCACAGTCCTTTTGGAGGCCAGTGGCCACATGTGCAGCGTAGTAATGAGGTGGGCCAAGGCTAGGTAAGGCTCACAAGCATAAAAGGAAGGTGAGGACGGCCATAGAATGCATTCTATATTTTGATATTGTATTTTCGTTAACGAAATTTCTTTGTATGCTTCAGTTGTTTAGCTAACTCTGTTGTGTTGTTTAGCACATGGGGGTCTCTGAGCAGAGATCCCACCCTTATCCACGGGGTATTTCAAGTGCCTACTCTGGAAAGGTTTCTTTGAGAAGCCATTCATCATTTGGAAATTGTGCCACATTCAACCCCTCTCTTCAGCACTCAGCTTCAGGAATTACACATTCCTGCCTTAGGGTTTGAGAGGAGGAAGGTAATTCGCAGTATTTCATCTGGGAAACCTGTCAAGGGATCAACCCTTCACCTTGTGCATCCATTTTAGTCTTCCGAGAGAAAAATTGCTACATCGGCATCAGGCCATCATTCTACTCCCCTATGCAGCAGCAGTTCCTTCAGGAATTACGCATTCCAGCAGTGTAGTTTCAGAGGAGGGAGGAAGTTCAAAGTAGCTTGGTTTGGAATCCTGTGAGGGATCATCCCCTCACTTTGGTGAGACAATTTCCATTAGTTTTTAGTTGTATTGAATTATATAGTATTAGGCTACATCTTCAGCCCTCTTGACAGTGCAGTCACTTCCAGCAGTTGTGCAGTTCAGCAGCTGCAACTTGAGAGGAGGAGCTAGAACTCAAGCTTCCAACTTGGGAATCAAGAGAAGGGACCAACCATTAAAGAATTGAGTTGATTGAGTGTTACTGCATCTTTTTTATCTTTCATTTCATGCCATAGATCTGCATACCCAACAATTATGTATTGCAAGCCCTAGGAGGGTGATTTTCTGAGGTGAGCCAATCTGAAAATCCTATCTGGGTTATTCTGGGTTTTCATCATAGAATTTGGATTCCAAATCCCAGAATTTTCTGAGCTCCAGAATAGCCTTATCTATGCACCCCTTTTCTGAGCCAACAATTACATTTCCAGCATTTCCAATAGGGGCAGCACAGTATGGTCTCCAACAGGGCTATAGTTACTCAGTGTTCTCAGTGAGAGGAATTGAGGGTCATTCTATCCATCTCTGTCGGCTTGAGTGTTGGTATTTTTTTAGCATTGTTGTACTTGTATTCCACCTCCTGATTAATAAAATGACTCAGATGTTCTGTTTATTTTTATGGTTTTTACAGTTTATTTCCATATTTTTGTAGTTTCCAGTTATTGTGTTTTGTATTACTATATTTTTCTATTTTGGGATATTACAGAAGATTGCCCAATGTTATGAATTAGTGGATTTATAATATTTGGTGACCATCATAAAAGGTAATTTACGTTACCTTAGTATTTCCATGAATGGGATTTCTTCACCTGTCTATATGAACTTAATGAAGGAAATGATCTCATCTTCCTAAGCAACCCATGCTTTACAAGTCCATGGATAAATCATTTGAATCATTGGATTTTGGATTTTGATACCAAGTTTGATTTTCCCTTTGTAGTCCAAGTGTGAGTATGATTTCCTCATTTTCCTCACCATTATTGGAATGATGAATGTTTGAAATCCATAAGAACTACTCTAGGGAGATACACTGTCAACTTGGACCTAAATTTGGCATGTGTGTCTTCTAATATAATTTGTATTGATGTAGATCTATAGAAGGGATTCCAAAAGAAATAACCTACCTTTGGATAGTTAGACCCATCTACAAAAAATAGGCCATGAATAGCTCCCCTTTAAGTGAAATTATTGCCTTGAATATGGCCACTTCACCAAAGATTGCAAAATATCCTTCTCTCCCCGACCTTCTTAAGTTGCAACAAGTTAAAAAATTCCATCGAAAATAAATAATTGACCTCAAGAAAGCCTCATGTTATGAAAGGAAACACCCCATTGGATTTAGATTAAGTCTTTGTTCTTTCACCTTTATACTTTGAGGATCCTTAGTCTTCTCTCGCACCATAACCATCTCATATTCTTCCCTTCATCTATAATGGCTCTAATCCCCCTTACTATAGACTATTGTCTCTATGGTATGTCCATTTTTTTTAATTCTAAAATTTCCTCTTTTTATTAGATTGATCCCTCTTTCAGCTTCTTGATAGACTTCTTATGACTTATTGTTTCTCTAGAAAAATATAAATCCTGCCAAAAGTGAAATTCAGTCTAGGAAAAATGCCTTACAAAAAGAAGAGGAGGAATAAGATAAAAAAATAACCTATAGGTAGGAAAAATAACAAATAAATAAGAGAAGAAACAACAAATAATGGTGAAATACTTGGATCCCAACTAGTGTTATAGATTTCCTTTACTAATGGATCTAAAACTCCATCAAGTAAAAAATGTAAGTGTTATCCCAATATTATAGGGGAATGGAATTGACACAAAAAAAGAATTAATGAGAGCTTTGAAACACTCATAATGTCTAGATATCATTCTTCTCTAGGAAACAAAAAGTAGAAGGAACTATTATGATGGATTTGAAAATAATACATTGGAAGAGTAGAAATAGAATCACAATTAGTGCAATATCGGCCTTCATAGGAATTTCACACTTTAGGACCTATTAGTCATTAATTCTATTCAAAGTTACACATCTAAACATTGAATATACACATTGTTGGGAAAAATACTGAGAGGGGGGGCTGAATTAGTATTTTCAATAATCACAATATTTTTTTTTTCTCTTTAATGATTTCTATACGCGACTTTGATTAGCCTAACTAGCGTATGTACGCGGATATCCAAATAGAAACTAGCGTATACTCAGATAACTTTAATGTTTATACAAACATTTAGAATCATTCTTTAACCCAGATCATCAGTTATGCATCAGATAGTTAAGCAGTGAATATGAGCAGTAATAACAGAATAAATCATCACACAAAAGCATCAGACATGAACACCAATATTTAAGGTGGAAACCCAATTCGGGATAAAACCACCGTTGTTGTCATCTATGTCTTCAATAATTATTATATAGAAAAATTCTTTACAATGTTGTACTAATGCAGACTCATATCAGTACGCATGCATCTACCTGCTGAAGGCTGCAACCTTCTCTCGTTCTCCAGCTGCTACTGGAAGGGAGCTCCAACCCCCTAATCTCATTTACCAACCTCTACTGGAAGGGATCTACAAGCCCCTGATCAGAACACCAACTTCTACTGGCAGGAAGATCCTACTTCCATACTGAAGGCTTCAACCCTCAGATCCATTGCACACCACATTTCATAAATTTTCATACTGGATCCAACAACTTCAACACAACTAAACATAAAATTTAACACCAATAGACTTAACCAAAACTTCAAACAGATTAGTGAGATCACTGTAACCAGAACACAGTAATAAACCTAGATTTTAGAATTAACATGCAGAATCAATCTCAACCCTGATCATTCATTATCTTAAAATGCATATGCTACTTCACTTTACTGAACCTGCGTGTATATGCACTTTCCTGCACACCAACCTGCGTGTAGATCTGAGAATACTAAATTTTCAGAATATGATCAGTCTCGGAACCAAATATGAGGCTTTCATTCATGTATCTTTTCATATTTGCAGAACCCTTATTTAGTCAGCATCATTAATCATATTTAATCACTCATTGATCAGATTTTTAGATATTCAACTTGGCAGCATATATAGTATTCAAACAACCTAGATCTACATGAAGACTTCATTGACAGACAACAAAAATATAACAACAATAAATAGATAACCTCTCCAGCAAGATTTTAAAAACCCTGACTTCCATACGCACTTTATATGAATCAAATCTTTGTGTATACGCACTTTCGTCGAGACGAACTACGTATAGATCTGTAAATATTAATTTTGCAGAAAGTTTCAGATCTATAGACTTACCCAGATTTCTTCACTTCACTTCAGAAAACATGCACCAGGTCATAGATCCAATCATCTCATCAATAGATCAAGAAAATACATAGTCATTTCAGGTATAGAGATCTTGATCCATCATT
The DNA here is from genome assembly GCA_034641835.2 of Pinus albicaulis. Lineage (NCBI taxonomy): Eukaryota > Viridiplantae > Streptophyta > Pinopsida > Pinales > Pinaceae > Pinus > Pinus albicaulis. Next base: position 677,460,580 of record CM076577.1, read on the forward strand.
GTATCCAAAGGTGCATCATAGTTTCAGATCTACCAATAAACAGAATCCATCCCATGCAGATATACTTCAAAGATAAGTATTTAGTAAAAACCCTTACACATGCACGCCTTTGCACTATGATCTTATTCTCCTTATATAGATTTAGCCTTTCCTAATACCATGAGCCAAAACCACACAAGTGTCGATGGTATTCTTGTATGGAATCAAATAGACAACTCTGCGCTCAATATTGTGGGCTAAAACCATGGTAATGCCCCCTGGAATCATAATTTTAGAGTGCAAAAGGCATACGCGACTTGGCCTCTTCGTACCCGCATTTATACACGACTTACCTTCATAACAAACTGTGTATATACTAATTATGTATGTATACACGGGTTGCATGTATAAAAACCTGCGTATGTATCCGTTTTTCCTTCATCAAACCTCTATATACATTGTGAAATATTACCTTTTTCATTTCTCTGGAACTTACTGGTATTCCTTTCTTTGTCACATCTGAACTAGCCTATAGAAACATCATTTTTACATCTTTAACAAATAGGTTGTTATCAAAAGGAAACTCATCAAGTAGGTTTCCATCAAGGACAACATATTAAGATATAAGAATCATATTGCCAACTCACATTATTCATTCTTGAATAAATTCAACAATATATTCAACCTTTTAATATTTCCATACTAGTTTATTAGAGAGAAAAGTAAGAGTGATGGGATTATCTAAGAACATAGAGATACTCCATTCCAATCTCTAATCAAACCCTAGATAAATGTCTTATTATATTTATCTCCTAAGAAGATAAAAAATGGGGCATCCTTTATAAGATATTTGGTCAAAAAAGTGGTGGAAGATATGATTTTTCAATAGTATTTGTATGATCTATGTTGTAGCACAATTTTACTCAGCAAAAAGTCGGAAGAAGCTCTGGGCAATTTTCAAGTTTGAATTCTCAGTCTATAGAAGTCGATAGTTGCACACCTATATTTCCAGTTCATTCTCAGGATTTTGGCTTGATAACAATATTTAGAGTAAAGCAAATGGGAAAAATGAAGCAACAAGAAAAAGCACATTTAATCATTCCAATTGCAGATTGCATACCTTTCCTGTCAGAAGACGGTTTTTACAAAACTCTTCTTTTAAATTTAGTCAGAAAATTGTAGCAGAAGCCAATAGACAACAGTGGGACATAGGAAGATTCCTGCAAACATTATACTTCTTCAATGGGCCTCCATCACCAGCAAAGTTGTTTCAATCTTTGATAGAGCAATTATCAGGCTCTTCCTCCAGACAATTGCCAACTGAAAAGGAAAAGATGGATACTGTACTGGTGGCTGAGGCAACTAGTGGTGTTGGTAAATGAGTTGTTAATGTTCTGCGTATGAAGGGCATCCCTGTCCATGCTTTGGTAAGGAATGCAGACAAGGCAAGATTTCTACTTGGCCCTGATGTTGATTTGGTTTCAGGTTATTGGAGACATCACCCAGCAAGATAGCCATATTCTCAAGTACTTCCAAGGTGTTTAAAAAGTCATCAACGCAGTGTCTATTATTGTTGGACCAAAGGAAGGTGACACACCTGACAGGGCAAAGTATAGTCAAGGAATCAAGTTTTTTTTTAACCTGAGATAAAAGGTGATTCACCAGAGTTTGTAGAATATGTTGGGATGAAGAACTTGATTAATGCTGTAAAAGAGAAAGTGGGTCTTTGAGATAGAAAACTGTTGTTTGGTTTCCAAGGTAATGCACCTATTGGCCCTGCATGGGGTGCTCTAGATGATGTTGTTATGGGAGGTGAGTGAAAGCTCAATTCAAATTAGCATAGCTGGTGGTGAAGATGGTAGAGCAACTGGTTGTTTTAAAAGTTTTTGTTTCAACTACAAACAACGGAGGCTTTGCTAGTATTCGAACAAAGAACTTTTCTCCTTTGGAAGACCTTTCTGCATATGATGGATTAGAGCTGCGGTTGAAAGGAGATGGACATCGGTATAAACTTATAATTAGCACAAGCACAGAGTGTAATGTTGTGGGTTATACTATGAGCTTTGACACCAGACAGTCTGTCTGCCTTTCTCTTCCTTCAAGTCAATTTTTCGAGCACGAACTGTCACAGATGTTGCCCCCTTAAATACAAGCCGAGTGGTATCGCTACAGCTCATGTATAGAAAATTCGAGTATGGTGGAAAACTGAATCCAAGTTTTGAGCCGGGCTCATTTGAACTCCCCGTTTCAAGCATAAAAGCGTATCTTAAAGAACTCGTGAGGCTGGTATTCAGGATATTCATCATAAAGTAAGACCAGAAGCAGTGGAGCTTGTACGACGTGACTATTGTGCTAATGAAGGTTGGGAGACATTCCTTTCATATGAAGATACACGGCAGGACATTTTAGTTGGTTTATTGTGTTTGCGCAAATGTGGCCACAACACAACATGTCCAGAGCTGAAGGGTAAGTAACCAATTGTTCGTGAACTTCATGTTTATGGAACTGTTGTGCCTGTTCATGTTCGTGATGTGGACAAATTGCAACACTAGGGTTATGGGACGCTTCTTATGGAACAAGCAGAAAGGATTGCTTCGAAGGAGCATAGGTCAACCAAAATAGTTGTCATATCAGGTGTAGGAACACACCATTATTATCGAGAGCTCATTAACGGAAGCTGAATGAGGATAACGCAGATAATATTGAAGCTGAATAAACGATTTGGATCAGCCAGTTCGATCCAACGGTTTGCGGGGGTATAAATTAAACGAATTTTATGGGAAATGGCACCCCCCGTAAAACATTTAATTGAAACCACCATCTACAAGATTGACGGTTATGGTGCACTGCGGGGTCTCAAGTTTATTTCGTACAAGCTGCCATCAACACCCCTCGTAGGTGGTTATTGGTTTTCAAAAACCATGGGTGGTTGTGTTGATAAATACATATGGGCAATGGGACCCAATTATTTTTACTTGCGCTAGTGTAAAGCCTTTTGGGTTTTATATTATATATTATATATATAATATTAAAACAGATACTTTGTAAATGTAAATAATTCCAAAACTTCCACGAATCAGTTTTATAACTGATCAAAGCAGTTAGGAAGTTACATCAGAGGGCAGACATAAAAGCAGAGGGGAAAGGAGGAGCGGGGGTTCTGGAGTTTTGGGAACCTGAAAGCAAAATTTTGTACTCCAGAATAGAAAATCAATGAAAATAATGCAGGTTTCTAGCATTTTTTTATGCTGAAAAGTTTTTTCTAGTTTACATATTGTTCTCATGTCTGTGAATGAAATAGAGTGATTTGAGCTGCGGGTCTCTTTATACTTGTGTATCTAAGAGTTAAACACAGCTTAATGTGAGCTCCTCTATTTTTACCTTATCTATACATAATTCTTCTGAGTTTTGAAGTGGTAGATTCTGTTTTAAACAGCATATCAGTTTGAAATTCCTTTCTCATTTTCTCCCATTCAATCATTTCAGCATAAGTGAAATATAGCACTGCATAACATGCATGGGTTTGTTGTTTAAGGGGTCATACAATGAATGTTTTAAGGGTTTTAAATACAGAGACAAAACATATTCATTTGTGACAGAATTAGATAATGTCTCAAGCAATGATTCCTTTACATAGCAAGGAATTGTTTTCTTGAGGAACAACATTAATTGGCGCCGTTGCCGGGGACGAAGAAGCGAAGTTCATTTCCCTGGGTTTTCTTTCTACTTCCTCTGGTTTTTCAGTGAGGAGGAAGTACTCGACTGTGTTTACTTTGTACAGAATTCTCATTTTCACAAAGCCAAACGCGAGGTCACATACCTTGCAGCAGATGGTTTCATAATCCTTTCTTTTTTATGGTGGACAAGATTCATATTTGAAGATTGGTTGTTTATTATTCACCTGGCGACTCCACGGATGAAAGTTTCATTAGATGAATAATTTTCCTGGCAAGAAGATGAGAAAGTATCATGGAAAAACATGTATCAGAATTTCCACTTTTTAAAGGAGGTTCTATTTTTTACTGTCAGTTTAGTGATCCATTTTCCCATTTATATTAAAAGGATTGTTTCCTGATTTGTTTTCTCAGAAGACTACAAGGCCCAAAATGTAAATTCATTATTGGAAAAAGATAATTTTTCTTCTGCTTGTATTATAAATCTTGACACAAGTGTATCTCCTAAACATGAAAGGAGAGATGATCGTTGTATTACAATCCCAGAAGATAATCAGTCACAGTCTGGGCGTAAAGGTGATGATTCATCATCTTCGGATGATAGTATTTTTCCTCATAAGAAATTGAATGCTTTTCAGTTCAAAAACAGAGAAATCTTTAAACCCCTGAAGCTGCCCGCTATTCTCCATCAATATCCTTCAAACGGATTCAAGTCCTTGCCAAGTTTCTCCGAGAAGGAGAAGGACATTTCAGCTGAATCACATATCTTGGAATTTGAATACTTTCTAGACAAATTTCAAATCATTTATGAAGACGTAGCTTTAAGGATGTTTTTCCATTCTTTAAAGCAAGATGCTCAGCAATGGTTCCAGTATTTGGAAGCAGGTTCAATTAAATCCTAGCAAGATCTTCAAGATGTATTTCTTACATATTGGGGCGAGAATAAGTCATATGAAGAGCACCTTTTGGAATTATATTCAATCCGAAGGCAAAGAAATGAATCAATTTTTGAATTTAATAGGAGGTTTCAAAAAGTTTATTTCAGCATGCCAGAATAAATTCGACCTACAGAAGCAGCAGCCATGGTCTATTATTTGCAAGCTCTTTCTATTGCCTTGGCTTTTTATCTCAAGGAGAGAAAGCCTAGCACGCTAAATCTGATGTTTCTTCATGTGCAAGAAATCGAAGATAATGCATGGGCTTGTAGAAATTTTTCCTGCAATGCAGAAAGTCCAAGTTTTGTCAAAGATAAGAGGGCTTGTGAAGGAAACATTGGAATTTCTTTACAAGGGAATGTAAGTTCAGAACTGAATAAAGTTTTTCAAAAAGTGTCAAAAGGTTCCTGTATTTTTGAAGAACGAGAATCCAATTCTTTTGAAGATTCTAGTCAAAACTCAGTTGTAACAGCTGAACTACACTATGAAAGCATGGAAGATCATTGCAATAATTTTGTGAGTAGTGAGGAAAGTAGTGCAGTTTCTCAGACCTGTTTGCAAGAAGAGGAAGATTTTAGTCATCAATTGATGTTAAGTGAAGATCATCAGCATTATGGAGAACAAAACTTGGATGTTTATTTTTAGCCTCAATGCCTGCCTACAGGAGGTGGCAATCAACTTCCTAACGCACAGTTCCTAATTGAAGGGTCAAACAATGAAAGAAGTTGTCATGTTCAAAGACGACCGCAAAATGTTCAAGAAAAGAAGGTAACCAGAGTCTTGTCTCCTTATTTTTATGATCCGGTTGCTGAATATATGGCAGATTTCTTCAGTCAGCAACAAGCTTTAATGCAAGGGTATGTACAAAATTTTGTATATAAAAATTCTTCATGGTACATTCCTCTTTTGAATTTTAAATTTCAGCAGTATGAAGGTATTAAATCTGACAAGCAGATGTTGGATTGGTTCCATTGGAAGGTCGACTTCACTTGATTAAGTTCAACCATGTTTATATATATATGATTTGTACATAAATAAGCTCAGGAGTTGAGCATTTCCAGTTGCAGTAGTTCTAAGTTTCCAATTTTCAGTCCAAAATAAAGATCCTAGAAGAAGGAGGGTTCAGAGAAGTTTTGAAATTTTCAGAGATTTTTGAATTGGGAGGAAATTCAGTCTAATTTGACTCCATGCCCAATAAAGGCTATTGATCTACAAGTTCTCAGCACTTTGTTACCGAAGTACTGTCCCCAATTGGAGCCAGATGTTGTAGCACAATTTTACTCAACAAAAAGTCGGAAGAAGCTCTGGGCAATTTTCAAGTTTGAATTCTCAGTCTATAGAAGTTGATAGTTGCACACCTATATTTCCAGTTCATTCTCAGGATTTTGGCTTGATAACAATATTTAGAGTAAAGCAAATGGGAAAAATGAAGCAACAAGCAAAAGCACATTTAATCATTCCAATTGCAGATTGCATACCTTTCCTGTCAGAAGACGGTTTTTACAAAACTCTTCTTTTAAATTTAGTCAGAAAATTGTAGCAAAATCCAATAGACAACAGTGGGACATAGGAATATTCCTGCAAACATTATACTTCTTCAATGGGCCTCCATCACCAGCAAAGTTGTTTCAATCCTTGATAGAGCAATTATCAGGCTCTTCCTCCAGACAATTGCCAACTGAAAAGGAAAATATGGATATTGTACTGGTGGCTGAGGCAACTAATGGTGTTGGTAAATGAGTTGTTGATGTTCTTCGTATGAAGGGCATCCCTGTCCATGCTCTGGTAAGGAATGCAAACAAGGCAAGATTTCTACTTGGCCCTGATGTTGATTTGGTTTCAGGTTATTGGAGACATCACCCAGCAGGATAGCCTTATTCCCGAGTACTTCCAAGGTGTTTAAAAAGTCATCAACCCAGTGTCTATTATTGTTGGACCAAAGGAAGGTGACACACCTAACAGGGAAAAGTATAGTCAAGGAATCAAGTTTTTTTTTAACCTGAGATAAAAGGTGATTCACCAGAGTTTGTAGAATATGTTGGGATGAATAACTTGATTAATGCTGTAAAAGAGAAAGTGGGTCTTCGAGATAGAAAACTGTTGTTTGGTTTCCAAGGTAATGCACCTATTGGCCCTGCATGGGGTGCTCTAGATGATGTTGTTATGGGAGGTGAGTGAAAGCTCAATTCAAATTAGCATAGCTGGTGGTGAAGATGGTAGAGCAACTGGTTGTTTTAAAAGTTTTTGTTTCAACTGCAAACAATGGCGGCTTTGCTAATATTCGAACAAAGAAATTTTCTCCTTTGGAAGACCTTTCTGCATATGATGGATTAGAGCTGCGGTTGAAAGGAGATGGACATCGGTATAAACTTATAATTCGCACAAGCACAGAGTGTGATGCTGTGGGCTATACTACGAGCTTTGACACCAGACGGTCCATCTGCCTTTCTCTTCCTTCAAGTCAATTTTTCGAGCACAAACTGTCACAGATGCTGCCCCCTTAAATACAAGCCGAGTGGCATCGCTACAGCTCATGTATAGCAAATTTGAGTATGGTGGAAAACTGAATCCAAGTTTTGAGCCGGGCTCATTTGAACTCCCCGTTTCAAGCATAAAAGCGTATCTTAAAGAACCCGTGAGGCTGGTATTCAGGATATTCATCATAAAGTAAGACCAGAAGTAGTGGAGCTTGTACGACGTGACTATTGTGCTAATGAAGGTTGGGAGATATTCCTTTCATATGAAGATACACGGCAGGACATTTTAGTTGGTTTATTGTGTTTGCGCAAATGTGGCCACAACACAACATGTCCAGAGCTGAAGGGTAGGTGCCCAATTGTTCGTGAACTTCATGTTTATGGAACTATTGCGCCTGTTCATGGTCGTGATGTGGACAAATTGCAACACCAGGGTTATGGGACGCTTCTTATGGAACAAGCAGAAAGGATTGCTTGGAAGGAACATAGGTCAACCAAAATAGCTGTCATATCAGGTGTAGGAACACGCCATTATTATCGAGAGCTCATTAACGGAAGCTGAATGAGGATAACGCAGATAATATTGAAGCTAAATCAACGATTTGGATCAGCCAGTTCGATCCAACGGTTTGCGGGGGTATAAATTAAACGAAGTTTATTGGAAATGGCAACCCCCGTAAAACGTTTAATTGAAACTACCATCTACAAGATCGACGGTTATGGTGCACTGCGGGGTCTCGAGGTTATTTCGTACAAGCTACCATCAGCACCCCCCGTAGGTGGTTATTGGTTTTCAAAAACCATGGGTGGTTGTGTTGATAAATACATATGGGCAATGGGACCCAATTCTTTTTACTTGCGCTAGTGTAAAGCCTTTTGGGTTTTATATTATATATTATATATATAATATTAAAACAGATACTTTGTAAATGTAAATAATTCCAAAACTTCCACGAATCAGTTTTATAACTGATCAAAGCAGTTAGGAAGTTACATCAGAGGGCAGACATAAAAGCAGAGGGGAAAGGAGGAGCGGGGGTTCTGGAGTTTTGGGAACCTGAAAGAAAAATTTTGTACTCCAGAATAGCAAATCAATGAAAATAATGCAGGTTTCTAGCATTTGTTTATGCTGAAAATTTTTTCTAGTTTACATATTGTTCTCATGTCTGTGAATGAAATAGAGTGATTTGAGCTACGGGTCTCTTTATACTTGTGTATCTAAGAGTTAAACACACCTTAATGTGCGCTCCTCTATTTTTACCTTATCTATACATAATTCTTCTAATTTTTGAAGTGGTAGATTCTGTTTTAAACAGCATATCAGTTTGAAATTCCTTTCTCATTTTCTCCCATTCAATCATTTCAGCATAAGTGAAATATAGCACTGCATAACATGCATGGGTTTGTTTTTTAAGGGGTCATACAATCAATGTTTTAAGGGTTTTAAATACAGAGACAAAACATATTCATTTGTGACAGAATTAGATAATGTCTCGAGCACTGATTCCTTTACACAGCAAGGAATTGTTTTCTTGAGGAACAACAATCTACAAAGAAAAAATGGAAATATACTTGAAATAATAGAAGAATTAATCTAGTGCACATTTTAGAAATGATGGATAATTTTCCAATTTATAGATATTTTTCTAGACAATATATATATATATATATACCCCATCCTTCCAAATCTAACTTTTTACCATAAGACAATCCTTAGCATCCTCTAGGTGCAGTAAAATTATTACCAATCCCCTTAAAATTTAATCCTATATATCTCCAAGAGAATTGGAACTAGAAATAATAGAAGAGGCATGGAGTTATTTAGTTCAAGTATATCTATCCTTGTTACCAGGATTAATCCCTCTTGCAGACAAGAGTGATCTCCCTAGTATGGTCGCCAATTTATTACCAGGATTGATCCCTCTTGTGGACAAGAGAGATCTCCATAGTACTCCAACGAGTAACTAGAAACAAAGATCCATTGAATATCTCTTTCTCTAGATTATTTTTAATTTATATTATTACAACCACGAAATAAAGAGGACATGCTCCTACCTTTCAACTGAGACGTTCGATGTAGCCTTTTGCCTTTCGCTCCAAAGCAATTCCTCAATGCTGAGAAGAACCTGCAATCACAAACAATACAAAAGATCAAAGCACCTGTAGTATATAATAATCATAAACACTAATCCAACTTATTGATTAAGGAATATAAGTATTGACATCATTTCCATGCATTCAAAAACAAGACAATGAGAAAAATAGATCCATATGTATTATCATAAATTAGAAAGAGAAGTCTTACAACCAGATGCCTTGATGTTGTATAGATTTATCCTGTGTGTCTGAACAATCGTTTTCCTTCAGTCTGATAAGCCTTCCTCTCTATAATTACCAACATGAAGTCATGTGAACAAAGGTGTAATCTTCAATGTGCCAAAAACAACTTACTAGCTCAGAAACTATGAACTCTATGAACTCTCTCTAGCTTAGAATCTATACAAATAAGTATCTACTCATATTGGTATCTACCCTTCAACCTGGAACTTTAGCTCAATTTACAGAGAGATTGAGGTAGTTTCAGATCCATTAAGAGAGGGATGGTTTCCTCCCTTGAAGGTATTTGAGTTCCTTTGACCAAGGGATAAGCTCCATGGGTAGAGGGATAAAGCTTGAACTGGCACAAATCTAGAGGCTTCCATTTGGGAGAGTATTCGACCAACTAGGCTTCTAGAAGTCAATTTTTATCTTTACTTGTTTTTCACAGGGGTGCACAGGTTTTAGTGGCAAACAAAGCGACGATCATCATGGATAATGGAAGAGGTGTCAGTGCATGCGCAGGAAAAGGCTATAAAAAGCACGCAATAAATGTTTTAAGGGTTTTACAGAGCTTTTCTTCAATTTCCAAGACTTGATTAAGGAACATTAGTGTTTTTGACCTCTAAGGGAACATGATATGGTTGGTGATAGACCCATATTGACAGTCAAATGTCATGGTGACAAAATGATGTGTAACAATCCTTTGTATGGGAATAAAAAATTAAATAAACTAAACATAAGTTAAAATAATGGGCCAAGAAATATTGTATATCAACATCCAAACAATGAGAACAAATGAAAAAAATTTCACCAATATTTAGTTCACTATGTAGCCTCAAGAGATAATTAACTCATTACATGCATAGGAAATAGAGTTAGCCATGGAATTACATCAACCTTTTGGAAAGGAGGAAGAAAATTTGAAAGTGAAGTCAACAAGATATTTTCTAAAAGTGAGGGTCAAAAACTGATTTGAAATGACTGTATTATTTTTGTTGTGCTAAGTGTCTTTTTAGTTTATAAACATGTTCATACTTGTCTCATTAGTTTGCTTAAGGATTCAAGATTTTAACCATGAATTGCAGATGATTTTAGGTGAATTAGAAGCATAAAATAAGAAAAAATAAGACTGAACAGCAGTGTAAAACAAAGAAATAAATCACCACATATATTTTACACAGTAGGCATGATGAAGCAGTTCACCCCTCTTGGGCTACATTTACTGGTCCAACTCCCAATGGCATGTCCATCTTTCATTATGCTCAAAATTTTGTAAATACATCTAGTTGCAGGGCTCTAATGGATGTTTTCTCTACACCAATGGCTCCAAAATTCTCCAATTAGTCAAAAATGACTCTTCATTCACTCAGAATGGACAAAATTGAGTCTCTTATTCTCTCGCCCAGTTACACCTAGAAAAGCTCCACTAAAAGTGGAGGACTCCACTTATCTGGAGTTAAATTAGCCAATTCCACCCAAAATGGTGCACTGGCCAAACCTCCACTCGAATTAACTACAACATAAAGTGTCATGGTTGGGGTGGCCACATGTGCACCCCAAACCCCGGCCTAACCGTAACGGTCAGCAGAACTCCAGGCATAAACCATGGTGATTGTGTTTTAAACTCTGGTAAGGTTGGTGGTTAGCGGAGACTGCAGAGTTAACGTTAGCAACTAATGTTGCTATGTGACAGCTGTTGTCAAATGTTGGTAGGCCATTTTAATGGTTGGTTAACATTTAAACGTGGTTTTTTGTTTGACGTTAATCATGTGATCAGCTCCGGGGGAACCGTTAGTGGGTTGGGACCGCCGGCGGTTCCCAACCCCCACATATGAATATTCTAAACATTAAATACAACATGCAACCCTTAAGGTTAAGAAAAAACATGTGGCTCAGGTGGTGTTGCGTGTGTGTGCTCTGTCAAAGGTCGTGGGGTCGAGCCCTGCAGACCTCACCAAAATTTTATCATGCAGTTAAAGGGCCATGTGGTGGCCTCACGGCTAGCCACGTGGTACCTCCTGATTGGCCTTCAAAACATAAACGTTCAACTAACGAATCATAACAATGAAACTTGTTATCCCATGATTGGCTAGGTGAAAAGGAATATTCTGAGAATATTCCTTTTTTGATGGTTGTACCTCCACCCTGCTGACTGTGCATCCCAGTCAAACCTGTCGCAATTTTACCTGTTTGGCATTTCGATCAAAACGTGATATCTCCTCATACGACACCGGTTTTTTGAACCATTTGTGGTGCCGCAATCAGGAAGATGAGATCTACGTAACCATCTTGGTTTTAACCCAATCCTGTAATTTTGAATTTTGAGCAAAATTTATGAACTCATGATCGCTCCTCCCCATTGGGAAGCTTTTGGACCCCAAAAGACTTGATTACTTGTTCAGTAGATGAGGGTACAACACCCTCACCTTTCCAGCCTCCATCCATTTTTCCTTGCTTGGATTAGTGCCTTTGAGCCCAACTCGAAGGTAGTCAATGCTTTCCCTCTTAGATGCTCTTGTCCTTCTGTCAAGAATTGTATCTTCCTTGAGCTCATCTAGAAATTTTGGCGAGAAATATTCAATAGAAGGTAGTTGAACATCACTTCCTTGATCATCTATCAAAGGTGGCTCATACAAACATAAGTTTTCAACATTAACAATTGAATACATTTGCATATAAGAAGGCAATTCAAGTTGAAATGCATTATTACCAACTTTCTTTATGATCTTGAATAGACCATAGTGAATGGGTTTGAGCTTTTTACCTTCCCCTTTCATCATTTCTTTGCTAATTTGCAACCATACCTCATCTCCCTCTTGAAACTTGTGATCAACTCTATGTTTGTCATGCCTCTCTTTGTATTTGCTTTGACTTTTCTCAAGTTGTTCTTGAACTTCTTGATGTATAATCTGAATTTTCTCAATGAAATTCTGAGCCTTGTCAATATCACTATGGCCATCAATTTAAACATCCTTCCCAAAGATGAAGTCTAATGGTGATTTTGGAAAATACCCAAAGCATAATTCAAAAGGTGATGTTTGAGTTGAAGAGTTCTTTGCTTGGTTGTATGCGTGTTGAATGTAATGCAGTTGTTCATCCCACAACTTAGGATGTTTGCTGCAATATCCTCTCAATAGATGCACAATGGTTATGTTCACCACCTCAGTTTGTCCATCTGTTTGTGGATGAAATGCAGTATTCTTTTTCAACTTTGTGTCCATCATCTTCCATAGATTTGACCAAAAATCCCCAATGAACCTGGAATCCCTGTCACTAACAATAGAAGTTGGCAATCCAAAATGAACCCAAACATGTTAAAAACAAAGTTCAGCAGTTTTTTCAACAGTAATGGTTTTCTTATATGGCATAAGTATACACATTTTATTGAATCTATCCACAACTACATAAAGATAATCATGTTTCTTTCTAGACATAGGTAGACCTCCAATAAAGTCCATGGAGACACTCTCCCATGGCCTTAATGGTACTAGTAGTGGCATGTACAACCCAAGCTTCCTATTATTAGGCTTACTTGTTGCACACATAGAACAACCTCTTATAAAACGTGACACACTATCTACCATGTGAGGCCATTAGCAATACCTCTATAGATGCGCCACTATTTTTCTTACCCCAAAGTGTCTAGCAATAAGAGATGAATTAGCTTCTCTCATGACACTTAGCCTCTCTCCTTGTGGTATACACAACTTGCCCAAATGAAACAGCAAATTGTTATGCATTTGATAATCTTTTTCTTCAACTTGATTCCTTTCACTCAAACTAGCATACACATCTTTAAAATCAATGTCATGTGCATATTGTTCTATGTAACTCTCATGTACAACACAATCAATTTTGAGTAAATTAGATGCACTAATGATTGGTCTTGAAAGCATATCTGCAACTTTATTGAAAATACCTTTCTTGTACCTTATAACAAAGTGAAACTGTTGAAGAAATCCCATCCACCTGAAATGTCTTGATTGCTACAATTTTGTTTGCGACTGCAAGTACTGTAATGGTTGGTGATCGGTATGCACAATAGTCTCTTTACCCATCAAGTAGTGTTTCCACTTCCTGACACTTTGTACCAACGCATATATTTCTTTGTCATATGTAGGATAATTTGTCACAGTACCATTAAATGTTTCAGAATGAAAAGTGATAGGCTTACCATGTTGTAAAAGCACTGCACCCATGGCATAATCACTAGCATCAGTTTGAATCTCAAATGGTTGTCTCAAATTTGGTAATGCAAGGACTAGAGTTGAAATAATCTTGTCTTTTAAAGCTTCGAAAGCTTCTTGTTGTTTGCCTCTCCATTGGAAGCCTTTCTTCACACTTGTCACTGCATGCATAGGAGCTGCGATGGAGGAAAAGTTAGCAATAAACTTTCTCCAATATTGTGTTGCACCTAAGAAACTTCTTACCTCGGTTACTGTTTTGGGTGTGGGCCAATTCACAATGCCTTCCACTTTAGAAGGATCAATTCTCAATTTTCCTCCTCCTTCAATATTTCCCAAATATACCAAAGAAGTCTTTCCAAACTCACACTTTGACATCTTAAGAAACAATTTCTCTTTCTTCAAAATATCAAGCACTCTATTCACATGCAAGACATGTTCTTCTCTTGTTTTTTTGAAAACCAATATGTTGTCTAAGTACACAATCACAAAGTCATCAAGGAATGGATGTAAAACACTATCCATAACACGCATGAAAGTTGCTGGTGCATTACACAAACCAAATGGCATAATTAGCCACTCAAACAGTCCTTGTTTGGTTTTGAATGCAGTTTTCCATATATCACTTTCTGTAATTATTCCTTGATGATATCCACTTCATAAATCTAACTTAGTGAAAAACTTTTCTTCTATCATCTGATCAAGAAAATCATCTATTCTTGGGAGTGGGTAACGATTCTTTACCGTAACGATTCTTGGGAGTGGGTAACGATTCTTCAAAGCTCGAAAATCTACACACATGCACGATGTCCCATCTTTCTTTGATATCAAGACTATGGGTGAACCGCATGGAGAGGTGCTTGTCCTTATGATTCCTTTGTCCAATATCTCTTTGATTCGCCTCTTTATTTCAACATTCTCTATTATCGACACATGATACATACCGATGTTTGGAAGAGGACAATCTTGCTGCAACTGGATCTCATGTTGAATCTCTCTTTTTGGAGGCAATCCTGTTGGCTCCTTAAACATCTCATGATGTGCATTAACTACATCATATAAATATTATTTCAACTTAGGATCACATCCCTCAAATGATTCATGATTAAAATTAGCTTTAGGCTTAATAATAAGAAGAAAAAAATTCTTACTTGAATTTACCAGCCTCTTTAACTGTCCAACATTTACCATAGCAATGTTTGTCTTCTTGCGATGTGCTCTAACAATGAACCCCTTGCCATATTTCAATAAATGATATTTTTTCTCATGGCGATGGAAGATAACTTTCTTGTCATACAAGTAAGGACTCCCCAACGTAATACCTATTATGTCAAGAGGAACCACATCTAATTCAACTGTGTCAACAAAATTTGCAGTGATTGCAAACCGCAATATGCATTTCTTTGAAACCTATAAATTTTCATCCTTACAAATCTAACCTAATGGATATGGTTTTGGATGTGGTATGGTCTCAAGGTTAAGTTTCTTGACCAAGTCTTCAGAGATTAATTTTTCTTGTGACCCACTATTAAACAATGTGTCAATCATGATATGTTTGGATATGACCCTCACATGAAACAGTTATATTCTTTCTTCTTCATTTGGAGTGTTTATGTGACAGTTTGATGTACTAGTACTAGGTTTAGTTTCAATTTATTTTCCCTTCATGTTCTTCAATCCCATGGTTGTAATCTTATATTCATCACCTAAATATTCTCCTAAATCATGTTGAGTTGTAGTAGCAATTTTCTGTTTCCCTTTGTTATTGGGTTTCTTTGGCCTCATTTCATGATGTAATTTCCAACAATGAGTTTCATCATGGCCTTCTTTTGAACAATGTTTACAAACCAGTTTTTCTCCCTATTTCTTGACAAATGCATTCTTTTTGTTTTTACCTTTTGATGACTTCTCTTTGTTTTTACCCTTAAAAGGTTTCTTTCTACTCTCTTCAGAAATGTTCTTCCCTCTAGCTTCTAGATGTGTGGTCTGAACACATACTTCATCTAAACTGGTGGGGTTAAACATGAGAATAGTATGTTTTAGGTAGCTATGTAAGCCTCCTATGTACTTGAGCAAAGTATCTTGGCTCTACAAATATACCCCTAATAAGATAGATCTTCTCCTAAATTCTTGGGTGTATTCTTGCACATTTTGTCCCTTTAATTGCCTAAATTGTTTCCAGTTCATTATGGCTTTTTGCATATGAGCTAATGGATAAAAATGTTGTTTTATAGCAATGATGAAATCTAACCATGATAGAATAATCTTACCATGTTTCTTGATTTCCTCCTTTGTCTTGGATTCCCACCAAACAAGTGTTGCACCTTCCATTCTCAATGAAGCTAATTGGATTTTGGTATCATCATCTTAAAGGTTCTGGATTCTCAAATAGACCTCCGATTTCCTAATCCAATTATCAAGATTTTCTACATTGACTTCACCTTTAAACATTAGCAATTCAAACTTAACATCAAGTTTTAAAAAGGGACTTTTACTAGTGTTCTTTGACTTGTGTGGTTGATGTACTGAAGTAGAAGTAGAGGATGATGATGATGAGGGTGAGGATGATGGCTCTCCATTGCCTCCATTTCCTCCATTTACCTTCTTAGACTTATCTTGATAATTGTGGCCTCCTGAAGATCCTTTTCCTTCCTTGTGAAGTTTGAATCTGTCTCCTTCTAGTCTCTCATTCCTTTCTTGATAAAGGATTCTAAAAATCTCATTCATGTCAAGGAATTCTTTCCTGAACACTCTTTCTTCCTCCTTGGGATAAAATTCTTCATGTTTTTCTCATTCCTCTTGAGGCATGCTTCATGTAGCTTCTACTTCCTTAGGAGGTGAGCTAGGTGGTGGAGATTGTGGTAATCTTGCTCTCCTTTTATTTGGCTCCCTTTGATACCCTTCTGCTTCCACCAATTTTCCTTCTCCTCTTTTGAACTTGAGCCTTGTAAGCATCTAAAAACTTGCAACAGTTAAACAATTATTTGCACTAAACAACACTAGAGAATAAACTCTAGCTCTGATACCAATCTGATCTGAAATGACTGTATTATTTTTGGTGTGCTAAGTGTCTTTTCAATTTGTAAACATGTGCATACTTGTCTCGTTATTTTTCTTAAGGATTGAGGATTTTAACCATGAATTATAGATGATTTTAGGTGACATATAAGCATAAAATAAGCACAAATAACAATGAACAACAGTATAAAATAGAGAAATAAATCACCACATATATTTTACACAGCAGTCATGATGAAGCAGTTCACCCCTCCTGGGCTACATCTGCTGGTCCAGCTCCCAAGGGCATGTCCATCTTTCATTGTGCTCAAAATTTTGCAAATACATGTAGTTACATGCCTCTAATTTTTTTTTTATCTACACCAATGGCTCCATAATGCTCCAATTAGTGAAAAATGACTCTTAATTCACTCAGAACGGGCGAAAATTGAGTCTCCTACTCTTTTTCCCAGTTACACCTAGAAAAGCTCCACTAAAAGTGGAGGACTCCACTTATCTGGAGTTACATTAGCCAATTTCGCCCAAAATGGCGCGCTGGCAAAACTTCAGCCGAATTAACTGCAACATAAAGTGTCATGGTTGGGGTGGCCACATGTGCACCCCAAACCACGGCCTAACCGTAATGGTCGACGAAACTCCAGGCATAAACCATGGTGATTATGTTTTAAACTCTAGTAAGGTTGGTGGTTAGAAGAGACCGCAGAGTTAACGTTAGCAACTAACGTTGCTATGTGACAACTGTTTTGAAATGTTGGTAGGTCATTTTAACCGTTGGTTAACATTTAAACATGGTTTTTTGTTTTATATTAATCATGTGATCAGCTCCAGGGGAACCGTTGGCGGGTTGGGACCGCCAGCAGTTCCCAACCCCCACACATGAATATTCTAAACATTAAATAGAACCCGCAACCCTTAAGGTTAAGAAAAAACATGTGGCTTGGGTGGTGTGGCGTGTGTGTTCTTTGTCGGAGGTCATAGGGTCGAGCCCTACAGACCTCACCAAAATTTTATCATGCGGTTCAAGGGCCATGCGGCAACCGAAGGGATAGCCACGTGGCACCTCCTGATCAGCCTTCAAAACATAAACGTTCAACCAACGAATTAAACAATGACAGTTTTCATCCCATGATTGGCCCAGTGAAAAGGAATATTCTGAGAATATTCCTTTTTTTCTGACTATACCTCCACCCTGCTAACTGTGCATCCCAGTCAAACCTGTCACAATTTTACATGTTTGGCATTTTTATCAGAACGCATATCTCCCTCATACGACATCGGTTTTTCAAACTGTTCACGGCGTCGGAATTAGAAAGACGAGATCTACCCAACCATCTTGGTTTTAACACAATCCTATAATTTTGAATTTTGAGCAAAATTTATGAACTCCTCATCAAAAACATGAAGTTTTTTCACAAGCATGCCCATGCCTACAAAATTAAAAACCACATTCAAGAAATAGATTTAGAGAATGGAGAAAAGCATACCAATTTTGAGGACCTTCACAATATAACATATCAAAAAAATGGAAATATATAAACACGGTATTATTTTCCCTCAAAAAATGAAACAAAGACATGGTCCAAGTCATTCCTAGTTTACCCATAAGTAAGGACAATAGTGCCTTGATACAAATTATAGAACACAAGTTATTAGAAATATATAGGGTATTAACTAGACAAAGCACTATGGAAATATGGATTCACCATTGATTTCTATAGTATTTATAGAATATAATTAATCATTACCTCTATTGAACACTAAATGGCACAAGATAGAAGCTAAATTCTTGGGAGGGATAAAGTATTATTTTCTAAAACTAATTCCTAAAGAAATAAACCCCTCAACTTTCACTAGGTTTCAACCAATATCTCTATTCATGGCCTATTACAAAATTCTTGTAAAATATGTTGACTCACTTGTTACATCATTATAGATAAAAGAATCAAAGAGTATTCTTAATGAAATGATAAATAATAAATAACATAATTCTTGTTCAAAAGGCCATTCACTCCACCCATTCCAAGAATAAGAAAAATATGGTGATAAAAATAGATATGGTTAATGTCTTCATATATTACTCTTTAAAGCTCTCCAAAACTCTGGATTTACCCCTAGTTCAATGGGTGGGTTAAATAATACATTCAAAATACTTAGATAACTCATCTATTGAATAGGAGGTTGACCTTGATCTTACAACGCACACAAGGTTTGTAGCAGGGATTCCCTCTTTACCCTATGTTGTATATTTTACTAGAGAAGACCCTAGGGAGAAAAATTGAGCATGAGAGAAATATTGGAAATTTGATGGGGATAAAAAACATTAGAATCATAAAGGTGATAAAATATTCACACTATATACTAAATGGTAGTCTCTTTCTCATAGGATTTTAGTGGTAATAGAAAACATGTTTAAGCTTGTGTTGTAAAAATATATTAATGCCTCTAGGTGGAAATAAATAAATACAAAAGCAATATGTATGGATTGAACACCTCACAACACATAATGCAACAAATAACATAGGCCATGGAATCTTATTTAGCCATCCAATAGAGGACTTTTATATACTTGGAATCCCAATAGCACTAAGGAACTCAAATGAAATGGATTAGATTCCAAATCTATTAGAGATTAAGAACATAGTGGAAAAATGGGGATCTTGATGGCTTAATTAATCGAGGTCATAGTGTTAATGAAATATATCATATTAGGGATCTCAATCTATCAAATTTAAACTATATTAGAATTAACATACATTATGTAGTTTATTGAAAATAAATTATAAGATTGCTATCGTAAAGGGGGAAGGAAAATCCAAAAAAATATCATCTAATAAAATGAAATATTGTAAGGGTGACATACAATAGAGGCGGCTCGGCGGTCAAAGATCCTCTTCTAATGAATTTGACATTAGGTTTTAATATTCTATTTAATCCATTTATAATCAAGGATTTTGGAAGGAAGCAAAATTCACAATAATTATTTGGTTTGAGGTAGACTTGGAAGTCTAAATTATCCTATTTGAGAAATCATTGGTTTCCATGTATAGTGACTAGGTAACGTTGCAACTTCTATTATTCAAAATCATATATATTATGTTACTAAAACTCATTTGAATAGGGGAAGATAAATTAGGGGTGTCCCATAATCTCTAAATAATCATATTTAACTAGCATTAAACTTTGTTTATCTAGGTAAAGGATAAGCACCCTCTTTGATTTATCTAACTAGGAAAAATAAAATTTAAGGTGGATCAAATGCAAATATATCAACCCTACTACTCTAAAATACCAATTAATATTGATTTATTATCATATTTGAGGCATCTCTCATTTAGGAAAGGACATCTCGTGAGGGTGGGGACTCAATGGAGTTCCATTCTTTAAAATGAAGGATATTCTCTTTAACTAGTTGCCCAAGATCTTCCCATATAATAAACAAATTGAAAGTAGATATTGAGTGGAGTTTTTCTCCAAAAATAAAATCTATTTTATTGGATTATAGTTCAAGGAAAAACTCTAATGACTAAGAATCTAAAAATATATGGAATTCAGGAATCCTCAATGTGCTCTTTACTCCTATAAAAAAAAATAGACAACAAAGAACCTATTTCCAAAATTAAAATTAACTCTCTAGGTCTAAAAATAGCCATTAATGATTTAAGGAAAAAAATAACAATGACCTAAGGTTGGTAATCTGCATACTCATGCAACCTAGTGAATTTGAAACTACTCCAAAGAATCTAGCCTGCTCTTCCAAAATACCTACCTTGGAAAATAAAGATAGCTAAGAGTCACAATATATTTCAACAAGAATCCTCCCTTAACATATGGGCATATAATCACACTAATAATTTTTCATGAGACAACTTGATTCAATGAAAAATTTAAAATGTTCTTAGTGAGGAGAAGAATTGGATCAAAGATTTTATTTCAAAACAACCAAAGCACTTCAAGACTTAGAAAAATAAACCTATTTATTATATCAAATGGTAGCTTCCATTAGAGGAACATGAATTTTATAAGTGAAGATTAGAGAGGAGAAATATATCTTACTTTTTGATGGTTTATCAAAGGAAATATGGGAACAACAAGTGTGAGTTGGGGGCTAGCTTCAAATATGATTTTAAAGGAAGAAATTGATTAGAGTATGCATGGCGACTATGTAATGCAATAATTAATGAAGTGGAAGGGATATCATTCTATTAAGGCCTAGAATTTGTTCTAAATAAAAAAGGAGTATGTAGATCAACAATGTTTGGAGACTCCTTGGTTATGCTAAGGTAACTATTCCACCAAATTCCTCTATAAAACTTCAAAATTTACAATCTTAATTAGTGTATCATTTTATTTTTCCTAGACTTTACAAATCTTGACTTGTTTTAGGTCCTATGAAATAAAAAGAGGGAGGCCAATGTTGAGATCAGCCTTAGTGCTAGGATGAATAAAGTCTTATATAAAGTAAATGGGGCAACTACATAAGTCATGCTTGTCACATGAGATGGAAATTTATTATGATAGTAATCCTATACTCCTATAGGTGTCTCATTACGTCAACACAAAGAGATGGGAAGTTAAGGTCCCCTTATCATTAATTTCACCTCATTCCTCTCCCTTTGACATGTATGTTTATGTTTAGTATAATGGATAAATTTAAGTTCTTGTAGATTTATTTTTTCTTTGGTTTAGTACAATGTCATTATCAACCCATCAACTCTTAGTCTGCTAACCAAGGATAACAACATAAGAGTTTTAAGCATGGAATCAAGTTTTATATTTCAAGATGAAGCCATTTTCACTCATTCCTTCTACCCTTGGTTCACTCATTAAGGATAGAAACACAAGAGTGTTGGATGTGAGTAGAGTGTTTTGTTAAGGGACAAAGTTTTTAGGTATCTAAAATGTTCAATTTGGGGGGCTCTACCCAATTCTTCAACAACCATGGCTCATTATCATTGTAGACATAAGTGTTGTCTCCCGTGTGTAATTAAAAAGGTTCAATGTAGGGAAAATTTTAAGGATCCATACTAATCTCATAGTGTAGAAACCTTGGAAAATCATACTAATTCTTAAATTTCCAATCATTAAATGTTTGGTGATAAAAAAAATTTTAATATCCAGATTTTAAGGATTTTAATTATTTTTTAGAAAACTTGATGTTTTTTTAAGTAAAATAATTTTATGTGGGTGAATCATTTGAGAAATAAATGGAAAATGGAAAATAAGTTTTAAGAAAAATACATGGAAAATGATTCCATGGGTGAAATTTAGCCCCATAAAATTTCCTTGCGACTCGACTTCAATGGTTGTTTAAAATTGTGAACTTTATGTGATTGAAGCACAATGTAGCATTATGAATTCCACCATCCAGTGGAATTGTTGGTAGGAATATTTTGAATAAAAATTGTGTTAGTTTCAGTCTTTGCAGCCTTCCTCCAGTGATCAAACATGCTCTTACAAAGTGATTTTAAGGTGTCAAGGTCAAATTTTGTCATTTCAATGAGTCTTCAAGCAAAATTTGGTCACTAGGTATTAGGTATAGGGTTTGCTTTTACTCCTGTCAAAGTTGTCCAAATTTCATTCCATGTCACCATTCAGCTAAGTGTACCATCATTCAGAGGTTTTCATCATCATGTCAGGTTCCAATGGGTCATTTTACACCTTGTTCATGCTTCAGTTGTGCCTAGGTAAGGTTCATTTCCCTCTCCTAGGGTTTTGGAGGTAATTTCTCTTGGATGGTCAAATCATTAGCAAAACTTGTATCCTGATGTTCATACACCTTTCCATATCCTTAATGTACCTTATTAAACACTTCCCATCACTGAGATCCCCCAAATTCCTCATTTTCGCATAAACCCTAGTTTCTTGCTATAACTTGGCAATTTTCTAGGCTAGGCCTATGTTTTGCCCTTTTGGACCCCTTCCCCTCACTCAATATTTGAAATTCCACTTTCCCCTGCTTCCTAACATCCCTACCTACTTCCCAAAATTTTCTCAGGAATTTAGAAGCCCCTTATCCCCTTCATTTCACTTCATTTTGACAAATCCCTTGTTCACACAAGAAGCAGTCTTGGAAGAACTTAGTTTTGGAGGGGCAAATGGAGTCAAAATTCAAAAATTCCACTTGTGCTGGAAAGTAGACAAGAATACCTTTCCAACAAGCCCACTTAGAGAAAATTTGAACACCGGGAAGGCCTCCAAAATCAGCTTCAAACAGGTGCGATGCATAGGGAAATCAGGCACGGTGCATTGGAGGAAATTTACTTATTTTGACCCAAAAACTCTGTTTTTCACCTAGTTTTTGATAGTTTGACTTTCTTACTTCTAAATGTAAAAATCATGATGTAATTTAATGTACTTTGATGGATATTGTTGTAATTTTTCTAAATTTTCACTCATAGAGGTAGATTCATCCATCAAAGGGTAGTTTGCAATTGGATGAATTAGTTTCCTAGTTTTTAGAGGCAAGCTGTTCCACTGCCTACTTTTTAGTTCTCAGTTTAGATTTTGTTGGAACAGCTCCTAATATTATGAGCTGAACCCCTAGAGGCTAGGATGAGTTTTCGGTTGCTTATATCTTATGTTTTCTCAGTCATTAGCACAGGTTGGACTTTTGGGAATGCTTTGAGCATCATTGTACATTCATCTCTACAATTTGGCAAAGGAATAGACCAGGGTTTGCAGCACTCTATGGGATTCATGTGGCATTTTGCTTTGATAGCGTATTTCTCTCTGTAGATGTAAGTTTACTGGTGTTTTATGTATTCCCTTTTCTCTATTATTTCTTCTTAATTAAAACAAACAAGGATAAAGGTAGAATCCATTGAAATTGCAGTGCTCTGCCTAGGGTTTGTTTATTTATTTATGTTTTCAGTTGTTTGAAGAGGATCCCTGAAGGTTTCTTGCCCTCTTCAACTCCTCACCGGTCTAAATCTCTCCATTTATTTCAATTGGAAGTGTCAAATCAATTTCCTACCTTGCCCCATTGAAATCTCTGCAAAACTGAGCCTCATTCCCCAGACCCAAAATCTGCTTTTCCATTCGAGCCAACAAAACATGCTTAAAATCAATAAAACTCTTTTGCACACATACCTAGCCTAAAATCGGTCTTCATATTAAGTCATCTCAAGCCTCATTGATCATTTTTTGCTGAGATTGACAAGGAGAGAGCCCTCTCCCAGTCTGGTAGGGCTAGCTACCAGGTTAAGTGTGGTTTGATGTTACCCTAGATTCTGCCTTTCTTAGCCTAAGGTAGATTTAGGCCCTAACATAGTGGTGACTCCACTGGGGAAGACAAAAATTTTGTTGTTTGCTTTATAAACTATAGACGGAGCTTGAAGTTAGCCAGGTAGCCTTCGAACTGCTCTTGCTCTGCAAGTGCATAGTATATGAATGCTGCTTCAGTCAATCTCTGGTCTAGTTTATGAACTGAACATCTGGTTTCCTCAGTAAGATCTAATCAAGTTCAAATCTGATTGTTGATGGTGGACAACGATCAGACACCGCAAGGCTGAAATCATTCACCTGGGGACTCTAAATCAGTTTCGAGATCAGATTTAAGGACTCCACTAGAGGATGAACCTGACCAGCAGAGACATGAAAGGACAATATGGAAAGATCAGGTATTAAAGTTGGAATTTCATCCAAGACATTTTGTTCTTTGTCATAAATTATTTCTTCTCTTTTCCCGAGAATATCAAGAAGGCTTTGCAAAGTATATTGTATTTGAGAAAAGATCCTCGGCCTGCATTTGATTCCTTCCCTTTGAAGATTGTGAATACCAAAGATTTGCGTGCTTTTGAGCTTATCAAGACCTTTCTTCTGAATCTTGTGATGATCATCTTCAAACTGATGAACCTCAAGAGACCAAGACTGATTCTGCAGCATTTGTACATACCCCTATACCTTGTAAAATTCCAGATCGACACAAGCCTCTGATTTTACCTCCTATATCCCATGCTTTCCTTAAAAATCATGACCTATATCTACCAAGATTTGATGGTGCACGTGACAACATCACTGCTGAGAGACATGTTCTGAATTTTGAATCTTTTCTTGACCTTTTTGAAGTTGATGAAGAGGATGTCAGTATTAGGATTTTTGCTCTTTCTTTGCAAGGCAAAGTCAAGAGTTGGTTCAAAACCCCGCCTGATGTGAGCATCTCAGATTTCCAGCAGTTCGTCAAAGTTTTCCTCGACAGGTGGGTGATCAGACATAACCCTTTCTTGATTATAGAAGATTATAACCAGCTAAAAAGACAGCCAGGGGAGACAGTACAACATTTTTCTACTAGATTTAACCAATTTTATTATTCGATGCCAGTTAATATAAGACCTCCTCTTGGATCTTCTCTCTTGCACTACCCAGGTGCCTTCAATCCAGAAATGGAGTTTCAGCTGAGAGAAAGGAATCTTGCAACACTTGAAGAGATGAAAAATAGTGCAGTAGATGTAGAGGCTCATTTGTTGATCCGAAGGGAAAAGTTGAAGGAAGAAGAAATGAAAAACATAAATCCAGAGGAAATGTCATCTCTAGAGGTAAAGCTTGAAATTTTGGTAAGTGAAATAGAAGAGATGATGCAAAGGATCATCACAAGGAATGAGTATAATGTTCAAGCTCATCGCTCACTAATTGAAGAAGAATAAGTTACTGATCCAAAACATCTTCTTTCTTATCCTAGTCGTCATAGATCTGATAATGATTGTTTTATAGATCATCTTGGAGAAGAGAGAGATGTTGATATGACATGTATGCTTGATGATGTGTTTTATACTGATGATTTGCCTCAGTTTGATCAGTATGATGATGATTATGTTCTCCAAACAGAAGCTAATCTTGCAGACAAATCAGCAACTAGTTTCTGGGAGGAAGAAGTTCACTTTCAGCAGCTCAAATACAATGTTCAGCCATCACATATCAGCTATGGAAATGATGAGGAAAGTGTAGAAAATTTTGAAGTAAGTGAAGGATCTTTGCCTTTTTGTTTTGCTTCGTTTCAGTTCATCAGAGTCAACATTCATGCAATCCGAAATCAACTGGCGACAAGTCTTGATTTGGACCATCTTGAGGGCAATAAAAACCTTGTTCAAGACTTCTCATATCCAGATTTGCAGCCCCCGAATGCCATTGATTGTCAAGTTGCAGATGAAGACATGGAAGCTGGCACATACGATCAAATGATGCAAGATGATTTCGTACCTTTCTATTTTGAATCATTTCAGTTTTTGAAGGGAAATTGGCATAGTAAATCTTCAAATGAGCAGCTTGTAGAAAATCATGTAATCTCATCAGAAACAATAGAAAATGGGTTGCAGCAGTCTTTTCAAGTTTTTCACGATCCAATAGCTGATGTGTTGGATGATGTCTGCAGTCAAAGTCTTTCTCCATTGACTACATGTGAGCTTGAAACATGTGCTGATATAAACTTGATCCGACAGCTGGTTTCTTGTCATTTTTAGTAGGAGTCTCGTCACAAAGCTCAAAACAAAGTTTGCATTCATGGTATGAGGAGAAGAGAAGTAATCCATTGGATGAGCTAAGTCCCAGTGTGCATGAACTTCAAGATCCTTATGCAGTGTTTTTGGAGGCGGATAGAGAATCCATATCATTCAACGGATCTGTTTCCAAGTTTTCATGGGAGTTTCCTTTCAGTAGTTCTCTCTTGTTGTTCATAAGCGAGCACTTGCGGAGAATTCAAACAGCAGCCGGAATACTTACTTGGTTGCATTGGTTGTTTCATTTCACTTGATCAGGTGATGAATGGAACAACTAGAGTAGGTTGTATTGAATAAGCTTCATATTGAGCATATTTTCCAGTTTGTCGGTTGTGTTTAAGTATCAAGTCAGTTTTTAGTTGAGTGAGAGTCAATTTGTGTCGTCAAGTCATCATTTTTCAGTCATGCATTTCAGCTTGAGTTTTTGACTCCATTGCCCAATGGATGAAGGCATTGTCTGCTTTCCAAAGATCTGTAGTTCTTGGCACCTCCAAGGAGCTACCATCCCCATTGGAGCCAATGTTAGTGTCAGCCTTTGCAGCCTTCCTCCAGTGATCAAACATGCTCTTAAAAAGTGATTTTAAGGTGTCAAGGTCAAATTTTGTCATTTCAATGAGTCTTCAAGCAAAATTTGGTCACTAGGCATTAGGTCTAGGGGTTGCTTTTACTCCTGTCAAAGTTGTCCAAATGTTGGTCCATGTCACCATTCAGCTGAGTGTACCATCATTCAGAGGGTTTTCATCATCATGTCAAGTTCCACTGGGTCATTTTACACCTTGTTCATGCTTCAGTTGTGCCTAGGTAAGGTTCATTTCCCTCTCCTAGGGTTTTGGAGGTAATTTCTCTTGGATGGTCAAATCATCAGCAAAAATTGTATCCTAATGTTCATACACCTTTCCCTATCCTTAATGTACCTTATTAAACACTTCCCATCACTAAGATCCCCCAAATTCCTCATTTTCGCACAAACCCTAGTTTCTTGCTATAACTTGGCAATTTTCTAGGCTAGGCCTGTGTTTTTCCCTTTTGGACCCATTCCCATCACTCAATATTTGAAATTCCACTTTCCCCTGCTTCCTAACATCCCTCCCTACTTCCCAAAATTTTATAAAGAATTTATAAGCCCCTTATCCCCTTCATTTCACTTCATTTCGACAAATCCCTTGTTCCACACATCGGGATAGGTTTTACTCCAATGATGTTTCTGAGCAATAAAATATGATCTTGGAAAAATTGAGAGATTTTTTGTCCAACATAGGCCAAGGAAGAAAAACCTCCTTCAATTTTTACACAGGTTTCATGGTTTTAGAGAAATGTCAAAAATACAGTTTCCTTAGGAGAATTGATTCACCTCTAAAGTGACTTTGGTAAAATCAATATTTCTCCTAGCTTGGTTGGCCAAATGACTTTCTTGATGATTCGAATGATAACTAGACACAAAGATATTTCCAATGAGATATCATGAGCTCAATTTTGAGTTGATGAATACCTTCAAAAGTTGATTGCAACAGCACTTTGCCTTGAGGCAGCCTCATTTTTCACATTTGACCAATTTTGGGAGATTTGATTTTTGACAGGGAAAATGAACTCCAAATTGAAAAATTATAGTTTTTTTAGAAATTAGACTCAATAATATTTCCAACGGGCTATCCTGCGCCCAATTTGGACACCGAGAAGGTCTCCAAAAGTCTCCTTCAAAAAGGCGCTACGCATTGGGTGAGAGGCGAGGTGCATTGGGTTTGTGGCACGACGCATAGAGCTGCAAGCCCAATTTCACCATAAACTTCCCCAAAATTTCCAAATTTTCTCAAATCCGTTGTGTGCAAGTAATTTAAGATTCCTTCCATTGCTAGTGAAGAGATTTTTCCTAATGTTTATGATGATTTAGTAAAAAATTTCAAACCCTACTTCCTTGCAATTGTTGCTCAAGACATGATTGCTTAGGGTTTGTAAATTTGATTTTGTGGCCATCATTCCCTCACATTTTTTCTCCCTAAATTATTTTCTAGTTTCATTAACCCATTTTACTATCCCCTTAATCCCACTCCCCTCATACATTTTCCCCTTAATCCCCTTCTCCACATATAACTTCCCAAACCCTACACTCCCTAAACCCTACTCACATCCCTAAACTCTTTTCACACATAAATTTGTATACTCTCTTCCATACACTCTACCCATTTCATTCCTCTACCATATTTTCACACTGTTATCCACAAAACCATCCATGTATAACCACACTTTTCAAAACCAAAGGAAAACAATGGAAAGAGACAGTGATCATGGGTATGAGCCAGAGATTGAACATGATCAGGAATCTTGGCTTGAGAGAACAAACTTGCACTTTGGAAAGGATGCTAGAGAAGGCCAACAACGAGAAAAACTATGTTGAGGCACATGGCATACCATTACTTGGCGAAAAACAAAAGTTGCAAGGCAAGAATCAAGATCTTGAAGGCCAAGTTGAAGAAGACATCGAGGAAGTGAAAAGAGCATGATAAACTTCAGATATTGGCTGAGGCTTCCTTGGCCCAACACAGAACTTGATGAAGAACACTCAGCCCAAATTTCAAAAAATTTGGGACATTTTTTGCATTTTTGAAATTTTTGGCCTAAACACAGGTTTTTCTGCCTAATGCGCCACGCCACCTGGCGCGCGCTTTTGATAGGGGACTCATTTTGATGAAAACTCAACATTTTTGGATTTTTCATGGAAAAATATGCATGCCTACCAATGGCCAAGAATTTTTGACAGGTTTTGGGCTACCGAAAAGGTCAAAAACACCTCAAAAATGACCTTTCTGCCCCTTTTTTGACACATAGGAAGCAGTCTTGGGAGAACTTAGGTTTGGAGGGGCAAATGGAGGAAAAATTCAAAAATTCCACTTGTGCTGGAAATTAGACAAGAAGACCATTCCAAAAAGCCCACTTGGAGAAAATTTGGACACTGGGAAGGTCTCCAGAATCAGCTGCAAATAGGTGTGATGCATAGGGAAATCAGGCGCGGCGCATTGGAGGAAATTTACTTATTTTGACCCAAAAACTTTGTTTTTCGCCTAGTTTTTTACAGTTTGACTTTCTTACTTCTAAATTTAAAACTCATGATGTAATTTAATGTAATTTGATGGATCTTGATGTAATTTTGCTAAATTTTCACTCATAGAGGTAGATTCATCCATCAAAGGGTAGTTTGCAATTGGATGAATCAGTTTCCTAGTTTTTAGAGGCAAGCTGTTCCACTGCCTACTTTTTAGTTCTCAGTTTAGATTTTGTTGGAACAACTCCTAATATTATGAGCTCAACCACTAGAGGCTAGGATGAGTTGTTGGTTGCTTATATCTTATGTTTTCTCAGTCATTAGCACAGGTGGAATTTTGGGAATGCTTTGAGCATCATTGTACATTCATCTCTGCATTTTGGCAAAGGAATAGACCAGGGTTTGCAACACTCTATGGGATTCATGTGTAATTTTTCTTTGATAGTGCGTTTATCTCTATAAATGTAAGTTTACTGGTGTTTTATGTATGCCATTTTCTCTCTTATTTCTTCTTAACTAAAACAAACAAGGATAAAGGTAGAATCCATTGAAATTGCAGTGCTCTGCCCAGGGTTTGTTTAGTTATTTATGTTTTCAGTTGTTTGAAGAGGATCCCTGAAGGTTTCTTGCCCTCTTCAACTCCTCACCGGTCTAAAGCTCTCCATTTCTTTCAATTGGAAGTGTCAAATCAATTTCCTACCTTGCTCCATTGAAATCTCTGCAAAATTGAGCCTCATTCCCCAGACCCAAAATCTGCTTTTCCATTCGAGCCAACAAAACATGCTTAAAATCAATCAAACTCTTTTGCACACATACCTAGCCTAAAATCGGTCTTCATATTAAGTCATCTCAAGCCTCATTGATCATTTTTTGCTGAGATTGACAAGGAGAGAGCCCTCTCCCGATCTGGTAGGGCTAGCTACCAGGTTAAGTGTGGTTTGATGTTACCCTAGATTCTTCCTTTCTCAGCCTGAGGTAGATTTAGGCCCTAACAACTTGAACCAAAGAATAGCATAATAAACTAATGTGTAGTGGAAATATTAACCTAGCTTCTAGTGCTCAAGGAAGTGGATGTAACTACATTCATACAATTTCATCAAAGGAAATATTTGGACTTTTAGGGAATTGTATTTCTACAAGTGTTCTATAGGAATTGAGGAGAATATATAAATCCTACGCATTCTATGTAATATTCCTAAATTAGCATGCAGCTAATAGGGATATTAATTTTTCTTTTGATATCTAGTTAGATGAATAAATGGGCAAGGAGGCTCATAAGTTGCTTAAGTAGGCATAAAACCCCTCATATGTGAAAAGGGATCATGTTAATAACTAGATCAAACATCCTCATGTGTGAACAGGGTCTAAAATGTGTGGACAAAGTCAAGTTTAACCAAGTCAACATCATTATTATATGTGGAGTGGATCATAAATAAATACATCTCAGTGCAAATGAAGATCAATCTAGCTAGTCAAAATGAAGACACCTTAGGTGTGAAAAGAGACAATGCATGAAGATCAATTCAAGGTTGACTAAATCAAACAACGTTGTAAAAATATGAGTGGGACTAATGGAGACAACGTAATTTTGGTGGAGGAGCCTTTGCATGGAAGCAACCTCATAATGGGGTGGGACCCTTGGTGAGGAAGCTCATCAACTATATAATGGAGTGAATGGAAGCCATATGGGGCATGATTGAAGAATATAATTTTTATGTGGTCTATTTAGAATTCTTACATTCTTTGGCTGTTTAGCTAATTTTTTTGCACTGTTTAGTGCAAGGGTTTTCTCATGCGAGGATTCCCTACTCTTGCTTGGAGATCTTATTTAAGAAATCTGAGAAGAGAATTTTGTGCTACAATTTCTACTATCTGGTGTTAGGCCAAGCAGTCACCTTAAAAAAAAACGCAGTCCCTTTCAGAAACTGCGTTATTTCTTAAGGTATTGTAGTGGAGGGGTTTAATCCCCTGTATTTTGAGCTAGTTTCCCTGGAGGAGGATCGGCCTTTTTCCCGGAAAGCTAGTAGGAGGAGATACATTCATTTCTTTACATGACCAACCATATTTATGTAGTGCTTCATCCATATAATGTGATTCAGCCATAGATCTGTAGCATATGCTTCTTGTATTCCATGTTTAGCAAGAAACCCTTGCCGGGTCATATTGGATTTCTGTAAAAGAGGCTAGATCTCTGTTTTTGGGCCTCATTGATTAATATATAAGAAGATATATTTTTTCTCTCATATTTCTGAGTATAAATCTCAAAAAAATATGTTTTTACTTTATGCATTAATTTCTGTGTTGCAGTAGTCTTGGGGTTTTAGTGTTTTTGGGTTGTTTTGAGCATGGGAGGCCTTTTTAACTAGGCTGTAATGATTTGTTTCTGATTTCCTTTTAGATTTGGTTGCTATAATTTCAAATCTAATGGATCCATGGGCTTCAATTTTCTGTTAATGCTTATATTTCTGAAAAATGTGTTTTTCATGCATGTATTGTTGAATTTCCCATTTGGGAATATTACAGTGGTATCAAAGCTCTAATATTGGCTTAGCTTGTGTACTAAAACCATGATGGAGTATTCTCATGAGAAGGAGAGGATCTAAAAAAGGGATCAAGGAAAACCCTTATTTTCTGGAGGGAATAAATTCTCAAATTTTCTTCTACACACTTTGCATGGCATCAAAAAGGACATCAAAGAAATGAGGAGGGAAAAACATGGAGATACCTAAACAAGATCTACAAGATATATACATGAGGAAATATCTAATTCTTCATATTATAGGTGTGAGTATTCAGCCACACCATCAGATTTAAAACACTCTACCAGCCATATGTTCAAGACAAATGAGATGGAGAAAGAAGAAGTGCCAAAGAAGGACACTCTTGGTGATTATTTGCAAGAGTATGAAGCTCAATCTAAGGGGTTCAAAGATCACTTGAACTTCCAAGGGTTTTGAAATATAAAAGAGGAAAGAAGCACAAGGAGCAAGCAGCATGGTGTGGGTAGATTCTTTCTATCTACTTTTGATGGATCACCTAAATGTCCAGCTAGGGTTTGGGTGAAGGAGCTAGACACCGATGTGCAACAACATCAAGTTTCAAAAAATGAAGCCATCAAATTAGCAGTGCTACATCTTGAGGTTAAGGCTTATGCTTGGTGGTTGTTTGAATATTTTTCCTTAAATAATGCAAATACATCTACTTATGCAAAGTTCATTAGAAAAGTAGTGGAAAGGTTTGATGAAAATTTTTGTGAATCTTCTATGGAGCCTATCAAATCAAAACAAACAAAACCTTTGCATGAGTTGGGAGGATCTATAATTCCAACTCCAT
Source organism: Pinus albicaulis (assembly GCA_034641835.2). Classification (NCBI taxonomy): domain Eukaryota; kingdom Viridiplantae; phylum Streptophyta; class Pinopsida; order Pinales; family Pinaceae; genus Pinus; species Pinus albicaulis. The sequence continues at coordinate 677,493,027 of CM076577.1, forward strand.
TTCATAAAGCCATTGAAGGGGATGAACACTTGTATACCTTGCCAAGGGAAAAGTCCCCATTGCATGATGAGCTTTCTTCTCAAAAGAAAGACATGGAGATTCCTCTTTCAAGGGAAGACCAAGATCTAAGGTCTCTTATTGATGATGAGGTATTTTCAACTATTGATGAGGAGGAAGAGAAGGCTGGAGATAACAACGCAGTCATATCAAGAGAACATCGAGTACCTCATGAAGAGGAAGATGGAGCACTTGCTCCAAGGAGAGAAACTCTTGCAGTCTTGCAAGGAGTTCCAAAGAATATCACATATGGAGATAATGGCACAATCTGTAATATTCCCAAATTTTCACCTGATATTTGGAATATTAGAGTTCTTAACTTTCTTAATTAATTAATTAAATAAAAGGGTGGAGGGACCCACAATCCTCAATATGAATAAATATCCACTTTTTGTGTGTGAATGTGGATTAATTAAGCCTAGATCTACATAATGAGGCAGTTGAGCAACTACTAATGTGAATGGAATTGGAGATTATGTCTCATTAATTGAGATAGATCATGGAGGTTGATACAGTCAACTAATATCTTGAAGATGTCAAATAGAAGATCATGTAACATTCATGATAAAGTGATGGAGGATGTTGTGCAATCAAAGAAAACATGATGGAGAGGGTGTACATTGCACCTAGACATGATGGTTGATTTGGTCAAACAACGCAGTCAAACTTGGAGGATCTTGTCCACATGCACAACACAGTCTAGATGAGGGCCAAGGCATGGGAAGGCTCAAACATTATATAAAGAATATGAAGGCAAGGATGGAGGTATGCTGATTATTCTTGATGTAAGGATATTTTCAGATTTGAAATTGTCATGTGATATTCCATTGCTTTCTCGAGTTGTTTAGTAGAGATTGCAAGTGTTGTTTAGCACAGGATGTTCCTGGTCTGGAATCCCACCTCTTTCTTAGAGTAGCTCTAGAAATATTATTGTACTTCATTCTACATTAGGCATTGGTGCCACATTTCTTTTCCTACTTTCTGCAGAAAATTCATATTCAGAAATTGCAGATTTCTAAAGATTAGTTTGGAAGGTGGAAGTTGCCTTCAGTACTTCAGTTGGAGAACTAGTGAGGGTTTATTCCTATCACCTAGAGCTTATATATTAGCATTCCCAGAGATTCATTTCAGATCTAGCATCAGGCCAAAAGTTATTGACCTCCTAGCAGTAGTGTTTCCTCCAAGAATTACGTTGTCCAATTTGCAGATCCAAAAGGAGGAAGGAAGTTACTAGCATTTCAGCTAGTAATCTTGTGAGGGATCATCCCCTCACATTGCCATCAATATTTCCATCATCCTGGAGTTTATTGCAACATTTTTCAATAGGAAGAAGGCCTCTCTTTACCTCACAGCACAGTTTCTATTGGCAGTTGTGTTACAACAACTGTAATCATTATTGGAGGATTGAGAAGCTAGATCTAGAGCTTCTAGCTTGTAGATATGAAGAAGGGATCAGCCCTTCAAGCTTAGATCTGATCTTGCAACATATTTCAACCATCTATTTGACAGATCTAGCTTTAGATCTATATTTCCCAGCAGATCAAGGATCAAATCCTAGGAGGGTGATTTTCCAAAGTTGTAGATATGGAAAATCCTTTCTGGGTTACTTGGGAATCCATCACATTGGCTAGATCTTGAATCTTGGCATCATCTGAACTCTAGATTTGAGTAGAACTGCATTTTCCTTTTCAGCCTGCAGTCATATGTTCATATTCTGCTAAAGGGACAGCGTATTATTTTCTTCATTGGTTCTCCAATTACGCAGTTCCTATTGTGGCATGTTTTCTGGGTGATTCTAGGCCATCTCTTGGCTAGATCCCCTCATATTTTGTACATTGTGTAACTGAATCTTCTCCAATATAATAAAAAGGCTCAACTTCTCTGTAAATTTTGATGTTTCCTTAATATTTATTGTTTATCTTGCTATAGTTCTTATATTGTGTTTAAGTATTATTGCATTCTCCCTTTTGGGATATTACAGTGGTATCAGAGCATGATATTTGGCTCAGCTTATGGACACTTCATATTTTGCATCTAAAGAAGAAGCATATAGATGAGATCTATCATGGAGGAATAAAATTATGCCACTCATTTCTATAGATATATGCAAGATCTCCCCAAGGAGGTCAATCAAACGAAAGAGGAAAGGCAGAAAGAAGATCCAAGAAGGAGATGTGATGAGGAAGGTCCAAGCACTTCCTATCAGCAAAGAAGAAAATCGGAGAATCATAGATCTCCTCATAGATCCACTTTCCCACTTTCTTTGGAGAAGGTGAGAGGTGTAGAAATGAAGAAAAAAGAACACCTAATACTCATAAGACTCTTAGTCTATATCTTGAAGAGTACAAAGCACAGTCTAGAGAATTCAAGGAGAAGCTAACTCTCCAACAATTCTTCAAAATCAAAGAAGAAAGAGGATCCTATAGCAGCAATAGAAGAAACGGGAATAATAGATTCTATTTGCCTACATTTGATGGATCTTCCTCAAGCACTGTTAAGGCTTGGAGGAGAGAGTTAGATGCATTTTTCAGACTGCATCCTATAGTTGAAGGAGAGGTTGTTCAAATTGCAATACTTCATCTTTTAGGTGAAGCCAATGATTGGTGGTTTGGTCACATCACTAGTACAAAATGGCTAATTAGTTACTAAAAAAACGACTAAAATTTGCATATAAACGACTATTTTTCAGTCGGTGACCAATAGTAGCTAATTTACAGTATCTTATAACACGACCAACTTTTGGTCATTTTTAGCTTAGTCATTAATTGGTTATCTCAATTTTGTTATCTAGTTGTATATTTGGTCATTGATTTAGTCACTAATTTGGTCACTAATTTAGTCATTCATTTGGTATTTCATTTGGTTGTTCATTTGGTCACTGATTTAGTCATTCATTTGGTCACTAATTTAGTCGTTCATTTAGTCATTGATTTGGTCTTTGATTTGGTCATTAAATGTCACAATTAATGACCAAATATACAACAAAATATATTACTATATGATCACCAGAGAAAACCAATTAATGACCAAATAAATATGACCAATATGTTGGTCGTGTTATAAGATACTGTAAATTAGCTACTAATAGTCATATATATGCAAATTTTAGTCATCGTTTGAAACCAATTAATGACTGAAGAAATATGACTAAATTTTAGTCATGTTATAAGATATTGTAAATTAGCTACTAATAGTCATATATATGCAAAATTTAGTCATCATTTTTAGTCACAAATTTATCATTTGCAGTAGCCATTTATTCATTATAAACGACTAATTTAGTAGTTTATATTCATTTCATTTACTTTCATTAATAATCATTATAAATGACTAATTTAGTCGTATATTCATTTTATTTGTGCTCATTATTAATCAACATAAATTAATTTGTATGATTTAAAAAATGCCATACAATGTGCATGTTCATCTAATATGAAAACACAAAGTCACATATTTTAATTACAATACTAAACCACATCAAGTGCAACTATAAATAATTTCAACCACATAAATTATATTATATGAAATGTTAAAGTATTACAATATGAGTTTCCAACTTAATATAAGTTGGACTACAATTTACACATGAAATGATGTTTCATCACTTCAAAACATTATCGTTGTGTTGTCAAGGCATTATAGGTGAATTCACCAACTCTGAAGACTTGATCATCAGTCTTTATATGTGTGTCTTATGCGAGATATTGGCTCTAAGGGTATCACCAGACCAGTTCTCCTCTCTCTTTTTTCATTTGTCGCTCCAATGTTATTGCTCTCTTCTTTTTTCAATTCATGCTTCTTACCATCAATACTGATTTCATTTTCTAAAAAAAAAAGAAAATACAATGCAGCGTAAGAAATGAAAGACAATGAACACTAGAATATAACATAAATTAGACTATAAATAGTTTATACAACATATACCTTAACATCAACAATGTCAAAGCAATTTTCCTTCAGCGTCAATTTCTACAAAATAAATGTCACGTTATTCTTTCCCATTTCTCAACATGCTACATACGATAAATTGAAAATCACATAAAACCAAGAGAAAACCATTTTCTAACCAAAACAAACAAACAAACAGTGCCTCTAATAAAACTTCATTATAATATTATAAAATGAAAAGAGAGCTAGTGGACCATTTGTGTTGTTTGACTTTTCCTATTTTTGTTATAAAGTGCTCGAGCTTCAAGAACCAACAAATGTGAGCACGAGCTAAAAACTAACCAACCATTCCCTTGTCAACATGAGAGATCACAAATAAACCACAAAATTGATCAGGCATTAAAATTGTGAGCAGATTACCTTGAAATTTTCTTCTTGAGAAATACCTCAAAATCCCCTCGTTTCTAATAAGCTTCCTGGCTATGTACCTCCATCCTTGATTTCCCTTGATATATCTTGAATAAAGAATATCCCTTCAACAACCATTTTTTCGATAATCCTACCAAGTAACTCAAGATCCTTGGGCGCATCAATAGTAGCATCCTCCAATGAAAATAGTATAGTCTCCAACCTAGAAACATCAAAATTATATATAGTTATAATTCATAATCGCACATGACCATAAACTGTAGCAGTCTTGAAATAAACTCAAACTTGAATAAGAACAAACACAAAATTTAAATTTTATGGTTTATATGATAGCCATTTGATAATATCTCACTCAACATCCATGTTTTAGGCAATATTTGGTGTCTTTTTATGTGGAAAATTTTCCAATGGGGCTAGATGTTTTGACCTTTTATGTTTGGATCTAAGCTTAATATGAATATGTATTGGATTTTTGTTTTAAATGAAAACATAGGTTCTTCTTTTTCATTTTCTGTTTTTCTCCCTTTACATATATATGTTGTGAATTTGCATAATTTTAAACAAAATAAACAGTCATGTTAATATGTTTTAACATATTGCAATTTTAAAAATAAATATACAATTTTAAAATTTATAGCTAGAGTTTTGGATTCAGTTCAATTTGAACCAAATAAGAGAGTGGCATTAGTCACAATTTTACTAATATACTAATATTGATAACCAGAAAAGTGTCTTTTTGAGTTGGCTATATCTAATGGCTGATAAAAGAATCCTTTACACAGGTATCACATAGGAATGTTAACCAAAATCATTTTGGTATAACATAGGAATGTTAACCAAAAATCATTTTGGTATAACATAGGAATGTTGACGACATTAGAACATCCTTACCATGTTGATGATTGAATTATGTGAATGAGGATGGAAGGCGATTTGAGATTTTTTTCGCCAAGGGTTTCTAAATGGCTCGGTGATCGAGGATGACGCAATACGAAGGGGGATCTGACACACACTACAACATCGTGGTCCTGCGGATGATTGCATGTGTCAACCCTAGGGTGGGGTTTCTGCTAAGACCGCCTACACCTCCTATCGTAGCCTTCGGATTTTCACCCATCCCTTATTTCTTTTCAGTGTCACACTTTCTATGGCCTGTGCTCTTCTGCAACCATCGATTGACCCGCATCGGATGCCATGGAGGACGAGCTGCTAGATTATTCCCCAAACCCATTGGAGGATGAGATATTGGATTATTCCCCGAACCCATTGGAGGGCTTTCCGATCTGGTCCACTCCACGACACTCCCCGTCTTTTTCATCCGTGCAGGCACCTCTCGCATCTGCAGTTTTTCCAGATGGATCTAGGGCTTCCACCAGGCCTCATTTTTCTCTGGAGGGATCTTCTTCCCTAGCCTACCACTCTGATTCTCTTCCATCTACATTTCTAGAGTGCTCCCCCCCCCTTCCTGTAGCTGATCCAATGCTATCTGTGTTGTTATCCCCTGCATCTCACCATTTTCTGACATCCCTTCTATTGTCACAGTCCTCCCCCCCTCCCTGGGATATCTCCTCCTCCCTGTATCCTATACCTTCGTTGCTCGCTTCTGCACCCCCTTTACATCCATCGAACTTGCCCCCAGCTGAGCCCTCGTGAATGATGTCATGCCCCCCTCTATCTGGGTGTTTTGCGGGCACTCTCACTATTGATCTACCCTCACATTCAATCAGGACGATCGAGGAACCTACCTCGGACTCGGTATGGGATCAACCCTCCCTTGGATCTCAACCACGCTCATACAGGAATTCGGGATGTGTTAATAAAGGTAATAAGGGTATCGACCTCGCATTCAGAGACCAACACAGGATGGGCGATGTACTTGACACGGTGGAGAAGGTTTTGGTCAGACACATTTGAGGCCAGACATACAACACGAAGCGAATTCGGCTATGAACTATGGAGATCTGGGGAGATTTTATTGATGCTTTACCCTCTATCATCATTCTCCCAAAAGGATGGCTCACACTCAATTTCAGTCGATCAGAACACCTACAATGGGTAGTTGCCCGTTATTGGCACATAGAACAAGCCTCAGACCTGTTGAAGAGTTGGAGCCCTCTATTCAACCCTGAGCGAGAGCACTTGGGTGCTGGACCCATCTGGGTTCGATTACCTAGGCTACCTATGCACTTCTGGTCTGAGGATACCTTCGCACACATTGGCAATGCTCTTGGGTCCTATCTTGATCATGACAAATCTTATATTGCAACTGGTATCATGACCATGGCTCGAATTTTGGTACATTTGGACACCAGAGAGGGCTTGGAAGAGTCCATCACATTGCAATGGAATCAATTTACCCAGATCCAGCCCCTGGATTACGAAGGTGTGCCTTACCTATGTAGAAGATGTCACGAGTTCGGGCATCTCTACAAGGACTACCCACTCCTACAGAAGAAGGCTACACAATCCCTGCCAACTAAATATGTTCCTACATCAACTCCACAGGCATAGGTGCCCACTCAGAAGACTTCTCAGCATGGTCGACCCCCTTGGGCCAGTGTTCTGAATGAAGCCCCTACTTCTCATCCACTTTGGCCTACTCCAGAGCAGCTGCCGCACATTACCTACTCCAGAGCAGCTGCCGCACAGCCATCTACGGTTATTACTTCACTCCCTTACTCTACTTCTGATTTTTCTATTGTATCTACTGTTATTCAATCATTGGTCCTCTCTATATCTGGGTCAACATTCCCCTCCTCTCCTCTCCCTTCGTCTGTGACCCCTCCCTCTATACCTTCTCCCACTCTCCCCCTCTCATCTAAGGCCTCATCTGACTCTGCAAGAAGCCACTCATACTTTCTCAGATCCCTCTCCAAGCTATCTGCATCCCCCCCTGCCGATTAGCTATTATTCCCCCCCTCCCAAGATCAGGGTATCTTCTCGTGGTCGCAAATCATATATTTCTAAAGCCATTGTCCAAGCTGGTTAGGAGGTAGTTGATGGACATCAACACACTCTCGATCGAGTCCTTAGAGCACAGACAGCCCATGCATCTCCTCCCTCATGATTATTCTCTCCTTCAATTTACCCCTTGTGATATTATTTTCCTACAGGAGACCCTTGGCCCTGAATCATCGATTTTCAATATTCTTCAAGGCATGCACCCTGGCTATAACTTTCATGCCCTGGATGCTCGTGGCTGATCGGGCGGCATTGCACTAGGCATCAATCCCTAGTCGATAAATCTCCTTAATATCTGGGGAGGAGAGGGATACTTAGGGGCCGGCATACAATCGACTGAATTCAGATCTCCCTTTCGCATCTTCAACATATATGGGTCGTGATCTAATCGACTCACATTTTGGGATCATTTCCTCAACCTCCCCCTCATGAATCATGACAGGCTCATACTCAGTGGTGACCTCAATTTCTCTCTCGGTCAGGTTGAATCATGGGTACATTCTGCTCAATTCGATGCCCTATCTAAACAAATTCAAACCCTCATTGAAATTCACTGTCTTGTGGACATCCTGTCACCCAAACTACAACCTACTTGGCACAATAAGAGGACGGGACAAGCCTCCCTTGCCAGAAGATTAGACAGATTCTTCGTCCATGAGGACATTCTTGCCCATATCCCCAACTATTGGTATTGGGTTGGATAGGGGGGACTCTCTGATCACTCTCCCATTTTTATGGAACTTGCTGGACGCACACCAAATCCAAGGGCACCCTTCAAATTCAATGCTACATGGCTTGAGGATGCATCCTATGTTGAAGTTGTCACTCAGTATTGGACTACCCATATAGGACCACCCGACCTAGACCCCTCTACTCTCTTTTCCTACAAGATGAAAGAGTTCAAGAGGCTCACCAAGGTTTGGGCAAAGGAGAAGAGCATTCAAGATGAACAGACTCTGCAATCTATTGAAGAGGAACTTTCTGCAATGAGTTCATCTGACCATCAAGGATTTGAAACTGATGAATCAAAGGCGCACATCTACTTGCTGGAATATGAGCGCACTAAGATCCTGAAGGCCCGCAAAGAGACATGGTGCCTCTGAAGTAGGGACATCTGGCTGAAAGCTGGGGATGAGAACACTAACCAACCATTCACTTTTCAACATGAGAGATCACAAATAAACCACAAAATTGATCAGGCATTAAAATTTTGAGTAGAATACCTTGATTTTTTCTTCTTGAGAAATACCTCAAAATGCCCTCATTTCTAATAAGCTTCCTAGCTATGTACCTCCATCCTTGATTTCCCTTGCTATATCTTGAATAAAGAATGTCTGTTCAACAACCAGTTTTGCGAGAATCCTACCAAGCAACTCAAGAGCCTTGGGCGCATCAATAGTAGCATCCTCCAATGAAAATAATACAGTCTCCAACCTAGAAACATAAAAATTATATAAAGTTATAATTCATAATCGCACATGACCATAGACTGTAGCGGTCTTGAAATAAACTCAAACTTGAATAAGAACAAACACAAAATTTCAAACTACCCTTCAGTAAGTTTCCCCTAATTTAGCAAGAAAGGCTTGAGCTTGCATTAATATGTATGTAGATTCCCCAAAAAAAAAAATCAACATCTTTCTTGACAAAAGAATCTAATATCCAAAGCGAAATATCCTCTATGAATCCACATAGTAGAAGATGCAGGATATCCAATAGAGAAAGCACGAGAATTCTACCTGCTTTAGCCAGCATTCTTGATGCTTGTGCTGATTTATATCTGAAGAATAGCAACCAGGTTCAAATGGACAGTAAACCCAAATGTTACACTTCTTTTCACCTTTTTCTTGGTCTAAGCAAGCCCGACAAAAATCTGCAGCGCTTTCTTTATGGTGCATTAGACCCCATTTAACTTCCGCTCCATCATAGTCTGTATGTGGTTTTGCATGGAATTCAAAAGGAAGTGGCCTGCCAGGTATGATTCCATCTTCTGCAGAAATAATATCAAACTATGCATCAGGCTTTGATTGCACCATTTTAAGCTAGGATTCTCCAAACCCTTGTTGCCCTTGGAAAAATTGAACAAAGAAACAATATAACTCATTCAAAAATAACACACCTGGGAAAATTTGGAAAAGAAAACTGATGTTAAAACAAAATACTCTGAACTTTAACATTTCTTCACTACAAAATGCTAAATTCCATTCTCCCGCATATAAGTAATCAAATTGTTAAATTTAGCAACATAAAAATAACCTTAAATATGCTGAAAAAAGGAACCTAGAGAAATTGTCAGGAAACCATAATCCTCAAGTCATAAATTAAAAAATAGATAAGACTGCTATATGAATACTTTTTAAAACACGCTCTCAAGACATAATGCAGTGAAGAGGAAAAAATAATTTGGTGATGCTAACCTAGTAGTCAAAATCCTGAGAAATCAAAAGCAAAAACACCAAACTAAGATTTCCCATATATTCATTACCGATCTCAGGTCCATCCTCCATCATCTTTCCACTATCCTCGCTTGAAGCTTTGGGAGGTAAAGAGAATCTAGCTTCCTTTAACGCAGGGCCCCAGTGAGTCTCCAATACTTTTTCCACCATCTCTGTTCATGGGAACCCCAATACAAAACGTATAAACACATGCCCAAATTTGGGAGCTGTGGACCAAAAGGAGCAGGGAGGAAAATAACCTAATGTCACAAAAAAATACTATGCCATCACAACTAATTTACAAGCCATCAGTTGAATTCACACATAAGTTGAATAGAAAAAATGCATACCAGTATCTTTAGCTTATGTGGAGGAATTCACACTGGCTTTCATTGCTTCATGTTTCTTAGCTTCTTCAAGCTTTTTCGTCCGCCATTCTTCAAGGGCTATCACTTAAAAAAATGTAAGCATTAAAAACATATTGATGTAACTACCAAATTCTAAAACAGTCAATATTTGACAGTCAATAGTTTGCATTGTTACTGAACTAGGTAACACTTTAATTTTACATTATTACTCAACTAGTTGGTTAAGAATTTATAACTTTTGAGGAATCTAGAGCTAAAAAGTTTCTGAGATTTATATGATGAGCAAATGTATGAGCTCCCACATGTTAATTGTTAGAAGCAATGTGAATGGTGGAATATATGCTAGAGCACTCATAGCATATGGCAGAGGGTGTTCATGATGTTATATTCCCAAGGGTGGATGATATTGATCCTTTAATTTGATTATGTGAGGTCTCTAAGCACTTCAATGATTTATAAATCTCTAGTACCTCTGCATGAATTTCCCCTGATATTTGATTACCCTAGAATTCAAGGCAAAGCTCTGAAATATTTATTATGAAGCAAAAAGGGAGCTATAAATATTCCCTAAATATTGGTTGTAATTTAATAATAATCCATAAGATGGTTGTTCTTTCATGATTATCCCTGTTAGTTCCCTGTAATCAGCAAGATTGGAAAAATTCTAATCGCAGGGAGAAACATCGTTTCAACCACTTTTGGATTCTAGGATCTAGCCCTCCTAAATCCAGAGAGGGATCTCTCCAATAAGTGCAAAGATGGATTTTTCTTTGAAGTTTTGGGTAATGATATTAGGCTAGTTATGAAGGCCGAGGGTTTTTTTTTTTTTTGGATGGTTGAGCATGATTATTATTTGAGGGGAAATTTCTAAGTGCAAAGAGTTTCAAAGATGAGAAGTTGCAAGTGAATAGAACAGCTATGTCTAAAAAGATAGATATAACGGTGGTTTTTAGTCCATTGGGCTGTGGAGTCATATCAAGGCTTTAATTGAGCAACAACATCAAGAGTGATCCAAGGGGCAAGTCATCTATATCACAAGATTATTGAGATTAAAATGATGGAATGGAAACAATAAAGTGTTGGAGGGGTGGAAACTGATAATAATTTCACAAGGGATTTATAGTCAATCCAAGCAAGAAAAGCCTCTTAAGTAACTGTTTAAAACAACCAAGAACAGGGCTAACCATAGAATTCTTGGGCAAGTTTGTATTAAAGCAGCTTAATTGACAAACAATCCAGTAATCTGCATAATTACCTTCAGAAGGTATGAAAACACATAAGAGAAAACAAAGTGTAACCTAAGATCAGATAAGGTACTTTTAAACCAAGTCTGCTTTCAGTCAACACCAAGGGAAACCTTCAAAATTTTCCTTTGGAGAATAGAAACTAGAAACAGGGCAAACCATCACTTTTCTAGTCTAACTTTAATAAGCAAATGATGAAAATAACTTTCAAGAACAATGTTTAAAGAAAACAGTAGGACGAGGGAACGCCAACATTCCTCATTGCTTAAACTGTATTGAATCATTCTTAAGTAAACAAATTGGAGGAAAACATTGAGATAAAGCTTATTAGTTAGAGAATGGTACTGGTAAACAGTAAATCCTAACTCTATAAATGATGTTCTTTATCAGAGAATAGTGAAAAATATGACATACATAGAAGGAAAAACAATAACAAATAAAGGGGCACTTCACCAGTGATATAGACCAGGATCCCGAGAAACAGCTTGTTATTAATGTCAAACCAGTTATAGTCTTTAGGTCCAATGTTTCAGTTCAGCAATCAACTTCACTATTCAGCCTAACTAATCTAAACACAAACAGAGCTTCAAGGGCCAGCGAAACACTATTTACAATCAGAAGTTTAAGCTCAAATATATTTCAAAGTTCAGCAACCAACAATTTCTCGTCTTCTACAGAAGTATTTATAGAAGAATGAGGAGGTGAGATCTGATAAAAGATCTCTCGGGACAATTAATACAGAATGATGACTTCTCGGCCTTTGAGGGGCTTGATGGAGAATTTTGCAAGTGTTTTTCTGTATTAATGTTTTACATTTAATATTTAAGCTTGATGAGAGCTTTTGTTTGACTTTTGAGGCTCTGTGTCATGTTGGAGTAACTCTGCAAATATTTTTGCATTAAGTTCCTTGCAGAAGTAACTCTCTGGCTATGCTGAGGCAAATATCTTCATTTGATCAATAACTTCGGCCTCTGTTTGGATGTTGGTGGCTACAGGTGGCACTGTGGTGGCTGAGAGGAATGAATTTTCCTCTGTTTGAGGCAGTGGAGGTCTGTCTATCTGATAACACTTATGATGCTTATTTAACTTTGTTTTAATTCTAGGGATTAGGCTTTTGATAATCATTCTTAGCCGTAATCCCCAAATTATTTTCAATCCTTCTATTCTATTGTGTTCTGTCTTCGACACTGATACTCCTTTAATTGTGATTTAAAATCACAGTGTCTTGTTGATATGCAAGCCGTGCAGGGCTCTTAAGGCATCAATTCCCATGAATCATTGATGAAACGTGGAAATAAAACCCCACGAATGGTCTCCTTTGATGATTCAAAGGCACGGGAATCGTCATTCCCGACCCTTGGCCTTTTCTTTCAACATAATGGAAAACCATTAATCCTGTAAAACACACAAAATATCAAGAAATCTTGCGTTGTGGGTTTAACTACTACAGAGGATGTGGGGAGGAGCATAGCCGTTGGATGGCAGCATCCAACGGTGGAGATCAACCAAGAGAAGGTAAAAAGGAGATCGAAGTGAAGAATAAGACGAAATGATCTGGGACCATCCGATTTGGACACGTGGACGTTCCAGATCCAATCGGAGGATCGCAATCGGCGGAGAAACAATGTTTAAAGCGCTCGGCAAAAAACTTGTGATGTGATGTAGTGCATATCGTTGATCTAAGGATCAGATCAATGGTGGGGAATGAATCAGAGGGATGGCTGATCAAGGGGAACAAAAAAACGCACCCGGTGAAACTTGTGATGCGATTGAGCGCTGACCGTCGATTTGCACATTAGATCAACGGTGGGAGATGCGTCAGGAGGTCACAATTGGCAAGGTAAAGGTTAATGATCAGAGCAATTGTGGGTCGTTGGATCTGGGAAGGCGAAGAGGAGAGAAATGGTGGACAACTAATTAGTGATTGGAAATTGGAGGTGGGTCGATGTGATGTTGCGACTGGGGCATCACAATCGGGGGTTTCAAAGGGGAGCAATCAAAAGAGTCTTCGCAGAAGTTTCCGATGCGATAAGCACCTTGGGTATTTGACGTTTGGTCCCAGGCACGAGTTATATGAATGAAGTGGAGGGTGTGGAGTTTACATATATGACCCAATCGCATCGGAAATTTTGATGTGGTGCTTTCAATCAACTCATTGTAGATTCTTTTGATGCGATTACGCTTCGGGTATTTTTGATCTAACCATTTTTTTTTTATTAAAAACATGACTTGGGCGCATCAGATCAAAACTTTGGGTAAGTGGGTTTTATGTTTTAACAAAGGAAAGAGACCATCAGGAATGAATAATTTCAATGATTTAGCGCCCGATGGCAGGCCCACGAGTTACATGAAATGACAATGTGATCTGGGGATATGTACATGAGGGCTAATCGCATTGGAGTTTGTGAGGCAAAAAGACTTGTGCGCTGCGTATTGTTCCGATGCAATAAGCGCTGAAAGGCTTTAGCACCTGGTTCTAGGGTGCGGGCACATGAAGGGGAAGTGGTTTAGGTCTAGCCCAAGGGGCTTAAGCCTTTATAAAAATGGGTTTTTTATAGATTTTCAAAGGAATTTGAGGGTTTCGGTAAGGTTAAAAAGTGAGTTCTTAACCTTGTAAAAATGATTTTCATGAATGGAAGAAGAGGGATCATGAAAAATAGAGGAATTTTATGGAGAAAAAGGGGAGAAAATGAAGGTTAGTTTTGAGTGAAGGAAGGGGGAAAATGATGATTTTGCAGCAGTATTTCCTTATGAAATTAGCAGACTCTTTGAGTATAAAATAGGAACAAAAGTGAAGATTTGGACAGAGGCATGAGGCCTTCAAGAGTCTTCAAGAGCCAACACTTTTTAGAAATAAAATATGTTCCTTGAAGGGTCCAAAAAGTTTTAGCCACCTTTTGCTACAACAAATTTTATAGGTGGCTAACAGTGGCTCCACTTGGGGATGGTGCCTTCTTGAAGGCATCAAGAATTTCAGACTTGCATTCTCTGGGAGGCTGACCTGTGCCACATCCATTGTGTTCTCTGGGAGGCTGACCTGTGCCTCATCCATTGGGCTGCTTTCCTTTGCTTGAATGATCTTCTTTTGAAAACATATTAGCAGCCATAAAAACAATGGATTTTTTATCAACAAGCTTTCTACCTACCCAATCCTACTGATCTAACATTTTTTCTTCTTTAGAGTGCACTTGGATTGGCAAACTATTTTACAACATTTTATTCTTTTGAAAACATAAAACTAATCTAATTCTACTTCTTATTTCTCCATGGACTCAGATTAAATAGTTGAGTCCATATGTTTCTCTACCTAATCTACCATCTGTTGGGATTAAACTGTCCAACAGATTTTATTCACTAAATTCTACAACAAAAATCTAAAAACAGTCAAGTCAAGATTAAGTTGTTTGACTTGTTGTGATCTATGGCATAAAAAAAAGTTGCACATAAACATTTATTTTGCAGAAAATTTAAAACAAAAAACTGGAAGGCCTAAGATATGAAATTTGAAAGAATCTCCTTCCTCTTTGGTACAGCTCTGTTTTGAATTTGTTGTGAGTTGTCTTTCCTTGTTCTCTGGTTCAGATGTTGAGCATGTTTGAACCAGATTTTTACATCTTTTGACTCATAATTTGAAATATATTTGAGTCATTTCTTGCTTTGAAACCTTAGGTTCAGATTTTGAGCATGTTTGAACCTTTAATTTCTATCCTAAACTATCTACTGATAAGCCAAGATTAAACAGTTTGGAAAATCGAATTCACTATCCTATCAGGAGAAAATTTAAAGCTAATTATTCAAGATTAAGTTGTTTGACTAACTAGAAGTGTTTTCTTTAGGAGTGGCATTTAAGCTTGCACACTTTCAGATTCGTTTCTCTTTTTGGTATGGGGCTATACCTTTCTTGTTTTCACAATCTGCCCTCTTTTCTTTCTTTCACTGTTTTTGTATTTTTGATTTTTTATAACTTTGAATGCAATGGTGGATGAGATATTTATAATGAGAAAAAATATAAAAATGATTTTCAAAACATAATGTGTATCAAGAGAAGTAATGCTTAAGCATCCTGCCATTGACAGGACCCCCAAACAATTCTGCTCCATTCAACTCCTGTAAAAAATAAGCATTGTTACCAGCAGTTGAATGAATAGAGTAAGGGCCAAGCCATAAGTTGTAAAATTTTCCATGCTTGCCCTTGTTTTCCCTCCTTTAGTCCCATTTTAAAACTTGGTCCCTATTAGCCCCCCATAAATTTTTTGACAAGCAAACAGGGGGCTAAAATGTTGTTGAGCCTTCAAGGAATGCATTTCCCCTGAAAACACATCATCCTTGAAGTCTCCTTGTGCCTTTTTTCCTTTGATAAAATCCCCTCTACTGATTTCCAATATAAAGCCTCTCTGTTTGTGAAGAAATTCCCAAAACCCTCCTTTTCCCTCTTATTTCCCCCCCACTTAGCTTCTATTTTGTCCTCCTTTGTCTCCCCTTCTATTTCCCTTTTTTACCCTCTAAAACCTCCCAAAATCCCCTTCAAATTCTACCCATATCCCTTTTTTGGGCTAATTCACCCTTTATCCCTCCATCGTTCCCCTTCCTAACCTTTAAATCACATTTAAATGGGCAAAAACCCACTTTCCCACCTTATAATAAGGCCTAACGCCTTTTCCCCTTTTTCTGATTATAATCGCATTATAAATCATTTAAATACATATGCGATCGGATTAAAACCACTTCCCCTTTCATACCCTGTAAACTTTGGTAACAAAGTTTATGTTTTATATATATATATATATAACCCACCGCTTTTTAATCGCAATCGCAATATCTGTTCGATCACAATCACAATGTTTGTGTGAAGTCCTCCGATCGGTCATCGCAAATATTTGCGATGCGATTGATCGCGACTTACCTCCGATCGCTCCGACCTCCGATCCAATCACATTGCATGTCCCTCCGATCGCTTGATCGCGACTTACCTCCGGTCGCTCTGACCTCTGATCCAATTGCATCGCATGCCCCACCGATCACTTTGATCGCACTCCCCACCGATCGCTTTCCCCTCCGATTAATCGCATCGCATGATTTCCCTATTGCGATTGCGATTAGTCCCCGCTCCCAATATCCGATTGTGATTGACCCCGGGCCCACCATACCATACCTCCGCCGGTTCATTTATTAAAGGGTTTTCCCCTTTGTAAATGGAAAATGTGTTATATTTTCATTTTTACAAAGGTTTTCCATTTCACCATTCCCAATCGCATCGCAATGTCTTATATGTATCACTCTGCCCTACTCCCGCCTCTGATTGTGATTGTGATTTGCCTCCCTCTCCTGATTCCGATCTCCGATTGGGATCCTCGGTCCCACCACTTAACTCTTTCGCTCATCCACATAATAAAGGGTTTTTCTTTGTTAAACCCGAATTTTGGTTTTATTTCAAAATACAAAGGGTTGTTTCCAATCGCATCGGAAATTTTGTTTCATATATATGTATCTCCGCCCCGCTTCAATTTTCGATTGCGATTTCCATATGGGTCCTGCCTCATACGCATTTATGCTGCATTTCGCACATTTCCTTTACATTTCCACCAAAGTCTAAAGTTTCGCATTTTGCATTAAAGTTATTTGTTTCATAGTTATTCCACCCGTTGTTCATAAATCATCCCGCTGTTCAATCTCCGCCACTGTTCCTCTATCTCCGCAGCATTTCTCCACCACCGCCCGGGTTTGTAATAGGTCTATTGCATTATACAGATAGCACAGAGAGGCCATTTCAGCATTTGTCAGCGGATCAGCAGAAGAGATTCAAAGGGGGTTGATGCCTATTATTGATGTAATTAATGTTTAACCCCGCATTCAAAGAATCAAGGCACAGTTTGAAGACTTAAGCACGCAAAGGGTCATATCCGCGTTTTGATATCAGCAAAATGCATTCCTCCAGGAAGGACGTTTACCTACAGCACTCCTCATATCTCCTCGAGCCCTGAAATAGTTAATTATACTGGCAGAGCTTCTTAAAGACTGTCTAGACAACAATTATGAGGTATGGACAGTCTTGCAGTTTTCCCATCCATGTCATTTATTCCAGAAGGCTAGCACAGAGCTCCAAACAGCCAGAGAGGTTCTTCACGAAACACCAGAGGTCAAAATCGACCTGACAGAGATCTCCAAACTGGTCTACAGAGTACTTACAGTGATGCAGGTGCTATTAAGCAGAGTGGGCTCGGGCTCTTCCACCACGCTGTCTTAATGAACACATTTAATTTATATCTACCCCTGTTATTCTGATTCTCCTATAAGAATTCCCAAGAACGAATTGTAGAGGTTGTTGTTCGGCTGTTGTTGTTGTAGTTAGAGGGATTCGTTTTTTACTGTTAGAACAGTCTTGGGAGGGAGTAGCAGAGTAGTTGTTATGTAATAGGCTGGGAGGAAAAATTCTAGACTGTATTAGCCATTGAGCTCAGTGTATGTGACTGGTTTTGCATCAATTAATCAAAGCACATTTCACAGGATCCTGGTCTATTACTATTGGTGATGTTTTCCTAACTCTCTTTATCACATTTTCATATTGTTTCATCTTCTGCTGGCTTGCATCAGAAATATGGCATAGGATTTACCCTTGTTAGGTACCCTATGTCTCTACTCTCCTTGCCTTCTATGTTTTCTACTAAATGTGTGATCTAAGAGTTGATTTCAGTTTATTTAACCAGTGTAGTGGATGTCATTGCCTACTAGCTGATGTATGAATTAAATGAATCTATTCTTAGATCTTCTTGTTGGGTTTAAGCTGGAATATTTGGGAACACTGGGGATTAGAGTTAGCCCTATCCACTAGGATCCTTGTGCAACCAGCTAGCCTTCCTAAGATCTCTCTTGTTAAACTTATCTCAGTTTTTTCTTGGAGCATGCTAAAGCTGACCTAGAGTTAAATGACCTTTGGTCCGATCTATAAGCTTCCCCTTTGTCCCTCTTTCAAGAGCTGCCTTTGAGTATGTCCAAGCAGATCTGGAGTTAAATGACCTCTGATCTTATCTATAGATAGAAATTAGGTTGCTTTATTTCTTTCACTTTCAATCCTTAATGTTCCATCCCACCCTATAATCTAAAGATATCCTTTAGTATTAGATGACTTGCCCTTTGGAAGCCTTGGCTAGTTGTTGCATGTAATCACCTTTCATGACTCCACAGCCCAATGGATGGCACTTTATTGACCTATCTTCTTTGTTGAAACATCCTGCTGTTTTGTTCCTTTTCCTCCCATTACTTTCTCGGTCTATGATCTCATGACCAACCCAGGAACTCACCAACCAAATCATTTAAAACCCCCCTTTGTGCTTCATACCTAGCCTAACATCTCATTTTGAGATTCAAAGATATATCATTCTTTTTTTTCTTCGGAGAGATCCCTCTCCGGGTCCAGGAGGGCTAGATCCTAGGGCCCCAAAGTGGTTTGATGTTGTCTTATCTTTTGGTATTTCCAAATCTGCCAAAACATAGGATCCCCAACAGTCCCTAACTTTGAAATTGCTGGCCTTTTTTCTTCTGTCAAAAATCTTTTTAATGTTATCCTGCTTCTGCAATTCTCTATTATAAACCTCCTCTCTGGTTTTCTGAAGATGAATGGTCTAATTCATTCTTCTGATCATGTCATTTTCTTCAGTTTGTAACTCTTGGATCAACTTCATCACTGGTATACCAAGACTGTTTGGAAAAATTGCATCAGTACCATACACAAGCTGGAAAGGTGACATGCCAATAGATTTCTTCAAAGTTAATCTGTCAGCCCAAAGTGCATGAACTAGCTTTGTGTGCCAAGACGTTTTGTTGTCCTCCAACATTTTCTTGATTATGTTCACTAAAATTTTGTTTGATGATTCTGTAAGTCCATTACCTTGAGGGTAATAGGCCGTGGAATGCCCCAATGTTATCTGATATCTATGACAGAACTCAACCATCTTCTTTGATCCAAATGTTGTTGCATTATCAGTGATTATCTTGGTAGGACAACCAAATCTGGAGAGAATGTTAGTCTCCATGAATTTTATAATAACTGAATCATTGGCCTGCCTACAAGGTATGGCTTCTATCCACTTAGTGAAATAGTCTGTGGCAGTGAGAATCCATATATGCTGAGCAGAAGATGGGGGATGGATTTCTCCTATGAAGTCAAGTCCCCACTATTGAAAAGGGGCTTCAACAGTGATTGGATGCAGAGGTAGGGGCAGCAGTTTTCTCTTGCCTTCAAAAAGTTGGCATTTATGGCAATCAACGATCATCTTGTGTATATCAGGAAAAAGAGTAGGCCAATAGAAACCAGCCCTCAAAATTATGTTGGCTGTTGTTTTCCATTATAAATGACCTCCACACTCTCCTTCATGGAACTCGTGCTTAACCTTGTCTGCATCAAACTCAGGCAAACATTTAAGCAATAGACCACTTTCACTTTTCCAATAAAGACATTTGTCTATAATGCAATAGTTTATAGCTTTTAACTTTAGGAATATTTCCTTTGTCTTTGTCAAACCAGGAGGTGTATTTAGATTAAGCAAAACATAAATAATGTCAGCATACCAAGGAGAATTCATAAAATGGTCTTCAACAATAGGAGTTGAGAATCCTTCTTGATCATCCAAAGCATCAATCATATTAATATCAAGAACTTCGAAATTTGATTCAGCCATTAATCTAGCTAGACCTTGGCCTTTGATGAGTTTAGTGGGTTTTATCTCTAAATCATATTCAAGGATAACATCAATCCACTTACCTCTCTTACCATCTGGGTCTTGTGTTAGAATGTCTTTAACAACTGAGTTTGGGACAAAGGCAATGATGTGTGAGTGAAGGATGTATACTTTGAAGTCTTTTAAACCTTTAACCAAAGAAAAAGCTTGCTTCTCCATAATGTTATACTTCAGAGGGGCATCCCTCAATGCCTTGCTAAAGAATGCAATAGGCTGCTCTTGTCCTTGTGGATTTTTCTGTAAAAGGACAGCAGCTATGGTATGTTCTGATGCAAATGAAAAAATATAAAAATATTTTGAAAAAAAATCAGACTTATTAGAACTTGTTTCGGGTTAACGCCTGCTTCACCAAATAAAGGATTTCTTTCTTCCAAGGTCCATTTCACCCCCTTTCTCCTTCTTCAACATGTTCAGGATATTCCCAAGGAGCTCAAATGCAAGTTTTGGATGAACTCTTCTCAAACACCTCCTGCGCCAATGAAAGATCAAGTAACTTTTCGATGTTCCAAGGATGAGATATTTGCAATATGGCCTCAATCCTTTTGGGATCAATCTTAATACCCTCTTCTGAAATAATGTGCCCAAGAATTTTACCTTCTTGGAGACCGAATAGTGTTTTCCTAGGGTTTAAAGATATCCCAAACTTTCTGCATTTCTCGGAAACTTTTCTTAAATGTTCTAAGTGCTCTTCATCTATTTTTGAAAACATAGTGACATCATCAAGGTATATAATGATGAAGTAGCCTAGTTCTTCCAAGAATTCTATGTCCATGGCTCTCTAAAAATTTTCTCCAGCATTCATTAGACCAAAGGGCATTTTCACATACATGAATGTTCCCCATGGTGTAGTAAAGGTTGTCTTTAATTGATCAACAGGGTGAACTAAGATCTGATTGTACCCTGAGTAGCCATCAAGCAAAGAAATTATTGTAGACCCTACCACCCTTTGTAAAATATGATCCATCTTAGGTAAAGGGTAATTGTCTTTTAATGAAGCTGAGATTGTCTCTAAAGTCTATACAAAGCCTCGATCTCTCCAGCTTTCCTAACCGACACCTTTTACCCACCAGAACATCTAACTTTTGCACACACACCAAAGATCATACATTTTCATGATCTCTCCTTTCCGAAATCCAAAGGCAACTCAACAGGTTTATTCTCACAAAAAGCTTCGTTTGAATGGTTTTTGGTTTTCTTTGAGGGGAATTTTGTGTTGTATTATTTCAGTGTCATAGGATTTAAGATCTTCGTAACTCCACGCAAAAACATCAGAAAATTATTTAAACAGCTGTATGTATTTGAGTTTAATGTGAGCTAGTAAATATTTACAGAGTTTAATCATTTTCGGTTTTTCCTCATACCTATATTGCACTCTTCCACTTCAGTCTCTATAGGTTCCATTTTTGGCTTCTTGGCCACAATGTTAAAATTGAACAACTCTTCTAAAGGGGCCAGACCCTTAGGAAAACTTTCATCTTTAGAGTGTATAGTTTCAAACTCTTCTGTTTCTAATTTTGCATTCAATTCTATTTTGTTTATAAGTTTGCTTGATAGAATATTAATAGTGACAAGCACAGGAGACCTTTCTTCTTCACCAAGAAAATTTTCTTCACTGCAGTCTGTATCATAATCTGAATCCGAACTGTGTAGTTCGAATTCATTTTTGAATTGCATGAAGTCTTCTATTTGTTTGTCCCCATCAAACACCTGCCAATACTTTTCATTATCAGGCACAAATGGTCTGAATTTTATCTGAGTTGTGTAGTATTTGGTTTCATATGGCGTTAAGCATGTTCTAGCTGCAAAGGATAAATTGTGGGCCGCAATATTTCTTTTTCTTGGGACAAAAATCAATTTGGACTCCTCGAAAGTTTTCAAAAGGTCCATGGCATCGTTTCGATAGGCCCTAAGTCTAGGATGATTTGCGTTATACTCCCCATTGACTTGCCTAATGACTAACTCTGAATCCCCATACACATTGATTCTTTTGGCTCCTAACTTCTTCAACAATCGTAAGCCTAGAAGAAGGGATTCATATTCCGCTATGTTATTTGAACACGGAAAGTTTAATCTACAGGAAATGTAGTCTGTGTGGTTATTTTCAGTGTTGGAAACCCAAACACCTGCACCAGCGTTAGTTCTAGTGCAGTATCCATCAAAATACATACTCCACAGAGGACTATTTTCGGTTTCATCTGTTTGGTTACCGTCCTCTTCAATTACTGTGATTTCTATTTGTTTATGATTAGTGAAACTTAATCGAATTTGTTTTGACTCTTCAATTTTTTCGTTAAGTGGAGGCATGTCTTCTTGAGTGTTAAGGTTTAAAAGCAAAGGACACATGACTTGTAGTTCAAGACCCATATTTGGTTCGTTGTTGTTTAACGGTTCAACAAACTGTTTTGACAGTTCTGTGGTGTTTACCTCCTCCTCTCTATCGACCATAAACTCTGTTAAAGTTACTTGTTCATCCAATGTTTCTTCATTAAAAAGGATAAATGAATCAAGGCCTGTGTTTACAGAGTATAAAGGGGAGTTTTGCGGTTTGTCTTGACTTGTAACTGTGTATTGCATATGGGACTCTCTGTAAAGTCTTCTCGTCTAATTGAAAATAGGGATAGTTGCATAGGTCATGTCCATCTGCATAGTCCCTTGCAACTTAGCCCCCCATGATCTTGATAACAACATTCCATATTTGGGAGGAACATCAGTCACACCAATATCCATTACTAAGCATTTGGCTGGAATTTGGGCTAAGTTAACACAAAGGTCTTTGATTAATCCTAAAAATTTTACTCTACTTGAGTCAAAGGAGTACAGATATTTATAAGGTCTGGTGATTTCTAGACCAAGGCTCTCCATCACAGCTTTAGGCATTAAATTATGAGAAGCCCTGGAATCATGCATAGCGTTGTGCAAAATCTTGTCATGAACATTTAAACTCACATAAAAGGGAGGAACAGGTCCCTCTTGATACATACCTTCAATATTTGGACCAAAAATAAGCTCTGGTTGGTCATCATTAAGATTGAGGGTATCCTCATTTTCCTCTATATTTAAAGCCTTCAAAATTTGGGTCTTAAAGCCTTCAAAATTTGGGTCCTATATACATGCTGGGCAGCTAACTCAGTTAAAGGAACAGGGATTTTGATCTTTGAAATTTTCTGCTCTAGGCTGAAAGGAATTTGACTCTTTGAAGTACTGATCTCGACCTTATTAGCTGTCACTTTTTTAGCAATATCAATTTGTTGATTTGTTTTATTTATATTTGACAAAATTGTTTTAACAGGAGTACTAGCTGAGATGTTAGTACTACTAATGTCTGCACTCTATTTTGTAACATTTTGAGTGCCTTTCTCTTTACCAATATTAGAATTTACAGCCATTGTTTTGTCCTTTTGTTTAACCATTTTAGGCTTGGTTGTAGTGCTTCTTTGTGAAGGCTTATCATAGGTTTTAGTGTTGGGAGTTTGTTGATTGGTTTTGCTTCTAAAGTCATATTCTTTTTGAGATCTTATGATGACATTTTCCATGTCTTGATGATAATTTTCATCATCATCTCTTCTATCATCATAAGGTGTGTATAGACCTTGTTTTCTATCATAATGAACCTCAAAGTCATCATTATATACCCCCAGCATGTTAATATCATCCTCCTCTGTTATTTCATCTATTTCCTCAACCTCACTTACATAGTTTGATGAAAGGGAGGAGTGATCTGTTGATCATCTTCCCTAGGTTTGTTTAGAGGTTGGTTCCTTCTAAAATTTTGGTTTTGGTTCTGGTTTCTATTTTGAGGAGTAGTTTGGTTTTCACTGGCTTGTGCTCTCTCAAGGATGCTCATTTTCTTCATCATCTCCTCCATCATTCTTTCTATCTTTGAGTCTGAAGTAGAAGGTGTGTTTTCCTCTCTAAAAGATACTCTCTTTTCATTTTTAATTCTTTCTCTCTTCTCCATTAAGTTGACTTCCACAGAAAGAGCACCATTTTGCATCTCTTCAAGAGTTGCAGGATCTCTTTCTCTCAGCTGATAGGCCATCTCAGGATCAAACCCTTCAGGAAATTTTTTTTAAGCTGAGCCTTGTGGAGGTTTTAGTTCTGGGGAAAGTGTATTATATACACTATTGAATCTGGTACAATAAGCTTGCACACTTTCCCCAGCGTTTCTATGGAGATTTTTGTAATCAGAAAGGACTTGAAGAGGGTTTTTCTTTACTTCCCATTTGTTTAATAATGTTTGATGGAAGGCTTGGAGATCATTAATACTATGGGGGGTTAAGCCTT
The DNA here is from genome assembly GCA_034641835.2 of Pinus albicaulis. NCBI lineage: Eukaryota > Viridiplantae > Streptophyta > Pinopsida > Pinales > Pinaceae > Pinus > Pinus albicaulis. The sequence goes on from CM076577.1 coordinate 677,517,428, forward strand.
TGAACCATTTTCTTACTTCTCCCCCTAAGCTCTGAGCAAATAATCTAAGCTTGACAGAATCATCATCAATTTCATTTCTGTCAAAGTAGTCATTCATCTTATCCACATGTTGTGATGCAGTTGTAGCATTGCTATTATCATACAATGGAATTTTGGACTGATAGTCCTGTGGAAGATTGACTAATGGAAGAGGAAGGACTAAGGGAGCATACCATGCTGCCATGATATGTGGTGGGGGTGGATTCACAAGGGGTGGATTAACAAAATGGAAAGTGGGCTGAAGTGGAGTGCTTTGGACAGTGAATGTAGGGTGAGCAGAAGTGGATGGACCAGGAATAGACTGCTGAGCTGATCTTGGATGAGAGACACCTAGCTTGTGAAGGAAATGTAAATCAGGAGGTGTTGTTTCTCTGCTACCAGGATGTTCACTTGTTTTAAGAGATGAAAGTGAAGACTCAGAATCTAACTGATCTAAATCACCAAGAGACCTAGTTCTAAAGGGATTTACCAAGTCAAATTGTGATTGTTGTAGAGCTGAAAGATTTTCAGGGACTGAATTAGCTCTCAAGAGTGATCTGAAAACAGTTGATAATTTAATCTTAGGAGACTTCCTAAGGATAATTTCTGGGTTACCAACTATTTCAGGTGGATCAGGGTCAGGATAGGCTCTAGTATGAATCTTTCTAGAAGCCACTATGTTGAGTTTTAGACCCAAATAAACAAGGAAAGTTCAACCATATATGACAATCTTTAAGAGGTTGACTAGTCTGTTTTACCAATCTAAATCCTACAGTCCTCTAACCGAGTTTGAATGATATTATGATGATAAGGGTTCTTCCCAGTGGATTCTTAAGGTCTGTTCAAGATTGTGGAGTCGCCAAGTGGAAGTTTTTAGCTCCTAAGGAGGTAAAAGGTTTTATGGTCCACCACCATGTTTATTGGATACCAATCTAAAATATTTTTTGGTGTTTTTCTGAGTTATTTTTCAGTTGTGTGGTTTCTAAGAATATCCTAACTCTGTTTCAAAACTTAGCTACGGTTATGAGACAAAGACAGTCTACTCTTATGGCTAAGCCAGCTGATTTTTCAAGGTTAGATAAAGTCTTATGAGAATCCTAGGGTTTGCCTTGTTTGTCACCGATTCAAACAAGTTCTATCATGATTACCATTTGTTTGGTAGTGCTTGAAAAGGCAGCTTTTTACTCACGAGGTTTTATGAAATTTCTAAAGGAAAAAAGGATGTAAATTCGACTTCGTTCCCCAGCGGAGTCGCCAGAAATGTTAGTTTTTGGTGGCTCAGCTGGTTGATATAACAAATATTCTTTGAAATAAATCTCTGATGTCCTTATATGGTTACCTTAAAATTAAAATGATTCTGGGTTTTGTCCCCAGTGGAATCGCCAGAAATGTTAGTTCCCTGTAATCAGCAAGATTGGAAAAAGTTTGATCGCAGGGAGAAACATCGTTTCAACCACTTTGGGATTCTAGGATCTAGCCCTCCTGAATCCGGAGAGGAATCTCTCCAATAAGTGAAAATATGGATTTGTCTTTGACCTTTTGGGTAATGATATTAGGCTAGTTATGAAGGCCGAGGGTTTTTTTTGTTTTTGGATGGTTGAGCATGATTATTTTTTGAGGGGAAAGCTCTAAGTGAAAAGAGTTTCAAAGGTGAGAAGTTGCAAGTGAATAGAACATCTATGTCTAAAAAGATAGATATAACACTGGTTTTTAGTCCATTGGGCTATGGAGTCATATCAGGGCTTTAATTGAGCAACAACATCAAGAGTGATCCAAGGGGAAAGTCATCTATATCACAAGATTATTGAGATTAAAATGATGGAATGGAAACAATAAAGTGTTGGAGGGGTGGAAACTGATAATAATTTCACAAGGGATTTATAGTCAATCCAAACAAGAAAAGCCTCTTAAGTAATTGTTTAAAACCAACCAAGAACGGGGCTAACCATAGACTTCTTGGGCAAGTTTGTATTAAAGCAGCTTAATTGACAAACAATCCAGTAATCCGCATAATTACGTTCAGAAGGTATGAAAACACATAAGATAAAACAAAGTGTAACCTAAGATCAGATAAGGTAATTTTAAACCAAGTCTGCTTTCGGTCAACACCAAGGGAAACCTTCAGAATCTGCCATTGGAGAATAGAAACTAGAAACAGGGCAAACCATCACTTTTCTAGTCTAAATTTAATAAGAAAATGATGAAAATAACTTTCAAGAACAATGTTTAAAGCAAACAGTAGGACGATGGAATGCCAACATTCCTAACTGCTTAAATTGTATTGAATCATTCTTAAATAAACAAATTGGAGGAAAACATTGAGATAAAGCTTATCAGTTAGAGAAGGGTACTAGTAAACAGTAAATCCTAACTCTATAAATGTTGTTCTTTATCATAGAATAGTGAACAATATGACATACATAGAAGGAAAAAAAATAACAAAGAAAGGGGCACTTCACCAGTGATATAGACCAAGATCTCGAGAAATAGCTTGTTATTAATGTCAAACCAGTTACAGTCTTCAGGTCCACTATTTCAGTTCAGCAATCATCTTCACTATGCAGCCTAACTAATATAAACACAAACAGAGCTTCAAGGGCCAACGAAACACTATTTACAATCAGAAGTTTAAGCTCAAATATATTTCAAAGTTCTGCAACCAACAATTTCTCGTCTTCTACAGAAGTATTTATAGAAGAATGAGGAGGTGAGATATAATAAAAGATCTCTCAGGACAATTAATACAGAATGATGACTTCTCGGCCTTTGAGGGGCTCGATGGAGAAGTTTACAGGTGTTTTTCTGTATTAATGTTTTACAATTAATATTTAAGCTTGATGGGAGCTTTTGTTTTACTTTTGAGGCTCTGTGTCATGTTGGAGTAACTCTACAGATATTTTTTCATTAAGTTCCTTGCAGAAGTAACTCTCTGGTTGTGCTGAGGCAAATATCTTCGTTTGATCAATAATTTCGGCCTCTGTTTGGATGTTGGTGGCTATAGGTGGCACTGTGGTGGCTGAGAGGAATCAATTTGCCTCTGTTTGAGGTGGTGGAGGTCTGTCTATCTGATAACACTTATGATGTTTCTTTAACTGTGTTTTAATTCTGGGGATTAGGATTTTGATAATCATTCTCAGCCGTAATCCCCAAATTATTTTCAATCCTTCTGTTCTGTTGTGTTCTGTCTTCGACACTGATACTCCTTTAATTGTGATTTAAAATCATAGTGTCTTGTTGATATGCAGGCCGCGCAGGGCTCTTAAGGCATCAATGCCCATGAATCATTGACGAAACGTGGAAAGCGAACCCCGTGAATGGTCTCCTTTGATGATTCAAAGGCACGGGAATCGTCATTCCCGACCCTTGGCCTTTTCTTTCAACATAATGGAAAACCATTAATCCTATAAAACACACAAAATATCAGTAAATCCTGCGTTGTGGGTTTAACTGCTGCAGAGGATGTGGGGAGGAGCATAGCCGTTGGATGGCAGCATCCAACGGTGGAGATCAGCCAAGAGAAGGTAAAAAGGAGAGCGGAGGGAAGAATAAGATGGAATGATCTGGGACCATCCGATCTGGACACATGGACGGTCCAGATCCAATCGGAGGATCGCAATCGGTGGAGAAACAATTTTTAAAGCGCTCGGCAAAAAACTTGCGATGCGATGTAGCGAGTGCCGTTGATCTGAGGATCAGATCAATGGTGGGGAATGAATCGAATGGATGGCCAAACGGGGGGAAAAAAAAAATGCACCCGATGAAACTTGTGATGCGATTGAGCACTGACCGTCGATCTACAGATCAGATCGACGGTGGGAGATGCGTCGGGAGTTCGCAATTAGCAGGGTAAAGGTTAATGATTGGAGCAATTGTGGGTCGTTGGATTTGGAAAGGTGGAGAGGAGATCAACAGTGGACAAATAATTATGGATCGGCAATCAGAGGTGGTTCGATGCGATGGTGTGATCGGGGCATCGCAATCGGGGGTTTCAAAAGGGAGCAATCGGAAGAGTCTTCGCAGAAGTTTCCGATGCGATAAGCACCTTGGGTCTTTGACGTTTGGTCCTGGGAATGAGTTATATGAATGAAGTGGAGGGTGCGGAGTTTACATATATGACCCAATCACATCAGAACTTTTGATGTGGTGCTTTCAATCAATCCATTGTAGATTCTTCCGACGTGATTATGCTTCGGGTCTTTTTGATCTAACCATTTTTTTTATATTAAAAGCATGACTTGGGCACATCAGATCAAAACTTTGGGTAAGTGGGTTTTATGTTTTAACAAAGGAAAGAGACCATCGAGAATGAATAATTTCAATGATTTAGCGCCCGATGGCGGGCCCATGGGTTACATGAAATGATAATGCGATCGGGGGATATGTACATGAGGGCTAATCGCATCGAAGTTTGTGAGGCAAAAATACTTGCTCGCTGCGTATTGTTCCGATGCGATAAGTGTTGAAAGGCTTTAGCACCTAAGGGGAAGTGGTTTAGGTTTAGCCCATGGGGCTTAAACCTTTATAAAAATGGGTTTTTTATAGATTTTCAATGGTTTTCAAAGGAATTTGAGGGTTTTGATAAGGTTAAAAAGTGAGTTCTTAACCTTGTAAAAATGATTTTCATGAATGGAAGAAGAGGGATCGTGAAAAATAGAGAAATTTTATGGAGAAAAAGGGGAGCAAATGAAGGTTAGTTTTGAGAGAAGGAAGGGGAAAAATGATGATTTTGCAGCAGTCTTTCCTTATGAAATCAACAGACTCTCTGAATATAAAATAGGAACATCAGTGAATATTTGGACAGAGGCATGAGGCCTTCAAGAGTCTTCAAGAGCCAACACTTTTTAGCAATAAAATATGTTCCTTGAAGGCTCCAAAAAGTTTTAGCCACCTTTTGCTATAACAAATTTTATAGGAGGCTAACAATCCCTTCATCTATTAGTGGTGGAGAAAACAAACCAGTGAAGTTGTTACTGTTTGATATCATGAAGCACCGTCAGACCCTTAGATAGAATGGAAGTGACTAGATTGCTTCCCCAAAGACCACACATAAAGAGATTAGATAGAATGGAAGTATCTGGATTGATTCCCCAAGACCACACATAAAGAGAGATGAATAAAGAGCAGCAAAGGTGACCTGAGCTTGCGAACTATCAAAAAACTCATTTATTGAAAGCAGTGGTGGTTTGGTGAAGCTATTATTCGAGAAAGTTGAAATGTTACTAGATAATTTGTTTCCACTAACATTTAATAAAAGCATAAAAGAAACTGGAAATTCAGGAATCATCCCTCTAAGTTGATTGCCTCTCAAGCGAGAAAATACAAGTTCTTGCATCTACCCAAAACTATAAGAATTCGACTAGTCAAAATATTTTGACACAAATTAAGGATCTCCAAGCTACTACATTCACCCCAACCCTCAGGGAAGGTTCCATTTTGAGTTTTCTGTAGAGCCCAAATAATCTTAACACGAGGAAGTGTGATAAGATCGACAGGAATATCTCCTTGAAAATAGTTGAGCTCCAATTTTTCACTGTTTGATAAACCACTAGTAGGCTTACAATCAATATAATTTTTTCCAGGGGTGTAGTCCAGCGGATTTTCGAACACAAGTACATAATTCTCATGGAAATTTCCCAGCTCCTTGTGAATCTCATGAGTGAGGGAGTTCCTTAAAACATCTAGCATTTCAAGCATGTATTGTTTTCCAATCTCTATTGGGATAACTCCATCTAAAATATTTGGAAACAGGGAAATGAAACTAAGTCTAGAACAATTCCCCAACTATGAAGCTCCAATTTTTCACTATTTGATAAACCACTAGTAGGCTCAGAATCAATATAATTTTTTCCAGGGGTGTAGTCCAGCGGATTTGTGGACACAAGTACATAATTCTCATGGAAATTTCCCAGCTCCTTGTGAATATCATGAGTGAGGGAGTTCCTTAAAACATGTAGCATTTCAAGCATGGATTGTTTTCCAATCTCTATTAGGATAACTCCATCTAAAATATTTGGAAACAGGGAAATGAAACTAAGTCTAGAACAATTCCCCAACTGTGCAACTCCAATTTTTCACTATTTGATAAACCACTAGTAGGCTCAGAATCAATATAACTTTTTCCAGGGGTCTAGTCCAGCGAATTTTTGAACACAAGTACATAATTCTCATGGAACTTTCCCAGCTCCTTGTGAATCTCATGAGTGAGGGAGTTCCTTAAAACATCTAGCATTTCAAGCATGGATTTTTTGCCAATATATATTGGGATAAATCCATCTAAAATATTTGGAAATAGGGAAATGAAACTAAGTCTAGAAAAATTCCCCAACTATCCAGCTCAAATTTTTCACTGTTTGATAAACCACTAATAGGCTCAAAATCAATATAATTTTTTCCAGGGGTGTAGTCCAGTGGATTTGTGAACACAAGTACATAATTCTCATGGAAATTGCCCAGCTCCTTGTGAATCTCATGAGTGAGGGAGTTCCTTAAAACATCTAGCATTTCAAGAATGGATTGTTTGCAAATCTCTATTGGGATAACTCCATCTAAAATATTTGGAAACAGGGAAATGAAACTAAGTCTAGAACAATTCCCCAACTGTGCAGGAATTTCACCAATCAATAAGTTACTCGATAGATAGAAATACTCCAGGGATTAGCACGTTCTCAATAGATCTACTTGTATTGCTCCAGAGAGTTGATTGAAAGATGAACATAAAAAATTTAGCTCCATAAAATCCCCAAGACTTGGGGGAATCGACCCATTTTGCATGTTTCCTGCTAGATTTAATATTTGCAATTTGTGACATATGCCAAGCTCCATAGGAATGCTTCCACTAAGGAAATTATACCCAAGGCTAAGTGCACATAAGGTAATTAATTCCTTTAATTCCAACAAAATTTATCTAGTAAAAGGATTTTCCTAAAGTTGAAGTACTTCTAGAGCCCTTAGTTTTGTGATCTCTCTTGGAATCTCTCCAAATATTTCATTATAAGGTAGCAATAAAATGTGCAACTCTATAAAATTTCGAACAGATGGACACAATTTCCCTGTAAGCCTAAAAGCCACCTGATTTCCTCCTCGGTACCCAACCAAAGAATCCAGAATACTCCCTTTTTTACCACAAATTTATGAAGCAAAAGACAAGGCAATTGGAGGGATTGATTCCGGAAAAATCCCAGCTCCTGAACAACTTGTTGAAAGTTCTATTCTAGATGTGGCAAAGTGAAAAAACCTAGAGCATGGTTCAACATGGTAGTTATTCCCATACCCCATTATTCCCATCCAAGCTATTGCTACTGTTGAGGCCCACAACTCTTCCTAATCCATCACTTGTAAGCCTACTCCATGAGCAAGGGTAGTTGTCATTTTCATTCCAATCAGAGAGAATTCCAATAGGATCTTGGCTTATGAATTTCTTCAACTCGAGAAGAGCCCTAGTATCCAAGGATAGAGACAATGCAATGATCACAAAAGCCAATAAAAAATGCAGTAGGCAAGCAAAACCAAAACCCTTGCAAACTAGTATTCTCCCTTACTACCTCTCTACCTCATGCATTATTAATGTTTTTCAAAGACGAAATGCAAGGGGCTCTATGCTTCCTACCCAATCCAATACATGGTTTCCCAAGAATTAAGGGTAACAAAATCTCAGAGCATGTAAACAACAGTGTGCAACAAAAATAAGAACAAGATTTAAATCAAAAGCGAAAAAACCAAACTAATATTTCCCATATATTCATTACCGATCTTAGGTCCATCCTCCAGCATCTTTCCACTATCCTCGCTTGAAGCTTCGAGAGGTAATGAGAATCCATCTTCCTCCAACACAGGGCCCCAATGAGTCTCCAATACTTTTTCCACCATCTCTGTTACACTTCTTTTCACCTTCTTCGGCATTTTTTGCTTGGTCTAAGCAAGCCTAACAACAATCTGCAGCACTTTCTTTATGGTGCATCAGACCCCATTTAACTGCAGCTCCATCATAGTCTGTATGTGGTTCAGCATGGAATTCAGAAGGAAGTGGCCTACCAGGTATGATTCCATCTTCTACAGAAATAATATCAAACTATGCATCAAGATTTAATTGCACCATTTTAAGCTAGGATTCTCCAAACCCTTGTTGCCCTTGGACAAATTGAAGTAACAAAGAAACAAAATAAATCATTCAAAAATAACACACCTGGGGAAAGGTGGAAAAGAGAACAGATGTTAAAACAAAATACTTTGAATTTTAATAGTTCTTCACTGCAAAATGCTAAATTCCATTCTCCAGCACGTAAGTAATCAAATTGTTAAATTTAGCAACATAAAAATAACCTTAAATATGCTGAAAAAAGGAACCTAGAGAAATTTTCAGGAAATCATAATCCTCAAGTCATAAACTTAAAAATAGATAAGAATGATATATGAATACTTTGTAAAACACGCTCAGTTCAAGACATAATGTAGTGAAGAGGACAAAATAATTTGGTGATGCTAACCTAGTAGTCAAAATCCCAAGAAATCAAAAACGAAAACACCAAACTAAGATTTCCCATATATTCATTACCGATCTCAAGTCCATCCTCCAGCATCTTTCCACTACCCTTGCTTGAAGCTTCGGAAGGTAATGAGAATCCATCTTCCTCCAACACGGGGCCCTAGTGAGTCTCCAATACTTTTTCCACCATCTCTATTCATGGGAACCCCAATACATAATGTATAAACACATGCCCAAATTTGGGAGCTATGGACCAAAAGGAGCAGGGAGGAAAAGAACCTAATGTCACAAAAAAATAGTATGCCACCACAACTAATGGAGAAGCCATCAGTTGAAGTCACACATAAGCTGAATAGAAAAAATGCATACCCGTATTTTTGGCTTGTGTGGAGGAATTCACATTGGCTTTCATTGCTTCATGTTTCTTAGCTTCATCAAGATTTTTCGTCCTCCATTCTTCAAGGGCTATCACTTAAAAAAATGTAAGCATTAACAACATATTGATGTAACTGCCAAATTCTATAACAGTCAATATTTTGCATTGTTACTGAATTGGGTAACACTTTAATTTTACATTATTACCCAACTAGTGGGTTAACAATTTATAACTTTTGAGGAATCCAGAGCTAAAAAGTTTCTTGGTTTTACCTTGTTAGAAAACTTGAAGGCATGCCTGAAATGGGTTAGAGTATCAACCAAACTTCTCTTCTCCACCGTAAGACTCAGCCACTCATGAATTACTACACAGGCATGCTTCTCAGCCCATCAAATTTTGAGATAGAGCGAGCTTGTCGAATTTAAATTACTTGTAGGCTCATGAAATCGAATATAGCTTGACTAATATTACAGAATATAAGCTATTTGAAACTTGAAACTTGTTTTTATAAGTGGAGTAAAGCGTGCCAATTTTCATAGATTCTTGGGAGTTTGAGTAGAAAGAAATCGTTAATATAGGTGACACGATGATTCATCTAATGTCTATGGAGTAGAAGATCAATGTCCAGGAAATGATGAATGTGAGAAGAAATTCCAGGATTTTCTGGTTAGCATAATATTACAGGCCTTCAAGCGATGTAAAAAATGTGTCCTTTTTGCACGAATATTTGTCAAGTGGGTGCAGAGGATCCTCAAAAACTTATCCATTCCATCAAAGTTGGCCCTGCATTGTCTTTTGTGTCTCTCTTTTCTACTTCATCAGGCCAATGTTTTAGGATCACACCTTTGGTGGGAATGCCATATGGCCCCCATCTTGGCTATGGTGTTGGTCTTTGAATTCACTATATGTGATTATCTATTAAAATATTTCCTCTCGGATTTATCTGAATTTGAAATATTTTAGATTTTATAATATTTACAAATTTGTAATCAGTTAAGTTTAGTATTAAAATCTCCAAATTCCTCATTACTTTTCTATGTTAAAACCTGCCTGATATTGCTAATACGGTGATTTTCGAAGATTTTAATTTTCTCACAGATTTTTCCCATAAATTGTTGGAATATTCCTTACTTGTGATATAAAAAACAAGGAATTTATATTAAAATCTCCAAATTCCGCATTACTTCTTGAACTTTTATGCCGTATCTTCCTTAGCTTAGACACCTTCTTATTATCTGGTTTCTTTAGAACCTCACTCCTTACTGTCTTTGTACAATCTCAACATTAGGTTCAATGCTTCCTTAATCCAACCATTACCACGTGCATGCCCTTCTTGCTTTTAGGGAAGACCTGGGATGGGAAAGCTGCATTTATGGAATGGAAGTTTGACAGTACCAGATTTGCATTTGAATCATTGGAACTACCTTTGGAAATGATTCTTAGAACTTCTTAGATCGAATGGGGAGGGGATTGGAACTTTTAACTTTTCACTATTTACCTGCGCCTACTTGCATTACTTTCTCTTGCACAGCTACCCATGTTATGGTTGGTATTTTATCAGTTGAACTTATTGCCCAATTATATGCATTCACTACATCCAGATGATCTTTATAAGGCTTGCTTGGGTTGACATAACATCACCATTCACCTTTATCCTACTGGCATTTCAAAACCCACCTTACCAACCTTTCACTACCTACCTCACTTACCACAATTACTCTGTCTGATGCCCCAACCTAGTGCTTCAGGCAGGAATACAGTACAAATTACTATCATATCATTTTTGGGAGGGGATTAAATTAAACCCCAGAGACCTACGATTCATTTAAACTCCATAGGAACTTTAGATGCACACTCTACAATTTTTGTCCCAATTAATTACCATATTTACTATTTACCTTCCATAGGCTCACTTACCTCAACAAACACTTGCTTAATTAATGGTGGGTACAACACTTGGAACTAAACAAGATTTAACTTCTTGAACTTCCAAGGCCTGTCAAGTATAAGATATGTGTCTAGATTATTAGCTTCTTCCAAGGCATTTTCTGCAAAAGAGACTGCAAGAGTAGGATCCCATGAAGTTAACTCCAATGCAAGCCCATAATATGTATCAACAACCTCAAAAAATTCAGGATACTTGTTGCATAAATTAGACCCATATCAGTAGATAAGTGGGCAATATTCTCCAGCAATACCCTCTTTCTCATAGACATCATTAAACGCTTCCTGATATTCTCAACAAAGAGGCCCTCCACTTGAGATTCAATCTGCACTTCTTCCCAGTGCAGCTGTTGTGCTTGGGGGATCAATGTGAAATAGAATCAGTATCCCGAACTTGTTCATTGTATATTTCAATCATTTGAACAACAACCTCATATATAAAGGTACCCTTTCTTTGTTTTGATATCTAGAATAAGTCATTCAAGGCTCGATAGTTCACACCCTAACTCTCCTCTATAGACTCCTTGAATTAACAATGATCAAATCCTGCTTTGGCTATTAGAATAACCATAATAGAAAAGTTAGGGAAGTAAAGGCATTTATATTACCCACCTCTTTCTAATAGTACTAGTAATTTGTAACCTTCACAAATTACAAGACAATCCTCCAAGCATATCCTATCCAAGGTCTCTTCCAATCCTGTAGAGCCACATTCTTTTGGAAATGTGATATCAAGAAATTTTCTATTGGAAATGTGATATCAAGCACTTTACTATACCAACCTCAGTGATTAATTTTTTTAATTGGTTATGTTTCCTCAATGGAAAGAAGAGGAGCTTTAAGAGAAATTCTATGGAACTGCTTCTCACTAGTTTTTGTAAGATCCCCTTCTGGACCAATCATGCATTCCATTAAGGTGACAATTTCTTTACGAATTGGATCAAGAAGAGGGTTTATCAATTGAGAAAACATTTGCTTTAGGTACTCAAATATTATTTTTAGTCTATTTGACATCATAGCTAAAGTTTTATCATTCCCCATGGAATCAAGAGATTTTGTTCCATATTTTTCCATAGGAAGCAACAACATTTCCATAGCCTTAATTGTTTGTCTGAACAATGAAATGCATATTTAAACAAATAGCTCATAAATGAAAACATACATTCAAAAATACCTCATAGCATATTTACATACAAATCACTTACCCATAAGCCTTCATTAGTGACAACAAGCCATATATTCCCATGTTTTCCATTGTATCATCGAAACTATCAACTTGTAAACCAATACAATCAACAAGCTATGGAAAATTTATAGTTGACATCCAGGGTGACCAAGTCCTTCCATACAATACGTGTGATCATTTATTCAACATTTTATTTGCAATAAAATCCAAATGAGGAGTTTCAAAACTTAGTCCAAATATTAAGAAAAAAAAATGTTTTGTTCTGTATCCAAGTTATCAAAAAAGAGTGGTTGGATTTGAGAAGTTATATATGAACAACAACAACAAGACCATCTAGATCGATGAATTTTCCAAATACTTCTTCGGCCATCGAGTGAAACTATTTTCCTTCTCCTTCAAATGAACACATCCATCTATTTTATCTTCATATGGAAGGGGGATGTTACTTGTGACATTAATGACATTTACATTTGTGTCTTCTGGACCAAGTGGCACTCCATGTATGATAGAAATTGACTGAATTCGTCCAATGCCAGCAATAGCACTATCATATGGATCTAATATATTCACTTTGTCACCTACCTGGAGTAGGTCATGCCCTACCAGAGTTAATAAGCACTGTCAAAAAAAAAAGTATACATAGATATTAGGAAAATAATAATTACAATTAAATTGCAAAAAAATACATAGATATTTAATTAACTGAATAATATGCACTCACTAAGTTAATATCTGAAATACCAACAAGATTTGACACCGATTGGGAATGTTCAGGTGCATCAATTTCGTCATATTTTAGGACTCTCGAGGTAACCATTTTTCCTTTAACATCCTATATGTGATTTCATTATGCACAAATCAAATATTACATTAAAACACAATAAGTTATAACATAGCAGAAAACAGTAAATATAATATTAAAACATTAAAATCTTAATAACACTAAAATAGAAGCATCTATCTCTTGTATATATATACAAAAACATACCTTCACATGTTCATGGCCCTTTTTTGAGTCATTTATCATTCTTGCACCAACCAAATTTACATTTTCTTCCTGTGATTGACAGGAATTGCCAATAAAAGAAGGCTTCATGAGTGAAGGGAAATGGAACCAAAACATTAACATATTACAAATTCAAGTGAAGCACTGGTTGCAAGGGAATTATAATCTGCTTACCCCAGCTAAATCAATGTTAAATTCCTTCTTTTTCCATGCAAAAACAAGAGGTTTAATGGAGGAGGCTATGGTTGACATTGTCTTTGCTAAACCAGTTATACATTGCATTGCATGATTATAATCCTTACTATGGTTTTCAACAGTAGATAAAGCTCCTATTTGTCTACTCTCGACGTCAATAGATGGAAAAGAAATTTCATTTTCTGACATATAATTATGTTTGGAATTTTCCAAGTCTGCCATATAATGAGCCATTTCACTCACCACTGGTTCTCTTTTAGCTTCTTCAACCTACAAATAATTTTCAACGCACAACTAGTTGGATATTAAGAAAAATCAAAACACATAACACAATGTACAATATTCAACAAAGAAATTGTATACTTACAAATATTTGTTGTTTCGCTCGCAACCCACCCCGACCCAAAAAATATCGAGCCTTCCCCTGCTCTCTTGCTTTCTTCGCTCCTATACTCTTTGATAAATACTCTTCAGCACGCATACTTTCCTTCAAATCTTCCCATTGTTTGGGAGTCAAGCTAATATCCCTATCTTTTCCATCCAAGATTAATTTTATGCATTTATGCCTGAATTTATTCATCAAAATTCTCATTCTGTGCTTATAATATTTACTAGAAATCCTTCCACCAATAGTCTCAAAAACATTTTCCATTTGTTGGATCACTTGATCAACATTTCTTGGATCTTGATTTGCAAATTTGGATTTGGTAACATACAAATGAGACCTTATTCTTGTGCCCAACTCTGTGGCCCACCTTGACACATTTGGTCCAATAGGCTCACCATCTTTTACCTCAATCAAGTAAGCCTTCTTCCCTTCTGATTTTTCGTTCTTTGGCTTCCCTTTTTGTGGACCTATAAAGGCTTTGACTAATTCATTTTCTTTTGACTAAAGCTGATACATCTTCAAAACCAAGACTAGGTGATGGAAAATCACTCATACTTGTGGCTAAAGAAGGTGTGTTAGTTCCTAGCACCTTACTTGGAGAAGATGTAATTGGTGTGCTTTCTGTGGAAAAAGACTGAATTGGTTGCTCCTTGTCCACAATAGGTGTGGCATTAGGTTGCACACAAATCTCCTCAGATGTGCCTTCAAATCTTTTCTTTAACTGTAAATAAATTTCTTGCAACTCTGCTTCTTCAGAATGTGCCAATTTTTCGCGAACACCTTGGACATGATCATCTGATATATCAGGAATTTGATCATTAGTATTGTCAGCTTCATCTCCATGCATTTAATTACCATGGCGTTTGCTTCTACGAGTTGGCAGGGATATGTCTTTATTTGCTTTTTGTTTCTTCTCATGTCTATGGGATCCAAGTTTCCCCTATAAAAAAAAAAACTTATCAAATAATGGCGTACATCATCAAATATATTATATACAACTTTCATTGAATATGCATAGAAATAAAAAGTGACGAAGAGTAACTACTTACTTATTCACCAAACCAAGAGATGAGAAATATTCTTCATTTTTTGTGATGCGTTCTTTATGAACACGCTCGTATTCTATCATATTTTCATCACTGATAAGATCATTTTTACGTTTCGACCCCTTCTTCATAGTATTTATGTCCTACATTCCACATTTAAAGAAAAAATATTAGTGCATGGACAAATAAAAATTATAAGATATATCTATTATACGATCATGCATTATGATCAATGAGAATGAATTAACCTTAAACTGATAGAACGAACACTTTAATCATTATCAACACCTTATCTAGAATTATGGATTCTATTTTTTAATTGCAAAAAAATTGTAATATTTGCGTAAATTTATCACATAATAAAAACGTAGCATATTGCAATTGGGAATGCAGATTGGTTGTCCCATCCATTGTAACATTATTGAATCTATTATATGTGTACTAGTGTCAGTATCATACAGCTTTGGTGAAGAGCTCCTAAACCATATTAAGACTTTGAGCCCTTAGTAAACAAACTCGAGAGACTTACATTTAGCTTCTAGGTTTTCAAGCTGAAAATCAAATATCCTGCAATAAAAAGATATGCATCCCCCAACTTAACAACTAAAATAACATTAGAAGAATCTAGATTTTCCTGAGGAACAAAAAAAACAACTATAAAAGTTACAAAATAAATATTAAAGTTAGCATAACTTCATGTAGGAAATTTCATTTATGGATCTAGTAATCCTCTTTAAGATAAATTGAATCATTTCATGCTACAATAGAGTTATTGGAATGAGACAAAATTCACACAAATTGAAAAATGAATGATAAATTTCACACATAATTAATACAACCATCTGGCTAATCCCATGTCCAAAACAACAAAATCCATTTGCATAGTGAAAATTTATGCCATAAAGTCAAGGTGATAAATCATCATCGTGATCATTTGCATGGTCATCAAGATCACAATCTTGATCACTTGTGTATACATCTGCTTGATTTCCTTCATTGTCCTCGTACATTATATTGTCCTAGCCACGAATTATGTTTTCTATCTTGGTATCTTCATTGGGAATCAATGCTTCATCTTCAAATACTCTATTGCCATCTTCAGATTCTTCCTCCAATGTTTTTTGTAAACTATTACATTGCCCATCAACCATTATATCAACATATTCCATGAATTTCCTTTTTGAGCGGGGCTCTATTTGAACGACATACGACCATCCTAAGCTTGTCACATCACCAATTAAAAATGCCTAGTTAATTTGAATAGGGGAAACATATGGCTCATTGGTCTTCAGTAAAATTTGGCGTATATTTGCACGTACAAATCCATACTCATCATTTGTATTGCAGATGGCTTGATCCATTTACATTTTAATAATATAGGACTAGTTTCACCATAATCAACTTGAATAATTTCTTGTATGAATCCAACATACAAGTTATCTTCAGTGTTGTCATGAAATTCAACACTAACAATACAATCACAATTTGCCTTTCCTGTGTCCCTTTCTTCCACTCTTAAATGGGTACCATAGGCCCACATCCCACTGAAAGAAGAAGCCCATATACTTGGAGGTTGTTAAAGCTGAATTTCCTCCTTCGTCATATCTTGACCTTCTTGTCGTGTATCATTAATTGCATCAAAAATCCAATCATCAAATTTTGGAAAGAACGATCTCCAAGGTTCAAATCTTGAAGTGTGCGCTTTCGAGATGGATGCATCCATTTTTGAATCTCTTCTTCATATTTTATGCATAGAATATGAAAAGTAAGAGAGATAATAATTTAACTATTAAATGAAATTAAATAAATAAATTATGATGTAAATAATATTTTACCTACGCCACTTATCGAATGATGATGTGTTTTGAAGAACATAGGCATGTATGGCAATTCTTTCCTCATTTGATAGCTTGAAGCGACATCCATTTCCTTATAATACTTCACCTGTAAATCTCTTGTCATCGTCATCATCCCATACATGCCGATTGACATTGCTAAAATACTTCATATATTTTGTGCAAAACCCTATGGCCTCTTGCATTAAATATCCTTCACAAATGCTACCTTTTGCTTTTGCCTTATTACGAACAAACTTTTTCAAAACTTTCATGTATCACTCTATAGGATACATCCATCTTGTTATTATTGGGCCACAAAGCTCTAGTTCATGTTCTAGATGTATAAGAAGATGCATAGAAATATTGAATATTTCTGGTGGAAATTTGTGTTCCAATAAGCAGAGGACTTCAACAACCTCTCCCCTCAAATTATCAAAGTTTGAAGGATTTAGCACATGCAAACTCATTCTTTTTAAGATTAGGCCCAACCTTATAATTTCCAATCTTGGTCCCTTTTCCAAACTTGATATGACTGCAATAGGTAAAATATCCTCAATTATGACATGATAGTCATGGGTCTTGAGGCTTCTTAACTATTATTTTCGGTTTGGCTTCTAATATTACCACTTACATATCCAATAGGAAATCGAGTCTGAGACATCAACTCTAAGAATTGTGCACGTTGATCCTTGGTCCACATATAAGGAGCAATATGTTTTCTGTATTTTCCATTACCATATTTTTCAACCCAAAGATTTCGATGAATCTTTAGTTCTTTAAGGTCTAGGCATGATGACACTGTATCATATGCACCAAAAAGAGTTTCTATAATAGCAAAAGCTATGTTTTTCTCAGTATGCATAAATTCAACAGTATGCCTAATGGTTATATGCTTAAAGTATGGAAATTTATAGAATATGCACACTCTTTTTACACCACTATCATAAAGTGGATCATTTTTACTACCACGAATGCCACCATGTTCAATAACTTGCATTATTTTTTCTCAATTCTCAATAATGTAATCACTTGTTATTGCCAGTGGTGCTTCACGATTCTCTTCCTTACCATTGAAACATGACTTTTGTCGACGATAGTGATGCTCCATTTTGAGGTAAGCATGATGTCCACAATAAATACACTTGTGCAAACTACTTGAGTGCCTCACAAAACCCTTAAAGATGCAAGCTAGACATCCATGGTATCCATGAACATTGAGACCAGTCAAAGTGCCATATGCAGGAATATCGTGGATTGCAAACAATAAAGAAGCTCTTAAAGTGAATTGAATTGAATTACCATCCCTTAAAATTTTAATTTCTTCAATTCCTTTCCACAATTCCACTAGCTCATCAAATAATGGTTCTAAATAAACATCAATTGTATTTGAAGTCACACTTTTTTTCCCCGATATGATCAATGACAACATCAAGAAAAATGGTTTGGTTGTTAACCATGGAGGCAAGTTATAATTTATTAAAAACACTGGCCAAGTTGACCATTTAGTGCTTTGATCTGAGAAAGGGTTCACCCCATCTAGAGCTAAACCCAGTCTATTGCGAGGATCTTAGGCAAAATCAGGGGATTTATTGTCAAATTCCTTCCAAATCTTAGAATCAGCCACAAATCATTGTTTTCCATCGGTGCTCTTATTTTGGGCATGCCATTGCATTAGCTCGGCAATGTCTCGACATTTGTACATTCGAAGCAACAGTGGGATTAGTGGAAATTGGCGAAGAACCCTTCTCGGAGTTGAATTTTATTTCAACCTTTGGTCTATACCTCCCTTATTTACATTTTGGACATTCAACCTCACTTGCAAGATTTTTGCAAAATAATACACAACCATTCACACATGTGTGGATGTTTTCATACCCTAAGCCTAGCTTAGTGATTTGCACTTTACATGCTCTTCGTTTTGTTTGCAGTGTGGATTCGGGTGGTAACAATCATTGTAAAAATGCCAATAACTCATCAACACTCTCATTTTTCCAACCATGCGCCACTTGCAACTTAAGAATTAAAAGGATTGTTGTTAAATGACTTAAATTGCAAGTACCATACACAGGTTTTAAAGCATCCTCCATCAATTTCTACCATTCATCCTTGAAACCCTCATTCAACATTCTATCAACTTCAATCCCTTCATCAAAGGTTCCTACCTTTTCATTTGTGTTTTTTTCCTCTTCATCTATGTCTAGTGCCTCTACATCTCTCATGTTATGCAATTCTATCCTATCTGGATAACAATTTTAAGGGAAAGGGCTTATATCGCTATGCCCATATTTTAGCATATGTTAAAAAATCACACTTATTTTTCTCATTTTCCCACCACGACAATAATTACATGGACATGCATATTTAAGCAAGATCTTCCCATCAACTATTCTCTCATCATGTGCTTGGTATTCATCCGTTGTCAAAATTGGGCGTTGACTCATATTCAATTTTCTGCATTCAATGATGAAACTAATATGATAACTTTTTACTTTCAACTCTTTTCAGAACTTTATTTGTAAAAGATAAGTTTCAGCTCCTATTTGAGCACAAATGTCAATTGTGCAAACTTTTTAGAAACAACATATAGGAAGAGAAGACTACACATTTTTTACCAGTGTGAACACACCCATACACAACAATCACACAGTTAAACAACAAAAGAAAGTCATATTTGAGAAAAATATTTTGGATCAGCACTTGTTTGAGGAGATATTTTTGTTGTATTTACACCTTTTGAACGCATATCTATCAGCATGACAACAAAAAATTTTGGCTTTGAATGCAGATCTATCAGCATGAAATAAAAAAAAAATTGGCAAATATATTATCATTCTTAAGGGCACAACCCTTGCAGTCATTTTTAAACATTCATTACATCAGCAGTGAGGAGAAGAACACACCAATGGGAGTTTCCTTAGCAGCAAATACGATGCATCACTCAGCTAAAGGGGAGGCACTTGGCAATGATGAAGTCACAGTTACCAGTAGTGAAGTCTCTCCTTTAAAGCCTATTTCTAACATCTTCCCAGTGCTCATTCCTAGAAATTTAGGGCACTCCAATTGAGGGAGTCACTTACCTATTCATGGCAGCATGAAGAGTTACAAATTATCACCTTTTTGGCACTTGAAGGGAATACATTTTTTTTTTGGCCACTTGCATGGAGGGCACATTAATGAAGTATTTACACCACATTCTCTCCTTATTCCTAGCATGCAAGAGGGTACATTATTTGGAGATTTACATTAATTTTCTAAGCTTGAAGAAGTTCACCTTAGTAGAAAATATGCCTTTGGAGTCATATTTGTTATTCCTATCTTCACCTATAATTATGTGACTGATCTTTGATACTCATTCAAGACCTTCAAAAGTTGTAATAATATTACCTAGGATAAAATGTCTCTTAATAAACTCTAATTGATCAAGAAAAATGGTTCAAGCTGCCATATTCTTGATTATAAGACACATTACAAAGTGTGATAGGCCGACAATTTCTCACTATGTTTATCTTGTTGTCTATCTTGAAACTTGTGTATTTTATCTTGTTGTTGAAGTGAGACACATTGTATGTGTCTCAAACAATTGATTTGTCACAATATACTCAAAATTATCCCACATTTCCTTCAAAATATGTGTGAATATTCAGCAGGGAAAATTTCCTCCAATTACCATTATGGCATAATCATATATGAACAAACAGTCATATTATGTAAATGAAAAGACAATCCCAAACCTTCCTCTCAAAGAAGCAACACAATTTTGTGGAGGATACAAGGTAGATGAGATTGGAAAGCATCCAATATTGTCAAATCCATGTTTTTCTGAAAATAATTTGATGACCAAGAAGCCACAAAAATAATTTTGATGCTAGTTGGCCCACAACAGCTTAGACTAGAGTTGTAACATCTAGAGATGAGTCATAGACACATTTAGAAAATTCAGGTATATCTCAAGACAGTGTAAGACTAGACTGAGCTTTGTTGTTATAGAGAACACTCATGTATCTCAACTAGACATTTTGAAGTGGATTGATGAACAACGTGTAACAAAGATGGATTTGATGTTTCGCTTGTTTTAGCCATGGCCTTCAAGCTTGTTAGAGCATGACAGAGAAGCTCTATCTAGATTGTGAAGAATATTCTCATGTTCTGACTGCTCTTCTGCCACTAACTTTACCTCCAACATCATTGCACAAGAAATTAATGTCCAATGTGCTAGCAGTTTCTATTCTTACAAAGATGAATGGTCATAGTTGAACTATTTCTGATTTGAATGAAATTAAAACATAAACATAAGATAATATAATCATTATATATCATTTGGATAATTGAACTTGTCATAAGTAAAATTTTCTTCCAAGACCTCATGAGTATGCTAGAATATACCTCAATCATTGCCAACTTTTTTGCAAATCCCATATTGGCAAAAATGTTCGATGTGACTAAGGATAGGTATAACTTACAATTTATGGTTCTCTTCTAGTGTTAAATGTGATTATTATATGAGGAAACTTATTCTAGTAGATACAGGGGCTTTGGGCCTGTCATATAACTTCAACGGAGTTATGATTATAGCACAAGACTTGATACAGATCATTGAACACTAGCCATCTTGACGCGTAAGCATTTAGGAGAGAATGAGAGCTCTATTCTTCTTTTACCAGTGTTTGATTAACACATTAGAGGAAGATATATTTTTGAGGAGGAACTAAAGGCACACTATGATATAAAGAGAATTACTTTCTCAAGAAAGATCTCAAGAACTTGTGAAGTAACATCTTGTATTCAGAGAATTAGAAAAAATAATTGCTGACAGACTAGAGGCAGGAAACTTAGAGTTAATACAACCGATGCCCAGATTTCAGCTTCAGTTTCCACCACACTCCTAATTCCAAAGGACCAATGAGGATATCACTGTAAATAACTTAAGAGTAGATCCCTGTTATGATAAGATGGGTTTGGCTAGGGAAAAATAATGAGAACAGGACAACTAACAAATCATACAACAGGAAAGGACAACCTTAAAGTAACTAACCTGTTTCATGCAATATATTTAATACGCTACCAGCAGTTCGGGGAATAAGTATTAGTATCAAATTACAAGGTAAAATAAAAATAGTTGCATCATTATAAAGTTCTCTTGTGGGAGTTTCACACTTTCTTGCAGTTGTCTACAGTAGTAACATATCTGATCTATTAATATTCAATATTCTAGAGTTTTCTGATAAATATTGAGTACAGTAACTGCATATACTCAACTAAGACCAATGCATATCATGACATGACATCCTCTTTATGCATTTGAGAAGAGTTGTTTACTCTGCCAATGGCAGCCTAAGTGTTGGTTTATAGGCTAGAAGTTCGAGATCTCTCTGCTACACCTACAACTTTCTATGAGAGCATGCTCAACCACTAATGAAGTAAAACTAAGTGAAACTTCAGTGATTTTGTAGGCCATTATTTCAAAGTTTAGTATTGAAGCTTGCAACAACTGGAAAAATGTGGCAAGGTTAGGATCAAAAAACATAGGAAACAAAAATTATTAAATCACAAACAAAAAAAATGTTAAAATCCCATATGTTTGAGGTAAATTAGAAAACCCAGAGAAACAACTAAGAATGAAGGCTTCATTTACTACTAGTGGACAATGGTAGCCACCAATCATCACAATCCAAAATTCCACTGGGCCATTGCACTTGCAAACATTGTCAAACAAGAAGGTGTGCTACAATGGAAACGTGGCCACTCAAGCTTGGAAAGCTGACTAGTTAAGACAAACTGCACAAGTGCCCAACTTCCCATAATATGATGAGGAAAAGTAATGTAAACAAAAAATACTATAGATCAGCCATAGTGTATTTGACACCATGGTTCCATGACAATGTCTGATGTGCCCATATTGTGGGATTTATGCGGTGGCTTATGATAATCTAGGGAAACCTTAGCCACATCATATAGTTTCCATGAAAATGTATGATGTGCCCAAATTGTGGGATTTATATGGTGTCTTATGATAGTGTTGTCAAACCTTAGCCCAATTGTTGAGGCAAGATCCAAAGGCCCATGCAAAATAACCATACGAGAACCTGGCAATGTTGGAAGCCTAGCCTTCTTCAACTTTAAAGTCATTATGGAAAAGAAAGTACTGAATGTAGAAGTGGTTTAAATGAACAGTTGAAATTTAGATATTACTAGAAAGGAATAATAGAGGATGCTGCAAATTTTCCTTTACAGGGTCTCCTCACAAAACAAGCTAGAGGGAGGAGTCTCTTTTCACAGCGAAGGCTTATGTTAAGGAAGCAATGGGAAACTGTGATGTTTAATTCTACAATCATGAAGAACTATTTGCGAACAGTGAATGAGTTTGCACAAATTTCATAAGAATTTAAATTCTATAGTAGCGAAATGGAACTCAGTGTAATACATTGTTTTCAATTGAACCATTCAGTGTACATTGTTGATATAAGGCAATATGAAGATAGTGCCAAGTCATAAACAACACATTTCTTAGATCAAAATCAACATTTACAGTGAGTGAATAAGGGCAATAGAAACTGGTTTGGATGCTTATAAATAAGTTAAAAATATCAGTTCTGAAGGCGGAAGTGGACCAGCGTTGACCCCTTGAATTATGAGCTTAATTTCTAGAGTACAACCAGCTCTTCCTCATTGTACAAACTCAGTAGCATTTATGGCTCCCTTTTTCTCCTAAATGACACCCTCTTCACACATGTAATTAAGGCATCTCCATAACCCACGCACAGAGATTGAGATAGCAACCAAAAGAGGTTAAGTCAACCCACAATAATGCTACAGCCAGCAAGGAAGTTTGTCTAGCAACTCGTCCTTAAACACAATGTCACTCTCAGGAGGTACAAACTTCAGCAAATGAGAAAAATATCAATCCTGCCTTCCAAAAGCACACCCACAAGACAAAGACTAGATTCAAGCTCCCTTGTGACTATTTATTCTACTTCCTTTGTTACAGAATTCGGCCAACTGAGTGTAAGAGTGAATATGGCCCTCTTGAATGGCAAACTTGAACCCTTGGAAAAATTGAACTTGACCCACGGAACAGAGGATTTCATCCTCTTTCACAATACTAAACTTGTTCTTCCTTGAGATGAACTTGACCAGCAATGAATAGGATGAACTCAACCCTAAACGCAATGTTCACTTCCTTTCTAAGCATTATTGAGAGCTTGGAGACTTAGAGGTTGATGTCAAAAATCCCATCTACATTGATCCACACTTGATGCTAATGCCCAAAGATAGCCTTGCCAACAACAAGGAAGCTCTTTGTACATAGAACTGTCAAATCAAGCACAAACTAGTATATATGGTCATTGATAATGGAAACCAAAATAACCTTCTCTTGCTTCAATTGGAAAAGGAACTCCAGTTACCAAACGCAAATCATCCCAACTCACATTAGCTTGGATGGGTCAAAGATGCACATTAGCTTGTGCTAATCACTTGAAAATAGATAAGAATGTTGCTAGAAGATGGCAAGATTTTTCCCAATATCTTATATGTTCTTACAAACAAAGATGAGAATACTTACGAAAATAAGATGATGATAACAAGTTTGAATAATTGTCTAAAGCAGGGGCTCCTAGGTTCAACCTTAGGCATGTGCCCTCTTTCAATCCTAATATTACTTGGAATTATTTCTATTGTGCATGTCAAATGTTGGGTGATTATGTTGCTGGTATTATCCTTCATACAGTTATGATCATTAATTCTAACTGAAGATTGGAACTGGTAGTGGTACTAATATTCGTGCAAGGTTAGTAGCCCTTTGGGCCCTATTAAAATTTTTTATGGTTAAAGGTGTTCAAAATATTCAGGTTTCTGGAGACTCGAAAGTGATAATGAGAGTTTTAAAGGTTCTCTGCCATTGGATAGTCTGGTTCTCTCTCATTGGCAGCACTAAGTTAAGGAAATCTAGGAAGCTTTTCATTTGGTTTCTATTCCGCATGTTCACAAAGAATAAAATTATGAGGTAGATCATCTTTCAAAGGATCCAATTGCAATCAGCAAAGGGATTATGCATGGAAAATCAGAGGGAGGCTTTTGGTTTCAGCTTTCATAGAAATTTTGTTTTAAAAGTATTTTACAGGCAGTTTTAAGATATTATTTTGGGTTTTATGCAATGTTAGCACTATAGGTTTTAATTTCATTTTGATGTTCAACGTTTATTAGAAGGATTTTTTGCAGAATTTGAT
Source organism: Pinus albicaulis (assembly GCA_034641835.2). NCBI lineage: Eukaryota > Viridiplantae > Streptophyta > Pinopsida > Pinales > Pinaceae > Pinus > Pinus albicaulis. Next base: position 677,542,132 of record CM076577.1, read on the forward strand.
GATAATCAGGAAGTTTTCGAAAGGAGCTCTTATGCATAGGCACAGTCAATGCATACTTTAATTTCTACTTGAAATAATAGATGCCAAATATACTTTGGTTTTCTTTGAAGAAAAAAGACATTGAAATGAGGAAAATTTTATGTGGAAGAAGATAAAGAAATTTTCTATTGGTTTCCATTTTCAAACAGCTCTTTTTTCATTTACAAACTTGGCTCCTTTCGCCATGGTTCTTTCAATGACTGTAAAGATAGAATTGTATAGGCATACTCTTTTTATTTGAGTATGGGTGGTTGAATGTGGGGAATGGGTGCTACCACCTAAAACTCTATCCTATAGAACAAAACTCTATCCTATAGTGGCAACTTGTAATGGGTAGCTGAATGTGGGAAATGGGTGCTACCACCTAAAAAAAAGAGATCTACAGAACTATTAACTTGATGTTTTATTTCTGATTTCTCAAACACATCATTTCATTCAGACAAATCATTTCATTAGTCTATAGGTCTTACCACTTATTCTATATTTTTCTTCAGATGTGAGCCCAAACACTGGATAGGATGAGATAAATATGGATGATCCCATCAAAGGAATCCTATCCAGCAACATTAATAACTATTTCTCGATTATACTCCTTAGTTGGACAGGACCTATTAAAGTCATTTTTTTATCCGATCTCGCTCACGTTGAACCAACTAGAGAGGTTTCAAATGGGAAGGCCTAACCTATGAATGACGGGAAAGCTCAACCATAATTTGGGGCAGATTTAATTGAAAAATATGGTGACAATATTTCCTGATTGAACTCATTAAAAGCATCATGGGTGGAAAGGTTTATTTTTTCAATTATAGACATAGAAACACTTATATTTTCATGGGGTTTCAGCTGAGATAGTTGTATAAAAATATAGGGTAACACTAGTTGCAATGCATGTGCGAAGAACGAACAACACCCATACGGATGTCTCTTGAATCCATCACACCCACACCTATTGTCTTGAGAAGGTAGCAAGATTTACAACTGGAAATGAGATAAGGACTATAGAACACTAGACCAAGAGGGTTTGGGATTTCTTTCACTAGGCCACCGTGTCCCAATACACTTTGAGGGAAAACTCCCACTTGCAACTTGGTGATATCACTGAGGTAGCAAAGAATGGAAGATAAATTCTAGGTTGGGAAAGAAGACGCATAGATTTCTAGGCCTCGTGACCAAACATGTCTTCTGTACCTGGAAATGTTGGAAATGGTATGATTCGCTTCCTTTAATGATGTGACTACTTAAGCCAGACTGCTTGCTGGATGAAGCGATTCGGTTGAATCCATTTATTAGCTAGTGAGTATCGTAAAACCAACAACATCAAAAACAGAAATCCTAGAACCAACAACATCATAGAACAAACCAAAAAAATCCATGATCCTTAACTAAAAAAAAATGTATGAATCAACAATATCTTAAAACAAACAGAGAAAATACAAAGCCAGGAAATAGAAAAATATAAAATCCGACTAACCTGTGACTCTAGGTATGAAAACTTCAATTGTGAATTTGCTACTGCCCGCCTCTTCAAAAGCCTCCAAGTTCTATCTAATGTGTTTTTATCCATGATAAAAAATGTAATTATATAGAAATTCGCAGCCCTAAGAAACCCTCTTGCCAACAGCAAAAATCCTCCCGCCAAGAGCAAAAATTTTGCGCTGAATAACCACCACGTCCAGTTTTCATCTAGTTTTTATCTAAATTTTAGAACCAACTACAACAATTCGGTGCCAAATACCCATAACCTCATCTTCCTGAACCAGTATGGGTAAGAACATCTAGTTTTCCTCTATTCTTGGGCTTTCATACTAGTGAAATCAACCATGCCCTCTCCCAGACTTCGACTTTTGACAGACTTCGAATGTGGCATGCCCTCAAAACCTCGTCTTTCTCCGACTTTGACTTTTGACAAACTTCAACATGCCCTTAAAACCTCATCTTCCTGAACCAGTCGAAAAACGAGTTTTCTTGGGCTTTCAAAGTCAGCTTTCATACCGGTATTTTATATGAAATCAACGCATGCCAATGCTAATGTTAAACTTACTTCAACTTACTTTCAAAACCTAATCTTCCTGAACCAGTCGAACAGTGAGTTTTCAAAGTCGGCTTTCAAAGTCGGTAATTTTTATAAAATCAACGCATGACCTACTTCGACTTACTTTCACTTTTCGAATGAGGCATGCCATTACTTCGACTTACTTCCACTTTTCGAATGCAGCATGCCATTTTTACAAAGGTTCAAACAATTTTTTTTAAATAATTAAAATATTAATATTAATATTAATATTTATTAGTTTAATTATTAATTAAATATAAAATCACACTATATTTAAAATTTAATTTTATATAATATAATTAAAACAAATAAAATATAAATATTGATAATCAATATTTTAATAAATTCAATAAAATATAAATATTGATATTTATTATTTTAATAAATTAATAAAGGTTCATATCAAATAATATATATATGTTAAATTGGTGTCACACAATATATGTATGTTGAACATATTATAAATAAATTATATATGTGTGTGAGGCTTGAGTAGGCTTAATGGTTAAGAGTATGTGTTTCCTCCTAATAGGTCATAGGTTCAAAACCAGAGGGGGTAGAGTATGTATGTCTTCATAGACTTAGTATTCAAATCGCTATGCGGAGGTGGGTCCCTTGTCCCACAAACAAGGGGGTCTCATACACCAATTTGGTGTTTGGCTTGGTCGACATGACCTTAAAATTAGATTATTATTATTATTAGTATAAAAAAGGTTCATACACTCTCCAATGGGAGTGAGGTTTGAGAAACACGTGGAAGGCGTCTCACATGAGTAAATACAAGTGGAGCAAGGATGAGGGAGTGTCACACCCTCGAGTTAGTGTTGTGACGACTGAGTGGTGGGGGGCGCGACGGGCGCCCAACTTGGGTATAATGTGCGATGGCGATGTGCAATATTGGGCACGCCATATTGGTGAATGCCCACCTTGGGCGCGTCATGTAGAGGTGGGCAGAGTCGTGCATTTTGGCAGACGTGATGAACTGAAACGTAAAACGGGTGTGTGCCCCATAGTGGGAAGACGAGTTAAAGGCATCAGGCGAAGTCATGTTGGTGAGCGCATTCGGTGTTACGGGAGCGTTGTGTAGTGATTGGACGAGCTGGGCAGGACACAGTGCGAGCGGCCAATCAGTCGTTGGGGCAGATCAGGAACTCGTGGTGGCAAGGGGAATCATGCAGGGTATATTGATCACCCTGAGGTAAATGAGGGGCAGGGTATCCAGCATTAATGTTTCTTGGAGAACTGTGTTCCAGTACTTATCAAAAACCTAAAGGAAAGAGTATTGGACACAACTGAGAGAATTTTAACACTATAAATGGATTCAAAGAATCTTGTAGTGAAATGTAACACTTCGATATCAAAATTTCAATTTTCCATTTATGGTGTGACACAATTAAAAATTATTGACATAAATGACTAATTCATGTACTTGTTGTACTGGTCATATTTTTATTCTTGGACTACAATAGTGATTTACATTAATCATTATTAATTTTTTCACTTATTATCTAGTCATATATTTTAATCCTAGGCTAAATTAGTCATTTAAGTTAGTCGCTTTTAGTTTAGTCACTTATTATCTAGTCATATATTTTATCCTTAGACTAAATTAGTCATTTAAGTTGGTCATTTTTATTTTAGTCACTTATTATCTAGTCATATATTTTATTCCTAGACTAAATTAGTCATTTAAGTTAGTCATTTTTAGTTTAGTCACTTAAAAATTGCTCAAATTTATTAGTAATTTACTTGAAATAATAGCAGTGACTAACTTTTTTAGTCACCTGGTCATTAATTTCATCATTTTTTACTACTGCATGGAGCATGCAAAAGTGACTAAATATTTAGATTTGTTTCACAAGTTGAGGAAGGATTTTATGTGAGAAAACCAGAGATGTGTCACAAAGTGACATTTCCTAAGGAGGAGGATGTCAATCTTGTCACCCTAGAGAAGAAGTCACTAAATTCACCACCAGCTGCAGAAGTCCTTGCATCTGAAGAAGAGACACTTGCATCTTTGCAAGATAGTCTTGAGCTCTTGACATATAGATTCCCATGCATGATTCAGGAGATTCATGAGGGAAAGGAGGAAGATTCCAGTGCTGGTACACTTGGAGAAGAGAAGCCATCACTCTTACCAGTAGTTGGAGGCACTATTGTCCTGGTTGGAGGAACTCTTGTGTTCTGTCAAGAGGTTCTCACATATCATTTGATCCAAGGTATGCATAAGATTTCATCCCATATTGTTTCAGTAAATATTATTGAAACTTATGAGGACATGCCATTAGAGCCAATGCATAGCCAAGGGTTAGAACAAAATGCTAATTTGAGGCAGCAACATATCACAGCGCAGAGGACCCTTGATCTAATCAAGGAGCAGAGTAAGAAATATCCCAGTTAATCATTGTTGAGCTACATTCAACCCTTTGATTTTAAGTGTAGAGTTTCATAAAATGGGATTGTCATGATCCTATGTACAATAACTGGTTATGAGATCAGTGTTGTGCCTTGCTTTGAGACAGCACATATATTATCATGCAAATCTACAGCGTTGTCACTTAGTAGTTGTGAAGATGAGGAGGTCCCATCATTCTTGGATAATTCTAAAGGTAGCTTCACTCATGAAGCAATGGAGGTAAAGATGATAAATGGTAGACATCTTGAAATGAGAAACCTTTTCTCCTTTCTAGATGACCCTTTCTCAATGAGCATCTCACAGCTCAAAGAGAAACTTCTACCTGCAGCAGGTCCAAAACTTCATTGGTTTTGGAGGGCCTTTGGTGAAAAGAGAATCTCATTAAGAGATCTCATTGGAGGTGCACTTCAACATTTCATGAAGTGCAAAGTTCTTCATCAGTTTTGGGAAGATGGTATTCTACAAAGGGAGGATACCATGATTATGCACCACATCACTCATCTTCCATATTGGGGTGAGTGGGTGAGGATGATAAGCAAGGGGTTGCATGACCACTTTCAAATTTATGACATGGGCTAGGAAGCTTGGTTAGGTTGGTTTCCCATGGGAGATTCTTGTCACTACCCAAAGGCTCCTATTTCTTTGATCGATGCCTTGAGGAACACTTATGAAATGAAAAAGGAGGCATGGTTGCACTGGTTTCTCTTAGGTGAGTATGTTTACCACCCAATAGCTCATAATTTTCTGATTCATGCCTTGTGTATCAATGATAGAATGTAGCAAAATAAGGCATTTTCACTTTGGTTTTCCTTGAGAGAGATTGGCCACCACATGACATATTCTATGTCTATGTGTTTTGTATTGGGTAAAGCTTGGTATGATGCTCTCATGATGTGAATTAATGATGTTTATTTGTATTAGGCTGATGTGACATTCCATATGTCCATTAGTATGGTTTTGCTTCATGATGCACATGAGGAGGAGAGAAAGCAGCAAGATCTCTTGTTTCTTTGGTTGCTTTTGGGGGAGTTTGGCTTGTCCATCTTACATGGAGGAGATGGAGGATGGAAGCAAAGAGCCTTACTCCAGTGGTTACCATTGGGAGAATATGGTTTGACATCTCTGTCTACCCATATAACTCCTTTCCTTATTCTTTTTCATAATGTTGGAATGATGCTTGGATCCAACAAGGCCAACAGGGCTAAGGGGGAGAGCATATCAATGCTTAATCAAATTCATAAAACATGGGATGAAGAAATGTATTGTGAGATGGAGCTTTTCATTTGTGGAAAGAGTCACTTTATTTTATGTATCTCATGTATTAATGATAAAGTTGGAACTCATATGGTTGTCACTTGGTACTTCATGATGGAAGGAGGACATCTAACCATACAATTAGAGGTCATTCTATATGTTTTTGAAAGACAACTTCGGAACCAAACATACATAACACATTGCAGAAAATGGAGGAAGCCTTCCTTATGTGGATTCCATTTAGAGGGGAATAGACGGCTTTGCATATACCTTTTTAGTTGCTTGAGGACAAGCAACATTTTTTCGGGGAGGACTATAATATTCCCAAATTTTCACCTGATATTTGGAATATTAGAGTTCTTAACTTTCTTAATGAATTAAGTAAATAAAAGGGTTGAGGGACCCACAATCCTCAATATGAATAAATATCCATTTTTTGTGTGTCAATGTGGATTAATTAAGCCTATTTCTACATAATGAGGTAGTTGAGAAACTACTAATGTGAATGGAATTGGAGATTATGTCTCATTAATTGAGATAGATCATGGAGGTTGATACAGTCAACTAAGATCTTGAAGATGTCAAACAGAAGATCATGGAACATTCATGATAAAGTGATGGAGGATGTTGTGCAATCAAAGCACACATGATGGAGAGGGTGTACATTGCACCTAGACATGATGGTTGATTTGGTCAAAAAGTGCAGTCAAACTTGGAGGATCTTGTCCACATGCACAGAGCAGTCTAGATGAGGGCCAAGGCATAGGAAGGCTCAAAAATTATATAAAGAATATGAAGGCAAGGATGGAGGTATGCTGGTTATTCTTGATGTAAGGATCTTTTCAAATCTAGAATTTGCATGTGACATTCCATTGCTTTCTCGAACTGTTTAGCATAGATTTCAAGTGTTGTTTAGCACAGGGTGTTCCTGGTCGGGAATCCAACCTCTTTCTTAGAGTAGCTCTAGAAAGAGTATTGTACTTCACTCTACATCAGGCATTGGTGCCACATCTCTTTTCCTACTTTCTGCAGAACATTCATATTCATAAATTGCAGATTTCTAAAGATCAATTTGGAAGGTGGAAGTTGTCTTCAGTACTTCAGCTGGAGAACTAGTGAGGGTTTATTCCTATCACCTAGGGCTTATAGATCAGCATTCCTAGAGCTTCATTTCAAATCTGGCATCAAGCCAAAATTTATTGACCTCCTAGCAGCAGTGTTTCCTCCAGGAATTACGTTGTCCAATTTGCAGATGCAAAAGGAGGAAGGAAGTTACTAGCATTTCAGCTAGTAATCCTGTGAGGGATCATCCCCTCACATTTCCATCAGTCTTTCCATCAGCCTAGAGTTTATTGCAGTATTTTTCAGCAGGCATAAGGCCTCTCTTTCCCTCACAGCGCAGTTTCTATTGGCATTTGTGTTGCAGCATCTGTAATCATTATTAGAGGATTGAGAAGCTAGATCTAGAGCTTATAGCTTGTAGATCTGAAGAAGGGATCATCCCTTCAAGCTTAGATTTGATCTTGAAACATATTTCTACCATCTATTTGACATATCTAGCTTCAGATCTGTATTTCCCAGCAGATCAAGGATCAAATCCTAGGAGGGTGATTTTCCAAAGTTGTAGATCTAGAAAATCCTTTCTGGGTTATCTTGGGAATCCATCACATTGGCCAGATCTTGAATCTTGGCATCATCTGAGCTCCAGATTTGAGCAGATCTACATTTCCCTTTTCATCTTGTAGTCATATTTTCATATTCTGCTAAAGGGACAGCGCAATATTTTCTTCAGTGGTTCTCCAGTTACGCAGTGCCTATTGTGGCTTGTTTTCTGGGTGATTCTAGGCCATCTCTTTGACTAGATCCCCTCATATTTTGTACATTGTGTAACTGAATCTTCTCCAATATAATAAAAAGGCTCAGCTTCTCTGTAAATTCTAATGTTTTCTTAATATTTATTGTTTATCTTGCTGCAGTTCTTATATTGTGTTTAAGTATTATTGCATTCTCCCTTTTGGGATATTACACAATCCATGTGCAGCATGTGCCATCATTGTCAAATGGTGAGATCTTGAAGATAGAAGAAGAAAAGGGGAGGGAAAGCATCATATGATGAGGAGAATACACCCCTCTTTATTTTATAATTTTTATGTACAAAGGAGGCAGGAGGATTTGTGTCGTGAAGGCAAGGACAAACCAGTCCACATGTTGGAACGGGGTCTCCTAACAAGCTGCGAAACTGGTCCAATTTTGATATTTTTGATTATATTTAGCCTAGCGGAGGGGTTTTGGGGTGGGTCAAAGACCCGAACGCATTGTAATGGGTCAAAGGGTAAAATAGGGGTCCAAAAACTATGGGTTGCAGACCATAGGAAAGTCGAGGCTAGATTGTTATAAATAGAGATGCATTTTGTATTGTAAAGGATAGGAAATGATGAGCTATTGATGCAATCTATTGTTTAAGCTATCTGTTTGGGTTTTGGGGAACATACTCCTGTTGGCTGTGTGCATGGAGATCTTAGTCCAGCTGTGTGCAGACCTTGTTGCTGTGTGTACAGGTTGGGAAGGGAATTGGAATTGTAAGGAAGAATTGATGAATAAATGAATGTGAAAGATTGTTAGAGAACTGAACCTATGAGTACTGTTATATGAATTATTGGTAATTTTTGTATTGTGCATTTTCTTTCCTTAAGCTACGAAATATCTGTGTACTGTGTTCTTGGATCTAGATCTGTTAAATCTAGTGCATATAACTATAAATCTAGTGCACGTGGATGCGAATAGATATTCAATTAACTCTGCGTAGAATAAGGTAATCAGGGATTACAGGATCTAGCATTGCTCTACTTGCTTTACCCATCCTTTCTCAAGGTGTGGAAACCTGGTTCCAGCACCCACCCATACTACTTCGGGTGAGACTTTGACCTGCGAAAGCAAGTCACTGCCGAAAGGGCCAGTAGTATAGGGGTTTGTTGGCAAACCTTGCTTACCAAACCTGGGTCAGGACCCCTCGAGCCAAAAAATGGTTCCATTGCCGAGACCAGCAAGAATGTGAGAAAGGGATCGGGTACTGAAAAAATAATAGTGGAGAAGAGCACCTACGAAGGGCCCTTAGGAAGCCATGACGATGCACTTGAAGATACCTACCTTCAAGGGAACGACCGATGAAGACATGGAGCGGTTTTGGTTTGTGGCGAAGTCGATATGGATTGCATAGGGCATGATGGGTGACACTATGAAAAAAGTGCAGCTATCCCTAGCCTTTGAAGGAAGGGCTATGGACTGGTATATGGGATACGTATCGTAAAATAAGGACGCAACTATCCAGAACATTAAGGACGCCCTAGAACAGTAGTTCCAGAACCCTAAGTCCTACTCTCAGGTCATAGCAGAATTAAAATATTTCAAGCAGAGGCCAACTGAGTCTGTATGGGAAGCAGATCAACGCCTAAAGAATGCTATCAAAGAAGGGGGATTTCAATACGACAACAAACAGCTTACAGAACGGTTCATCGCCATGCTACTCCCTCACTTACGCGTACCTATGGGCCACCAGAATTTTGACTCATAGGATGAGGCCTTGGGAGATGCGATGAAATTAGAAGCTACACCTCTAAAGGATGTTGCAGTATAAGTACAGCAGATCAAGGAGCAACTTGAGGCTATGCACTAGGAAATTCAAAATCTACAGCAAGAGAAAGGAAGAGGGGTTGGCACGAAACTAGATCACACGGTAGGCCACCCGGGACCAAGAGCACGTAGTCCAGGACAACAGGGCTCAAGGGAACCTACGCTCTGGCATAGAGGGAGTTGCATAGCAAGGTTACATAGTATCCACCAATGGCCTTGTAATGGCACCCTTGTTTCCGAACCAAAGCGACGATGGTGCCGGTCATGCCGATCGATAGGCCATGAGAAGCAGGACTGCCAAAGCCCTAATGAAATGATAAACAGGGGAAAAGACCCTACCTCACCAAGAAACCCCTTGGGAAGGGATGACTCCCCCCCTGGAGGAAGGGACGAGAGCCGGAGTGGAAGCGCAGGTCGGGGTCGAGGCCAATCACTTTGCTACAACTGTGGGGGCATGGGGCATTTGGTGAAGCATTTCCTGAACCCTTTACAACAGTACTGTAGGTATTGTAGGTAGTGGGGCAATACGCTAGAAGAGTTCCCAGCCTTAAAATCAAAGATATAGGAAAAATAGCTCCCATCTGCGCAGAAGGTGCGAAGGTTCCAAACTGGGCTAAGGGGAAAGGACACCAAGGTAAATGTAGTAAAGCGCAGTGGATTTGCAACTAGAGGAGCTAAGGAGAAAGCCAAAAATAACTCACTGATCCGCAGGGTAGTTAGAAATCAAGAAGGACTGGACTTGGGAAAAGCGAGGGAGATGTTTATGGAGGCTCGAAAGGAATTTCTTGAGACTAAAATTCCGCCCTCTGCACACCCGGGAGCTGAGGAAGTAACTGCGGAAGTTAAACCTTTCTTAAAATCATGTGTGAGGTTGCTGCCCTAACAGAACCTGAGGTTGAAGAAGTTATGGAAGATGAGCCTGAGTTGGAAGAAGTCCCCCCTCCACGGACCACAAGGAAAGGCAAGGAGAAAGCTCAGAGTTCGGGGACTACCCCGCAGAAAAAAAGGCCCCGAATTTCCCCTAGACATGCCAGGAATCCGCCCTCAAAACAGAATGACCAGGAGGGGGCTCTGCCGGCTAACCCGATCAACTGGTTACCCCCCTTCGTTCGGCCATGCAGACCGTCTACACAGATACCGAAAAACTTGGATGGCTTTATCACCTACCTGCAGACTCCTCTAACCCCAGGAGAGGTCCCCATCATCGCCGATCCCTGTGGACACCTCCATGAGGTCAAGTTCGAAGATCATGATCTAGAAAACCATGACACTTTCCCAGAATTGGCCTCTAAATTATACTTTGATACAATCTATGAGTATGATGGAATCACAGTAGTACCTCAGCGATGGGTATATGGCTTGGCGGGATCCGGACTCCTCAATCTGCTCCCCATGCCCCACTTTGGTCGTTACAACATCATAGATCGATTGGCTCGCAAGTTACTCGCCCTCATTCACAATACAGCTCCGACTCAGGTAGATACAACTCTAACTCAGGTAGATACCGCCACCCACCCTCCTCCCGGCACTAAGAGGATGGGGGAATCGGCTTCAGGACCAAGAAAGAAATAGCACGTCCGCTGCACGCACTATGATGCGATAGTCACATTAACAGACGGTGACCTGGAGCAAATCGCGGACGTGGTCACCATGGCTACAAAGGATAAGTGGGAACTTATCGCGGCCCAGTGGAAGGCAGGGGTCGACTCTCTTCAGGCTGACCTCCGTGCTCTCTAGATCAAAATGGATCACCCCCATACCAACAGAGACCAAGCACAACCCCTATTGGTTGACAGCAGTTCGGCACCACTCAGAGAGGCCAGTAATCTTAGGGGTATCCCTAACGGTGCTGTGGTCGGCACACAGCCCTCGGTAGCCACAAATATTCAGTTGGACTTGGCTAAGTTGCCCCACGCATCCTTAGACAACCTCAATCACATTGTATCCCAGGAGATTAGTCACTGCACTCAGTACGCAACCCAACAACTTAATACCGCCGAACACACCATTGCGAAGTAGGCTGCTGAGTTGATCCAAGCCGTGTCACAACAGGCGGAGCTTAAGACTGTGATCCACCAGCTCTACACAGAAGTTATGGAGGAAATCCCTGCTGAAGATACCTCTAGGGATAAGGTGGAAAAAGTGGTTGCTACTCTCAAATCTTCTCGGCTAGAAATCCACATCGTCAGGACACAGCTGGGACAACAGATTTCGGACTTACAGGCCCGCCTACAGCCCGGCACACCCCCAGAAGTCCATGCCTAGCGTACCACTCTAATCACATATGCAACCACTACAATTACAAGCCATATTTCTCAAGGTGCCAAATGCTGGAATCATCCATACAGCTCTGGACTCAGGTCCAGCGTTATCCATTCCTCCAACAGCTCATTCAAGACTTATGAAAAAAGAAGCAGTTATCGAACAGCTCAACGCTATGCTACCTACCTTGGTACATGCCCAGCGCTTGGCTCAATTAAAAACCATCCATGACCTCTAGAACGAGCTTGAGAAACTCTAGCATAAACAACACATCGTGGACGAACATCTAAAGCCCTGGACTACCCCAGCCCTCCACTTGTCACAAGACATTGAGGGCGCAAACAAGCGACTTAATCATCTTCTTTTGAATGTTATCACGGCCGTTGAAGATCCACCCTCCCAGAAGTTGGTCAAGCTTGCGCAGAATGCTACTTCCCAGAGTCAGGATGTACTCCCTCAGCTTAGCATTTCTCTTGATACCTTGTGTGCGCAAATCGAAGCCGCACCACCGCAGTGACTCGGGACGAGTCACAAGATTGTGTTGGGGGACTGTTGGAACGAGTTCTCCTAACAAGCTGTGAAACTGGTCCAATTTTAATATTTTTGATTATATTTAGCCTAGCGGAGGTTTTTTGGGATGGGTCAAAGCCTCGAACGCATTGTAATGGGTCAAAGGGTAAACTAGGGGTCCGCAAACCATGGGTTGCGGACCATAGGAATTTCGAGGCTAGATTTTTATAAATAGAGATGCATTTTGTATTGTAAAGGATAGGAAATGATGAGGTATTGATGTGATCTATTTTTTAAGCTATCTGTTTTGGTTTTTAGGAATGGACTCCTGCTGGCTGTGTGCGCGGAGATCCTAGTCCAGCTGTGTGCGGACCCTGCTGCTGTGTGCAAGTTGGGAGGGGAATTGGAATTGTAAGGAAGAATTGATGAATGAATGAATGCGAAAGATTGTTAGAGAAATGAACCTGTGAGTATTGTTATATGAATTACTGGTAATTGTTGTATTGTGCGTTTTCTGTCCTTAAGCTGCAAAAGATCTGTGTATTGTGTTCTTGGATCTAGATCTATTATGTTCTGTTTATGTACTGATGTTTTGATGATATAACAAGCATATAACTATAAATATAGTGCACGTGGATGTGAATATATATTCAATTAACTATGCATAGAATAATGTAATCGGGGATTACAGGATCTAGCACTTCTCTGCTTGCTTTACCCATCCTTTCTCAGGGTGTGGAAACCTAGTTCCAGCACCCACCCATACTACTTCGGGTGAGACTTTGACCTGCGAAAGCAGGTCACTGCCGAAAGGGCTAGTAGTATAGGGGTTTTTTGGCAAACCTTACTTACCGAACTTGGGTCAGGACCCCTCGAGCCAACACCACACACATATACATCCTGCTCTATCCTTTGATGTCTCTTTGCATGGAGGCATTCCACCAAGGAGACCCCTGATTGGAAGAAAAATAAAGTGTTCTCTCAACTATGAGCAACATTTACATATTTGGCTAAGGAGGGATCCTTGGGAGAAGCTAGCACAGCACAGAGAATCTTTTATGGATTCAAGGGAGAGGTAGGAAATTTTCTGAAATGGAAATTCCTATCTCCCACTCAGCTATTTGTGCTAGAAAAGGAGGATTCAGGAATCTATGATGACATTAATATGATGTCAAAGGGCCACTCCATATCTTTGTGGTAGCCAATGATATTCTCACACACAAAGAATATTTCTGAACATGACAAGAGGATATCAACACTCTTGCATGCATGGGCCAAATTAAGGAAGTTTTGGAAGGCAAAAACTTTCCAAGAAGAAGTTCACTTCCATCTGCTTCAATCTTGTCTTGAGCAAGATCAGCTGCAAGAAAGGCAACAAAAGAAACTTTATAGTACTCCAACATGTGACTTTGGCATCAATCATGTCAAAGAGGAGAGCCATGTTATGACAGGGGCTGCATTTCAGATTTCTACAGCGCTATCATTGTTGGGAAGCCTAGTTCCTTATTGGGAGTCCCAAATCTTGATGGAATATTCCAAGAACCTCTTCACATGTAAGGTTCTTGATGGGCACGTGATGGATAGGAGGTATAAGGTGGTTGATGGAGTCATTTTCTCTCATGATCATATTTATTTGACTAAAGACTCCAAGCTCAAGGAAAAACTACTTAATGCAGCCTATGAGATCTTTCTTTCTAAACCCAGTGAATTTATTAAAGAATACCATACAATCTTGGAAGGATTCATGTCGGAAAAATTAAAAGAGGAGATACACTCTCATATGAGGAAGTTCATGGATCATTTATTGGTTGAGGAGGTACATAGCTGTTGGGAAGAGTTATCATTACCACCTTCTTATTCATTGAGTGTGAGAGGAATCTCATCCATGAGCTACCTCATTGATTTGAACCAAGTGTATGGTAAGACTTGTATTTCTGAACATCATGATGTATTTACTATATTATTTTATTTTCTTAACACTTAGGTACAAGGCATTGCTCCAAGAGGGGGCACTTTTTCTTGTGGGCTTCATGGGCTACTTGGGGCCATGAGAAATGGAGATGTTGACCATTCCCTGAAATATTTTGGGGAGATTTTTTATCTTTCATGGTGTGCTTCATTAACACCAACCATCATACACCTTCTCCAAACATGTAAGATGAATGGTGTGGCAAACAAGTGGTGGGAAAGCACTTGTTATATCATATTCTATGGCAATTGGGAATCAAACTGTGTTGGTTGCACATAAGGGACCATTGTCCTTCTCCTTTATTACATATGGCAGCTAGCATGACTGTAATTATGATTCCATATGCTAAAGATGTTCTTATTTTTATTGGGAACATGATTGGAGGAGAGACACATTGGTTGGATGTATCCTTGGGGGAAGAATTTTCCCACACTTTTTTCACTACATGTTTCAAGGGAAGCATGGAAGACTATATGGCCACTATAATAGATCACTTGTTTCTTTATGAGGTGGTCCATATGATTGTTTGGAGGACTTGGGACATGCCTCTCATGAGCATTTGGGAGGAGCTTTTCTATGAATTACCAAGCTGTGAGGTGAATCATTTCATTTGGATGATATCATGGATATGGGAGCCTTTCATTTGTAATAAAGTTCCCCATGATTTTCATCACTTCTATCTTGAGGAGGCCATTGATCAGCAAGAAGGTTTCCATATAGACCTTCCCTTCTTTCATGATGAGAGCCATTTGGTTTATCCACCAAATCCCAACTTATACACTTGGGAGGAACCATTAGGAGACAAAATTGTTGCAGAATATCTGAAGCAATGGTGGAGACTATTGGATGTGGGGGCCCCAAAAAGAGGAGGGGAGATTTTGCAGCACCCTTGCAGTTTCTTGAGGAAAAGAAACCTTTGGGAGGGGAAGACTGTAATATTCCTAAATTAGCATGCAACTAATACGGATATTAATTTTTCTTTTGATATCTAGTTAGATGAATAAATGGGAAAGGAGGCTCATAAGTTGCTTAAGTAGGTATAAAACCCCTCATATGTGAAAAGGGATCATGTTAATTGTTAGTATGAATCTTTCGTCATAAAATATCACTTTAGCTACGCATAAAAAATAGCCCTAACATTGATTATGGCTGCAAAATATCTTTAAGTTTGCTGCACAAATTCAGATCTAAGCACAAAAGATATTAAGCAGATAAAATATAACATAGCTCCATGAATCCAACAGATAAGACAAGAACAATGTATTTAAAAGAATTTTATATTATATTAAATAATGGGGCACCTGAGAGGAAAACAAGAAAGGTGTTTTCCGGTTCTCCTCAGTGGGATGGGTTCTTGAAAGTCCTCAGTGTTTCAGATCTAGCATTCCTCTCTCTTATTGGTGTAGAAAAACAAACATAGAACTCAGTGGGAGCTCCCAAAGAAAAAATGGAAAAATGGTGACCAAGAGTAGATCCAGAGTGATCTAATGCAATGAAGGTGACTAATGAATGGGGAAAACCCTCCTATTTATAATAAAATATTGGGGTGGTCTAGAACTCGGTGCATGAATAAAATATTATTAATCGAATTCTAGAAGCACCCTTTAGGAATATTTTACTATATTTGTTGGAGGGAAAAGGATTCTTGACTTGGGTCAATTCCTTTATTTATAGATAATAAATAAATAAATGGTTTATTTATCATTTTAGGAAATGATGGGAATATAATTAAATAAATAATGCTTTATTTAATTATTTATGGATGATTTAGTCAATTTTAACTAAGAATATTATTTAAATAATGATTTAAATAACTTATTCTTAGGAAATAATTAAATAAATAAGGATTTATTTAATTAAGTTCCTTGTTTTGGGTTAAATATGACCAGGAAATATAAACAAATAAGTTATTTTATATGGTGAAAGAAATTTTACTTAGGGTAAAATTGGTCTTACATGGTGTACTTAGGTTCATCTAATAATAATAGGTTAGATGACGAAAAATTGGTGTAACAGATTTCCCCCCAACGTATGAGTGTTAGGAGCAAATCGTATGACCGAAGTACGTTGTAAGAACTCAATCACTAGACATCAAGAGGGAAGTGAGAGAGAGAAATGTAAGGTTGTCTGATGTGCTAAAGGAATAGACCCTGAGGAGACGAGACTTACAGGTGCAACAAGTCTCTAAGTTATGAAGTGGTACCTATGCTAAAGGCGGTGGGGGAGGCATACCTATGCCCGCCGAGACAAAGTACAAAGAATAAGGCGCCCAGAAAACCACGGAACACAATAATGAAGCATGTGCTGGCCTAAACATGAGCCAGATAAATAACAGGATGAATCCCACATACATGCGATGCCTGGAATAATCGTCATGACTTATACAATAGTATGGTAGTACATGAGATACAAAGACACCCAAATGCCCCCTGCACACGGGGAAGGGCTCACAAAATCTGACGAAGACATGCGAATCGAATAGGCGCTACAAGCGGCTGAGGCCGATATCATCATATGAGAGGAGCTGCATCAAGGGCAGAAATGAAGTCATCTGGGCATGTGGGGGGCTACCTGCAGGGCCACCCCCTCATGAGGGCTGAGACATCTCACACATGCCCGGGAATCACCAATAACTGCTGCTGCGTCACTGGACCATCAAGTGTATATATCACGTTCATGCTAGGAAAAGATCGAACCAAGGTACACTACCCCCTAGACCTGGCTTCTGGGGTAAATGAGCTAATGTTGACAGAAGTAGGTTTGCCATGGGTGAGGAAATAAGGGAACCCCAACTAAGGCACGAGGGAAAATAGTAGAGCGAAGAACAAGTAGACACGAATGAAGATGATGGAATGAGAGAAACGGAGGAGCGTTTGGATGACTTCCCTTGTTAGAGCATAAAGGGTATGAATGGCTTGGCAGCGACTGACACAATATCATGAGGGATAGTGGACAAGGGTACAGAAGGCCATAATGTGCAACACGAGAGAGGGACCAAGCAGGACAGGATGGAGTACTATAGTTGGGTACAAAGGGACTTAGGATAGACTCCGTGAATGTGATGGTGACTCGATTCAGATGCTCTAAGCAAGGGTGACTCAATGGTGCTGCCTCATAGTACGGGTCCAATGGGGGACCATAAAAGCATGAGTACAATAGGGTAGCTCATGAACAAAATCAACACAAATGAAGACGAGTAAGGAGGCAAAGCGGTTCCCCAAGTACAAGTGTCGTAAGTGAATAAATTCAACTTTGAGAAGAGGTGAATAGACCCTTCATGGACAAAATGTGTCCTCGTGAAGTATCAAAACATGAAAATCTGACAAATACCCATTTGGGTGCTCGGTGAGAGCTTTCCAACAGTGCAGATGGTGTGTCAAACGGGGCTACGGTTTGGTCGCAGCAGGCGAAAGAAAAAATAGGGGTTTTCTTCTAATAGGGCGTTTTCCCTCCAAAATCATTCATTTGCTTGTGTAGCTGTGGTGAATGTGGACAGGAGAGAAGGCCCTAAATCTTGCGGCGATCGTAGTGGACAAACCGACCGTTGGAATTGTGATCTGTCAGTTGCAGGTAAGAGGCCTAATCTTAAGATTTGTTTGCGATGGATTAAAATTGCAGATTAGGGCTTTAAATCTCATTAACTGCCCTTACTTCATCATTACGGTCGAGTCACACTTTTTGGGGTAAAAGTTGCGACCTGGGACGCAGGTTTTGGCCTGAAAAGTGCGACCTGGCCCAGGTTTTGCCCAAAAAGTGTGCCCTGTTAGATGTGGGGGTTTCAATGCTGTTATGGGTTGAGATGTTGTTTTGGTGTATGTTAATGCAGTTTTGTTGATCTGGAGGCTGACAAAAATAATGATTTTGTGCATATATGGCAGATATACGGATCAAGTGGAGAGAGAGAGAATTGGGTACATTACAGGTGGAAATCCAGGCGGATCAGGGTGTCCGTCGTGAACTGGCTAGGCATGGGGTTCTGAAATTTTTGGAGAACCCTTTGATGAGGGTTGGAGAGCCTTTTTTGGCCCGGATTATCAGTTATTGGGATCCAGATCATGAGGCGTTTGTAGTGCAGGGGCACAGGATCGAGTTGACGGTCCAGGATTTGTATTTCTTGACTGGTCTCCCACCATTAGGGATGGTGGGAAATATGCAGCCAGTGTTACCACGGGGGCGTAACATTATGGAGTTTTTTGAGCGACATTGTCGACCAGGTGTCTGAGTGAAAGGGACTCGGATATCCATTGGTGATCTAGAGAGGTTGGAGACCCGGGCAGTGGCCGCAGAAGTGTTACGGATCTTGGGTAGCCAGGTGTTCCATCACATCACTGGAGGGTAGATGATGATTGTGGATAGTGTGCTGAGGGGGACCTACTATGGGTGGGCCCAGATGATGTTGGTATCGGTGAAACAACAGTTTTCGCTATGCAAGCGGCAAGTGAATCATGATTGCGCCTATGGGACTATGTTGTGCTCTTTCTTCTTTGAGAATATCCCGACCTTAAGACCTCGTGTACAGTTGCTGGTGGAGGTCCGAGAGAGCCCCAGATGCGTCGATGGGGATGACTATTGTGTAGAGGAGGGGGAGGGGCGGTCGGACGGGTGCTTCGACCAGAGTTCTTCGCGCATTGGGATCAGATGCCATTATACATAGACGACTATCCCTATAGTGGGATGAGTTATTGGGGAGATCCGGACTTGTCGCTTCCGCTTGGTCGAGTGTGGGGTACCGATGGTAAGTGACAAGAAACTAATCTGTTATGTTTATTTTAGAGTTTGTGACTAGTATGCATGGTGCTAATCGTGATGTTTTTTGGAATGTAGATATAGCTCCGGTAAAACCGGCCGGATATATGGGACGACCTGCAGCGACAGGAGCTACAGGTGCAAGTGGATCAAGGACGGCGCAGAGCGAGGATATGGCTGCTCTAGTGGAGTAAATTCATCGTAGATGTGAGGGGTTGCTGACCAGTGTATCGGAGCGTGGTTGGCAAGGTTTAGATGACCGGTACATAGAGTTATGTATTGGGCTACCCTCGGAGTGGTGAGGTATCATGCGACGCATGGCGATGGCCGGTCAGGCTGTGCATGATCTACGAGCTGTGGGAGCAGAGCCATTGGATCGGGATCCTCCAGAGAGTGATTAGATGTAGGGCAGGTGTTGCCCCCCAGTGTCTATGTAGGGGTGAGTGGTGCCCCCATTTTTGTAGTTTTGTTATTGTAACATGCTATGGGCAAGTTGTATGTTGCAGAGTAGATGGACTCTAAAAACACATGTTGTCTAATATATATGATGTATATGCATTTGATTGATGGTGTTAAATGTTATTGTGTTGTGTGTGATAAATGCCAGTCTAGAACATGATTTGCGATTTGATCTACGTAGTGATTTTGATCTCTAGGTATATGGCTAAATGTAATGAATCTAAATTCTTGGATCAAAATTTGCACTCGTAAATATTGTCTAAATAGGATAGGGTTATGCACACGATAGACACCATTAAGTTGTAAGACAAGAAGCAGGGAATCTAAATGAACATACAGATGGAGGATATGATGAGAGAGGGCATCGGCTAAGAGACCACGAACTGCATCATATTCGGCCTGATTATTGGTGGCCATACCAATGCAGATCCCATTTGCAAGAACCAGGGTATGCAAGGGGGTAAAGATGGCCCATGCTGCTAAAGCGAGATGGCGGGAATAACGACTTGCCCCATCGACGTAGCCCAGATAAGGTGTGGATGAGAGGGCCGATGTAATAGTGTCATAAGACATGAAATGGGAGGGATGAGAAAAAGGATGGCAGTGTGAGTAGAGGATAGACATCCATTGATGGCTATGGGAGGGAGCGGTCTGGGTAGGAAGTCTAGGACTCATAGATCGACGAGAGGGAGATGAATGAGAACTATGGGATGAAGAGCGAGCACTCAGGCTGCGACGAACATCGAAGATACGGATGGTATGATCGTGATTAGGAGAGGGAATGGAAGGGTCAAGGAGACCATACGATGCTGCAAAGGTACCTAAATCATCAGTATGGGAAGAGATGCGCAGATACGGGTCATCACGGGGAATGAAAGAAGAACAGGTAAAAAGATGGTCACAATATGAAGAACCCGTGTCTGGAGGAGAATCAAGTAGAATAGGTGGAGTGGGTTTAGAAGGAATATACTCTGGGGAGCTCGCGGATGATGATAGGTATAGAAGGGAAGCAGTAGGGTTCGGCATCTCAACATCAGGGGGAGGAATTTCAATGGTAGCAAGGGGATCCTCGAGTATACTGGACGCATATTGAGCAAGGATGGGAGAGGCAGATTGATTTTTTTCAACTTCGTACTCGCAAATGACCTCTAAAGAGGCTCGGTAATGGGTGAGGTGAGGAAAATGGTGAGAATAATGGCCATGGACACCACACATAGCACAGGGTTTGTTGGTGTGAAGAGTCTTTGGGTTCTTGGCTACGGATGAGGAAGAAACAGAGGTTTTAGGGATCGTAGATTCGGGGAACATGACTTTAACCATGGGTTGGATACGGGGCAACTCAGGACAAGTATGGGTGGGATGACCGATACCATCACACAAGGCACAAGTCTTAGAGGGTGGGGGAGGGGTAGGGTCAGGAGCGGTGGCCTTGTCATTGGATGCCCCCTTGTGAGTTTTTCGTTTCTTGCCTGTAGCTGTCGCAGCATTAGGAGGGTTCTGCGAAGGGGCTAGGGGTACTGTGGTGGTGGAAGGAGCGAAGGGAATCGATTGCACTGGTGTCACAGCTATGTATGGTTTGGGGTGGCCTGGTGGGGTCTCAGTTGGAGGAGTAAGATACCATACGGGAATTTCCAAGGTTAAATTAGGGAGGGAAAGGGTGGCCATGATGGGGACCGAATAGACACCGGGGGGGGCAAGGAAAGGTATTTGACCGGCAGGGTAATGACCAGGGGGGATGGCTCCCATATGGTGGAGACCTAAGGGAACTGACTCAGGAGGGTAGAGAGGTTCCTAAGTGTGATGGGAAGGGTCAGGTGAAAAAGGTTCGGTTGACTGAAGCGAAGGGCTAGGAGCAGGAGGCGGTGGGTGAGATTGAGGTTGTTGACTAGCCGGAGCAGGCTGTGGAAGGCCAGCCTGAGACGATTTCATCATGCAAACATTTGCTAAGCTGGGGTCAGAGACAGGAGGAGGGGGAGGGTCAAGAAAAGTTCCAAGCAAAGAGGAGTCTTTGTAGACGCCAGGGGAAACACTGGTCAAAGAATCAATAGTTGGTTTATTGGTGACAGTAGAGATGGTGGACTCAGGGGAGGTTTGAGATTTTGGTTCATGGTAGGTTAATTGGTCAATGGTGACAATCTTGCCATTATGAGGGAAAAACATCTTGCGATGGACTGCGGATGGGACGGCTGACATGGCATAGGTGTAACTATGCCCCAAAAGGATGTTGTAGTCAAGAGGGGCGTCAATAACTTCAACGTCGACACAAAAAGTCTTGCCAACAAGGGTGATAGGACAGTTACGGAATAGGCCAATGGGCTGGGAAGCATGGACATCCCATGCGTGAAGGGTGATGGTGGAAGGGGCCAGTTCAGGGGATCCGAGTTTTTTCCAAACCAAAGCGGAAATTACGCAGGTAGATGCCCCCTCATCAATAATACACCGAGCAACATTGGCGCTTCGGATTTTGACTGGGATTTGGAAAGAAACCAAAGGAGGGAGAGGGGGATGGTCTGACTGACGGGCGTCAAAAAAAATCAATTGTTCATCAGCAGGATCTACAGCGCCCATGGAAGATAGTAGAGCCCTCTTTTGAGAAGGACACGACTGGAGGAGTTCCAGTGTTGAAATGGCAGCAGGAGATTGGGACAGATCATCTACTATGTTGTATGAATGGGTAGCCCAACCAGAGGTAGCATTTCGGCGTAATGGTCCCTTAGGAGGCTTGGGATGAACCTCGGCTTTGGGCGGAGGGAGTTGCAAGGGACCACTGGGTGTCAATAGAGGCTCTGTAGAACCTGACAATGGAGACTCGGAGACAGATGGAACGGGAGGTGTGGAATACTGACGGGACCGAGTTTGAAGGTTGAGGTCGACAGTGAGAGGAGGGTCAGAGGCCATCATGAGAATGTAATCGGAGGAACCAGAAGGGGAAGGTTGAGTGGTTACCGGGGCATGAGGGGTTTGAGTGGCCACAAATCCTTATTGAGGGAAAGGATCAGTAAACATAGCGGGTTGAGAAGTAGCCGGGGTGGGAGGGACAGTAGGGGAGGAGTGATGTCCCCGTACAGTGGCCTGAGAATCCCACATCTGCTGCATTTTTGGTAATAAGGAACAATCATGAGTGTAATGACCATAAACACCGCAACACGAACAGGGCTTATTGGTGCGAAGTGGCCTGTTCGGCTTGGGCTGAGAACCCAGTGGCTGGTTGGTAGTGTGAGGATCAATACTTGAAGGATTGGGTCCACGATTACCAGGGGCAGATGGATTGCCTTTCCTCTTTCTTTGAGAAGGAAGAGAATTGGTCATTTCCTTCTGCGCAAATACATGCCCTAGAGGGGGTAGTAAGTGCTGCAGCGGGGGGGGAGAAGGCAAGGGGGTGAGAGGTCCAAATGCTGGAGGAGCTAGGACACCAGGCTGTGGGTAAGGATAAGGGTTAGGATGGGTAGCAGTGAGGTAAGTAGGAGTAGGGGAAAAAGGGGAAGGAATTTCATATCCTGGATACATGCTACCTGGAGGGGGAAAGGTGCTAGAGGTGCTGGCCCCTCCTGGAGGGAAACCATAGCCCATAGTAGGTTGGGCAGAGGTATGGGAAAGAGCTCCAACGATACCGTCGGCAGAGTGAGATGCCCCCGGGGCGTTAGTGCCGTCGGGCTTGGGGAGGTCAGGAAGGATGGTATAAACCTAACCAGATTGAGCATAAATAAGGTCATATTTCAAGGCTATTTGGAGGGCGGCTTCTTCGGTTTGAGGGAAATGGGAGGTGACATCTTTGCCAATGGGAGGTAAGAGACAGCGAAGGAACCAGTCCATATAAACCTGATCTTCAAAGGGAGGAGCGCGACATAGGCTTCTTCTTCGCTGTCATTCCTGGACATGGACGGAAAGGCGGGTCGAAGAGGATTGACGGAAAGAAGTTAAATGCTCGGTACCAGTGTCGTATCAGAGAGGGAGCTGGAAGTAAGATAAAAAGGCTTGGGCAATGGTCACAAAAGTGGTATGGGAGGAGGTGGCCTATTCAACATACCATTTAGAAGCTTCGCCAGTAAGCGTGCGTTGGAACAATCGAAGACGAATGGAGTCATCTGTGATGGAATTGGAGGAACACCACATGTGGAAAAATCGGATATGGTTAGAGGGATCTTCACTAGCAAGGCCTTCGAACTTTGGAATGTCAGAGGGGAGCTTGGTTGGCATAGCAGGCCAACTAACATCGTGGTGAATAGGATCATTAACCAGCTGATTGAAATCGGGGAGACTGAGGCCGGCCATATAAGGGAGAAATGGGGCAGTTGAGGTAGGTCCCATAGTGGTTCCACTGGAAATGGACCCAGTGGTAGAACTGGGGTTAGGGCTAAGTCCTGAACTAGACATGGTGAAGGGAAAAGAGGGAGAACCAAAAGTAGGGGGAGAACCCGAACAATCAGAGGAAGATTCGGAGTGCGGACTCGGGGGAGGACTTTCTCGATGACGACGGGAAGGAGGAAGTCGACCAAGCAGAAACTGAGGATGAAGGCCAAGAAGTCTCCGGGAGAGGCGCCTTGGGGGTGCAATGATGACGGGAAGAAGAAAAACCGACAAGGGCAGGGAGGGACAAAATCAAGTGAGGTCAAGTGCAGAGAGGTGCAGTGACAATTGATTTTAAAGTATTTTCCAGGCGGTGTTAACTAGGCGCTTCTTCACTTAGGGTTAGTGTGTGGCGTGCATTAATTTTAATTGTTTAAACCCATACATTTTGAGAGTAAAAGAAAAAGTGTGCTGCGTAACTGAAAATAAATCTGCAGTAAATAAGACGAAAAGAACAGAAAATTAACATCTAACAATGCATCAATCTAACCCAAGAAGGTGGGGCTCTCAAAACTAGTCTATAAGAGGGGAAAAAACTAAGCCAAGCACGTGAAAAGGAGGCCAATAGATCTAATGTCGGGAGGGACTGGGATCTAAAGGAGAAATCTGCTGAAAAGTGGTGTAGAGAACAGCAAATAGGCAGAGGCAAGGTTGCTACTAAAAAGGAGGAGATCAGCTAAAAATAGAATGGACAAGGCGGTGGCCATAGAAATTAACCCAAACAAAACGATATGAGGTGTTTTGAGAGGGAGAAGAGCTGTTCTAAATGGATCTGAAAAGGAGGTATCAGATCTGAGAAAAATAAGGCTGAAACTCTGAAAATTTAGACCTCTGAAACAGCAAAGACTCTCCCACAAAAAGTGGAGAGTACTAGAGCCCTAAGGGGCAAGATTCCTGCTTAGTTGAGTGAATCAGATCAGAAACAGGTCTAAACGGGCAGAGACAAAGGCTGGAAAACCCTGACAAGAGCTTCAGACAAACCCCAAAAAAGTGCTGGAAAATTTGCAGAAAAAGTGCAGGTCGCAGGTTCTGACCTGTTTTTTAGTCCAGGTTGCAGGTTTGGGGAATAAAAGTGTGTCCTCAAGCTCAGGTCGCACTTTTTGGGCCGATAAGTGCGACCTGCAGATCCGGCTCTTTCGGCGGTAGATTTCAGAAAAAATTTCTGTCTCAACTGCGGCTGATGTCTGTCACCTGCACAATAAGGCCAGAAACACACGGAAGTTAAAAATTTGACTATTTGAGGGTTTTAGAGGTGAAAAGCACCATAAAAATAGGAAAAATAGGAAATTGAAGAGAAACCCTAGGGTCTGAAACAGCTGCATATGCAGGAATAGATAAAACGACAGCGGTTGTAAAATAAAACCCGTGTGGAGTCGCCAATTGTTAGTATGAATCTTTCGTCGTAAAAGATCACTTTAGCTACGCATAACAAATAGCCCTAACATCGATTATGGCTGCAAAATATCTTTAAGATTGCTGCACAAATTCAGATCTAAGCACAAAAGATATTAAGCAGATAAAATATAACATAGCTCCATAGATCCAATGAACAAGACAAGAAGAATGTATTTGAAAGAATTTTGTATTATATTAAAGAATGGGGCACCTGAGAGGAAAACAAGAAAGGTGTTTTCCAGTTCTCCTCAGTGGGATGGGTTCTTGAAAGTCCTCAGTGTTTCAGATCTAACATTCCTCTCTCTTATTGGTGTAGAAAAACAAACATAGAACTCAGTGGGAGCTCACAAAGCAAAAATGGAAAAATGGTGATCAAGAGTAGATCCAAAGTGATCTAATGCAATGAAGGTGACTAGTGAATGGGGAAAACCCTCCTATTTATAATAAAATATTGGGGTGGTATAAAACTCGGTGCATGAATAAAATATTATTAATCGAATTCTAGAAGCACCCTTTAGGAATATTTTATTATATTTGTTGGAGGGAAAATGATTCTTGACTTGGGTCAATTCCTTTATTTATAAATAATAAATAAATAAATGGTTTATTTATCATTTTAGGAAATGATGGGAATATAATTAAATAAATAATGCTTTATTTAATTATTTATGGATGATTTAGTCAAATTTAACTAAGAATATTATTTAAATAATGATTTAAATAAATTATTCTTAGGAAATAATTAAATAAATAAGGATTTTTTTAATTAAGTTCCTTGTTTTGGGTTAAATATGACCAGGAAATATAAACAAATAAGTTATTTTATATGGTGAAAGCAATTTTACTTAGGGTAAAATTGGTCTTACATGGTGTACTTAGGTTCATCTAATAATAATAGGTTAGATGACCAAAAATTGGTGTAACATTAATAACTAGATCAAACATCCTCATGTGTGAACAAGGTCTAAAATGTGTGGACAAAGTCAAGTTTGACCAAGTCAACAGCATTATTATATGAGGAGTGGATCATAAATAAAGACAGCTCAGTGTGAATGAAGATCAATCTAGCTAGTCAAAATGAAGACACCTTAGGTGTGAAAAGAGACAATGCATGAATATCAAGTCAAGGTTGACTAAATCAAACAACGCTGTAAAAAGATGATTGGGACTAATGGAGACAACATAATTTTTGTGGAGGAGCCTTTGCATGGAAGCAGCCTCATAATGGGGTGGGACCCTTGTTGAGGAAGCCCGTCAACTATATAATGGAGGGAATGGCAACCATATGGGGCATGATTGAATAATATATTTTGTATGTGATCTGTTTATACTTCTTTCATTCTTTGGCTATTTAGCTAAGTTTTTTGCATTGTTTAGTGCAAGGGTTTTCTCATGCGGGGATTCCCTACTCTTGCTTGGAGATCTTGTCTAAGAAATATGAGAAGAGAATTTTGTGCTACATTTTCCACTCTCTAGTGTTAGGCCAAGTAGTCACCTTCAATAACAGTGCATTCCCTTTCATAAACTGTGTTATTTCTTAAGGTATTGCAATGGAGGGGTTTAATCCCCTGTATTTTGAGCTAGTTTCCCTGGAGGAGGATCGGCCTTTTTCCCAGAAAGCTAGTAGGAGGAGCAACAGTAATTTCTTTACATGATCAGCCATATTTATGCAGTGCTTCAGCCATATAGTTTGATTCAACCATAGATTTGCAGCAAATGCTTCTTGTATTCCATGTTTAGCAAGAAACCCTTGTCGGGTCATCTTGGATTTCTGTAAAAGAGGCTAGATCTCTGTTTTTGGGCCTCATTGATTAACATATAAGCAGATCTATTTTTCTCTCATATTTCTGAGTATAACCCTCAATAAACTGTGTTTTTACTTTATGCAGTAATTTATGTGTTGCAGTAATCTTGGGGTTTTTGTGTTTTTGGGTTTTTTTGGGAATGGGAGGCCTGTTTAACTAGGCCATAATGATTTGTTTCTGATTTCCTTTAATATTTGGTTGCTATAATGTCATATCTAATGGATCCATGGGCTGCATTTTTATGTTAATTCTTATATTTCTAAAGAATGTGTTTTTCATGCATGTTTTGCTGAATTTCCCATTTGGGAATATTACATTCTAAAATGGGAACTCGTGAACATTACACATGAATTCATCAGTATAACTCAAATTTAAGTGCAAATGTACTTTGGTGATGTAGATTTTAAGGCTTAGGTGGTCCTAAAATTTGAAGCCCCCCGAGGGCATATTTTCTACTTTCGGTTCTTTATATATTATGTTTTTTCGAGTAACATTGTTGTTATTTCAATATGTATGATATTAAACCTAGTAGGTGTTGATGTCTTTTCAAGGAAAATATTGGACCTCCTAGGATCTTGTTCAATTTCCCTATACATTTGTATAGAAGTGGTGCTCCTCTTTTCATTCACTCAAATATTCAAAGTAACTCAAAGCATACAAATATGATCATTCAACACAATCACTTGTGAGTGGAATAGGTGTTTTAAAAGGAAAATAAAATAATAATATTATAAATAAATACAATATGATGATCCATTTGACAGTACACATCCATTCATACATTATGAGGAGAACATATTTGAATTAAATAAATAGATAGAAAGTAGAGAAATAGTCCATATATTTGGAGGACTCTAAAATGATTCTATTCATTCAAGCATCATAAAGAGTCATAGGATAAAATGCATAAGATTTAAATGCTTATTTAAAACTCTTAAAACCACAAATGACATGCACTCATGAAAATAGCTCTCTATGAAAGTTGAATAATAATTTTACAAACTTTAAGTTTTAAATAAATTAAGTGCCTAAACCACTTTAAAAAATATTGATACCTAAGTGTAAAAGTAAAGGAATTAATCCCTAAAGGAATGGGATTGGTCTCCCATGGAAAAAATAATGAGGTTACTTGGAAGAAAATAGAAACTACAAACACTTAGAAACATTACAAATATATAAGTCAATTCATAAATATGGATGATCAAAGACCAAGGAGAAATAAAGGAAATTACTTCAAAAAAATATAAAGGACACTCACAAAATTATAGGAGGACAATATGTGGAATGAATACCCTCTCTCCTTGAAATATGCTTCTCCTCTTCTTTTATAATCTTCTATAAATCTTCACAACTACTTGAAGGTTTGGTTTCTCCTCTTATGTTGATTAAATACAGATTTATTTTAAATATATGAAATTAGGAATTCATCCTTGTTCGGGTAAATAGGCTATTCCATACAGGATGAACACCTTAAATAACCACTCACACAACCAAATAAAATATCAAAAGGGCCAATATTTTAATGTGGTTAAAACCCTTTAAGAGGGAAACAACCCACAACCCCAAACAATGCAGCCACTTGAGGCAACTTTATTAATGCAAAATAAAATATTTTGCATAAGGGAGTTCTCACTATAAAAAAACCAAAAATGACACATCATTCCCTTTAAATAGAGGTCATGGACCAATCAAGAGTTAATTCACATATCAATAGACATTAGTATCAAGGAGAAAATGAATCGTCATATCATTCTATGTCTATAACATGTTGTGGTCGTTGGATTACAATACAATTAATGCATACTAAATAAACACACTAATAAATACATGTTTACATAATAGACACATTATACCAAGTTGAACTTAAATAAATCCTAAGTGTTTGAAAATCCTAACATCCCCCTTTAAGAACAACTTGGGATAGGATTGGAAGATTTACAAAGGTGACACAGTAGGGGAAGGAAGGAGTAATTAGAGCATATCCCTCCTTAATGACTACTTCTTGAACTCCTAACATAGGTGAAAGTTTAGAAAACTTCACTTATGTAAGAGACTTTGTGAAAATGTCTGCAACTTGATCACCTGTAGGTAAAAAGTGCACTTTAATAACTTGATCATGAATGAGTTTTCTAATGAGCTGCATTTGTATCTCAATGTGTTTGTTGTGTTGATGTTGAACTAGATATTTAGTGATCTTGATGGCACTCTAATTGTTTCACCAAAGGTTTGTAGGATGTTGATCTGTAAAATTTCATGGATATTCCACTGGAAAATTCATCATAACAGATCTTATAATAATATATTCAAATTCTGAATTTCTACACTATTACAATTTATTTAAATCTCTAGATCTGTAAATTTAACTGCAATTAGTGCATGCAAGAAAATGGGAGTTATGTAGAAAATTATAGAATGATAAAATAATATCACACATACATAAGACATAAATATTCTCTGGGAAACCCTTTCATGAAGAAACCTAGTTGGAAGGTGAGGTCACTTCGCTCTCTTTTTCTATCTGGAAAATTTGGATGCAAGTCCAAAGAATTAATTTATGTGGCTCGTGGGCTTCTACAGTGCACATAACCTCTATGTGTGCTCTACCTCCTATCTCTCTTCGCTATCTTTTCTCAATTATGCAACAAAATTCTCTCGACAGAATGCAATGCCTCTTCCTCCTATTGGTCTGATTATAATACAACCCGATAGCCTACTAGTGGTTAAGTTTGCCTACATAAACTCTTGACTAGAGTTACGAAATAGAATCTTCTAGATTCTTTTACATCACAAAAAAGTGGATTACCCATTTTCCATTAATAATGGGGGCTGACGCAGCATCCTCCCAAACTATAGGTGTGAAAACAGGAAGGTCAACTTTTAAGTGGCATAACTTTTGTATATGAACTATGATTGATGTGCTTCTTACGTTTTTGGAAGTATATCTGTGTGTAAAATAGCATGAAAATGTGTTACGCTAAAGCGCCAAATTTTTAGCCCCAAAAAAACTTCGTTTGATGCCTCAAAACACTCCCATAAGGTTTCAAACCTTGTTTCGCCAAACTGAGCATTGTCAATAAAATTGGTCTCATTAGCCGATTCCTCCACTTTTTTCACTACAAATGCATCAAGATGGATGAAAAAAAATATAGTGATCCAATCCAGATCACACCTCCCCATTTCGAGAGGCTTTTGGTCCACAAAATCTTTTACTTAATGAGGTGAGGAAATTTTTCCTTTGCCTTCACTTTTGGTGTACCATTTATATTTGCCTAGAAGTTGTCCCTTCAACCCAATATTCTAAAGTTCATGCTACCCCTGTCTTGTAGTTTTGAACCTACTCTACAAAAATATATCTTTTTTCAACTCTGCCTGAGCGTCAGTGTTAAATCCTCCACAAAAGTTAGGACTTATTCCTCTCCTTGGTCTAGCATGGAAGGCTCATAGAGTTTCAAATTCTCTCCATTCACAACTGAGTAAATGCACATATATGGTGGTAGAATAAGTTGATAGGAATTACTACCCACCTTTTCTAGTATCTCAAAGGGGCCATATCTTAGAGCCTTGATTTTCTTACTAGACCCCTGCAGCCTCTCCTTATTAAACTGTATCCATACTCTATCTCCCACCTTGAATGATTTCTATATTCTGTGACGATCATGCATGGCCTTATACTTCTCCTACGACTTTTGAAATGTGTCTTCTACCTGTATATGCATCCGCCTGATCTTCTCTATAAATTTTTTACCCCTCAAAGGATCTCTTGTGAGATCTTCCCTCACTCCTCCTTGCTTCCCATATGCAATATCAAAAGGTGAAGGTGGAAAATATCAAAATTGAGTTTCAAATGGGCACTATCTTGTAGAAGAGTGGACTACTTTGTTGTAACACTGTTGTATATACAACATATTTTCATCCCAAGTCTTCAGATGTTTTTGGTTGTATCCTCTCAGAAGTTGCACCAAATTCGTCTTGACTACTTATGTATTCCCATATATCTGTGGATGGAATGTTGTATATATCTTCAACTTTGTGTCCATATTCTCCCACAATGTATTCCAAAATGCATTGGTAAATCTTGTATCTGTGTATGGAATGATGCTCTTTGGTATCCCAAAGTTCACCAAGACTTGTCCAGAGAACAAGTTTTTCGCTTCTTTCTCGTTGATGGTATTTTTATAATGCATTAAAACACACATATTATTGAACCTGTCAACTACCACGAATACATAGTCATTTCCCTTCTTGGGTGTCTGTAAACCTCCCACAAAGTTCATAGAAATTCTTTCCTAAGGATGCGTAGGTACAGGTAAGGGATGCTCTAGACCTTATTTCTTGTTGCTAGGCTTGTCCGTGCAACAAAGCATGCATCCTCTTATGAACCTAGAAACTTTCTCTTGCATCTTGGGCCAATACACATACCTTTGCAGGTTAGCCATAGTCTTCCCTACACCAAAGTGCCCTGCAACCTTGGAGGTGTGAACCTCTCTAATCGGGTGCAATCGCTCCCCTTTAGAAACACATAGCCTATCTAGCCTATACTAGATTAACTCATCCTAGAGATGGTAGTCAACAGTGTTGCATCATGCACATGATTCTGACTCTGCAACTATTTATACACCTCCTTGAAGTACTAATCCTCTGAATATTCCTATCTGTATGCATCATGGGTGAATGGATCCATGTGCATAGGACTCCCTGTAATTGTAATATTTGATGTGGGTGGCCTTGAAAGCATGTCAGAAACCTTGTTTTTTTTTCCCTTCTTATACTTGATCACCAAATTAAATTGTTATAAAAACCCCATCCACTTGTAATTCCTGGTCTACTATAGCTTACTCTGGGCTTGCAAGTATTGTAATGGTTGGTGATTGGCATGGATTAATGTCTCCTTTCCCATCAGATAATGCTTCCATTTCTTCTAAGCTTGCACGATGGCATAGAGCTCCTTGTCATAGGTAGGTTAGTTGAGAACTACCCCATGAAATACTTTAGAATGGTAGCATACATGCCTTCCTCCCTACATCAAGAAAGCTCCCATAGTATACCCACTCGCATTTATCTCCACTTCAAAGGGTCATTGCATGTTTGGTAATTCCATAACTAGCACTTGACTTATCTTCTACTTTGGCTCCTTGAAATCCTTTTGTTGACCTTTTCCCCATCAGAAACTCTTGCCACTTGTTGTTATGGCATGGAGCGGTATTACTACTGCTGAAAAGGAGGCTATGAATTTCCTCAGGTATTGTTCTGCCCCAATGAAACTCCTGGCCTCATAAAAATTAGGCACTAGACATTTAATGATGGCATCCATATTGGAAGGATCTATCCTCATCTTTCCTCCATCGATCACATACTCTAAATACTGATGTAGAAACTCACACTTCTTTGGATTTGCTAGTAGTTGGTGCTTCTTCAATGTTTCCAACACCTGTGTCAAATGTGGAATCTGCTCCTCCCAGGTAGCACTATAAACCATTATATCATCCAAATAGATAATAACAAATGAATCTATAAAAGGGTGTAGTACATCATTCATTAATCTCATAAACGTATTTGGTGCATTACATAGGCCAAAGGGCATAACTAACCACTCATACAAACCTTGCCTGGTTTTGAATGCGATCTTCGATTTATCTTCTTCTTTGAATCAAACCTAGTGAGATCCAGACTTCAAGTCCAACTTGGTGAAGTATTTTTCTTGCTACAACTAATCCAACAAAACATTTATCCTGGGCAGGGGGTATATATTCTTGAATGTGTTTTTTTCCAACGCCTTGTAATCTATACACATATGCCAAGTCCCATCCTTCTTTAGCACAATGATGATGGGTGACCTACATGGTGATGTAATCATTCGAATGATACCCTATTTTGGAAGTTGTTGCAAGTTTTTCTTCACCTCACTTGCTTCTATAATAGACTACATGTGCAACCCAATATTCAGCAATGGGGATTCTGGCAATAGTTGGATCTTGTACTCCACTTCTCTCTTAGGTGGTAACCCTTTAGGCTCTCATAACACATCCCTATATTCCTATAAAAACTCCTCTAATTTTTGTTTATGTTTCTTATTACACCCCTCTAGGGATTCCTTGCCTCTTATTGACTCCCCTACATATTTAATTTCTCTTAAAAATAATAACACATACTTCTTGTTGGAACTGGTCAATTTCTTGGCTTGGTTGGCACTTACCAGTGAAATTTTCAACTATCCTTTATGCACATTGATGATGAATGATTTTCCATCCTTGACGATCTGTTACTGGTTGGCTCTCCTCATGAATATTGCATCACACATGTACATATATGGACTCCCAAACACGACTCCACATACATCAAGGACAACTACATCTAGATCTACTTCATCAATAAAATCAGCATTGATAACAAATCTAATTTTGTATTGTTTTGTTAGCTTCAGCCCTACATCCTTATTTACCCATCCTAGGGGATATGGGTTTGGATGATCATTAATTTCCAAACCCAACTTCTTGACCAGCTTTGTTGCAATGATATTTTCCTGCGATCCTGAGTAAAATTGAGTATCAACATTTTTCTTCTTGACTCGTATCTTTATATGGAAGAGTTTGGTCATTTCTTTATATTCTTGTTGCCAAAGGTTACTCAGATTCACCTCCTTCTGTATTGACATACAGATAATATTCTCATCCACATTCAAGTTTTTTTCAACTTGGTTGCTTGTATCATTGGCCATGAGATTCTTCTTCTTCTTATATTTCTTCTTGTTCTTCGAGTTTTAGCTCTTGATGTAACTTCCAACATTTTTCCTTTGTATGGTCATTGATGTTGTAGTGGTTGCAGTGGTTGTTAGGATATTTTCACTGGTCTGTTGTGGTTTTCATCTTCTTATATTTTCCCCCTTTTTTCTTCTTCTTCCACTACTTAGAAGTGCCTTGTTTTTCCTTCTGCTTCGACCCACTTGATTGCGCTCTCTTTAGTCTTATGTTCTCTAGGTATTATGGTTGTAGACAAGACTCATCCACTGATTTAGGCTTGAACAACATCACTCACTCACACAAATGGCAGTGCAGACTTCCCAAATACTTGAGGAATACATATAGGTTCTTTGGAGATATACCCAACATTATAGTCATCTTTCTAAAGTTTGTGGTGTACTCCTACACGCTTTGGCCCAGATTTTTCCTGAAGTAATGCTACCATATCCATCGGTCCGCCATCTACCCAATGGGATCAAATTGTGAATTAATGATTGTTTTTAAATCCTTCCACTTAGTCACTGTATTTCTCCCTCCAACCTCAAGGTTTTCGTGTGGCTTTCCCAACGAGTCAATGCATGGCCCTCCAATTTCGGTCGCACAAATGATATTTTTTTTCCTTATTAAATATAATGGATGCTTAAATAAACTTGTAGTTGTTGAAACTCGTGGTTCAACTTGAGAGCATCGATATTTCCGTGGTACGACTTGATATTGAATTTTTCTTCCATTTTAAACAAGGGTTGATTCATGGCACTCGATCTGGGCTAATATTTTCTAGATGTTGGACATTGGATAAACCAATGCTCCCCGTGTGTTTCGCGACATGGACTAACCGCCTCTCGTGGATCCTTATCTCTGGTGATACGATCGTTGACTAACACCAGTGGGTTTTGGTCTAACGAAAATCGTGATTCCCAACAAGTGGTATCAGAGCATAGGTCACAAGTTCGATCCACACCCGGCTCGCGTTGGGGGGGAGATTGTGGGACATTGGATAAACCAACGCTCCCCGTGTGTTTCGCGACATGGACTAAACGCCTCTCGTGGATCCTTATCTCTGATGATATGATCATTGACTAACACCTGTGGGTTTTGTTCTAACGGCAATCGTGATTCCCAACAAGGACTTGTGGCTAGATATCAAGCAGCACCAAAAGAAAATCACCTTCTAGTAGTCAAAAGAATATTCAGATATCTACAAGGAACTGCACAGTATGGGCTATGGTATTAAAAATGCAATAGATTCACTTTGACAGCATATACAGATGCAGATTGGGCCAGTTGTATGGATGACAGGAAAAGCACAAGTGGAGGTGCATTCTATTTGGTAAAAAGTCTAGTGGCATGGCTAAGCAAGAAACAAACATCTATCTCTCTATCTACAGCAGAAGCAGAATACATAGCAGCAGCAGCATGTTGCACACAAGTCATGTGGATGAAACAAACCCTCCAAGACATGAAGGTAAGCATTGATGAACCTATCTCTATCAAATGTGATAATACAAGTGCAATAAGTATATCAAAAAATCTTGTACTTCATTCAAAAACTAAACACATCCCAATCAAGTACCTCTTCCTAAGAGAACAAGTAGCACAGAAGGTAGTGAAGTTGGAAT
Organism: Pinus albicaulis; assembly: GCA_034641835.2. Classification (NCBI taxonomy): domain Eukaryota; kingdom Viridiplantae; phylum Streptophyta; class Pinopsida; order Pinales; family Pinaceae; genus Pinus; species Pinus albicaulis. The sequence goes on from CM076577.1 coordinate 677,577,373, forward strand.
ATGTGCCAACAAAAGAACAAACAGTAGATATATTCACAAAACCTCTTGCTAGATAGCCATTCAAATATCTGAGAGACAAAATAGGGGTAGTGTCTTCAGATGCTACTCTCTGACAGAAAAAGAAAGCTTCATTCCAGGGGGAGAACAGAAAAGAAGACATCATTCCAAGGGGAGATCAGTCAACAAAGGGAGTCAAAAAAGAGCCAAAGCAACTAAGCAGGGCATGAAACAGGTCCTCAAGATCAGAGTAACATGGACGAGATTTAAAAGCACACTGGGAAATGGGCAACCCTTTTCCATTGATGTCAAAGGGGGAGAAAAAGCAAGCAACAGAAGAAAGGGTCCTAAAAGGCAAGCAGAGGAAGTGTATTTCCATCAATGCCAAAGGGGGAGACTATTGGAAATGTTGTCATTGACGGAAAAGGAGATGGAAAAGGAGACATCATAGAGGAAAAGAGAGCAAAAGAGGTAGAGTAGCAGCACAGAGGTAGAGACAGAGAATACAGAGGTAGAGCCGTGAAATGAAACCATCGAGCAGCAGAGAAAGGTTGCAGAAAGTTCAGTGAAATAGAGACAGAGAATACAGAGGCAGAGTCGTTAACAAATCCATTATGAAATGAAAACAGAGGATGTGGAACCATGCAGAACGAGCGGAACCGAAAGGCAGAAGGAATAAATTAATAAATATACGCTTTAGTTATAATGCAGGGTTAATGCACAATCTGTATATTTAAACGAATAATGGAGGTTAAATAAACAATTGAAGCGAAATTATGAGAACTGGAACCCGGAGTCAAGAGCAGAACCTTGAATAAACAGTGAAACCAGAGTTTTGGAAACCAGCAGTATCGCGTGCGTTTGGGAGTGGTAAGTGGATTTCGCTTTTTGAACGCAATCTATGTCACTGATGGACATGTGTCTTTGGGTGGTATTTGAATACCACTTACATCGCGTAAATTTTGTGTGTTAACCCTCGACCCAAAGAAAAACGCGATATTGCGCGTTGTCCATCGGATGGGGATCCAAAGCTCAGTTGGAGCGCGAGAGTAGATTGACCATCCGATCAAAAGAGGAGTTGCGGGGAAGAGAACCAAGACTATGGGATCTACATTCATTGTTGCGGGGCCAAATATTATGTGAAGTTCAGTGTATTATGTGTATTACAAAAGTAAATAAATAGGCGGAAGGTAAGTTACATTCCCGTGAATGCAATACATTATGAAGTGTTGGGTTAATGTTATAAGCCATGGTTGGAAGGTTATAAACGCTTGTGTGTTTAATTAAGGGCATAAAATCCATTGTTATAGCGTTATGTGATAAGGTTGGGAGTATGAAAGTGTTTTATTATTTCATGTTCAAACCTTAGAGAGCGGGTTAAGAAGGGTGTGCGTCGGGTTAACAGGCTTGATATAATAAACAAAGGAAGGGGTTCAATATGATATGAGCACTGCATTAAAGGGGGACCAAGATTGTAATACAAGGCACATAATACATTGTATATGTGGATATAAGTTGCGGTGGGCCTAGTTGAACTGTTGCATTAATGGTTAGTAATTAACCATTGGAGAAAATGTTGAATGGTTGATATGTTTATATATATTAATTGTGGACCTCGACTATGTTGCGGATTAACGAAGAGGTAACCCAAACTTTAGACAGTGAATTATATTATTATAAACAAGGCGAGTTAAAATAACTTTGGAGCCCAAAAGGTTATATAACTACATATATTAGTGTTGGGCTTAAGTTTGAGTCAAAGACTTAATATAATGTTGACGGAGGATATTATATGTGTAGTGTGGGACCCCATGTAAAATGGAAGAGTACAATGCATGTTTATTCCGAGAATCTTAACCCAATCTAAAGGATATATAAAAGCTGAAGCGGCAAAATATATATATGTGTAGCGCTTTATATACAAGGGACCAAGGTTACAGTATACAGTACATGTATTATATTCTTGTGCTCAAGATTAAAAGAACAAAAGGTTCTTTTGTTCGGGTTTAAAACAAACGATGTATTATAAGGTGGGACCCTCACGAATCGTATCGGAGAAAATCATAATAGCGGAACATGTTAATTAAAAGTTCCGATTGCGATTGCGGACCCAATATGTTATAAATGGTGACTCATATTTGTTTGAGTTCCAGCTTAAAGTGCATCGGAGTGATTCATCGCATCGTAGGTGAAAGTGTAACGAAAAAACTAAAAGTTCTGATTGTGATTGAGCGATCGGATGATAGCCGTCGGATTTGTTGAAGGATGGACGGTGGATATGAGTTGTTTGATTACATGGTGGGGCCTTTGCTAATCGCATCGGTGGAAATCTAATGACTAAGTCACAGGAGTATTATGAATGTTGTGATTGCGATTGAAATAAATGAGGTGGAGTATAGCTAGCATGTGGGCTCCATTCAAAAGATAAGACTAATACAGGTTTGCTCCGAGTTTTTATACCAAATCTGAAGAGTTAAAGGAAAGCAAAGCGGCATGTATATATGTGTAAAAAAATATATACATATTTATATATGTGAACAGTGATTCATCGGATTGGAGTGAGAGCAGAGCATCGAAACATACAACTGGAAGTTACCATTGCGATTGATCGCAATCGGAATTATTCAAGAGGTGATTCATTGCATCGGAGAATAGAGCAAGCTCGGCGAGTGGGCCCGAAAGGGAATTCTATGTATTAAAAATTATTTATTATTGTTATATCACCGAAGAGTTATTTGAGTTATATAACGTGGCAGTTTTATATGCAATAGTTACACCATGGCAGTGAACAAGAGAGCAATCAGAGCCGAAAAAGACAGAGAAAGTCACAGAAAAGACTAACACCTGCGGGTTTTGGTCTAACAGCAATCGTGATTTCCAAAAAGTGGTATCAGAGCGTAGGTCACGAGTTCGATCCACACCCGACTCGCGTTGTGGGGGAGATTGTTGGACATTGGATAAACCAACACTCCCCATGTGTTTTGCGACATGGACTAACCGCCTCTCATGGATCCTTATCTCTGGTGATATGATCGTTGACTAACACCTGCGGGTTTTGGTCTAACGGCAATCGTGATTCCCAACACTAGATTCTTTCTTGGACTGGTTATCTATTTCTCCCCGATATTTTGATCCCCATTTTGATATGTCCTCAGTATTTGAACCACCATATTCTCCAAATATCCCTTGATTATTACTCAGGCCCACCTTGAAAAGGTTAACATTGCGATTGATATCTACAAATTGTTTTTCCATCCACAAAACCTCACCTCTGTAGGATCACGAGGTTTGATAACATATTTGTCAGCCATGATTAGGGTTTTACTATTTTTTCCCCTGTTGATTTAAATCCTTGCAATCACCACAAAATACCCAAAGAAACATGCTTCGATACCAAATGATTCATAAATTTCCATGGATATTCCACTCGACAATTTGTCACAATAGATCTGATAATAATATATTAAAATTTTGAATTTCTGCACTATTACAATTTATTTAAATATCGAGATCTGTAAATTTAACTAAAATTAGTGCATACATGTGAATTGAAATTATGCAGAAAACTATAGAATGACAAAATAATCACACACACAAACACATAAGACACAAAATATTCTTTGGGAAACTCTTTTGGGAGAAAACCTAGTTGGAAGGTGAGGCTGCTTCACTCTCTTTCTCTGTCTAGAAAATAAGGTTATAGGTACAAAGAAGTAATTTTTGTGCCTGTGGGATGCTACAGTGCAGAATTCCTCTATGTTTTCTCTATCTCCTATCTCTCCTAGTTATATTTTTTCAACTATGAAACAAAATTCTCTCGAAAGAAATGAGTGCATCTTCCTCCTAATGACCCGATTATAACATGACCTGATAGCCTACAAGTGGTTAAGTTTTGTTGGCTTGAGGGGTCCTGACCTAGGTTCGGATTAAGATTTGCCAGCAAACCCCTATACTATTGGCCCTTTCGGCAATGAGTTGCTTGCACAGGCCAAGATCTCACCCGAAGTTTTATGGGAGGGTGTTGGAACCAGTTTTCCACACCCTGAGAGAAAGAGAGTTAATTGAGGTGGCCCGGTTAAGATCTATAAGGTTTGTGCAGAAGAAGTCTTATCACAGAACCCCTTTAACAGTATACTTGAAAAATGAAAAGCTCATAAACCCAAAGATAACATGTAAACATAAGTAAAGAAACTATTAATAATCAGATCTAAGTGATATCTTCACATCCACATGCACATCAATATTCATCAACAGAAAGAATCACCGCAATATCATAAACGCAACCAGTTCTTACAACACATAGAAACTTCCAAATAGATTTCTCATTCATTAGCATTCAAAATCCACTTACAGACTCGATTTCCAACCTACGCACACATCCAGCGAGGTTCGCACACAGCAGGACTGAGGATCTCCGCGCACATAGCCAGTAGGAGTCCTTACCCAAATACAACCCGAAACGGATCTCAATAGTTCATGACTAGCATAAATCACACTTAGCCTACTTCTAGACTCGATCTATCCATCTACTTATATCATCTTAGCCTGCGTTATCCGATGGTCTGCAAACCGTGGTTTGTGGACCCTTGGTTTACCCTTTTTACCCCTTACAATTCATTAGGGGTTTGACCCACCCCAAACCCCCTTCGTTAGACCAAATATTACAAAAATGTTACAAAACGGGACAAAATAGGGGCTATAAAATCCCGTTCCAACAATCCCCCAACACAATCTTGTGACTCGTCCTAAGTCACAGTGCCAGTGGGGTCTTCATCTATTCCTTGAGTTGTTCCAGTCTGGCAGTGAGCGGAGGAAAAACATGAAGGCTTTGTTTGGTTGCAATTTGCACAATATCCACCATTTTCTATGAGGTTTGTCCTTCCGTAGCAGCGGTGACACTGTCAAGAGTCTGGTTCAATTGTCTCACCACCTCGTCCAAGTCCTGCGATAGCTTGAGGGCGTCATCCGACCACGGTGTGAGATAGTCACTGAGTACCTACTTCTTGCGTCGTGGCCCCATAATTTCAGCTCGAAGTGCATGGCTAGTCCGAAGACGGGCTAAGAGCAGGGCAGGAACAAGAGTTGACATCATAACTTCCAGCTACTCAAATTTTTTCTCCTTCTGCGTCAACTCCTGATCGATCTCGCGGAGGAGAGGGTCGTGCTACATCTGGGACCATAATTCCATAGCCTTCTCAAGCAGAGTGACACCCTGGCTGATCTTTGTTGTGATAGTGGTCGTGGCTTCCGTAATCAATGCGGATCGCTAGGCGCGTACTTCTGGAAGGGTCTCAGGCTGGAGCTTGTCCTGTAAAAATGCGAGCTGAAGTTCAAACTTAGCCTTAACAACCTGAACCTCAGTTTGGGAAGCCTTCAGGGTAGCGACCAATCCTTCAACCTTGGCTTGGTGCTCTGTAGAGGCAGGAATGACTTCTGGGATGTCCTCACAGAGCCTATTAATCAGTTGTTCTAGGGCAACTTACTGTGCAATGGTGGCTACGTGCGTGGCCTATATTTGAGCGAATTCGCTAGCTTGGGTCATAATGGTCTACTCGACTTTGCTGAGGTAATGAGGTGTTGTTGTACTCGGAGTTCTCGGTGCTGGATTTTTCTGGTGACGGCGGTCAATAATTCATGCAACTGCGTACCGGCCAGTCGACCAACCTTGAGGCTGATGGAGGAGCACGCTTGGACTTGGGCGCACAATTGAGTGGGTTCCAAGACAAAGGCATCACCAGAGAGTGGGAAGATTCGGCTATCTGTGACGGCTTCTAGGGCTATAACGGGGGCCAGCGGGCCCACACGAGTCTGCCTCGCTTGATCCACGCTCGTTTGAAGTGTGTCTTCTTTGAGCTGGAGGGCCTTCAGCTCGGCTTCTAAAACATCTACAGCGGAATTTTTTTTGTCTTCCCAAGTAATCCATCGATTAGCAGATGTAGTAGTGACAACTTTGGAAATTTGATCGAGGTCATCCTCCATGAGGGTAACTTCCTATTTCGTGTCGGTGTTAGTGGCCTTACGTTTTTTTCTAGGCCCTTGAGATAATCCATAGGGTCGCTTAAGATTATGCAAGGTAGACGTACTAGCGTCATCAGCATTGTTTATTTTTTGATCCGGCGAGGATTCTGGCTCTGGATGTGTGGTGGTGCTTCTGGGGGTCTCTTGCGGCGTGGATGCTGGAAGCACTGACTCTGCTATTGGGCTGAGCAGAGCGGTAGGTTTGGAAACTGCGTGGGGGCCATATGTGCCTGTTATGTCTAGGTCAATTGACGGGGTTGTGACCTTCCACTCCAGCGGCCAAGTGGCAAGTACTTGTTCAATGTCATTCGTAGTAGTCATGTATGGAAGATCATGCCAAGTGTGGTCTGTCCGGGCCCGAATTTGCACATTGTGCATGGCTACTTGAAATGCTGCAATCGACTTGTAATTTTCATAGATGACTGGGGACAAGCATGATTGCGAATCAATGGCCACATAGATAGCCCCATTGTAGAGTACCCAGAAGGACTTGTTTTCCTCAACCCACTTGGGGTCCTTTGATTCCCACAGGTTGGAAAACCGTGCCCCTTCGCACATGTCGGACTCAAGAGGGGGGAAGATTGCTTCTTCCGAGGTCTCCCACAAAATTAAGACTATGAGCAGGATTAGCCACAAGTAGTAGAAGGCTTTTCCCTACTCCTGAGCCTCACGCAAGTTATCTATAAATTCTTCAACCAAGTACTGGGACAAATTATAGCAGACTCCCTATTCGCACTGGCCGACGATTTGAATTACATGAGCAGGTATAGTCACAGCCTGACACTTCCGCATTAATTTGCAGGAAAAAATTAAAGTGCCCATGCGCTTCCATGGGTCATTGATGGTATCAATCAAGAAGCCCTGCTTGTTGCATTCAACATTGTACTTGTCTCAGACAGCTTCAACAGTATGGTGCTCAAATGTCTTGCTCGTTTCGTCCCTCGGGTTGGGCCCGTTCATAGGGAGACCTGTAATGCAGTGAATGAGGGCAGCATCAATCAGTATGTGGCCTTGGAGCCACACACATCCATCATGGACAAGTGCCAGTAATTGGCGAAAAATGAGGCTAGTTATGTTGTAGCGACCGAAATGGGGGAGGTGTAGCAAGTTCAAGATGCCTGCACCCACTAATCCCTTAACCCAAAACATGGGCTCAACTTTGAGCACTCCATCTTTGACAACCTGTTCTAGGTACATTTGTGGAGCTAACGAAGGGAAGCGTCTAAGTTCCCTAGGTCATGGTCGTTGAACTTTATGTGGGAAATCTGGCCGAACATATCTCCTTGTTGGGACACTTCTTCAGGGACCAGAGGCATCTGAAGACAGGAGCAGACGACATCTACGTTAGGCATACAGGCTACTTTTCTTTGTGGTTGAACATAAGGGGGTAACCAAGTCAGCAGAGTTGCCTGCATGCCTTCTGCTATGGGCTCCCTCTGATTCAGTGGTGGGGTAAGCGATCGCTTCTTAGGTGCCTTCCACGAGGAGCGCCGAATTCGATGATCAGGAGATCAAGTCTCTTGTAGAAAAATGCTCAAAAATGAAGTTGCTCAGAATTGGTCTGAATCAGATCAACTGGAAAGAGCTCGGAAAAACGATCTTGTAGACATGAACGACACTGAAAACCAACGCCGTATGAGGAAGATCTTCAGCTTTGAAATTTGCCAATTTCAGTAAAAGGATGGCCAAATTTGACTTTATAAAAAAATATTTTTATTAAAAAAAGAATATTCCACATAATATTCTGGGAATATTTCATGGAATATTCCACAGAATATTCTATAGAATATTTTGCAGGCAGCCAATGAAAGGGTGCCACGTGGCTAGCCTAGTGGCCGCCACGTGGCCCCAAGGTTGAAAGGAATGGCGTTGCAAAAATTTTGTCTGGTCGCGGGCAGGATTTGAAACCGGGTCAGGCGAACACAAACGCAATGGACCGGCCATTGGGCCACACAATAGTTCTTGAAAACCATTGGCATGAAAACATATTTAAACGGTTAAATTTCGTTTGGGTCGTGGTTCTGTGGAGATAGCGCTTGGAGCGGAGTTATTAAAAATGTGGTTTTTTAAACCTTATCCATGCCGCATTTAACTCTAAGTTCATAACAATATGGCCGACGGGTGTGGTCCTATGGACCCCCATGGCCCTACTCTTCAGCCCCTCCTTTCGACGGTACTTTTGGCGGTCCGCCCAAATTCAGCGCCTGTCTCCAGATTAGTCGGGCTATCTGGCAATGCTCCACATTTAGTGGAGCTTTTCAAGCCCTAACTGGGAAAAAACTTCAGTTAGCCATAACTTTGGCTAGGGAAATCCATTGGGGACGAATTTTTTTTTTATTTTGGGGTATTGAAGCATTTTGGAGCTGTTGGGATAGGTTGCAGAGCCATCAAGGTGCTCTATCAGTGACCTTACCAGCGATTTTGGTTGTGGAGCCACCAGGGCCTAATGAAATATCAGTTGTGTTGGATTATACTCATCCATTGGAAGTGAATGAATAGTCGATTTATACTGATTTCAGTCCTTTGTTTCTGAATTTGCAGCTTATTTTTCCTTTTGAGGCTTTCTATACAGTGTAATTCATAATTTTAGCATTAATGAATGAGGAAAAAGCCTAATTAGAGGCTTTTGGACCCAACAGAGGTAGCCCAAGAGAGGGGTGAACTGCTTAAAAAAATGCTTATTGTTATGCTGTGCATTTTTGCTGTTAAATTTCAGATTCTACTACATTAAACAGTAACTTTTCATAACTGCACTTTTCCCAATCAAGCTTATACAGTGAACATAACTCATTAGTTTCACTTCAAACCACATTACTTCATTTGCAGAATACTTGAACTTGCTTATTCACACATAAAATTTTGATTAATGAATACTTTGCACATAAAAAAATACTTTCATTGATTGGATCTATTTCAGTGTTTACATTTTATTTCTTTAGGTAGAGCCAGGTTGTGGGCCAGAAGCTTCTGGTTTCATCCTTTCTAGTAAAGGTGAAATAACCAATAAAATCTCCCTACTGTCAATCTCTATATAAGAAATACTTTGTTCTCACAATTTCAGATCAAATTGGTATCAGAGCTTTAGGTTTTGCTTAATATTTTGTGAAATTTGTGCAAGAATATTGTGTTATTCTGCAAAATTTGATGCTTACTAGGCTGAAATTGAAAAGAGGGGAGGGTCAATTGGTTAGAGAACAAGTTAATCCTCAACCAAGGAGGGAGAGAGTGCAATTATATCCACCTTCCATTTCATCCTCATTAGCCGTAGAATCAGCCAAAAACATGTCTTCCAGAGAAGGAGAAGTACATGAGGAAATGGATCCCAAGGAAGAATAAAGAGTCTTTAGAAAAGATTTCTTGGACATGACTAAGATGGTTAGGATCCTATACCAGGAGAGAAATGATAGGATTGCTGGAGGAGGGTCTAGAAACCAAAAAGAAGAAGGAGATTTTTCAGGAGGAAAGAAAGACAAAGATGAGTCTAAGAAAGGGAATGGAGGAAATGGTGATCCACCATCTCCATCGTCATCCTCTTCCTCCACATCATCCTCTTCAACTTCTGATAATTAGTCACATAAAACAAATACATCTCTTAAAAATCCTTTGTTAAAGCTTGATGTGAAGTTTGAGTTACCGATGTTTAATGGTGATGTGAATGCAGAAAAATTGGATAAATGGATTAGACAGCTGGAAGTCTATCTAAGGATTCAGAATTTGCAAGATGATGAAACAAAAATCCAATTAGCCTCTTTGAGAATGGATGGAGCAGCTTTGGTTTGGTGGGAAGCCAAGACCAAGGAGGAAATTAAAAAGCATGGTAAGATAACTCTAACTTGGAATGAGTTTATTACAGCTATTAAGAAAAAAATTTATCCTCTTGCTCATATTCAGAAAGAAATCATGAATTGGCAAAATTTTAGGAAACTTAAGGGTCAAAATGTGCAAGATTATACCCAAGAGTTTAGAAGAAGAGCACTTCTACTTTGAGTAGACTTACAAAGTCAAGACACCTTGTTGAAATACATAGGAGGTTTGCACAGTTACCTTAAACATACTATCCTAATGTTCAATCCTACCATCTTAGATGAAGTCTGTGTGCAGGCTACACATTTAGAAGCTAGAGGAAAGCATACTTTTGATGAGGATAGAAACAAGACTTTCAAAGGAAAAAAAAAAAAAAAAACAAAGGAAAAGGAAAGGAAAATGCATCTATCAAACAAGAGGGTGAAAATATCATTTGTAAACATTGTTCAAAGAGTGGCCATGAAGAGAAAAACTGTTGGAAACTTCATCCTGAAAAAAGAAACTGGTTTAACAAAAACAAGGGAAAGAAGAAACATGCAGCTACTACAACTACACCACAAGATTTAGGTGATGATTTAGGTGATGAAACAAAAATTGCAGCCATGGGTTTGAAAAGTTTGAAAGGGAAGGAAATTGAAACTCAAGCAAGTGCTAGTTCTTCAAACTGTCATACACAAGCTCCTAATGAGGAAGAAAGAATTGAATTGTTCCATGTGAGGGTAGTTTCAAAACATACCAAAATTGACACATTGTTTGACAGTGGGTCACAAGCTAACCTCATATCTAAATACTTGGTCAAGCAGCTTAAACTTGAGACCATTCCACATCCGAAGCCTTATCCACTTGGGTGGATATGCAAGGATGCCAACTTGCAAGTCTCAAGGAAGTGCATATTGCGCTTTGCAATAACTGCACACTTTATTGACATAGTTGAACTTGATGTGGTGTCGCTTGATATATCTGGTATTGTTTTGGGAAGTCCTTACTTATTTGACAGGAAAGCGATCTTCTATCGCTATGAAAACAAATATCATATTTTCAAGGATGGCAAGGAGTTTATTTTCAGAGCTCATCGCAAGAAGACAAATGTAGCAATGGTAAATGCAGGACAGGTAAAAAGGCTAGTCAATTCAAGCAAGAGTTTTGTACTTCTTATGGTCAAGCCAAAGGTTGATGTGAATCATGAGTCATTTGAAAATTGTGATGCAAAGCTTAAATCTGATTTATATGATGTAGTTGATGCACATCATGAGATGTTTCAGGAACCAACAGGTTTGCCTCCTAAAAGGGAGATTCAGCATGAAATCCATTTACATCCAGATTGTCCTCTTCCTAACATAGGCATGTATCACATGTCTATTATGGAGAATGCTGAAATAAAGAAGTAGATTAAAGAGTTGTTGGACAAGGGTTTCATAAGGACAAGAACTTCACCATGTGGGTCACCGATAGTGTTGATTCCGAAGAAAGATGGAACGTGGCATATGTGTGTTGAATTCAGAGCTTTGAACAAAATAACGGTAAAGAATCGTTACCCACTTCCAAGAATAGATGATTTGTTAGATCAGCTGAAAGATGCAAGATATTTCACTAAGTTAGACTTAAGAAGTGGTTATCATCAAGTAAGAATTGAAGAAAGCGACATTTGGAAGACAACTTTCAAAACCAAACAAGGACTCTTTGAGTGGCTTGTGATGCCGTTTGGTTTATGCAATGCACCTGCAACTTTCATGCGGGTAATGGATGATGTCTTACGTCCTTTTCTTGATGATTTTGTTATTGTCTACTTATATGACATCTTGATTTTCAGCAAGACAAGAGAAGATCATGTCATGCATGTCAGTAAAGTACTTGATGTTTTGAAGAAAAATTAGTTATTTCTTAAGATGTCAAAGTGTGAATTTGGAAAGACTTCTTTGGTTTATTTGGGACACATAGTAGGTGGAGGCGCTTTGAGAATTGATCCTTCCAAAGTAGAAGCTATTGTGAATTGGCCTACTCCCAAGTCCATTATAGAGGTACGAAGTTTTTTGGGTGCAGCTCAGTATTGGAGAAAGTTTATTGCTAACTTTTCTACCATAGCAGCTCCTATGCATGCAGTGACAAGTGTGAAGCGTGCTTTCCAATGGGGAAGTAAGCAACAAAAAGCTTTCAAATATTTGAAAGAAAAGATCAGTTCAACTCCAGTTCTTGCATTACCAGATTTGAGACAGCCATTCGAGATTCAGACAGATGCTAGTGATTATGCCATGGGTGCAGTTCTCTTACAGCATGGTAAGCCTATCGCTTTTCATTCTAAGACATTTAATGGTGTTGTTGTGAATTATCCTACATATGATAAGGAATTGTATGTGTTGGTACAAAGCATCAAAAAGTGGAAGCACTATTTGATGGTCAAAGAAACAATTGTGCATATCGACCATCAGCCTTTACAATATTTGCAGTCACAAAGTAAATTGCAGCAATCATGACATTTCAGATGGATGGGTTTCCTACAACAATTTCACTTGGTAATAAGGTACAAGAAAGGTATTCTCAATAAAGTTGCTGATATGCTTTCAAGGCCTATTATTAGTGCTAGTATTTTTCTTAAGAATGATTCTATTGTGCATGAAATCTACATAGAATAGTATGCATCAGATGAAGATTTTAAAGAGGTGTATGCTAACTTGAGTAAAGGGAATCATGTTGAGGAGAATGATTATCATTTGCATAATAATTTTTTGTTTCACTTGGGAAAGTTATGTATACCACAGGGAGAGAGATTAAGCATGATGAGAGAAGCTCATTCTTCTCTTATTGCTGGTCATTTCGGTGTAAGCAAAATGGTGGCACATATGCAGAGGTATTGTTATTGGCCTCGCATGGTAGATAGTGTTACACGTTTCATTAGAGGTTGTTCATTATGTGCTACAAGCAAGCCTAGCAATAGGAAGCTTGGATTGTATACACCATTTCTGGTACCTTCTAGACCATGGGAAAGTGTTTCTATGGATTTTTTGGGGGGATTACCATTATCTAGAAAGTAGCATGATTATCTTTTCGTAGTAGTTGATCGTTTCAGCAAGATGTGTATTCTTATGCCATGTAAGAAAACTATAACTGCTGAAAAAACTGTTGATTTATATTTTCAACATGTATGGGTTCATTATGGCTTGCCTACTTCTATTGTTAGTGACAGGGATTCCAGATTTGTTGGGAATTTTTTGTCCAATCTATGGAAGATGATGGACACCAAGTTGAAGAAGAGTATTGCTTTCCATCCGCAAACAGATGGCCAAATAGAGGTAGTGAACAGAACCATTATGCATATTTTGAGAGGGTATTGCAGCAAGCATCCCAAGCTTTGGGATGAGCATTTGCATTACATTCAGCATGCTTACAACCGGGCCAAGCACTCTTCTACAAATACTTCGCCATTTGAAGCTTGTTTTGGATATTTGCCTAAGTCACCATTAGACTTCATTCTTGAGAAGGATATTGCCATTGATGGGCATAGTGACATTGACAAAGCTCGCATGTTCATTGAAATAATTCATCTCATTCACCAGCAAGTTCAAGAATAGCTTGAAAAGAGTCAAGGCAAGTACAAAGAAAGACATGACAAACATAGAATTGATCACAAGTTTCAGGAAGGAGATGAGGTATGGTTGCATATAAGTAAGGATAGAATGCAAGGAGAAGGTAAAAGGTTGAAGCCTATTCGTTATGGTCCATTCAAAATCCTTAAACAAGTTGGAAATAATTCTTTTCAACTAGATTTTCCTTCATACATGCAAATGTATTCCGTTGTTAATGTGGAAAATTTACGTTTGTATGAACCTCCTCTTATTGATGATTCTGAAAATCATGTTCAGCTACCATCCATAGAATATTTCTCGCCAGAATTTTTGGATGAGTTGAAAGAAGATGCAATCCTTGACAGAAGGACACACACTTCAAGGAGGGGAGATGTTGATTATCTAAGGGTTGGTTTAAAAGGCAGTAAACCAAGTAAAGCAAAATGGATGGAGTTGGAACACGTGAGGAGGCTATATCCTCACCTTCTTAACAGGTAATTGAAAGCTTTTGAGGGTCCAAAAGCTTCCCATTTGGGAGGTGTGATCAGGAGATCAAGTCTCTTGTAGAAAAATGCTCAAAAATGAAGTTGCTCAAAATTGGTCCGAATCAGATCGACTGGAAAGAGCTCGGAAAAATGATCCTTTAGACGTGAATGGCACTGAAAACCGATGCCGTATGAGGACGATATTCAGCTTTGAATTTTGCCAATTTCAGTAAAAGGATGGCCAAATTTGACTTTATAAAAAAATATTTTTATTAAAAAAAGAATATTCCACAAAATATTCTGGGAATATTTCATGGAATATTCCACAGAATATTCTGCAGAATATTCCACAGGCAGCCAATGAAAGGGTTCCACGTGGCCATCCCGGTGGCCGCCACGTGGCCCCAAGGTTGAACAGAATGGCGTTGCAAAAATTTTTTTTGGTCGTGGGCAGGATTTGAAACCGGGTCGGGCGGACACAAACACAACGGACTGGCCATTAGGCCATACAATAGTTCTTGAAAACCATTGGCGCAAAAACATATTTAAATGGTTAAATTTCGTTTGGGTCGTGGTTCCGTGGAGATAGCGCTTAGAGCGGAGTTATTAAAAATGCGGTTTTTTAAACCTTATCCATGCTGCATTTAACTCTAAGTTCATAACAATATGGCCGATGGGTGCGGTCCTATGGACCCCCGTGGCCCTACTCTTCAGCCCCTCCTTTCGGTGGCACTTTTGGTGGTCCGCCCAAATTCAACGCCTGTCTCCAAATTAGTCGGGCTATCTGGCAGTGCTCCACATTTAGTGGAGCTTTCAAGCCCTAACTGGGAAAAAACTTCAGTTAGCCATAACTTTGGCTAGGGAAGTCCATTTGGGACGAAATGTTTTTTGATTTTGGGGTATTGAAGCATTCTGGAGCTGTTGGGATAGGTTGCAGAGCCATCAAGGTGCTTTATCAGTGATTTTACCAGCGATTTTGGTTGTGGAGCCACCAGGGCCTAATGAAAGATCAGATGTGTTGGACTATACTCATCCATTGGAAGTGAATGAATAGTCGATTTATACTGATTTCAGTCCTATGTTTCTAAATTTGCAGCTTATTTTTCCTTTTGAGGCTTTCTACGCATTTTAATTCATAATTTGAGCATTAATGAATGAGGGAAAATCCTAATTAGAGGCTTTTGGACCCAGCAGAGGTAGCCCAAGAGAGGGGTGAACTGCTTAAACAAATGCTTACTGTTATGCTGTGCATATTTGCTGTTAAATTTCATATTCTGCTACATTAAACATTAACTTTTCATAAGTACACTTTTCCCAATCAGGCTTATACAGTGAACATAACTCATTAGTTTCACTTCAAACCACATTACTTCATTTGCATAATACTTGAACTTGCTTATTCACACATAAAATTTTGATTAATGAATACTTTGCACATAAACAAATACTTTCATTGATAAGATCTATTTTAGTGTTTACATTTTATTTCTTTAGATAGAGCCAGTTTGTGGGCCAGAAGCTTCTGGTTTCATCCTTTCTAGTAAAGGTGAAATAACCAGTAAAAGCCCCCTACTGTCAATCTCTATATAAGAAATACTTTGTTCTCAAAATTTCAGATCATTCGAGGGGAAGTACGATGCTTTCCATTGGCCCATTTTGTCTGTTTTACCTTTCCCTTTCCCTTTCGAGGTGTTGAGGTCAAGCCGATTTCTTTTGCTACAGGGGTGACCTCTCGGACCTCATCAAATCCTATTTCCTCGGACGTTGTTTCAGGCGGAGGTGCATTTGGGTTAATAGCGGTCATCCTTGCTTGGAATATGAACTTGGCATTGCTATTGTTGGACAGCGGAGCTTGCTTAGTCATGCGAATAGCGGTTAGAAAGAAATAATGGTATATACCCGAGTGGCTAGGGTGCAACAATCTTGAGCAGTAATGTAATCCCGTAAAACAAATAGTCCTGATCTTATAGCTTCCGCAAGGGAGAAATGGTCATTGAATCCTTAATTTTCTTTCATCATTACGGGAACAGTAACAAGTCCTCTTACCCACCCGTACTTCCAATCCTGTGCACCTGTGCCTGTCTCGTACCCACCCGTACTTCCAATCCTACGCATCCCTTCCTGCACATCACCCCTGCACATCCCTTCTTGTGCATCATCCTTGTGTATAATGTCCATCATATAGCTACTATGTCCATATATTCATTTGATCGGCACCGAGGAGTCTCGATAGGGCTTTAGTCGACTCCCGTTAACATACCCTGGTAGGGAATCTCTGCGTAGTGTGGCTAATCTGGCTACGTTGTCGTTGGTAATTTCTTTAAGCACATACGTCCCTAACCAATGTTATCGAAACTTCCCCAGGTGTCGCACGAACTATCTATCATATATTAGGACCAATGCTTCCTTCGAAAAGTCCTTTTGTCGAATATATCGATCGTGCCATGCTAGCTCCCGCACCTTCTGAACCTATTGGTGGAATTGGGTGATGAATCGGTCTTCTTCCAATGCTACCAGTTGCGCTAGGAATTCCTCCATAATGTTTGGGTCAGCCATATTTGTGAATACCGAGATGCACAAGCTGGGAACAATATATTCCCTAGGCATAATAACTTCTTTTTCGTAGGCCATGTGGAAGGGTGTTTTTCCCGTGAGCTTCTTACATTTGGTTCTATAGGCCCAGAAGACAGAGGGTATGTGCATGTCTCAATCACTCCGTTGTGCATTACAAACCTTGGTGAGCACTTGTTCTAAAATTTTGTTGAATTCTTCTATGGTTCCATTCACCTGCGGATGATATGGGGTAATTTTGGCATGGTGGATCTGGAATTCCTCAGTCAGAGCCTTGATTGCTTCATTAATGAAATTCATTCCTCGGTCACTCATCAAGACCCTGGGGCACCCAAACCTAGTTAAGATATTCTCAAAAAGGAAGTGTATCATTGTGTCTTCAGTGCAGTCCTTGACAGCTTTAGCTTTGGCCCACCTGGTAACGTAATCTATGGCCGTAATGATATATCGAGCACCTGTCTTCTTACCGGGGGGTTAATGGGGCCTATGAAGTCGATGGCCCACTTATCAAACTCCTACAGGGCCATTTGTGGTTGCAAGGGCATCTCGTCCTAGCGCAAAGGTCTTCCTGTGTGTTGGCATGCGTCGTAGGCTTTACAATATGCGTGTGAGTTGCTATGTAGTGTGGGCCACCAAAACCCAGCACTTAATACCTTTTGTGCAGTTGCTTTCCCTACATAGTGACCTCCTACTACTCCTCCGTGGGCTTCTGTTAAAATGGCTTGTCTTTCATGCTCCAGTACATATCTTCACAGCACCTCATCAGCTCCCAGTTTGTATAATTGGCCCACAATGATGGTAAAATCAGTTGTGCAAGTTACCAATTATTTTTTCTAATGCACTGAGTAGTTTGCAGGTGCCATCCCCATAGTTAAGAAGTGAATAATATCTGCAAAGTGCTTTTCAACCACCTTAATAGTAAAAATTTGCGCGTCGGGTAACTATTCTTCGAGGTTAGTTGGCTCTTCGTCGGTCTCAATTCGGGACAAGTGCTCCGGTCCAGCATTCAGTTTCCCAGGTTTCATAATTATTTCAAAATCGTATTCCTGGAACAACAGTAACCATCGAAAAATATTCCCCCCCAACACAGGCTTATTGACTAGGTACTTTAAAGCTGAATGATCTATGAACATCTTGAAGTGCCCTCCTGGTAGATATATAGTGCTGGTATTTCTACAGGGCATACACCATTGTCTGTCCTTCGCATTTAGTAGTAGATTAGTTACGCTCTGTGCTAGACAATTTCCTGCTAGCAAACGCAACTGGGTGGTCAATTTCCCCTTCCCCGAGCTGCGCGAGGACAACTCCTAGGGAAATCCCTGAGGCATCCACATGAACATGAAATACTTTCACCCAGTCAAGAAATATGAGGATAGGCGCAGTGATCATTTTTTCCTTGAGTAGCTCAAAGCTCTTCTGACACTCTGCATCCCAGAAAAAAGATACGTCCTTCTTGAGCAGCTTCTCCATTGGTGTTGTGATCAGTGCATACTCTTGGATAAACTTCCGATAGTAGCCAGTGTGTCCCGGGATGGAGCGTAGCTGTTTCTCATTTGTGGGGATTGCTAAAATGATGATAACCGCAACCTTGGCAGGGTCAACCATCAAAACTTGCTGACATACCATGTGTCTTAACAAAATCCTGAAAGGTACATAGAATATGCACTTCTTAATGTTTAAGGAAATATGTTTCTTTCTACAGGAATCCAGCATCATGCGTAGGTTCGACACATGCTTCTTTACCAATCCAAACACTGTCCAATCATCAAAATATACTTCCATAAACTTATGAATGAATTCTTTGAACACTACTACCACCACACGTGAAAAGATGGTTAGGGCATTCTTGAGCCCAAAGGGCATGATGGTGTACTGAAAGGATCCCCATTATGTTGTGAAGGAAGTTTTGTTGCGATCTTATGGTGCTATTCTGATATGATGGTAGCCTGAAAACCTATCAATGAATGAGTATGCTTCCTAACCTCCCACATTATCAAGAATTTAATCAGAGAACGGTGTAGGGAAGGGATCATGCACGCAAGCTGTTAGCCCCCTGTAATCAGCAAGATTGGAAAAATTCCAACTGCAGGGAGAACATTATTTCAACCACTTTGGGATTCTAGGATCTAGCCCTCCTGAATCCGGAGAGGGATCTCTCTAATAAGTGTAAAGATGGATTTTTCTTTGAAGTCTTGGGTAATGATATTAGGCTAGTTATGAAGGTCGAGGGTTTGTTTTGTTTTTGGATGGTTGAGCATGATTACTGTTTGAGGTGAAAAGTTCTAAATGTAAAGAGTTTCAAAGGTGAGAAGTTGCAAGAAAATAGAAAAAGCTTTGGCCAAGAAGATAGATAATTGCAGGTTTTAGTCCATTGGGCTATGGAGTCATAATAGGGTTTAATTGAAACAACAAGAGGCAAGAGTGGTCCATGGGGAAATTCATCTATGTCTAAGGATCTCTTTAAAGTTTGATTTATGGAATGAAATGAAACAACAAGAAGGGGAATTAAACAGATGAAGAACAAAGAGAAGCCTAAGATCAGGTAAGTACTTCTAAACTAGCCTGCTTTTGATGCACTTTCAATAGAAAACATTTTTAAAACAAAGGGAAACTTGAAGGCAATTGTTGGAGGAGAAACTAGCGGGCTGGGCTCACCACAAATCCTCTCCTAGCTCTTCTCTACTAGGTAAATTTCAAGACAAACACAAATATAACAAAGAATGGCCTAAGATCTGGTAAGTACTTTCAAACTAGCCATCTTTCAACACATTCCAAGGGAAACATTCAGACAGTATTTGGGGATAAAACTAGGACCAGGGCACACCATATCTTCCTTAGTTAATCTCTACTTAACATATACTGAAAATAACATTTAAAAATAACAATTAGCTAAACAGGAGGACGAGGGAACGCCAACATTCCTACTGCTTGAACTGAATTAAATCATTCCCAAATAACACAAGTTGAAAGAAAACATTTAGATAAAGATTTTCAGTCAGAGAAGGGTACTGATATACAGTAGGTCCTAACTCTATGCATGTTGTTCTTTATAAGAGAATATGAACACAGTGAAAACAGAAAAAAAATAACAAATCACAATAAGAAAAACATCGCCGTCAACATAGACCAGGATCCCATAAATCAGCTTGTATTGATGCTCCAAACCAGTTACAGCTCTAAGCCCAACGCTTTAGCTTAGCAATCATCTACACTTCCCAGGCTAACTTATCTATCACAAGCAGAGCTCCAAGAGCCAGTGAACACTATTTACAAGTAGAATTCTCAAGCTCAATTACATTTCAAATTTCAGCAACCAACTCAACCAACCCCTCTCTCATCTTCTCCAGTAGTATTTATAGAAGGATGAGGAGGTGATATCTGATAAAATATCTCCAAAGATAATTAATACAGATTTAAATGGATTCTCGGCCTTTGGGGGGCTCGATGAAGAAGTTTAAATAGGTGTCCTCTATATTAAATAATTTCCATTAAGATTTAAGCTCAGTGGGAGCTCTTTTTGACTTTTGAGGCTCTATGTTATATTGAAGTAACTCTGTTGATATTCTGTCATTAAGTTTATTGGCAAAAATAACTATTCGGCTGCTCTTGAGGCAAATATCTGATCTTGATCAATAACTTCGACCTCTGTTTGAATGCTTTGAGGCACAGGTGGCACTGTGGTAGCTGGGAGGAATCAATTTTCCTCAGATGTGGCGATGGAGGCCTTGCTGTCCGATAAACACTTTGATTTCCTTTTAACTGTGTCTTAATTAAGAGGATTAGGCTTTTGATAATCAATCTTAGCCATAATCCCCCCAGATCTATCTTTAATCTTCCATTCTGGTGCGTTTTGTCTTTGACACTGATACCCTTCGATTTTTTATTCATTTACTGTGTTCTGTTGGTGTACAGTGCCGCGTAGGGATCATAAGTTATCAGTGCCTTTGGAGTATTGACGAGGCGCAGAAATTTGAACCATAGATGGCTTTCTTTTAAAGAATCGAAGGTGCGAGTATTAAAACCCCAGCCTTCGGCTTTTTCTTCGACACATTAAAAAAACCATATAATTACCCTTTATCAAATGATATATCCGGACTTCAAACTTCCAATAAAACTAAGCTGCATAACCATTTCAGGTCACAAAAGGAGTTCACTGACGTCAGGGTGTTTGTGACCCGAAATTTTTATAAAATCCACCCTAAAAAGTTCTGCGGGTCATTTTTGGGGCCTGCTGACGTTAGGGTGAGTGTGACCCAAAATCCTTATGAAATCTGCTATATAAAATTCCCCAGGTCCATTTTGGGGCCTGCTGACGTCAGGGTGAGTTTGACCTGAAATATTTTAGAAATTCTGCCCTATAAATCTCCCCGGGTCCGGATTTCATGACCATACAATCAAACAAACAAGGCCCGCTCCAATCCGTTGCTGCCGCGTGGATGCTGATTAGGTGTTTGGGACCACCGGTTCTGTGGGACAGCTGACTATTGTCATGGCTGTGGGGACCAGAGCGACTGATCCTGGGCCATCGATCTGCAGATCAGATCGACGGTGAAGATGTTTTAATGAATGCACCGTACCTTATTTCATCCCCCGAGCTCCTTTTGAGTGGGATCACCGTCAGATGAGCCGGCCTCAGATCGGACGGCATACGCCAATATCGCGCCGAGCCCACAGTCGACCTTTAACACCCGGGGAGGGTGGTATCTCCAAACCGCCCACGGCCATGTGTTGGCCTGTGGCATTGATCGTGCTTGAATCATAAATACCGCTTACCCCACAAAAGCGGTGCGATCAAAACTACTCCAGTTTTGTACAGTGAGTAACCGTGGGGACCAGCGGGGCAATTGATTTGTGGACCTTCGATCTGCAGATCAGATCGATGGTGGAGAGCGAATTAAGCCTTGCACTGGCGGAAACCTTTTCAAACCCTGCAAAAAAAACAAAAAATTAATATAACCAAAGGTTTCATGTGTCGGGATGGTTTTATATATACGAAGAGGATAGGCACCCGACTGCGGGGCCCTGGTCTATATGAAAATAAATATGATCAGGGGCTATAATATACAGGGCTAATCGGCATCGAAGTTTTAAACACGGAAAACAGACTTATGTGCTCAGATTTTGCGATGTGATAAGCGCTTTGTGGATCTAGCACCTGGTTCTAGGGTGCGAGCACGTGGAGGGGAAGTGGCTTAAAACTTAGCCCAAGGGGGCTTAAGTCTGTAATACAAAAATGTGTTTTTTATGAAATTTTTCAATTTTTTCAATGGTTGTGAGGGTTTCAATAAGGCAAAGAAAGTGTCTTAAACCTTATCAAAGGGGTTTTGAGGGAAGGGAAAGGGGAAAAATATGAAAATGAAGGATTTTTTATGGAGAATAAAGGGGGGAAAATGAGGTTAGTTTTAGAAGTGGAAGGAGGGGAAAAATGATGATTTTGCAGCAGTCTCTCATGAAATCAGTAGAATTCTAGGGTGTAAAATGGGCACAGTAGGGAAGATTTGGACAGAGGCATGAGGCCTTTAAGAGTCTTCAAGAGCCAACACTTTTTGCAATAAAAATTTTTCCTTGAAGGCTCCAAAAATTATTTAGCCACCTTTTGGTATAAAAAATTTCATAGGTGGCTAACACAAGCATTGCTCAATTTGCACAGATCGATGCAGATTCTTATTTCCCCTTTAGTTTTTTTTTCTTGGACCACCATAGGGCTTACCCAATCCAACTATTCTACAAGTTCGATGATACCTGCAGCTATCATTTTATCGATTTCTTCTCTGACTTTCTGCTTATATTTGGGGTTCAATCGATAGGGCCGCTACGGGACAGGATGCATGTCTGGTTTTAAGGTCATTCGCATGATGCCCAGATCTCCTACAATGCCTTTGAGCTCTCAAAACTTTGTGGGGAATAGATCCTGATATTCTGTGAGCAGTTCCGCGAATTTTCCAACGGTATCATCATCCTAGTAATCCCCAATTCTATCCATCTTGGGTTGTTCTTCTATTCCAATATTGAATTACCTTAATTTGAGAGGTTTAGTTACATCTACTGCTTGCAATGGGGGTCCAGCAACTACGTGTTCTCCCTTTTATTTTGTGATAGTGATAATTCGTAGGTCCTCATCACACTCTTCCACAGATAGATTCTGGAAGTTGGCAATAGCCTTCATCTGCGCATCCCAAGATGGTTCCCCATACTCTATGCAAGGGATTGATTCATCAAATACTCGAGCATCTATGTCCTGCAAGGCTTCGTCTAAGTTCTTTGTTCCGCCTATCAACCCAAACGTCCCCAAAAATCCTCTCTCATGGCGTTCCAGTGGCGAGTGTTCTAATGTAGCTCTGCGTCCAAATACCAAGTGGTGGGGATTGGTCCCAAGGCATGGATAAACATGTGGACCCATTCCTCCAAAGTCCTTTCTCTCCATACTTCCATCCATACAAAAAAGTGCTTATGTGGGTCTCCGTGACCAGGGAAAATTTCCATGAGTAGCTTGACCGGAGTTTTGAATCGTAGGATCATCATTCTTCGACATTCCTCCCAATCCTGAAAGGTCCCCTTATGAGTTTCCCACCATCGCACGGGGGTCACACTCATAGCTAAGTTAAGTGCCCACATTCTCTGTTCTATGGGGAATTTTGCTTCGAATGCTCGAAGAAAATCCCTAACACTACCAGAATCATCAAAATAGGGCAACTCTCTCACCTCTGAGGAGATACACTGGAAGCTCTTTGTTATCTTAAGACATTGTAGCGCAGATACGTCATGCAAATGGTTCTACTAATTTTTTATCTCATCGTCTGAGTCAGAGAGACATTCAATGTCCTTATCCCAACATAGCAGACCATTAGTTGTAGCGTTGATCCAATCCTCGTCCCAGGCAGTCAACTTGTAAATCTGATCAACATCATCCCCTTCGCACACCAGTTCTGTATAGCGCTCGCCCTCCACCGAGTCTAGAGGGACTATTACTCGCATACCCTCGTTCTCAAAAACCATGTTTTCCCTCTTTAAGTTGATAATACCTCCCATTTCTATAGTCCAATCCAGTCCTAATAGTGCAGGGTAAGGGTCTGCATCATCTACAATTTGAATCACCTCGAAATCTACATATACCTTAACTCCCGCAATATCTACCATAACCTTTGATAGCCTTCCTAGCGGTATGATCTTCTACTGGTTAGCCATGCGTAGCTGTATAGTAGACCATTCTAGCTTGGGCTCTCCCATCCTCTACTAAGTCTGTTTAGGCATGACATTCACATCAGATCCTAAATCAAGGATGACCTGATCCATTTCATAATCTCCAATCTGCGCAGTTAGCCGCATTTCCCGACCAGTTATGTTCTTATGCTCATAAAGTTTTCTGACATCTCTAACTTCTTTTGGTGGGGAAATCCTTTCTACGTAGTTGTCTATCAATGCTTGGAGGTTCTCTACTGCCTTCCGGTTGTGTAGTAACTTCATACATTCCTTTAGGAATGGCTTTACTTCTTCTTCTACTTTGAGATCCATTGGGGCCTCTGAGGTAGATGCCTCGTTTTTGGTAAATTATTTTCTCGCTTCAAGGAAGATTTCTTTCTCCTTATATAATTCCAGGCTTTCCCTTTTTTCAGCGGATTTATCGATAAGTGGTTTGGCTGGAGCTTTTCCTCAGCTCCTCCCGTGTCAATGCCACTGTTGAGTCTCAAATCTACATCTTTTCCATACACTTTTCTATACCTTTTTCACTCACCTAAACCTCCCAAATTGTCAATATCATGTGCAAAAGAGCATCTAACATGGTTTTTAATTATATTTTTGTGTTTGCTATTTGATTTAGATTTTTTTCATTCAGCTACGGAATCTTGCCACTTTCCGCAGCTGCTGCAACTTTCCACAGCTATTTTGTGAAACTCTATGCTACAGGTGTCTACAAGGAAAACGAGCCACATGGGCAGGTCAGGAATGACGTGGACATGGTTCGTGTCCTATTGGTTCGAGCAAACTCATCTAAAGAAGCCGCGGTCAAAGGTGTCCACATGGAAGTCAACCATAGAGTCTCATGTCGGCAGGACTCTGTTTCGTGTCACATGAAGATTCATACGGCCGTTTCTAAGTTGCGGAGGATGAGTCGACATCTGTACATGGCTCCTTAGTCGAATTCAAGCATCCACTCCTCGTAGATTTACTTTCCAACACGGCCATGATCCTAGATCCGTGGACGTAGTGGTCTACGTGCTCTCCACCAACATGAACTTTAGGAGACAGTTATATTTCTTTGTTATATATAATGCGTTTGCATACGCATATAGAGTTAGTCGATGTTAGTCTATGTTATCTTTCATTAAGTCTGCTCTGTAATGTGATTACGCTGTACTTGTGCCGTAACATCACTTTTCTGTAATGACTGCTTTTTAATATAAGAAGACTCTGTTTTGTTAACCGGAATTCGTATTTGAAGATCGTTGCCAAGGCTGGTGTAGAGGGCCCCTGCTCAGCTAAGGTTTTGTGCATTAGTGTAAAATTCTCATTTCGTTTCTTTAAAGCTCATTGTGCCATAATCCATTCATATGTTTATACATTGCATTTGCTTCATTTCTGTTTATAAACTTCCATAATTTCCATTTCACTTCGGTCTTTCATGTTTTATGTTGTTAATCACTGATCAGTGTTCTTGTTTCAGGTTATAGATAGGCAGCCCGGGCATTTTCATAGCTTTTTGACTAATGACATGGAACTAACATTGTTCTGCTGCTAATTTTCTTTTCATAGTTTCTGTTTAATTTCAGTATTGCTTTGTTCATTTCAGTTTTGCTTATTTGCTTCAGTAGTTAAATTTAGATATATTAAGCTGCTCATAGCATCTTCAGTTGCCTCCGAAAGCCACAGCTGGACTGATGGTGAGGGATTGTATAATGAAATGTGTAGTTTAGTATTAGTTTCTTTTCTGCAAATTTAGATATATTAAGCTGCTCATAGCATCTTCAGTTGCCTCCGAAAGCCACAGCTGGACTGATGGTGAGGGATTGTATCATGAAATGTGTAGTTTAGTATTAGTTTCTTTTCTGCAAATTTACATATATTAAGCTGCTCATAGCATCTTCAGTTGCCTCTGAAAGCCACAGCTGGACTGATGGTGAGGGATTGTATTATGAAATGTGTAGTTTAGTATTAGTTTCTTTTCTGCAAATCTAGATATATTAAGCTGCTCATAGCATCTTCAGTTGCCTCCGAAAGCCACAGCTGGACTGATGGTGAGGGATTGTATTATGAAATGTGTAGTTTAGTATTAGTTTCTTTTCTGCAAATTTAGATATATTAAGTTGCTCATAACATCTTCAGTTACCTCCGAAAGCCACAGCTGGACTGATGGTGAGGGATTGTATTATGAAATGTGTAGTTTAGTATTAGTTTCCTTTCTGTAAAATTAGATATATTAAATTATGCATGACATCTTCAGTTGCCTCCGAAAGCCACAGCTGGACTGATGGTGAGGGATTGAATCATGAATGTATGGTTTGATATTAGTTTACTTTCTGCAAGTTAGATATCAGTTACTCAAGTTGTTTATGATTACTTCCGAAAATTATAGCTGGACTAATGATGAAGGATCAGAAGATAAATTGATGTAATCTGATTTAGATTTATTTTGTTGCAATTTTGAATTTCCTTAAGTATAGTTTCTTTTGTGTTTAGTCAGCAGCAAGAATAGTTTGGTTTTCATGCTCACTAGTTCACTGTTTTGATTTATTAGATTAGCAGCACCTTTTCATTTCAGCAGTAC
Organism: Pinus albicaulis; assembly: GCA_034641835.2. Taxonomy (NCBI): domain Eukaryota; kingdom Viridiplantae; phylum Streptophyta; class Pinopsida; order Pinales; family Pinaceae; genus Pinus; species Pinus albicaulis. The sequence goes on from CM076577.1 coordinate 677,603,571, forward strand.
ATTTTCATTTTCTTTCAAAGTCTTGTCATTGTAAATTTCAAATTTCTTTTTAAGGTTTCAAGTTGGTAAATCATTATAGGGGAGATCATTTCCTTGAACAAACATAACCAAACTTGTTTTCATCTTAGAATTTCCATTTCACCTTAGAAAACCAAAAACGACAAAAAGTTAAGAAATAGGTTATCTTGCACATATAGTGCGCCGCACTTCATCAGCTTACGATTCCCGGATGGACAAATTAAATGCAGCAATTTAGGACACACTAAATTGACCAAACATTTTGGCGCCGTTGCCGGGGAAGTGTAACTAGGTAGCCAATTTCTTAAAAAAAACATAAAAATTCTAAAAGAAGGGAAAACTTGATAACTTCTTGAAGTATGCTCTCCTCTTGCACCTAGTGTGATCTGGAGGATCAGAAAAGAGAGTTATTGGTTCAATAATTTCTTAAGTATGCTCTCTTCTTGCACCTAGTGTGACCTGGAAGATCAGAAAGAGAATTATTAGCCCAACTTAAAAAAAATAAAAATAAAAATGACATGCATAGAGCAAGAGATTCTAGGGGAAGGTTTATAGCTAAAGCCAAGAGTTCGATTTTCACAACTCCATCTTCTTCAAGGCATAGACCAGATTCACCACCATCTACTCCTAGCCTTAAGATTTTTGGAAGTCAAGGAACAGCTGAATTAGAGGATTCTCCTATACCACCTACTAAAACCCATTTAGAAAACAAAGAGACTCTCTCTCATCCTCCCTTGGTAGAAGAACTAGAGGATTTTAAGAACTCTAAAGAAACTATCATGGCAACGGAAGTAATAGATGGAGGTAGAGGTAGAAGAGGAGGAAACAATGAAGACAACAATGGTGAAGGAAATAATGGTAGAAATAGGGAAGGAGACAATTTGTTTGGTTTCCCTATAGTTGATGAGGAAACTCATGCAACAATGAAAAATATCTCACCATCTGTTCTCCCTAACTTTTATGGATTGCGAAGTGAGGATCCTGAAACATTTCTGTTTGAGTTTGAAGTCGTGTGCCGAACCTATGACTATATGGAAGACTCTCAAAAACTCAAACCGTTTCCTTCAACATTGAAGGGAGCTGCTTTGAAATGGTTCATGGGATTAGCCACTCAATCTATTAGGACTTGGAATGATATGAAACAAACATTTTTGGATAGATACTTGGACTATTGTATGCCTACCAATCACAAGGATGAGGTATTCAAAATGATGCAAAAAGAAGATGAAAATTTGGAAGACTTACTTGAAAGATTTCAATACAACTTGAAAAGAGCAAAGATGAGCAACTTAGATGATGAAAACTTGAAAGCCCTCATATTAAAAGCCATTAGAGATGAATGGATAGATATTTTAAACATGATGGGGAAAGGAGACATTTCTCAACTCCCACTTCGTGATATAACATAACTATGTGTCCATCTCTCAAGAGGAAAATCTAAAACAGGAAAAGGGCCTAGGGATCCTTCTCTTATTAGGGCTAACAAATCTGCAACTGGATCAGTAAGTAGGGCAGAGATTGGTAATATGCTTGATGAGTTCAAGACTGATATCTTAGGGAGCCTTAGTGAACAACTAGACACCCTTAAAATCCAAAACAAGCAGAAAGCAGAAACAGATGCTTTAGCCATCTTTTGTCTGAAATGTAGGAAGAAACATGCTTTAAGGGAATGTCCCTTGGATGCAAAAGTTGTAGAAACATGTATGATTTTCTCAGAGAATCATGAGATCAAGGATTGTCCTTCAATTCCCGGACTCAAAGTTGTTTTTCAAGAAGACCCAAATTCAGTAGAATCTCTCTGTTTTGTCGCAAGGAGACCTTGGCAGGGACAACAAACTCAAGGGTTTAACAACCCTATGAATCTTCAAACCCAACCAAATTGGAATCCTTGGCAACAACCTTGGCCCCAACATCAAAATTCATATTAGCCATGGGTACAAGGGATGCAAAATCCTTATGGGAGATTTGCTCAATTTTATCAATATCCTCCATCTTTTCAAAATCAACAAGCTCCACAATTTCCAAGCCAAAATCCACAACTTTCATTGCCATTTCCACAACAACAACCTTCTCAACAAAATACAAATCCTCAACTCATGCTCCCATACCAACAGAAGACAAATCAACTTCCAACTCAGCCATTGCCAAATCCTAACAATAAGAATCCTCAAACTACTTATATGGTAGAAGGACAACAATTTCCTACCTATATGATTGTTCCTCTCAACGATGTACAACTCAGATCTGGTAGAGTTTTAGAAAAACCTTCTATAGATATTCAAGAGCAAGATACCTCTGAGGAGGACTCTCTTCAAGTCAATAAGGGTTCTGAGGAAGAATCTCTTCAAAATTCAAACATTCAAAAAGAAAAAGAAAAGTTAACATCCACAACTCCTATAGTTGAGCAACCCGCATCTTCGTCTACACCTCCTTTTCCTGAAAGACTACAAATTGACAAGGGGGTGGAAAAACAAATCTTGTTGCCTAACTATGACTTTCTAGATGAATTGAAGAATGTTTGTATCAATATTCCCTTGCTACAAGCCATTCGAGAGATTCCTATTCTAGCAAAAACAATAAAGGAGTTGATTTTCAAAAGACCAGGAAGGAAACTAAAAGACAGAAGAAGAATCCACCTGGTAGGAAAGATTGCAGATATTATGATGGGAAAAATTACCATGCAGAAGTATGTAGATCCAGGAAGTCCAATTGTCAAGACACACATAAATGGGATAGAAATTCCAAACACATTGATTGACTTAGGGGCTGCTATCAACATTATGAGTAGACAGACTATGGAACAGCTAAAACTTACTAACCTTCTTTTTACACCTACTTTACCGCAACTTGCAGATCGATCAGTTATTAAACCAGATGGTGTATTAGAAGATATTTCAGTCTCCTTAGATTCTTGGGAATATCCAGTAGAATTTATGATTTTGACTCCCAAAAGTAATCTAGGAGGACATCCAATTATCTTAGGAAGACCTTGGCTGGCCACAGCTGATGCTTTTATTAGTTGTAGATCCGGAGACATGTACATTTCTAATGGTAATTCGACAAAGAAATTCAATTTGTATCCTCCAGCAAGAGCAATCACAGAAATAGGAGACAATGAATGGGTCGATGATGAGAACACTATACAACCTGTCTTTACCATTTCTGAAATTAGTGAGGATAGTCAAATTCCGAACACATTAGAAAATTTTGAGATAACTTCAGAATATGACCCCACACAATTTCAGTTGGAATCTGACATAGAATATTTATCATCAAGACAAATGTCTCTTTACTCTATGGAAGAGTTTGGTAATTCTGCTATTGAGATTTTTCCAGAAAAAACATTGAATATCAACAAACATTTGGAGAAGTCACAACAAGAAGAACTAATCAGAATCTTGCAAAAACATTCTACTGCATTTGCATGGGAGTATACTGACATGAAGGGTATTGATCCTAAGACTTGCATCCATCATATCTATATTGAGGAAAACAGTAGACCAATCAGACAACCTCAAAGAATGATGAATCCAAATCTTAGGGAGATAGTGAAAGAAGAGCTCCAAAAACTTCTCAATGTAAACTTTATTTATCCAATTTCAGATAGCCGATGGGTTTCTCCTTTGGTTATAGTACCTAAAAAGAATGGTAAATGGAGGGTATGCATTGATTACAGGGAATTGAACAAAGCAACTTGGAAGGATCACTTTCCTTTGCCTTTTATCGATCAGGTATTAGACACATTAGCAGGTAAAAAGTACTTTTCATTTTTGGATGGTTTTAGTGGCTATAATCAAATTCAGGTAGCACCCGAAGATCAAGATAAGACCACATTTACTTGTCCATGGGGAACTTTTGCCTACCGAGTGCTTCCTTTTGGGTTATGTAATGCACCAGCAACATTCCAAAGAGCAGTACTAGGAATTTTTTCTGATCTAATCCATGATTGTGTAGAGGTTTATATGGATGATTTTACAGTTTATGGTAATTCATTCGAAGAGGCATTAGAAAATTTGGAAAAAGTTCTTATAAGATGTAAAGAAACAAACCTTTCATTAAGCCATGAAAAATTCTTTATGATGTTTACTGAAGGGATTGTTTTAGGACATCATATTTCAAGAGATGGGATTAAGGTTGATAGATCAAAAGTTGAAGTCATTTCCAAGTTGCCTATTCCAAATTTTCAAAGAGATGTTAGAAGTTTTCTAGGATTTACTGGTTACTATAGAAGATTTATAGAAAACTTCACTAAAATAGCATCTCCACTCTTCAAATTGCTTATAAAAGACTGTGAATTTAAATGGGATCCTGATTGTCAATCAGCTTTTGAAACTTTGAAAACAAAAATATCTGAAGCACCTATCTTGAGAGGACCAAATTGGAAACTCCCTTTTCATATTTCTACGGATGCTTCAGATACAGCTCTAGGAGTTGTATTGGGTCAAAAAGATTTAGTTCCTTATGCCATTTATTACACCAGTAAAAATTTGACTCCCACAGAGTTGAACTATACTGTGACTGAAAAAGAGTTTTTAGCTGTTGTTCATGAAATTAATAAGTTTAGACATTACATAACAGGCTATGAAACTTTTATTCATACTGACCATTCTGCAATTAGATATTTAATGAACAAACTTGTTACTAATGGTAGAGTGACAAGATGGCTCTTACTTTTGCAAGAATTCAATATTACTGTGTTGGATAGACCAGGAAAACAGAATACAGTAGCTGATTTCTTGTCTAGGATTCAGAATACTAAAGAAGATTCTCATGTAGAAGATAAGTTTCCTGATGAATATTTGTTTGCAGTAACTATTAAGACCCCTTGGTATGCAGATATTGCTAACTATTTGGTTACAGGGAAACTACCTTCACATTTATTTCCAAGTGAAAAATGAAAAATTATTCAGGAGAGTTCAAAATATTCATGGATTTCTAACGAATTGTTTAAAACAGGGCCAGATCTTGTGATCAGAAGATGTGTCAGGGAAGATGAAATGCCCGATATTCTTAAGGCATGTCATGATGAACCATGCAGCGGACACTTTGCAGACAAAAGGACGGCCTATAAAATCCTTTCTTTAGGATATTATTGGCCTTCCCTCTTCAAAGATGCAAAACAATATGTCAAAAGGTGTGACAGCTGCCAAAGAGTAGGGAAACCTACCCTTTCAAATGAAATGCCACTGCAAACATAGGTACTCATTGAACCCTTTGAAAAGTGGGCTCTAGATTTCATTGGACCTATTAATCCACCATCCAAGCAAAAGAAGTATATATTGGTTTGTACTGATTATGTTACTAAATGGGTAGAAGCCAAAGCATTAGTATCTGCTACTGAAAATTCAGTTGTTCATTTTCTTTATGAGGATATTTTTACTCGCTTTGGTGTTCCAAGAGAAATTGTGACAGATCGGGGGAGCCAATTCACATCCAATTTGGTGGAGAAGTTGATGGAAGAATAAAAAATCAAGCACAGAAGATCTACTCCTTACCATCCACAAGCAAATGGTCAAGTGGAGTCCACAAACAAGGTTCTTGAAAGTATCATCACCAAAACTGTTCATCTACATAGAAGAGATTGGGCAGAAAGGCTTCCAGAAGCCTTGTGGGCCTACAGAACTACATGGAGGAATACAACAAGACATTCTCCCTATGAACTTGTTTATGGGAAAGAAGTCTTGCTCCCCATTGAGTTCCAAGTCAAGATCTTCAAGATAGCAGTTCAGTTGGGGATGGACTTATCAGAAGCCCAAAAGCATAGAATGGAGCAATTGAATGAGCTAGATGAGATCAGACAAGAAGCAATTTTAAGAACTGATCTAGTTCAATATCAAAGAGCTAAATGGCATGACAAGTATATCAAAGAAAAGAAGTTTCAAGAAGGAGATTGGGTATTGTTATTTGATTCCAAGTTTAAAGATTTTCAAGGAAAATTTCAGACTCATTGGCTTGGGCCATATGAAATTGACAAGATCTTTAGCAATGGAGCAGTAAGAATCAAGACCATTGATGAGTTTCAAACTCCTCTTATTGTGAATGGCCATAGATTGAAAATTTATCATAAGCCACTCTCAAAAGAGGATTTTGTCAAATTGTTTCAAGAAAGTTCTGCAATCAGGCTGGTACAGAAGAATTCTTCTTCTCCACCAGCCTAGCTTTTGTTCTTTTCAGTTAAAGAAAAAAAAAAATGGTATAAGCCTGAAAACCAATCATTGATTGGCAGTCTTATACAGAAAATATAGGGTGAAAATCAGGAACACCTGACACTCTATATTTTCCAAAAAAAAATCTCTCTCTTTCATTTCACAAGTTTTTTTCACCACCTACTTCATTTCATTCCACTTCATTCCATTTCATTTCATTTCATTTCACCCCATTCCACTTCATTTTATCCATTTCATTCCATTCCATCAATAAAAATATTTTTCATGACCATTTCCATCTGGTCATTTGTCATCTGTTCATTTCCATTCATCCAAGTAATAGCTGTGTCAGTTTCCGCAGCTGACATCTGTTTCCGCAGCTGACTCCAGTTCCCGCAGCCAGAAGTAGATTCCGCAGCTACTACTCTGTTTTCAAAAAGAATGTACAGTCAGACGTTATTTCCATAATTATGAAATAAAATGCAGGTGAGAGGATCAAAAATGAAGACATGGAGCATTCAAGACACCAATGGAGATCAATTAGTTGAAGACCAAGGGAAAAGGTAAAGATTCCAAAGGTATGAATAAAATTTATTTCAAATAGCATTGAAAAACACATTTTTATATAGTTCTGAACCATGAGCTCTATCCATTACATGCAATGATTATATTGACAATTCCGTAACCCTTCACGATCTCCATATTATCCTCTCGCATTCATTCACAAACGGTTCCATCATTAAATTCCCGATTTTCACTCATGTTCCAATATTCCACCGGAGACAATGAGACGTATTTGATTTGACCAAGGACTCTTACAGCCGCATAAATTCATAACCGTTGGTTGAAACGTGCTCATATTTATTGTGCAGCCACCAAAATTCAAAACGCTGTTGAATGTGTTATACTTTGTTAATCTCTTTGTCGTGTCTCTGCCGTGTTTACGAAACCCCACTTTGTTCTGTCTCACTCCATTTCGTTCATTGTGCTCATTCTCACTCTCGGATATCTACCCACAGTCTCACTCCATTCCGTTTATGGTGCTCATTCCCATTTTATGATACATTCCCACAGTCATTGTGCTTGTTCCTGTGCATTCAACCGTTCTATTTCCATTTGAACCCTCACGCAGGAAAATTTGTGAAGAGCAGAAAAGAGAAATGGGTAAATTGCTAAGAGCAGAGCCGGAAGGACCTAAGTTTATAGAGGGATATCCGCAAGTAAAGGAGATATTGAAGAAAGCAAAATGGCTGCGTTTTATCCAGAAATTCAGAGGTTATCACAAAGAAGTTATGAAAGCATTTGCAAGGTCGTTTGATGGCTTGGAAGCAGAGATTGGAGACCTTAAGTTTGCGGTCAATGAAGAATCTATAGCAACAGCCACGGAACTTCTTCAGGAGGGTGAGCGTTGGTTTAAAAATAAAAGCATCAGTGATGAAGCATGGAGAACAATCTTACGAAATCAAGGTATGGACATAACTGTTTTTAAAAGAGGAATTCCTGTGCATGCATTGAAAGAGGAATGGGCTACTTTACTGCTAGTTGTTCAGAAATTCATTACATGTGAAGGCCGTTTTGGGTCCATGTATATGTACCATACCAAGTTATTGATGAATTTTCTAGATAATCAAACTCTCAATCTCCCATATTTTATATTCAATAGTTTGAAGAAAATGTCCGTGACTGTTCAGAAACACTTAGGAGATGTAGAACCTCATCTATATCACCATGGCCTTGTAAAAATTCTGATTGAAAAAGAGTTAAAGGAAAAGAAAGACACATGGGAACAATTTCTAGTTAGAAATTTCTTTGAGGAACCTCAGGAAATTCCTGAAGGTAGTTCAACAAGAAGGAGTAGAAGAAAAAGAATAAATGTTGAAACCCAAATTACTCCTACTTAGGGAATTCCTGAAGGTAGCACAGCAAGGAGAAGTAGGAGAAAAAGAATAATTGATGAAATCCAAAATACTCCTACTACTGCAATTGAAAGAACTGATAGGGAAGAGAGACTGTCAAAGAGGAAGAAGAAAGAAATCAAGGGTAAGAAGCCAATCACACCAAAAGAGAGAAAAATTATTGAGGCTGTACATAAAACTCCTTCTTCTGAAGAAGAAGATCATCAAGTGTTATCTGAAAGATTAGTTTATCTTCAAAAACAGTCATCTATGCCCAAGAAGACAGAGAAAGGAAAACAAAAACAAAAGAATAGTGTACCACAGCGTGTGAGAAGAAGCAGCAGACTTAAGGGGAAATTGAGGAAAACACAAATTAAGGGTCCTCATTTCATTGATTTGGGTGAGGAGACATCTGAACAATCCCCAGCTGACCATAGTCCATCTCAGTCAGTTAGTGAACCTGGTTCATTTCATTCCGAATCAGACATTGAACATACTCCATCCCATTCTCAGCAAGATATTGATGTGAGCCCTTCTGAGCCAGATTTTGAAGATAACTCTCCTTCACGGCATTTTGGGGACAGCCCAATAAAAATGACACCTGAAATAGACCCCAAGCAGCAAGAAGTATATGACTATATAGAATCTTTGGAAAAGGCAGCTACAGGTCCAAGTACTTCGTCCATTCAGCCTCATACATTACAGGATGATTTAGTCCAATCACTAAAACAAGAAATTTTTGAGCTAGAGCTTTTAAATAGGCACATCAAAAATGAAAATGAGACATTGAAAGAACAAGGAAAACTGGACAAAATCATCCATGATAATACCATGCTACATTTGGGAATATGGCAGAAGAAGAATAAGAAATTGAAAAGGAAATGCCAGAAATTGAGCAGAGCACTTGTTAATATCAAATTTAGGTGCTTAATGAAGAAACCCAGAATGTTGGCAGTACCAAGAAAGAAGAGGAGAGGATTGGATGTGCTGGCTGAAGTGTCAAGGCACATGAACTGAAGAAAGAGTATCAAAATTTTGGTTGCATGAGGACATGCAACACCTTCACAATGGGGGTATGTTGAGTCTCAAATCTGCATCTTTTCCATACACTTTTCTATACCTTTTTCACTCACCTGAACCTCCCAAGTTGTCAATATCATGTGCAAAAGAGCATCTAACATGGTTTTTAATTATATTTTTGTGTTTGCTATTTGATTTAGATTTTGTTCATTCAAATGCGGAATCTTGCCACTTTCCGCAGCTGCTGCAACTTTCCGCAGCTATTTTGTGAAACTCTATGCTACAGGTGTCTACAAGGAAAACGAGCCACATGGGCAGGTCAGGAATGATGTGGACATGGTTCATGTCCTATTGGTTCGAGCAAACTCATCTAAAGAAGCCACGGTCAAAGGCGTCCACATGGAAGTCAACCATAGAGTCTCATGTTGGCAGGACTCTGTTTCGTGTCACATGAAGATTCATACGGCCGTTTCTAAGTTGCGGAGGATAAATCGAAATATGTACATGGCTCCTTAGTCGAATTCAAGCATCCACTCCTCGTAGATTTACTTTCCAACACGGCCATGATCCTAGATCCATGGACGTAATGGTCTACGTGTTCTCCACCAGCATGAACTTTAGGAGACAGTTATATTTCTTTTGTTATATATAATGCGTTTGCATACGCATATAGAGTTAGTCGATGTTAGTCTATGTTATCTTTCATTAGTCTGCTCTGTAATGTGATTACGCTGCACTTGTGCCGTAACATCACTTTTCTGTAATGACTGCTTTTTAATATAAGAAGACTCTGTTTTCAACCGAAATTCATATTTGAAGATCGTTGCCAAGGCTGGTGTAGAGGGCCCCTGCTCAGCTAAGGTTTTGTGCATTAGTGTATAGTTCTCATTTCGTTTCTTTAAAGCTCATTGTGCCATAATCCATTCATATGTTTATACATTGCATTTGCTTCATTTCTGTTTATAAACTTCCATAGTTTCCATTTCACTTCTGTCTTTCATGTTTTATGTTGTTAATCACTGATCAGTGTTCTTGTTTCAGGTTATAGATAGGCAGCCCAGGCATTTTCATAGCTTTTTGACTAATGACATGGAACTAACATTGTTCTGCTGCTAATTTGCTTTTCATAGTTTCTGTTTAATTTCAGTATTGCCTTGTTCATTTCAGTTTTACTTATTTGCTTCAGTAGTTAAATTTAGATATATTAAGCTGCTCATAGCATCTTCAGTTGCCTCCGAAAGCCACAGCTGGACTGATGGTGAGGGATTGTATTATGAAGTGTGTAGTTTAGTATTAGTTTCTTTTCTGCAAATTTAGATATATTAAGCTGCTCATAGCATCTTCAGTTGCCTCCGAAAGCCACAGCTGGACTGATGGTGAGGGATTGTATCATGAAATGTGTAGTTTAATATTAGTTTCTTTTCCGCAAATTTAGATATATTAAATCGTGCATGACGTCTTCAGTTGCCTCCGAAAGCCACAGCTGGACTGATGGTGAGGGATTGTATTATGAAATGGGTAGTTTAGTATTAGTTTCTTTTCTGCAAATTTAGATATATTAAGCTGCTCATAGCATCTTCAGTTGCCTCCGAAAGCCACAGCTGGACTGATGGTGAGGGATTGTATTATGAAATGTGTAGTTTAGTATTCGTTTCTTTTCTGCAAATTTAGATATATTAAGCTGCTCATAGCATCTTCAGTTGCCTCCGAAAGCCACAGCTGGACTGATGGTGAGGGATTGTATTATGAAATGTGTAGTTTAGTATTAGTTTCCTTTTTGTAAAATTAGATATATTAAATTGTGCATGACATCTTCAGTTGCCTCCGAAAGCCACAACTGGACTGATGGTGAGGGATTGAATCATGAATGTATGGTTTGATATTAGTTTACTTTCTGCAAGTTAGATATCAGTTACTCAAGTTGTTTATGATTACTTCCGAAAATCATAGCCGGACTAATGATGAAGGATCAGAAGATAAATTGATGTAATCTGATTTAGATTTATTTTGTTGCAATTTTGAATTTCCTTAAGCATAGTTTCTTTTGTGTTTAGTCAGCAGCAAGAATAGTTTGGTTTTTCATGCTCACTAGTTCACTGTTTTGATTTATTAGATTAGCAACACCTTTTCATTTCAGCAGCACATTCTCATTTCCTTTCAAGTCTTGTCATTGTAAATTTCAAATTTCTTTTTAAGGTTTCAAGTTGGTAAATCATTATAGGGAATATCATTTCCTTGAAAAAACATAACCAAACTTGTTTTCATCTTAGAATTTCCATTTCACCTTAGAAAACCAAAAACGACAAAAAGTTAAGAAATAGGTTATCTTGCACATATAGTGCGTCGCACTTCATCAGCTTACGATTCCCGGATTGACAAATTAAATGCAGCAATTTAGGACACACTAAATTGACCAAACAGCCACTGCACGTAATTATGCTAATACTAGGTCCCTCATCGTGTGGTTCCACCTTAACCCTTTTCACATTCTGCGTCGGCATTTGCTATTTTTCCTACATCTTTTCTATTAGTACAGGGTAGTCTTCAATCACTTGATCCAATTGCCTGCAATATCTGCAAGATTTTCGTGCAGGGTTCAGAGAGTCCATTGTGAGTGTCCCACATCTCCACAGTTATATTAGATCAGTTGTCCTCTTCCCTGACCTATGCTTCCACCTCCCCCCCCTCCCGGCCTCTTGCAGGGGATCCTCCTTGTCCAGAGGGAGATAATGGTGTGGAAGGGATCAGCCTAAACCCTATACATTTTTCCTCTATCTCTCATTAAATCATATTTCCAGGAGTTGTGGTCATCATATCCTACAGACGAGTAGGATCTGCACCACTGTTGCTTTAATTCTGGGACATAGGCACCAATTCAAGGGCAGTGGTTTGTATCATGCAATCCAGCTACTCGATAGTCAACACATCATAACGTGGGGACACTTGGTCCCGCAACTTCTTTGGGGCGTAATGCGTTAGGCCCCCTGGCCTGCATGTATTCTAATAGCAGAGGGCACTAATCCTTGGTGTGGCCCGACACACTGCCTTGTATGCACCAAATGTCTCTGCTAGTTTCTTTTCCACGTTCTTTTTGTAGATTCTGTATTTCCAGGTGCACTGCCTCTAACTGGCCCTGTATTTGCTGTACACTAGACTAGGCATCGTCCCTTGACGTAGCTTCTAACTTCATGGAAATTTCTAGGGATTTTTCTTCTGTATCAATCGTATGCTGACCCATAGGCCCACGTAGGTGTGGTAATAGCATAGCAATTAACCCTTATTTATGTTGCTTATCTTCATACTTAAAATATCCATCCCTGATAACTTTCTTCAGCCGTTGATCAGCCTCCCATCCTGACTTTGTAGGTCCTTGTTTAAAATCTTTCAAGTCATTCACCAGTTGAGCGTAGGACTTAGGCTTCCAAAACTGTTATTTTAAGGCATCCCTAATTTCCTGTATTGACAGATCCATGTGCTGGCCAGCATACCCCATGAACCAATCTAAGGCTCTTCCCTCAAAGGCTAGGGATAGTTGCGCTCTTTTTACAACATCGCTGGCAACATTATACACAGTCCATACTGATTCTGCTACAAACCAAAATCGTTCGAAATCCTCATCCCCCACACCCTTAAAGGTGGGTAGCTTCATGTGTGTGGCCATATCATCTTCCAGCGGTGGTGGTGGGGTAGGAGTGTTCTTTCCCTTTCACAGATTCAATGGAGGGGTAACCTGAGGACTAGTCTCTGTGTGCGTAGGTGGCTCTTTTAAGGGACTATATACCGATATGTCATCTTCCTGTAATATTTACCACTTCATGTTGTACTTTAGTTCTGATCATAGGTCATTCACCTGGTGTGACTGCACAAAACACCTTTTTCACACAATGTTATCTTAATTAGTAACGGATATGTTTTCAAAAACTTACTTCGGAACCCTTTGAAGAACCTCCGCTCAGCTTCAGAATAAAATATGAATTGATCAACTATGAATTCCCTTACAAATCCTCCTGAAACACTATCCACCCAGTGATCGACAGTCTGGATGATATTGTTATCAGCCTTCTCCAACTGTCAGATCAATTTAGGAGTCCACTGTGTGACCTGGTCGCTTTTCACACAGGTCTTGAACTCTGCTAACCTTGCTAGCCACTCCTATATTTCATGTGCGAAAGAGATATACTTGTTTTTCCACTCTTCAGCAGTCAGCCTTGTACTTCGATTATATTCTAAGGAAAATTCCTGGATCTATTTTTCGAACCAGTCTTCAAGCTCAGACTTTTCAGGCTGCCAATGTCCTCGTGGTATTACCCAATTTCTCTCAAAATGCTTTGGGTCCTGGCAAAGGAACCATTTGTTGGCTTGAGGGGTCCTGACCTCAGTTTGGATTAAGGTTTGCCAACAAACCCCTATACTACTAGCCCTTTCGGCAATGACTTGCTTGCGCAGGCCAAGGTCTCACCCAAAGTTGTATGGGAGGGTGCTGGAACTAGGTTTCTGCACCCTGAGAGAAAGAGAGTTAATTGAGGCGGCCCGGTTAAGATCTATTAGGTTTGCGCAGAAGAAATCTTATCATAGAACCCCTTTAACAGTATACTTGTTGAATGCGAAGCTCATAAACCCATAGATAACACCTAAAAATAAGTAAAGAAATTATTAATAATCAGATCTGAGTGATATCTTCACATCCATGTGCGCATCAATATTCATCGACAAACAAAATCACTACAATATCATAAACACAACCAGTTCTTACAACACAAAGACACTTCCAAACAAATTTCTCATTCATTAGCATTCAAAATCCATTTATAGACCCGATTCCCAACCCACACACATAGCCAGTGGGGTCCACACACAGTAGAACTGAGGATCTTCGCACACACAGCCAGCAGGAGTCCTTACCCAAATACAACTCGAAACAGATCTCAACAGTTCACGACTAGTATAAATCACACTTAACCTAATTCTATACTCGATCTATCCATCTAATTATATCATCTTAGCTTGCACTATCTTATGGTCCGCCAACCATGGTTTTAAAACTCTTGGTTTACCCTTTTTACCCCTTACAATTCATTTGGGGTTTGACCCACCCCAAACCCCCTTCGCTAGACCAAATATTACAAAAATGTTACAAAACGGGACAAAATTGGGGCTAGGAAACCCCATTCCAACAAGTTTGACTACATAAAATCTTAATTAGAGTTGTAAAATAGACTCTTCTAGATTATTTTACATCAAAAACACGTGGCTAGTCCATTTTCCATGAATAATGGGGGTTGATGCGGTATCCTTTTGAACTATAGGTGTGAAAACAGGAAGGTCAACTTTTGAGTGGCATAAATTTTTCACACGAACTTCGATTGACGCACTTCTTGCACCATTGGAAATATATTTGTGTGTATAATGGCATGGAAAGGTCTTGTGCTAGAGTGCTAAATTTTTACCCCCAAAAAAATGTCGTTTGATGCCTCAAAATGCTCCAAGAAGGTTTCAAACCTTGTTTTGCCAAACTGGGTCCCGCCAATAAAAAAGGTCCCATGAGTTGATTCCTCCACTTTTTCCACTTTGAATGCATCATGATGGATGATAAACAATATAATGATCCAATATGTATCATAGTTGTTGTTGAAATATAAACTCCTAAAAGATATATAGAACCCACAAGACTTCTTGACTTGCATTAACCATTTCTCGGTACTCTACTTATGTTAAAGTAAGAGCAATATCCTGCTACATTTTTCAAGCCCAAGTGATTGGTCTAGAACCAAGACTAAAACCATAATCTATAGTAGTTTTTCGATCATCAAGCTCATCATCCCAATTTGAATCGGTGAAACCAAAAAACAAAGGAGTCCTCCCTAAATTTTAATGTATACCAAGCTGAATTGTACCCTTAATATATTAAAGTATCCTTTTTGTTTATTTCCAATGACTTTATGATTTGAAATTTATTTTTAGCTAACGATGTGCTAATATCAGTTTCATATTTAATATGAAAGTGCTTAGGTTTTCTTCTCGTACAAGGGTTTAATATACATGTGCTTATGATTGATAAATCAACGAACTTTATGTGATTAAGTGTATTTAATGAACATAAAAGCATGGAAACTAAATGTTGAACATCAGCATATCAAAACACATAAAACACAGACAATTGATTCAAATACACATGGTTTTGATGAAGGAGTTCACCCCTCATGGGCTACATCTCCTTGGTCCAGCTACCATGGCATGGGCCTTTGTATTAGCTTCAATTGTGAAAATTTGATGTTTACAGTCTCCTGTTGCCTCTGCAACCTGGTCCAATGGCTCCAAAAAATCAAAATATACCAAGAATGACTCTTCCTGAGCAAAAATTGGTCGAAAATTGCCTTAGTTATGGAAAAACCAATTTTTCCTACAAATTCTCCACTAAATCTGGAATCTAGCCAAATAGTTCCACTAAAACGTGAGCTCCACCGCATTTTGCGGGCTCCGCTAAGCCCGCTGCTAAGTTAACTATGTAGAAATTATATAAATTATGTGTTATATGTCCAAGATTCTCCTAATCTCAGACTATTTTAACTTCATGCAAAATACAGAATCTATTCCACCATTGATCATTTGCGGAAATTATATCAAGATTGCAATGCACACATGAAACAATAAAAATTCACACACATTAACACAGTTTTTTAACAGGAAATCCTGAAGCTAAAAACCCCAACTATCTGTATATAATATATGTCATATAGATCATGTAACAATCCTCATACAAAGCTGATCATATCAAGCTCTCAGTACAATACAATCGCTACACACTAATCAAGCCCAATCTTGCAAATCCATGCACCGATCTTTGCCACCTGCTAGCTTGCCTCTACTGTGCAATCCCTAATAAATAATGGCTTTAAATGAACTCAAATTTCTCCAGACTTTCTCACGCAATCCTCATTTGCATCTCCACTGAGTGTTGGATGCAATCAATGCATCACTATAGTCACAAATGATAGTCACACATGCTCTTTCACCTATCTCTCCACTGGTCTCCACTGAAACTGCCATGCACTGTAGTTAACTGATGTATTCTTAATTTGATTGATGATTTATTATTTAGTGAATTAATTAACTAATTAATTCACACCACTCTCACTAGTGTATCAATCAGTTAGACTAGATACAACTAGCTCAACTGAGTCTAACTGAGTTAAACTAAATACAACTCCACCAACTACTTCTCCAACTCCACCAAACTCTGTCGCATGAGTTCTAACTGAAGTCCTCCATGCATTAGCTCCAGTAAACCCTCAAGAATAGTGCAATTCATTCTGTCAGCTGCTGTGCCACATTTGTGCACTTAACTGAAGTGCTCCAAGAGAATAAGATAGTATTTAGAGTCCAAATATTATTAAGAGATAATAATATTCGACATATCTATTTTTAGACTGGAAATCTAAAAATAGACTCCGCCCAATATGTCTAAAAATATAAGTCCATCTATTTTTCCAACTTGACCAACCATCCACAAATAGCATCCTGCAACTCATAGAATATGATCGACATGTCTAAAAATAGACATAGTCTAAAAATAGACTTTGTGCCAAAAATAGCCTGCAGGCCCACTTAGTGAAGGCGAATATTTTCACTAAGCTCATCATCTTGTTGAATCTCAACACTCCCTCTCACAAAGATAGGGATTATCTTCCACCCCAATCCTGTCTCTATGGTATTCGAATTTTCTCCTAGTGAGCGCCTTCGTCAGAATATCTGCATCCTAATCCTCCATAGGAATGTAAGAAATAAGCGTGATCTTCCGCTGCAAAAAATCTCTGATATGATGGTACCAGATGTCAATATGTTTAGATCTATCACGAAATACTAGATTAACTGAGATTTTAATGCAACTCTTATTATCACAATAAATCATAGTAGGATCTAAGTGAGAACCGAACATACCAACCAGGATCTTCCTCATCCATATAGCCTCGCATGCAACCAAACTTGCTGCCATGTACTCGGCCTCTGCTCAACTGAGTGCCACGGATCTTTGTTTCCTGTTGTACCAAGAAACTGTTGTAGATCCAATACTGAAAATCCCTCTAGATGTGCTCTTTATGTCCGTTAGGCTTCCTACCCAATCTGCATCCATGAAGCCATGTAGCTTCACCTCATCCGACAGTCTATACCAAAATCCATATCCAGATGTGCCCCCTGAGATACCTCAGGACATGCATGCCTGCCTTCCAAAAGAGCTTGGTAGGCTTCACCATCGGTTGTGAAAGTTGGTTCACAGCATAGAATATGTCCGGTTGTGTATTGACTAAATACATGAGCGAACCAACCAACTGTCGATAAACAGTGGCATCCACTACCTCTGCTGATGTAGCATCCTCTTTCCTCCAATCACCAGGAAGAGGAGTATCGATAGGTTTACAGTCTTGCATGTGAAACTTCTCTAGTATCTCTCGGGCATACTTGCCTTGAGACACAAACAGTTCACCTTTCTGCTGCCAAATTTCCAATCCTAGGAAATAATGAAGGAGGCCCAATTCCTTCATCTCGAACTCCTTTGCAAGATCTGCCTTGCATGAGTGTATCAACAATTCATCACCCATTAGTATTAAATCATCTACATAAAGCACAATGATCAAAAGCTTACCCTCCACCATAATCTGGTATAGGTTTGGATCTGCCTCACTCTTGGCGAAACCAAGTCCGGTGAAATAACTGTCTATCTGTGTGTACCAAGAACGAGGTGCTTGTTTCAGCCCATACAATGCTCTTTTGAGCCTCCACACATGCGACTCGCTGCTGAAGATTTCGAATCCTTTAGGCTGCTCAATGTACACCTCCTCCTCAATGATTCCATTGAGGAACACAGTCTTCACATCCATCTGATGAATGTGCCAACCCATCTGCGCTGAGAGAGCAAGGATGGTCCGTATGGAAGAATACCTTGCGACAGGTGCAAAGGTTTCTTCATAGTCGATCCCCTCGATCTTTGAGAAGCCCTGAGAAAAAAATATTGCCTTATATTTCTCAACGCTCCCGTTAGCAGCTTGCTTCACTTTGTAGATCCATCTCGAACCTACCACTAATTTCCCTTCCGACCTTGGGACAATCTCCCATGCATTGTTTCTGACAATCAAATCATACTCTTCCACCATGGCATCTACCCATGCGGGATCCTCCACAGCCTCCTCGAAAGAGGATGGCTCCGTCACGATACACTTGCTCATCAAAGCCCTGTATCCAGTAAATTGGTTAGGTGATTGTCTTTGTCTGCGTTGTGATGTAGGAGCTCCTACATTCTGCGCTGCATCAAGATTCAGTCGCTCAGCTTCTGTAGTGTGCTTCCGCCCTCTGATTTTTGGCACTGCAAGAGTGGTTTCTTCCACTCCATGAACCTCCTCTTGTGGCTGATCCACATCTTGAGGCTCATCTTTAGGAACAAGTAGCTCCTCCTCTGCATGCAAGTGTAGCTCCCTCTCAAGCGATGACTTCATGGCTTTCTCCTCATGAAATTTGATATCCCATCACACGACAGTCATTCGACTGTCTGGAAAATACACACGATAATTGTGGGGTGTTTCTGTGTACCCCACAAATATCCCAACCTATGCGGTCGGCTCTAGCTTCTTCTTGGCATCCTTCATCACATGAATGTAAACAAGTGAGCCAAAAATCTTCAAATGATAAATATTAGGCTTCTTACCAGAAAATGCCTCTTCGGGTGTACTCATGCCAAGTACTCTATGAGGACAACGGTTTTTCACATAAACCGCAGTGTTGCATGCCTCAGCCCACAAGTGTATGGGAAGGCCCTGATCATGCAACATCACCCGTGCAGCACCCACGATCTTTATTTTCTTTCACTCCGCAACCCCATTCTGTTGTGAGTTATGAGGCGCTATGAGTTCTCTTCGAATTCCTTCTTTGCTACAGAAGTCTTTGAATTTTCCAGAGATGCATTCACCACCATTATCGCTCCTTAGAGCTTTCACCTGCTTCGCCGACTCTTTCTCAACCAGCGCCTTGAACTCACAGAACTTTGAGTATTTCTCACTCTTCTTCTGCATGAAGAAGATCTAGCACTTACGAGAAAATTCATCAACAAATATCACATAATACCTGTGCTTTGCTGTTGAAGCAACCGAGAAAGGTCCACACGCCTCTGTGTGAATTCTCTCAAGGATTGTCGAGCACGACTATCCTTCTCATGAAAAGTGGTCTTCACAAATTTTCCCAAAGTACATCCCTTGCACTGATCTGATTGCGCAAGTGTACCTTTGGGAAGCCCGGTAGAAATCTGCTGCAAAATTTTCAAAGTGCCATGGTGAAGATAGCCCAATCTCCTGTGCCACAATTCGCCCTCATCCCGGCTCACCACTCCTTCTGGTTTGCCTGCCATTGCTGCGCAGACATCTACCTATAATTGATAAATATTCTTAACTCGAATCCCTATCCTCCTGGTTTGACCAATTGTTTTATTCCGAAAGAAAGCTTTTCCCTCACTGAAAACAACATCATAACCCTTGTCTTCCAACATCACCACAGAGATCAGATTCTTCTTCAATCCTGGAACATGCATGACATCCTTCAATATGAAAGGTTTACTGGACTCCCTCTCAAAGGAAATGGTCATGATACCAGTCACACTATATCTACCATCATCTCCCATCTCGATGTGCACTCCAAGATCCTTTTCCTCCAGATCACTAAACAAATCTTTGTCTCCGGTCATATGGAAAGACGCACCACTGTCAAGAAACCACACTGGTCCCATCACACTTGAAACCAAGCATGCGATCAAAGAAAAATCCAGCTCAAATTGCAAGGCTAAGGCCTCTCCAGCTGCAGATCTAGCAGCCTGCTTATTCTTCTTCTTTTGTGGGCAATTAGTGGCGAAATGCCCGTGCTAGTGATAGTGAAAACACTTCACCTTGGAAAAATCTTGCTTCTTGCCTTTAGCTTCAGATTTGGAAGATTTCTTCCCTTTTCATTTCTGAGCTTTGGCAGCCAAAGTAAAATTTTCTTCATCTTCATTCTTCGATGAAGATCCATCCCTGGTACCCCGCTTTATCTCTTCCTGCACAAGATCTGACCAAAGTCGCTCCCATCCTGGCAGTTTCTCCCGTCCATTGACAGAATCTTTGTAGCTATGACAACTCTTCGAAAGCCCAAGGAGAGCCAAGCTCACCAAGTCTTCTTCACCAACAGTAACCCCCACACTTCCCAACTCATCCTTGCAATGGACACTCTTTGTGAGGTATTTTGGTATATTGTCGCCTTTCTCCATTTTTATTTTTCTGAGCTTGTCTTTAAGCGCCAACTTCTTTGGTCACTTCTGCTTTGGAAAAAGTCTGTCAAAGCCTTCCACATTAAGAATGGAGTGCCTTTCCCATGAAGGCTGGACACAATGTGGTCAATCACACCTTCCAACAGAATCCTTGTACACTTTTCTACCTTCTTTTTCCATGCGTCAAGTGTGGCTGCATCACTAGAAGCAGGCTTCGAAATATCAGCATCTATGAACTCCTTCAACCCATTATCATCCAGCACCACCTCCATACTGTCCTTACATGCAATATAATTTGAGCTTCCATCAAGGGCATACTCCAATCGCAATCCGTTGAAATATATTTCAATGAACGCTCAACTTCGACACCAAGAAAACACTGCAGCAAATTCGAATTCCACCAGCACAAAACTCAACCGCTTCAATAATTGCAATATTCTATGATCAAATGCTCTGATACCATGTAGAAATTATATAAATTATGTGTTATATGTCCAATATTCTCTTGATCTCACACTATTTTAACTTCATGCAAAATACATAATCTATTCCACCATTGATCATTTGCGGAAATTAAATCAAGATTGCAATGCACACATGAAACAATAAAAATTCACACACATTAACACAGTTGTTTAACGGGAAAGCCTGAAGCTAAAAACCCCAACTATCTATATATAATATATGTCATATAGATCATGTATCAATCCTCATACAAAGCTGATCATATCAAGCTCTCAATACAATACAATCGCTACACACTAATCAAGCTCGATCTTGCAAATCCATGCACCAATCTTTGCCACCTGCTAGCCTGCCTCTACTGCACAATCCCTGCTAAAGAATGGCTTTGAATGAACTCGAATTTCTCCAGCCTTTCTCATGAAATCCTCATTGGCATCTCCACTGAGTGTTGGATGCAATCAATGCATCACTATAGTCACAACTGATAGTCACACTTTCTCTTTCACCTATCTCTCCACTAGTCTCCACTGAAACTGCCATGCACTGTAGTTAAATGATGTATTCTTAAGTTGATTAATGAGTTATTATTTAGTAAATTAATTAAATAATTAATTCACACCACTCTCACTAGTGTATCAATTAGTTATACTAGATACAACTAGCTCAACTGAGTCTAACTGAGTTAAACTAAATACAACTCCACCAACTACTTCTCCAACCCCACCAAACTTTGTCACATGAGTTCTAACTAAATTCCTCCATGCATTAGCTCCAGTAAACCCTCAGGAATAGTGTAATTCCTTCTGTCAGTTGTTGTGCCACATTTGTGCACTTAACTGAAGTTCTCCAAGAGAATAAGATAATGTTTAGAGTCCAAATATTATTAAGAGCTAATAATATTCGACATATCTATTTTTAGACTGGCAATCTAAAAATAGACTTCGCCCAATATTTCTAAAAATAGAAGTCCATCTATTTTTCCAATCCTGGACTCCAACCATCCACAAATAGCATCCTGCAACTCATAGAATATGATCGACATGTCTAAAAATAGACATAGTCTAAAAATATACTTTGCGCCAAAATAGCCTGCGGGCCCACTTAGTGAAGGCGACTCTTTTCACTAAGCTCATCATCTTGTTGAATCTCAAAAAATTGTGCATTAATATCAAGATAAGCATGTTTTTAATGTTAAAAAACCTGGAGTTAGAGCTAAGCGTGTTTAGCGCTTGATCACAGATTATGGAGCTTAATCTGGGTTATTGGCATATTAATCATGGTTTATCCGATTTAAATCTCCACCGGTGAATAGTGTTAGCCCGTGGTTCTTCTCTCTTGAAAATATGGGAGGGGGTTGGCCCCCTCTGGACCCCTAACTCTGGCACAGACAATCTTCAAATACATGTGCGACCCCATAGCTATTAAGGATCATGGTGATGGTATAGCAGTAGTTCTTGGCACTTGTATGGGGGAGGTCGTGGGGTCGACCCCGACCTCTGCCCCTCCTCAGTCATATTATTTTGTTGAATGAACCTTTGCAATGGACCTTAATACTTGAACTTTGGTTAAAACAATGTGCCCATTGACATTTGATTTAAACCTTGGTTTATATATATATTTCTACCTTGGTTATAAAATATGTACCATGCATCCTTGCCATGGGGGAGGGCACGTGGAAGCCTCTAGCTTCTCCACGTGTCCCTTCTCCATTGGCCCAAATCCACCATTATAAAAATAATAATGCACCCATACTTAGAGATTAAACCTTAGGATAAGGAAGAAAATTTTCAATTTCCCAAGAAACATTGGCTAATATGACTATGACACTTGTCATAGTGTCATTGGCTGAAAACCCCTATATATTCCTAAGGTGCTGACTAGACTGCCAAGTCATCAGCCTGTCAATGTTCTGCACATTTTTTACCTATTTGAGAAAACGAACAGTAGACCATAACTTACTCATACGAACTTGGATTTTGATGAAACGAGTTGTGCTAGAATCCTGGTGACGAGCTTTATTCGGTCGTTCTAGTTTGTATCATTTTTTAGCACTTTCATTTTTGAGCTAAATACTGAGCCTTTGAGCATTCCTCCCCACTAGAATCCTTTTGGACCCCAAAAGATACTATCAATTGTTCAGCAGGTGAGGGTATAGCTCCCTCACCCTTTCACTCTCCACTCATTTGTCCTTGGAAGGATTTTTTCCCTTGAGTCCCACTCTAAGGTATTCGACATTCCCTCTCCTTGAAGTTATGGTTCTTCTATCAAGTATGAGATCTTGTTTAAGTTCATCAAGATATTCTGGAAAGAAATCAT
Organism: Pinus albicaulis; assembly: GCA_034641835.2. NCBI lineage: Eukaryota > Viridiplantae > Streptophyta > Pinopsida > Pinales > Pinaceae > Pinus > Pinus albicaulis. The sequence goes on from CM076577.1 coordinate 677,626,712, forward strand.
CTATTGATGGCGGATGAACATGCTCTCCTTGATCATCAATTAAATGAGGCTCAAACAATCTCAAATTCTCAACATTAATGACAGAATATATTTGCATATAAGGAGGAAAATCTAACTTAAATGCATTAGTACCAATATTTTCCAGAATTTTAAATGGACCATAAAGGATTGGCTTGAGCTTTTTACCTTCCCCTTGCAATATTTATTTGCTGATATATAACCAAACTTCATCTCCAACCTAGAATTTGTGATCAACAGTGTGTTTATCATGCCTTGCCTTGTAGTTGCTTTGACTCTTTTCAAGTTGTTCTTGCATTGTGTGATGTACCAACTGTATTTTCTCAATGAAATTCCTTCCCTTATCTATGTCACTATGACCATCTATAGTGACATCTTTCTCAAATATAAAGTCCAAAGTTGATCTTGGAAAGTACCCAATACATGCCTCAAATGGTGATGTGTTTGTGGAAGAATGATTTGCCTTGTTGTATGCATGTTGAATGTAATGCAACTGTTCATCCCACAACTTGGGATGTTTGCTGCAATAGCCTCTAAGAAGATTAATGATTGTCTTATTTACCACCTTGGTCTGACCATCTATTTGCGGATGAAATGTTTTCTCTTCTTCAACTTTGTGTCCATCATGTCCCATAATTTTGAGCAAAAATTCTAAATAAACCGAGAACCTCAATCACTTACAATAGAAGTAGGAAGACCAAAATGAACCCATACATTTTGAAATAAAAGATGAGTTGTTTGTTCAGCTATAAATTTTTTTTACATGGCATCAAAGGACACATTTTTTTGAACCTATCTAAAACAACATACAAGTCATCATGACCTTTCATTGATATTTGAAGACCACCTACAAAATCCATTGAGATACTCTCCCAAGAATGTGAAGGAACTGGAAGTGGAGTGTACAATCCAAGTTTCCTATTACTAGGCTTACTTATTGCACATAAAGAACATCATCTAATAAAACGAGATACACTATCAATCATGTGTGGCCAATAAAAATATCTTTGGAGATTCGATACTATCTTGCCTACATCGAAATGTCCAACAATCAATGAAGAGTATGCCTCCCTTATGATATTGTTTCTTTCTCCCTATGGTATACATAACTTGCCCAAGTGATACAAAAATTGTTATGCACATGATAATGAAACTCTTCATTTTGGTTTCCTTCACTCAAGCTTTCATACACATCTTGAAAATCACTATCATATGAATATTGTTCAATGTAACTTTCATGCATAATTAAATTGTGCTAAAGTATAATAGATGAATTTACAATAGGCCTATATATCACATCAACTACCTTATTGTAAATTCCCTTTTTATACTTGATAACCAAATGAAATTGTTGTAGAAATCTCATCCATCTGAAATGTCTTGATTGCTGCAACTTTGACTGCGATTGTAAGTACTACAATGGCCAATGGTCTGTATTGATAATGGTGTCTTTCCCCCATCAAATAGTGCTTCCATTTATTTTCACTTTGTACCAATGCATATGACTCTTTGTCATAGGTGGGATAGTTAGTCACATATCCATTAAAAATTTCAAAATGAAACGAAATAGGCTTACCATGCTGTTGGGTATGTGTTATATTCTTTCCACGACTAGCCCCACGTGCTGTACATTGCGTCGGGCGCAGCAGGAGGGTCACAAGGGGGGAGGCAGCCCCCACTGTTGGGGTCTTTTGTGCATAATTTTGCACATGGTTTTGGGGTACGATGGTTTTCGGCCCCTGGTATTTTGTAGATCCAATCAAGGGAACTACGATTATGTTCTAATCCAGGGTTAATGGATTGGGGTTTATGTATGCTTCGGCATGTATATATATATGTGTTGTAACACTAAAAGGAATATAATGAAAAATAAAGCTGGGTGTCCCAATTTGGGATCCAGGGGAAAATATTTGTGTTTATCTGTTTTATGTTTTATGCTGTCGCTATTGTTTATTTTATGTTATAATATTCGTGTGTAGATAATTTCTATTCGGGGTTAAAACCTACATTTGGTATCAGAGTTGTTTCGGCTTCAAGGGGACGCCTTTGCTGCTGAGGGTTTTTTGCTCGGGCCTGAGGTAGACCTTGTTCAGTGGGAGATCTACGGGATCGATTCTTGTGGTGAAAGAAGATGGCGAGTGGCGGAAAGATAGAGATCAAGAAATTTAATGGTCAGAGTTTTGATTTGTGGAAGCTCAAGATGGAGGATATGCTGGTGGATAAAGATCAGTGGATCGTGGTAGATCTAGGTACTAAACCAATGGAAATGTCAGATGAAGACTGGAAGAAACTGGATCAGAAGGCTAAGAGCACAATACGGTTGTGTCTCTCAGATTCAGTATTGTTGAATGTATCTGGGGAAGCTACGGCGAAGAATTTGTGGGAAAAACTTGGGACTTTGTACCAATCTAAGTCTCTGCTGAATAAGTTGTTCCTGCGGAAAAAGCTGTATAACCTGAGGATAAAGGATGGAGACTCGGTGACGGAGCATCTGAACGCCTTCAATACTGTGGTAAGTCAGCTGTCATCTATTGATATTAAAATATCAGATGAAGATAAGTGCATCAGTTTGTTGTGTTCTCTACCAGATTCGTGGGATAGTCTAGTTATTGCAATAGGTAGAAATACAACTACCTTGGATTTTGGTGACATTGTCTCAGCCTTGTTGTCGGAGGAAATGAGACGGAGAAATATGGAGGGCCAGAATGGAGATGCCTTATCTGTACGAGGAAGGTCCCAAAACAGAAACAAGAATAAGGTTTCGAGTGGGAGATCCAAATCTAGACGGAGATCTAAATCTCCTGGAAAGTTTGTAAAGGTATGCTGGAAATGCGAAAAGGAAGGGCACTACAAAAAGGACTGTAGATCTAAAGCTCCTGAGAAAGGAAAGGGATCTGATGATTCTCCTTCTGCAAAGGCAAAAACCACCTTAGGTGAAGGTGGGGATGTGTATTTGGCTTCTTCTTCAAATACACATGTAGATCATGAGTCATGGTTGATTGACTCAGGTGCATCCTTTCACTTCACTCCCCATCGGGAGTGGTTCTGCGAGTATGAGAAATGAAGTGGTGGTGATGTCTTCACAGGGATGATAGGAAGGGCAGAATCATTGGACGATGGAAAGGTCAGAAATTTGAAGGTTTGCAAGGTGGTAAAATTAGAACACTTCACAGTGTTACGCATATTCCTACGTGTGAAATCTGATTTACGCCAAACGAGATGGATGATGCGGGTGTAAAAAAGTGTTCGAAAAGCACGCAAGATGGTTCGGGGGAGCCGCGTGTATGCGGGGAGTTGGGCCCGGAACTCTGCACAAGCCTCTGGTAACTGCTTGTTATTGATGGGTGTAACAGTTCTATGGTTCTTGAAAGTGGAGCGGAAATCCTAGCTGTCTCTGGAGAAAAGACCATGCTATGGCATCAAAGGCTTGGACATATTGGAGAGAAGGGCCTTCGGATACTACATAGAAATGGTATGGTAGAAGGTATGTCTAATTTCTCTCTAGATTTTGATTTCTGTGAACAATGTGTATATGGGAAGCAGAATTGGGTGAGTTTTCCTTCTGGTGCTAAGAGGGCGAGAAAGATATTAGAACTTGTGCACAGTAATGTGTTTGGACCTGTGTCAGTTCCATCACTGGGAAAGTCTGTGTACTATGTTTCATTTATAGATGACTTCTCAAGGAATACATGGATATATTTCTTGAGGAACAAATTTGAAGTCTTTGACAGATTTAAAGAATTTAAGGCTCTGGTGGAAAACCAGACAGAGAAGAAGATAAAGGCGCTGAGGACAGATAATGGTGGGGAGTTCTGCAAGAAGGAATTTGAAGAGTTCTGTAAGAAGTGTGGTATAGCACGGCAGAAGACTACTCCTTACACACCTCAGAAAAATGGAGTTGTAGAAAGAATGAACAGAATGTTGATGGAAAAGGCAAGAAGCATGCTCAGTGGTACCAGGTTAGGACAAGAATTCTGGGTAGAGGTAGTGGAGACTGCATGTTACTTAGTTAATAGATCACCTTCATCAGCGTTGGAGGATAAGACTCCACATGAGGTATGGACTGGTAAGAAACCCTCTCTTTCACATCTAAGGGTATTTGGATGTGATGCATATGTACATGTTCCAAAGGATAAAAGGACCAAGTTGGATAATAAATCTGAAAGGTGCATCTTTATTGGGTATAAGGATGGTTTAAAAGGTTATAAGCTTTGGAACCCGGAAACAAGGAAGGTTGTGTACATCCGAGATGTGGTGTTTAGAGAGGTGAAATATGTTGTTAAACATGAAATCATACCAAAGGAACCTGAGAAGATAGAGTTTGAGCTAAAGGAGGATGAATCAGACTCTACAACAGAAGAAGATTCAGAAGAGGAAGAGCCACAAACTCCAGCTTTGAGAAGATTAGTTCGGGAAAGAAGGCAACCAAAAAGGTATAGTCCATCTGCTTTCTGTTCAATTTTTACCTTAACTATAACTAATGATGATCCCAGAACCGTCAGGGAGGTAGTAGATTCCGAGGATGGAAAAATTTGGAAGGAGGCCATGGTTGATGAAATGGCATCCTTGCACAAAAATTAGGCATGGGATCTGGTGGAGTTGTCGGCTGGAAGGAAGCCCATTGGGAGCAAATGGGTGTTTAAGAAGATGAATGTAGAAGGAAAGATGGAGAAATACAAAGCTCGGTTGATAGAAAAAGGTTATTTCCAAGTGCCGGGAATTTATTTTGGTGATATTTTTTCTCCTGTTGCCAAAGTTACTTCTATTATATTACTTTTATCTATTGCTGCTGCATTTGATTTTGAGATAGAACAGATGGATGTGAAGACGGAATTTCTTCACGGGGATCTAGAAGAGGAGATCTAAATGAAGCAACCTGAAGGCTTTATGGTGAAAGGTAAGAAAGAACTGGTATGCAGGTTGAAGAAGTATTTGTATGGGTGAAAATAGTCACCAAGGATGTGGTATCAGAAATTTGATACCTATATACGGGGACTTGGCTTCACTAGAAGCAAGGAGGATCACTGTGTTTATTTTAAATTAATTGGTGACCGTGTTATTTATTTGGTCTTGTATGTAGATGATATGTTGTTGATTGGAAATGACAAAGAAATTATCCAAGATTTGAAGACCCAACTGTTCTCCAAATTCGACATGAAGGATCTTGGTGCGGCAAACTATATTTTGGGCATGGAAATTAAGAGAGATCGGGCAAAGAGGAAGCTCTGGTTAAACCAGAGGAAGTATGTCGAGACTATATTGCAGAGGTTCAATATGAAGGATAGTAAACCGGTGAATGTTCCTATTCCTGTAGGTGTAAAGCTGTCTGCTGAACAGTGTCCCAAGACACAAGAAGAAGAGGAGGATATGTCTCGTGTTCCATATGCAAGTGCAGTGGGTAGCTTGATGTATGCAATGGTCTGTACTAGACCAGACATTGCACATGCAGTGGGAGTATTGAGCGGGTTTATGTCAAACCCAGGGAAGGAGCATTGGACAGCAGTGAAGCGGGTTTTCAGATATTTACGTGGCACTAGTGATTATGGCTTGTGCTACCAGGGAAGACCGGGATTGGAAAGAATGTTGGACATTCGTGGTTTTGTTGATGCAGACTGGGCTGGAGATCTGGACCAAAGAAGATCTACAAGTGGGTATGTGTTTAGCCTATTTGGAGGCGCAGTCAGTTGGATGAGTAAAAGACAGTCTGCAGTGGCTCTTTCAACTACAGAGGCAGAATACATAGCAGCCACTCATGCAAGCAAGGAAGCAGTTTGGTTGCAGAGATTGTGTTCAAGTATGGGGTTGGTAAAACAAGCTATAAGGATAGACTGTGATAGCCAAAGTGCAATTTTCTTGGCTAAGAACCCTGCTTATCATTCAAAGACAAAGCACATTGATGTTCAATATCACTTTGTTAGAGATATGGTTAAGGCTAAAAGGGTGTTGCTGGTAAAGGTGGACACTTTGAAGAATGTTGCAGATGCATTGACGAAGTCTGTGAGCACTCAGAAGTTCTCTTGGTGTAGAGAAACAATGGGTGTTGAATAATTGGCCCAATGACTAAGCTCTCCTGTGGCCCCCTGTGGAAAGAAAACAACAAGTGGGATAATGTTGGGTATGTGTTATATTCTTTCCACGACTAGCCCCATGCGTTGTATGTTGCGTCGGGCGCAGTAGGGGGGTCACAAGGGGGGAGGCAGCCCCCACTGTTGGGGTCTGGGGCAGCGCCCCGGCGAAAATTGTTTTGGTGTGCGGACCCACTCATAGGCGGACCCGCCCATGTTTTGTGCATGAGTTTGCACATGGTTTTGGGGTACGATGGTTTTCGGCCCTTGGTATTTTGTAGATCTGGTCAAGGGAACTACGGTTATGTTCTAATCTAGGGTTAATGGATTGGGGTTTATGTATGCTTCGACATGTATATATATTTGTTGTAACACTAAAAGGAATATAATGAAAAATCAAGCTAGGCGTCCCAATTTGGGATCTAGGGGAAAATCTCTGTGTTTATCTATTTTATGTTTTATGCTCTCGCTATTGTTTATTTTCTGTTATAAGATTCGTGTGTAGATAATTTCTGTTCAGGGTTAAAACCTACACATGCTGCATGAGAACTACTCCCATGGCATAATCACTTGCATCTATTTGGATCTCAAATGGTTGTCTAAGATCCAAAAGAGCCAATACCAGTGTTGAACTTATCTTTTTTTTTAAAGCATCAAATTAATTTTTTTTGCATATCTCCCCAATGGAAGACATTCTTGACACTTGTCAATGCACGTAATGGAGCTTCAACGGAAGAAAAATTAGCAATGAATTTCCTCCAATATTGTGTTGCCCCAAGAAATCTTCTTACCTCTGTAACTGTATTGGGCTCGAGCCAATTCAAAATGACCTCTACTTTGGAAGGGTCTATCTTCAACTCACCTCCTCCAACAATGTGTCCCAAATACACTAAATTATTTCTCAACTCACACTTTTACATCTTTAAAAATAACTTCTCTTTTTTCAAGACATCAAGTACCTTGTTCACATGCATGACATGTTCATCTCTTGATTTGCTGAATATAAAAATATCGTCTAAGTAAAAAATCATGAAGTCATATATAAATGGTATTAGTACATCATTCAGGACTCTCATGAAAGTAGTTGGAGCATTTTTTAGACCAAATGGCATAACTAACCACTCAAACAATACTTGTCTAGTTTTAAATGTAGTTTTCCAAATGTCCTCCTCAGCTATTCTAACTTGATGATAACCATTCCGTAAGTATAGCTTAGTGAAATAATTTGCATACTTTAACTGATCAAGCAAATCAGCAATGCATGGGAGTGGGTAGTGAAACTTTACCGTGATTTTATTTAGTGCACGGAAATCGATACACATGCACCAAGTCTCATCCTTCTTTGTACCAAAACAATTGGTAAACCACATGGCGAAGTAGATGGGCTTATGATACCTTTGTTCAGCAATTCTTGGATTTTCTTCTTTATTTCCAAACTCTCCATAATTGACATGCAATACATACCAATGTTTAAAAGTGGAACATCCTGCTACAACTGAATCTCATGTTGAATTCCCCTCTTGGGAGGTAACCATTATAGACATATATTGTTTACAAACACTGTAAATAAGCTCCTATCTGCACGGTACTTCTGCTAACCGGGTTTAGACTCTTACATTCGGGCAGTTATCCAAAAGCCCAGTATGCACTTTGAATAGTCTTTTCCCACCTCTTTTATATGCCCCGCTATATCGACTGGAGATGGTTGAAACTTGGAGGTGGGTGAGGTGGGTGAACCTAGAGGTGGTTCTTGAAACATCTCGCCATGCTGACATACCACATCAAACAAATTAGATTTTAATTTTTCATCACATCCTTCGAAAGATTCATAGTCAACATCATCCTTTTTCTTGATCATGAGAAGCACAAAATTTGTACTTGCATTAACTAGCATCTTCATTTTCCCTGCATTAACTAAAGAAATATTCATATTTTTGAGATGAGCTCTCACAATATACTCCACCCCATCCTTAACCAAATGATATTTGTTCTCATGGCGATAAAAAACAGCATTCCTATCATACAAATATCGACTTCCCAAGATAATCCCGGAAATGTCAAGTGGAACCACATCTAACTCGACTTCATAAAAAAAATTGCAGTGATAGAAAATCAAAATATGCATTTCCTTGTAACCTATAAATTGGAATTCTTAACTATCCAACCCAAAGGGTATGGTTTATGATGTGGTACGATTTCACGGTTAACGTTTTTACCAAGTCTTCTGAAATCAGGTTTGCTTGTGACCCACTATCAAACAATGCATCAATCTTTGTATGATTTGAAATCACTCTCACATTGAACAATTCTATCCTTGTGTCTTCATTTGGAGTGTTGTTGTGACTATTTGAGGAACTAGTACTTGTTATGGCTTCCTTTCCCTTTTTAACCATGGATACAATCTTGATCTCATCTCCGGAATAGGATCCAAGATCTTGTTGTGTGGTGGTAGTCATATTTTGTTTCCCCTTGTTATTTGGTTTCTTAGGCCTTAGTTTGGGATGTAGTTTCCAACCGTGGGCTTCATCATGCCCCTATTTGGAACAATGTGTGCATGTAGTTTTCTCCCCTTCTTTCTTGATGCTTGCATTCTTCTTTCCCTTCTATTTTCCTCCCTTCTCTTTTCCCTTACCCTTGAATGGCTTCTTCTTACTACCGTCTTCCTGAATTTTATTTCCCCTTGCTTCAATATGTGTGGCTTTCACACATACTTCATCTAAGTTGTTTGGGTTAAACATAAGGATATTATGTTTCAAATAGGAATGTAAAGCCCCAATGTATTTCAAGAGTGTGTCTTGGGAATTCAATTTTACTCCTAACAACAAAGCCCTCTTTCTAAACTCCTGGGTGTACTCTTCAACTGTTTGGCCCTTGAGTTGCTTAAATTTTTTCCAACTCATAATTTATTTTTGCATATAGGCTAATGGATAAAATTTTCTTTTAATGGAATAAATTAATTCAACCAAATAAATGGATATCTTACCATGGATTCACATTTCCTCTTGAGTCTTTGCCTCCCACCAAACTAGTGTTGCTCCTTTTATCCTTAATGAATACAAATGGATCTTTATGTCGTCCTCTTGTAGATTCTGAATTCTACAATATACTTCCAATTGACGGATCCAATTGTCCAACTTCTCTGCATTTACTTCACCATTGTACATGGGAAGTTCAAACTTGATTTCCAACTTGAGTAATGGAGTTTTTCCTTTTGGGGTTTTTGAATGAGTGTGGGTGGTTTTTGTGGTGGAAGTGGAAGATGAAGATGATGAGGATGAGGATGGTGGAGATGGAGGTGGATTTCCTCCGCTACCTTTTGAACTCTTCTCTTCATCCTTATTCTCATCTCAAGTTCCTTCTCCATGTGGAGGCTTAGAACCTTCTCCTGCTCTTTCTACAATGAATGCATCAAACATGATTTTAACCATTCTTTGAATGTCCTTGAGTCTCTCCAACACCTGACATAATGGCTAAGGATTCAAGCTCAACTTCTGATGCTTGTACCTTTTCAATCACCCCAGATTCTTGTGCAATTTGTACCTCTTCAATATCAACTAATGGAGATAGAACTTGAGGTGCTTCAAGTGCAGCTTTGAGTGGAAATTTGGGTGAATATGATTCTCTCTCAGCTCTCTTTATTATTTTCCTAATATTAAGACTAACAACCAATAGCTTCCCTTCTCCTCTCTGCAACTTCAACCTTGTAAGCATCACAAAATTGCAACTATTAAAACCCTTCTTGCATAATCTCAAGAAAAGAAAGCAAATAACCTTCACTCTAATACCAACTTGATCTAAAATTGATTTTTATTTAATGCAGTGTTAATATCAGTTTCAGATTTAATATGAAAGTTCTTAGGTTTTCTTCTTATACAAGGGTTTATACATGTGGTTATGATTGATATGTTGAAAATGCAGCAAGATGATGGAGCTTAGTGAAATGAAGTCGCCTTCACTAAGTGGGCCCGCAGGCAAATTCTGGCGCAAAGTCTATTTTTAGACTGTCTATTTTTAGACATATGGAGCATGGTCCAGGGATTGCAGTATGTTATTCTTGGAGTATTGGTCATGTTGGTAAAAATAGATGGACCTCTATTTTTGGACCTATAGGTCGAAGTCTATTTTTATACTGCCTATCCTAAAAATAGGGAAGTCAAATATTATTTACCCTTAATAATATTTGGACTCTAAACTTAAGTTTACTCTCTTGGAGCACTTCAGTTCGAGCCTTGGAAGTGGCTCATGCATCTGACAGAGGAATTACGCTATTCCTAGGGTTTGGTGAGCTCATGCATGGTTGACTTCAGTTAGGACTTCAGTGGCAGAAGTTTGGTGGAGTTGATGAGACAGTTGGTGGAGTTGTGTTCGGTTTAACTTAGTTGAACTAGTTGAGATTAGTTTAACTAGCTAATCGACTAGTAATGAGTGGAGTGAATTAAATATTATTTAATTCATTAATTAGTAACTCATTATTCAACTCAAGAACACATCAGTTCACTACAGTGCATGGACAGTTCAGTGGAGACCAGTGAAAGAGGTAGATGAAAGGGTGGAGTTAGCTATCAGTGGCGACATCAGTTGTGCATGAGATTTGCACCACACTTGGAGGAATTTCCCATGATGATTGCGCTGTCAAGCCAAGGGGATTTGAACCTTGGATCTCTATTTAGACAGGCCATGATTGCGCAATAGAGGCAAGGCAATTAGTGGTGAGTTTTGAACCAGTAACCTATTCAAAACCAAGCTAGTTTGTGTGTAACTTTATGAGAAAGTACTGAGTACTTGTGAGGAGTATTGTACTGAGTTTGTTACATGATTTATCCATTATAATATACAAAATAGCTGCGGGGTTTTCAGCTATAAGCTTTCCCCATACATACTGTGTTAATGTGTATGATGATTTGATGTGCTATCGCTTGTTTTATTTCCGCATGTGTGATGATCTGAGTGGAAGAGATTATGTGTTGCATATGAATTCGAATTGATATGTGATCAGGATAATCTCGGTGGATAATTAATCATTATTCAGCAAATTTCTACATGATAAATAAAAAAAATTGAAGAGATTAAGTGTATTTCTTGAACATAATAGCATGGAAAATAAATGTTGAACATCAGCATATAAACACACAACAAAAATAGACAACTGAGTCAAATACACATGGTTTTGATGAAGGATTTCACCCCTCCTGAGCTAAATCTCCTTGGTCCAGCTTCCATGGAATGGGCCTTTGTATTAGCTTCAATTGTGAAAAATTCATGTTTACATTCTTCTGTTTCCTCTACAACCTATTCCAATGGCTCCAAAACATCAAAATCTACCAAGAATGACTCTTCCTATGCCAAAATTGGTTGAAAATTGCCTCAGTTATGGAAAACCCAATTTTTCCTACAAATTCTCCACTAAGTCTGGAATCCGGCCAGATAGCTCCACTAAAAATGGAGCTCCGCCGCGTTTGGCGAGCTCTGCCAAGTATTTCGCTAACTTAACTGTGCATTAATCTTAAGATAAGCACATTTTTAATGTTAATAAACCTGGAGTTAGCGCTAAGCGCGTTTAGCGCTTAACTGCGGATTATGGAGCTTAATTCGGGTTAGTGGCATATTAATCATGGTTTATCCGATTTAAATATCTACTGGTGAACAGTGTTAGCCCATGATTCTTCACTCTTGAACATATGGGAGGGGGTGGGCCCGCAGGTCTGGGCCCCTCCGAACCTTCCAACTTTGGCGCAGACAATCTTCAAATACATGTGCGACCCCATAGTTATAAGGGATCATGGTGATGGTATGGTGGTAGCTCTCAGCGCTTGTATTGGGAAGGTAGCGGGGGTGACCCTTACCTCCGTCCCTCCTCAGTCATATATTTTTGTTAAATGAACCTTTTCAATGGACCTTAATACTTTAAATTTGGTTAAAATAATGTGTTTGTCGACATTTGATTTAAACCTTGGTTTATATATATATATATATATATATATATATATATATATATATTGACCTTGGTTATAAAATAATGCACCATCCATCCTTGCCATGGGAGAGGGCACGTGGCAGCGTCTGTTTTCTCCACTTGTCCCTTCTCCATTGGCCCAAATCCACCATTATAAAAATAATAATGCACCCATACTTAGAAATTCAACCTTAGGATTAGGAAAAAAAATTTCTATTTTCCAAGCAACATTGGTGAATCTGACTATGATACTTGTCACAGTGTCATTGGCTGAAAACTGGAGAATATTCCATGGATATTCCTGAGGTACTGGCTAGACTGCCAAGTCAGCAGTCTGTCACTGTTCTACACATTTTTTACTTGTTTGAGAAAATAGACAGTAGACCAAAACTTACTCATACGAACTCGGATTTTGATGAAACGAGTTGCATTGGAATCCTGGCGGCAAGATCTATTTGGTCGTTCTGGTTTGGATAATTTTTTAGCTAAATATCAAGCCTCTAATCACTTTCATGTGGTGTTTTCATATACCAAGCAACAATACCAACAACAATTGAAATATTAGGATGTGTACGATTTAAATATAAGAGGCTACCAACTAAATGATGGTACAAAGTGGCATCAACTTCAGGTGTAGTGTAGGTGGTAGTAAGTTTGACTCTAAACTAGAAGGGATAATGGGTTCATTTACAATATTTCATGTGAAAACTATGAAGAAGGTCACATGCATTCTTAGATTGGCAAAGAGAAATTTTTTTCTTGGATTTCAATACTTGGAGGCCAAGGAAATAATGCAAATGGCCTAATTTTATCATTTCAAAATTCTTCTTAAGGCTTGACTTCACTTGGGTTAAAATTTCAGGATCACTACCAATGACGATAAGGTCATCAACATAAAGAAAAATTATTATGAGATGGCTTCCTACTTTATTGATGTAGATAGTGGGGTCATAATGACATTTGGGTAAGCTAGTGTCGAGAGTAAAGTTATCCATTTTTGCATACCAAAATCGAGGAGCATGTTTAAGACCATAGAGAGATTTCTTAAGGCAACAAACAAAGATAGAGTTTCTCTAAACATAGCTAGGAGATTGTTCTATGTAGTTTCCTTCTTGTAGATCCCCATGCAAGAAGGAGGATTTAAGATCCATCTGATGGACCTCCCATCCATGTGCGGAAATAAGGGCTAGGACAAGGTGTATGGAATTCATTTCTGAAATAGGAACAAAGGTTTAATTGCAATAAATTCCTTCAAATTAAGAGAATTCTTTAAAAAACTAACTAATCCTTACGTCTTCCAACACTTCCTTCTTATGCATACTTAGTTCTATATACCCATTTACATATGAAAAATTTTCTTCCTTTTGGAAGAAGTACAAGTTCCCAAGTATCATCCTCCAACAAGAATGATATTCTTCATTCATTTTTGTTTCCCAATATAGATGGCTTGATCTACAAATGTTTATGGATCATGAGTATTTAAAACTTGATCCAAAAGAGAGGAGGCTTGTTGTAATTGTAAATGATTATGATGTTGATCTATAGTATCACTAGCAATGTCTCCAACTACTTCACATGTTGAACAAACCCATTTTGGAAGTTGTGGTGTTGGTGCAGGTTCATGGACTCATTTGGAGAAATTTTAGTAGGCAGGGATGGATTTTAATACTTACTGTCATCATTTGAATAAGAAATCTAAATAGGAAGATAAGGTGGCACAAATGCCAAAGATGGATTTTAGGCTAAAGAGGGCACACTCACTAAATTAGGATCACAGGTTAAAGAGGGCACAACCTCCAAATTAGGCTCGTAGTCCAAGATATTTTCATAAAATTTAATGTCTCTTCTAATAGTTATTTCATTGGAGTGAGGTTGAATAAGTCTATAAGAATATCCAACAAAAATGAAATTCTCACTTTTATGTTGTAAACCTTTCCTTTTTTCATCAAGGATGTGAACCCATGCTACACTACGAAAGATATGGAAGTGGCTTACATATGGCTTAATGCCATTCCATTCTTATTCTAATGCTATTTTTCTTAAATAATTTATGGGAATGTGATTTACTATGTAATTTTCACAGTTGATTGATTCTTCCTAATAATGAATACGTGATCCCTTAGATTGGATCAGACAATTAGCCATTTCCTTTAGTGTATGATTATTTCTTTTAGTGACACTATTTTTTTGTGGTGAATATGGAATAGTATATTGCATTTGAATTCCTTATGCAATGCAGTAAGTTGTGAATTTATTGTTGACATATTCGCCTCCATTATTTGTTCTTAACCTTTGTATTTAATGTCCATATTGTTTTTCTACAAGCGCCTTGTAGGTGAAGAACAAGTCAAAAACTTTGCTCTTAATTTTTTAAAAATAAACCAAGTGTGTCTAGATAAGTCATCAATCAAAGTTAAGAAGTACTTGAACACAAACAAGGAATGAGAAGAAAGAGGACCACATAAATCATTGTGAACAAGTTGTAAAGGGACTAAGTTGTGCCAAGAGGAACATTTATCATAATTGTCCCAATGATGTTTTTCGAGAACACAACCAACACAAAATCCATATCTACAAGAAATGAGAGGAAGACCAGTCAACATATTTTGATTACATAGATATAGTGAGAAATAGAACATATTACCAAATTTATCATGTCAATGTTTGCTTAAACTATCACTATGAGAAATGAAAACTAAGGAAAAAGATGATGACCCAAAGTTGTCAAACTTATACTACTAGGTAATATCATCAACTATTATAGAGGCAAGGAAATTCTTAGTCTATTTTAGATCCTTAATTACAACTTGGTGAGGTGAAAACCCTACTATTTTTCCTTCACATGAGTGAGTGATATAATATATTGAGATAAGGTTGCACGAAAGACTTGGAACACATAATACATCATTACAATGACCATTATCTACTTGAACTGTTCCAAACCCTACAACACTAAGATACATGTCGTCATGAACAAATATTTGTTTCGTGTTACAATTATTAAAAGAAAAAAAATGGCTTTATCCTTATCCATATGATAAGATACTCCAGAATCAGTAAGTAATTCATTAGAAGAAGAACTAGAGGTTGCATTGAAGGAGAAACCAAAAGCAGAAAGTAATTTTTGTGCATGAGAAGAACTGTTGGAGGAAGAATCAAGGTTGATGTTATGCTTATTCATTGCTACTTCCAAGGCCTCCATCATTTTAAAAAAATTAAACTCTATATGACAATCTTTACCACAATAATTGCAATATCTATATGTCTTCTCACTCTTTGATTTTGGTCATTTTTAACCATTAGGAGTAGAGGGTGGTTGATAGGGTTTGGAACCCTTATTTTTCTTGTTGTTGTGAGGATGTTGCTTCGTTGGATGCTTGGTTTTATCTTTCTATTGGGCCATTAGGGCCCTATTAGATGGAATTTCAATGTTAATCACTCTACTATGTAAGAGTTTTCCTTGTTCTCTAATCATAGAGTCACAAAAATATTCAAGAGAAGGTTTTTTATGGGCAGCCTTGAGAGTTTCTTTAGTGGCATAAAATGTAGATAGAAGAAAAAAATATGTAGAACCGAGCATTGAAAGAATAATATATATATGTAATTTTCCTTGTCTAGATCAACCTAAAACTCTTTAAGAAAATGTCAAGTTGGTGAGATCTAATAATATGAAATTGCAAATAAAGAGAATGGAAATTTTGAATAATCCATGTGATTCATCATTCCTATTATCTCATTTAGCTTTCTTATTAACATCAGTGGGGACCTTTTCTTGTCCAAAGGTAATCTGAAACAATATTTTACTTCTTAGTACATCGTCCATGTGGGATTTCAATGAGAAGTAGTTCGTACTGGTAAGAAAAAATTCACTAGGAGTAGCCATATTTAAAATATTTAGATAATATGATTTAAAAATTTGAAATTGACAATCTAGATGGAAAACTCTCTAAAAAATAGGTTGCTTAAAAAAAATGACACTGAAAATGGATTTATAATGTATAAATTTATGCCATTTTTAAAAATGCATTAACATTAGCAAAGAGCCAAGTGGAAGGTAGAAGTTGACCCATGTGGTGGTAGATATTGATAAAAACAAGTAAATCATATTTTATCTTGATAAATTTTCCTATAAGTTTACTTTTCTAAATAAATTACTATATAAAGTGGTCTACTTTTATAAAAAAAAAGTGAGAATCACTTTTATAATGAAGTTACTTTATAAGTGAAAGTTGCATGCAAAAATAACTTTACAAAAAAATAAAATTATTTTATATGATTCACTTTTTTATTATATGACAAGTGAAATGCACTCTACAATAAAGTTCGACTTTATGAAATAGCTTAAGCTTTCATGAATATTTTCAAAAGGTAACTTAAAAAAAAAAAAAAATTTGAATTCATTACCTCTTACTAAATAATGTAATTTTCAACCAAGTGAGCTAGTGCATATGACATAACAAAAGTAGTGAAGGGGGGTGGAATTGTTGTTGTTCTTGGAGTTCTACATTGAACTATGTGCTTTCTAGAAAATATGTGCTTATCCCAAAACAAGCAACAATTCAAGGAAAAAAACAATGGGGTTAGATCATGCTTAGCTTACCCAAGAAATGCAAGTTTTCTCTATTTTTTCTATTTTTTCAAGATCACATAAAGCGCACATCAAAGAGGATACGCAGTCAAGGAAACACGTTTTCACTCTATTTCTATTTTTCTGAGATTGTACAAAGTGAAATACAAAGAGCATACATAGACCAGAAAGAGAAAAAAATTGAGAATATAAATAGAAAACATAAGTATGAACTCTAAAAATAAAAAATAGAGCGGTTTTATACTGTATACCTCCATATTTGAGGAAAAATGTTGTATCTCGAGAAAACACACACAATTTCAAATGAAAAGAAATCGATCTTAAATAAAAATATCATTTAGGATGCAATGGAATAGTTTTTTTAGGAAAAAATGAAATATAAATAGCATATCTCAGGAATGTGGTGACACCAGCTTCAAGTTCTTAATCATCAATAGGAGAAGTTGTTCAAACAAACAGTGATACCATGTTCAGGTAAACATGGTATTCCTTACATGATGAACACCTTTAGTAACCACTCACACAACCAAATCAAAAATCATAACACCAATATTCTTACGTGGTTAAAACAATCTGAGAGGGAAAGAGTCCAGGACCCTAGCCAACGCAATCACTTGAGACAATTTTATTAATGAAAAAAAAAATTACATAAGGGAGTTCTCACAAACGATCACCAGCCATGCCCCCCATGACTTTTAAATAGATATCATGGATAAATCAAATATTAATTCATGGATCAATAGCCATTAGTATCGAAAAGAATATGATTCATTGTATCACTTTATTTCTAGAACACATCATGACACTCAGATTACAATGCAACTAATGCATACTAAAAAAAAAAAATTACGTGATAGATACATTAGAACAAGGAAAATTTTAAGGATGTAAACTTACCTTAAAGTTTAAAAACCTTGGTGAATATTACTATCCACTATTATGCAAGTTGTAAACTATTTGGTAAAATTTTCGTCAAAATTTTCAAATTTTTAGTCATTTTTATGTGGTCTCTATAACATTTTGGTGACTTTTAAGGTAAATAATTTTATCCCATAAATTTTGGGCAAGTCATTTTTAAGAAAAATGGAAATTAGTGAATCTTTTTTTTAAACATGGAAAATTGTCACGGCACAATAGATCAAGTGGTAGCTAGTGGGTTTAATCCCCCCTTCACCCAGGTTCTATTATTCGGAGACATGTTAGCTCATGTGTGGAAAAAAATTGAACAAGTTGAAAATCAAGATGAGTAATTCCTATAAGACCAAAGGGGCAGGAAAATTTGAATATCATTTAATCCTAGGTCTGCCTAGAATAGTCCCGCGAAAATAAATCACAATTGTTTGTTTATTTTTCTAAAGTGATATCTATAATTTTAGCCTTGGAAACCAATCCCAACGTGTTGTTATGAAATTATATATTATGGAGCAATGCAACACATAAAATATGTGGAAAATACAAGCACACAAAAACACATAAAACCAGAGAGACACAGATATACGTGGTTCACCCAGTTTGGGCTACGTCCACCCCGAACAGCCAGTCCTTCCTTTCTATTATCCAGCAAAAATGAAGAGACAAAACCTACAGCAGATCCGTTGTAATATCCTTTGTTCTCTCTCATAGTCTCCCTCTATGTTTCTCGCTCCGAGAATACACATACTATGCATAGCCACAATACAATTCCCTCATAAAAGCGAGGGGTTGCCTTCTAGGGCAAAAAAACCTAATCTAAACATAACTTCTACCGTCAGATCATTTGCCTAATGAACGGCCCAGATTGACTAGAAATTACTATACTTTTACAAGGCAATTTTACATTTGTTTTTTGGCAAGTATTGCCGGCCCCGTACGGGGGGAGTGATTAATTACGGGCGGCGTTGCCGCCCCTTTTAAGGTACAGGGGTCCAATGCTGTGATACAAATTAAACAAGATAATCAGGCTCCACACCCAACAATCTCCCACTTGGAGACTGATTGTAGCAACTCCACCGCTGCTTCATTTGCTGGACAATGACTCCTCTTTGGACCTGGCTATTCCTCATCTTCATCGTCATCCTTGAAGACCAATTGAAACTGAGCATGTTCTCAGTTTCTCCCTGGTTACAACTTTTGTTAGCATATTTGCCGGATTCTGGCTAGTGTGTATCTTTTCCAGCTTCAACTCTCCATCTTCCAATACTGACCATATGAAATGGTACTTGAGATGTATGTGTTTAGTCTTGGAATGAAATGCTGAGTTCTTTGCAAGATGAATAACACTTTGGATATCACTGTATAGTGTGCCCATATCATGCTTCCTACCCAATTCATCCATAAACCTTTGTAACCAAATCATTTCTTTACTAGCCTCTGTAGCAGCAACATACTCGGCTTCTGTTGTTGAAAGTGCAACAACACTTTGGATTTTGAAACCCAACTGACAGCTGTTCCACCTACAGTAAATACATATCCTGTAGTGCTCCTCCTGTTATCTCTGTCACCTGCCATATCTGCATCAACATATCCATGTAGAGCAATGTTTGAACCACCAAAGCATAATGCTTGATTTGTGGTACCTCTCAAATATCTGAGAATCCATTTTACTTCCATCCAATGTTCTTTTCCTGGATTATTCATGTACCTGCTTACAACTCCCACTACATGTGCAATATCAGGCCTTGTGCAGACCATTGCATACATTAAGCTTCCAACTGCAGATGCATATGGAACTTTAGACATATATTCCATTTCTTCGTGGGTCTTGGGGCACATCTCCTTACTAAGTTTGAAATGACTAGCAAAAGGTGTACTAACTGGTTTTGCATTCTGCATATTAAATCTTTTCAACACCTTTTCTATGTACTCATTCTGAGACAGTGTTAATTGGTGATTTTTCCTGTCTCTAGTTATCCTCATACCAAGGATTTGTTTTGCAGCTCCCAAATCCTTCATTGAAAAGGAATTTGCCAATTTTCTTTTGAGCACATTTATTTCCTGCATGTTAGATCCTGCAACAATCATGTCATCTACATACAATAACAATATAATATAGCTACCATCATTTTTCCTTTTTAGATAAACACAATGATCAGAGTGACATCTAGTATAACCTTGTTCAGACATAAACTTGTCAAATTTTAGATACCACTGCCTTGGAGCCTGTTTTAAGCCATACAAGCTCTTCTTTAACCTGCACACCAATTTTTCTTTCCCTTTTACCTCATATCCTTCCGGTTGCTGCATGTATATCTCTTCCTCCAAATCTCCATGGAGAAATGTTGTCTTTACATCTAACTGTTCAAGATGTAAATCTTCCGCTTCTACAAGACTTAAAATAGTTTTGATTGAAGTCATCTTAACAACAGGAGAAAATATTTCATCAAAATCAATACCTTTCTTTTGTGCAAACCCCTTCACCACAAGTCTAGCTTTGTACCTATGTTTTCCTCCATCTTCTTCCTTCAGCCTGTAAACCCATTTATTCTGCAATGTAGTTTTACCTGCAGGCAACCTGACTAAGTCCCAAGTCTGGTTATGCATTAAGGAGTCCATCTCTTCTTCCATGGTTAGCTCCCACTTCTTCCTGCTTTCAACCTGCATTGCTTCTTCATAACATTCAGGTTCACCAGAATCAGTCAACAATAAATAATATAATGAAGGAGAGTATCGTTCAGGGGGTCTACTTATCCCGGTAGATCTTCTAACACCACTTTCAGGTGTTTGAGGTGCCTGTTGCTGTTGTGGTGGTTGCTGCTGCTGTGGTTGTTGATTATTATTATTTTCAGGCACCTTTACTTTTTCAGTTATCTCATCAAGAACCGTGTATTCCTTACTTTCTTTTTCATGTTTCTTTTTTTGCAGCTGATTCTTATACAAGACATTTTCATTGAATATTACGTCTCTGCTCCTAATGATTTTGTGATTTTCATAATCATATAAGCGATAACCAAAATCATTAGCACCATATCCAATAAAGGTACATTTCTTTGATTTTGCCTCAAGCTTTGTTCTGTTTTCTTTATTAATATGGACAAAGGCCTCACAACCAAAAGGATTTAAAAAAGATTAGTTTACCTTTTTACCTGTCCATGCTTCCTCTGGAATACCACCATCCAAGGAACTTGAAGGCCCTCTGTTTATTAGATAAACAACAGTATCTACAGCATCTGCCCAAAATTGTAAAGGCAATCCTGCATGCAATCTCATGCACCTTGCACGCTCCATGATTGTTCTGTTCATCCTTTCTGACACACCATTTTCTTGTGGTGTTCTTGGAACTGTCTTCTCTCTACGAATTCCATGCTCTGAACAGTACCTATCAAACTCTTTGCTTCACCTCCATTGTCTGATCTGAGACGCTTCAACTTCTTTCCTGTCTCAATCTCAACCAAAGCTTTCCATTTCTTGAAAGTATCAAATACATCAGATTTATTCTGAATACAATAAATCCATGTTTTCCTAGTTGCATCATCAATAAAAGTAACATAATAGCGAGAGACACCGAGAGATGATACCTGAGAAGGTCCCCATACATCTATATGCACAAGCTCCAATTTTTCGCTCTTCTTTTCTTTCCCAACTCTGAGAAATCTGACTCTCTTTTGTTTTCCATAAATGAAATTCTCACAGAAATCCAAATCAACATTCTTCAATCCTGGCAACAAATTTCTTGAGTGAAGAATCTTCATTCCCTTCTCACTCATGTGTCCGAGCCTATGATGCCATAATGCTGCATCTGTTCCTTTGGAAGTTAAATCATTAACAGAGTTAGAAATACCATTCATAAATAAAATGTACCAACCTTTTCACCTTTTTCTATTACCAGCGCTCCTTTGGTGACCTTCCAAGTTTTATCTGTGAAAGTTGTCACACAACCTTCACTGCCTAACTGCCCTGTTGAAATCAGATTTTTCTTCAGATTTGGAACATGCCTTACCTCCTTTATTAGCTATTGGTTTCCATTCTGTTGTTTTACAAGAACTTTACCCATTCCAACAATTTTACAAGGTTTATCATCACCCAAACGAACTTGTCCAAAATCTCCTTGAACATAGTCATGAAAATATTTCTTATCAGGTGTGGCATGGAATGAAGCCCCTAAATCTACAACCCAAGAATCAGTAACATTTTCAAAAGAAATAATCAAAGCATCTTGTAACACATCACCTGTCACGTTTGCTTCATGATTGTTTTCTTGTTGTGTGTCTCCTTCTTTTCCCTTCCAAGATCTACAGTCTTTTTTTAGGTGTCCTTTCTTTCCGCAATTCCAGCACACTATCCCCGATCTGGACTTGGATCTGCCTTTCCTTGATTTACTGCGATATCCTGAGCTCTTTCCTCTTTCCATTCTTCTTCCCCTAGACTCTGCACTCAAATCATTACCTGATGTCTCACCGGAGCTTTTCCGTCGCATTTCCTCGCTAAGGATAGCACCCACAACATCATCAAACTTTAAAGTACTAGATCTAGAGACAGAGTTACTAATGGCCATTACTAAACCATTCCAACTCTCTGGCAATGAGCACAAGAATAACAGAGCTCTAACTTCATCATCAAAGTTTACCCCTACAGAACTTAACTGACTAGTAACTGTATTAAATTCATTTAAATGGTCTGCAACAAATCCACCTTCCGTTGAGCTAGACGTGGGTCCTCTCCGTAATCAGGGAGGTCACGAGTTCGATTTCGAATTTGAGTCCCTCGGGGTCAGGCACCGTAAAATAGCGCCGACGGTTTATTGCACGTTCCATCCAGATATTCTGGGGAAGTGCACCCGAGTTCTCCGCGAGTTTATTCATCGGGAAAAAAAAAAAAAAAATAGATCCACCTTCCTACATCTTCATATTAAATAATCGTTTCATAAGAAATACCTTGTTTGAGGCCGAGGGTTTTTCTTATAGTTTTTCCAACGTCTGCATCAAACCCTTTGTTGTTGTTTCCTTCGAAATATTGAAGGTGACGGACGCCGCAAGGCACAATCGTACTATTTCGAGTGCCTTTCTATCGAGAATGTTCCATTCTGCGTCTGTCATGGCCGCCAGCTTCTTTGTTTTTCCGCTCAATGGTAGGTACAAATATTTCTGATATAGATAATCTTCCATCTGCATCTTCCACAATGGGAAGTTTTGGCCATTAAATTTCTCGACCCTAAACTTACCATCTTCCGCCATTTCTCCCACTCGAACCAAGAACCCTTCTTTCCTACAAGTTTATCAGCCAAATATACCTTCGGCTCTGATACCAGTTGTTAGGAAATTATATATTATGGAGCAATGCAACACATAAAATATGCGGAAAATACAAGCACATAAAAACACATAAAACTAGAGAGACACAGATATACATGGTTCACCCAGTTTGGGCTACGTCCACCCCGAACAGCCAGTGCTTCCTTTCTATTATCCAGCAAAAATGAAGAGACAAAACCTACAGCAGATCCACTGTAATATCCTTTGTTCTCTCTCACAGTCTCCCTCTTTGTTTCTCACTCCGAGAATACACATACTATGCATAGCCGCAATACAATGCCCTCATAAAAGCGAGGGGTTGCCTTCTAGGGAAAAAAACCCTAATCTAAACATAACTTCTACCGTCATATCATTTGCCTAATGAACGGCCCAGATTGACTAGAAATTACTATACTTTTACAAGGAAATTTTACATTTGTTTTTAGCTTCGGGGGTGCTGCCCCCGAAACCCCCGCCAGGGGGGGGCTCCGAAAAGCGTTGTTGCCCCCCCCTGGACCCCCCACGGCAACGATTAATTACGAGTGGCGTTGCCGCCCCTTTTAAGGTACAGGGGTCCAATGTTGTGATACAAAGTAAACAAGATAATCAGGCTCCACACCCAGCACGTGTTCTTCATGCTTCTAAATTTTCATTGAGATTTTTTTTCAAAATTAGACATTTGGAACTCAGGTTATGGCCTCATGAAGTTCATGACTTAGCCACCATTGATCTACACTCGACAATCATTGATCTACTCCACATGAATCTTAGCCTTTTGATTTGTAAATCCACCTACTCATCTCACATGCATGATGGGATGAAATTTATAATTTTTTTAAAATAAATGGACTCTTTATATTATTTGTATATGAAGTAGAAAGAGACATGGAACCTGCATACCTTATGCATAATGTAGTTTTGGTTATCGCCTCATTTCCTAGTCACTGTGCTAAGGCATTGTCCAATCATTTATGTCCAGCTAATACTTTCCAAATTTCATCTTGAGATATATTCATTGAGGTGTGTTGAGAAAAGAGTTGTGAGGAAAAAAGGGTAATGGATGGAGGGATGCGTAGAGAAAATCATTGTGTGTGCGGAGTAAGAAGTGTGGGAAGAAAATAATTGTGTGTGCAAAGTAAGAAGTGTGGGAAGGCCAGAAAACTTGAAAAATGACTAAGTATAAAGATGGATAACTAATTAAAATATATATATATATATATATATATATATATATATATATATATATATATATATTAAAGGAAAAGAGGTGAGGTAATTTTCATACTTAGGAAAATGTATAATAGATATCTTTGTTTTTTTATTTTGCAAAATGTTAGATGGAGCTAATACATAGGCCTATCAAATGAGAAGATCAAGATCAATTTCTTTCTTTTTGAGGTATTTTATTTTCTTCTCTTTATTCAAAAATAGAAATTGTCCTTGTCCTCCTTGGGTGAATATGATATACAACATTAAAACTGACTAAAACCTCAATGTTTTAGAAGAAATCTATTTGATGTGTGACATGAAAACACATCAATAGTATGCCTCCAAAGATTGGAATAAGAAAATCAAGGTTAGAGTATTTGTAGGATGATTTTTTATGTATTTTTGTTAATACAAAATGGTAAAATTATACAAATTTTGTATTACAATGTTGTCTTCTTGGCCACAACTTTTTTCAAATATAAAATCCATTCATTATTGTAAAAAAAAATTACAAATTTTTTCATCTCTTTACAATTTGATTATCCCTTAATTTTTTTAACAAAAATGAGTACTCTTTGCATTAAATTTGCACCCGATCATGGAAAATATCTGGGAGAATTACATTGCTATTTTTCTCAAGGACATCTAGGATTTCAAACTCTATCTAATTACCCTTACCTATATTATATAGAAAAAACCATATCGTATCAATACTCTTATTTTCCGAGTGGAGTATATGTGGCAAAATTGGAACAAAAAAAACATACATTTGAAACCAAACATTACAAAGCTGATTAATCAAGGGATCTATTGGATGATTGAGGTCAATATCCTGGGGAGGTTCCATTTTTGGGTTATCTTGTTGAGAACCATGTAATTTGAGGTCTGAAATGATGCTATAGGGTGTGTCTATCTCATCCTCTAAATGAAAAACTATTTGTTGTAGAGCCATGATGATTTCAAAGGTGTTGCATTCATAGGTTTTTTGTTGCAGAAGCCCAACATGCAATTCATAGAGTTCATAATTTATCGTTGCATGTTCTTTTTTGTAATGGATGCACACAAAGGAGTTTCATGATTTGAAAGCTAAAGAAATTGAATCCATGAGAAGGGTGGACTAAGTTCATAACCGAGACGGAAATGATATATAAACTAGGAAAGCAAAAGAGGAAGGCCAGGAGTGGCCAAGAATACTCTCAATGTTCAAAACATTTCAAAAAAATGGCCAAATATCACAAGTTGATACTATAAGACAAAATATATAGATGAGGCCTAAGGAAGAGGGGAAAACCACTTTTAAATGTGACACCTCAACGCTAATAGAGCTAAGGCTTGAGACAACGAAAATTCCAACATTGATAGAGAATCTCACGGGGTCAAGAGAAAAGAAAATAGGGATGCTTACCTCGGACCCTGAGAGGGAAAGATGCCAAATTACCCAACTGCAATGATGCTTAGTCCACACTTGGAGCTCACAACAGAAGAAGGATCGAAGATCAATACAAATCTCATTGTTTAGCTTCCAAATGCACCAATGCCTAGATTCCACTCTTGCTACCAGAGCTTCCCACTTCTAATTCCACAGATAATTACAAATCTAGAACCCACTATGCTTGCAAGGATTGAATTTGATTGTGCTCTCTACCCCGAATTTATTCTCATTGCAACCTGTGAAACTTACCCAAAATTTCATTTCCAGATAATTGATTCCAATATCCCAATATAATTCAATCATCACGAAACAATCTGAGAAGACACTTTCCTCGTAAGCCATGAGCTCAGGATTGAGAGCAGGTCTAATATTTACCGGTACTTTTAAATGAGGCACACTTGCATATTTGAGACCATTTCAAACCTTTAGATCTTGATTAAGGCTGAATCTAATCCTCATAGGGGCCATTAATTGTGGCACGCTTGCAGTAGGCCAAAGTCCATATGATGCCATGATGGGCTAGAGTGGGGCAATAGTTGTAATCATTATTGAACAAGTAGGGAGATTAATACTAAGGATCGAAATATCATATGCAGCAAGGGGATAGGGGAGGAGAGTTGGGATAAGAAGGGGGCACGACAAGTCATGGGAGGGAGGAATAGGGATAGGGAGAGTAAGGGATTCAACCACTCACACCATTAGGGAATAGGAACATATCCACTAAGATCATTTATGTAATTTTTTTCTTTGCCCAAAAGACAAGCCTTATTGGATTAGAGTTACATTTCATAATTGATATTTATGAAGATGTGAAAGAAGGAAGAGCAGGAGAAAAATAGAAGGATACCTTTGATTCGATGAAAAAACAGACTTAATGTGTTATATTTTGGAGTGTCACTTCTCAAGTATCAAATAAAAAGGTAAGAGTCACCTAGAATGATAATGTCCTGGACACCCAGGTTGTGAGCTAGTGTTATCCCCAAGAATAGTTCATACATTTATGTTTGGTTATTGGATTTTCGAACAATTCCCCGTGAAAATTTATCCACAATTATTCCTTTGGGATTTATTAATACCCCTCCCCCTCCTACTACCCATCCCTTAAAAATTAAGAAGAGGATGTGCATAGTAAAAAAAAACATGTGCCATATATGTGTGTGTGTGTGTGTGTTATAATGTGGTTTGGTATTTGGGATAGGAAATTATCATGTATATGATTAAGGTTAAAATTTTGGTGGTGAATACCATGTGTGTGTGTGTGTGTGTGTGTGTGTGTGTGACAGAGAGAGAGATGGAGGGTGTTGACCTCTTGTAAGTGGTTTCAATTTGTCATCAAAGGACTTAACACATATTTGGAAATCCATATTGGTTTAAGTAATATGATGATTTTAAGATAATTTATATGATTTAATATATGTGAAAAATGATAAAGGATAATTATCACACTAAGATAAGTGGGGTGGACTTTAAACCCAAATACAAAGTATATGTGTAGCATAAATTAGTGTAACACTAATACACTGACAAATGACCGAAGTTTATAGCTATTATAAATTCATCTTAACCTTAGTTAGTTAAACACAGATAATTTTTCTTCTATTTTTTCTCATTCCCTCACATTACTTAATAGATATAGGGTAAGGATGGATCTACTTTGATTATATAATAATAGAGAAGAGGTGAGGCAGGTGGTTTCCTTTTGACATCAAAGGGATTAATAAATGCTCCATATGGAAAATTATCCTAAGTAAACGTTAATAGGTTACAAAGAGCACAAAATTTACAAAAGGGAAAATGATATTTATTGCATCTAAGAGAAGCAAGGTGCACTCTATAGGCCATGAAAATTAAATATATAGTTATTTCACTAAAAGAAGTGAGGCACATCATATAGCCCAATATGGGTGAGATGTGTACCATAATGTAACGTAATGCCAATAACCAAAATAAAATAAAATTTGAAGTTCATAACCACTGCAAATGCATCTTAACCTCGTTCTTTTAACCTCCAAGAAGTTTGTGCCTAATTTTTCAATACCTATTGATGTTCAATAAATCTAGGTTAAATGTGGATAAACATTGGCTATAAATAAGAGTGAAGAGGTGACAAGTTTGGTTTCCTCCATCATCAAAGGGCTTAAAACGCGTCCAACTAGCCAAATTGTTATAAGTGGGAATTAATAAGATACTTTATATAAAGATAAAAATATATACAAAGGTCAAAGAATAATTATTGCACCGAGAGAGGTGAAATGTGCTCTAGAGTAAATGAAAAATAAATGTTTGATTATTGCACTGAGAGAAGTGAGGTACACTCAATAACTTAACATTGATGAGATGCTTAATGTGATACAATGTAACTCTAATAAATCAAAATCAAAGAAAATTTGAAGCTTGTAACCACAATAATTCCATCTAAACCTTAATCTTTTAAGCATTGATAATTTTGTGTATTGAATTTGTTTATCACTTTTGGTGCATAATAGGTTCAAGGATAATATATATATTTATGTTGGTTAGAATATCTTAACTTTGATCTTTAATAAACACCAAGAATTTTGTTCTTAGATTTTTTTTATCCCTCCTAATGCTTAATGGATCCAATTTTATATAAGAAGAGAGAATAGGTGATGATGTAACCAATGTAGATCCATGTTAACCCTATGTCTATTGAAACCCATAGGGCTTTGAATTGACAATGAATGGTTGTATTGTTAAGAAACTCCTTGTGAAAAGGTCATCGGTTCAAATACCCCCTGGATTAGCAAATAAACAAAACAAACAAACATCCTAAGTCTATTAAGCTCGATAGGGAAAAGAATAAATGAAATAATAAAATTTTATTCAGTTCAAAGATTAAGATTAAGATGGATCTACACTAATTTATTTTATTATGTCATGTTTTTTTTATTCTTTTGTATCATTATGGTGGTTTTATTTTTGACATTTTTATGTTACAAATGTATATTTTTCTTTCGTTTTTGTTTATTTTGATTACTTTACACATTTCAACCCTTTAAAATTATAAAGTGCAATTTTTTTTTAATAGAGACCAGTATATGGTGTATTAATAAATTATTGCAATTGCACTATTCAACATAGAAATATGAAAAGACAAGGATTGACCATTAGCAAAATGTTTAGCATATGTCTAAAGTTTTCAAAAGTTTTTTCAAAAATAAGAGTTTCATCTTTTGTCAAGGATGTCCTAATTTTCCTACTAGTATATACCTTACAAAAAAAACCTAACAACAGTTCTAATTTACAATGCATACTAGTAAATTGAGCTTAAAGGAACACATATTTACTGTGAACTTTTTTTTTTCCACCCAAATTTGGTAGGGATTCAACTAGGTTGATTCTATCCACATCAATATGTGTAGGTATTGTATCGATAATATCTTCCTTGTAGAGTTCTCTTGATGTTAATCCCATATGCAACCTTACATTTGATTCTACAAATTAAGAATCCTTGTTAAGATTTGTAGTAATTATATGGAGCAAAACTGTTTGAATTTGACTTTTTTCTTGCAATGAAATCTTCACTACCATTACATATACACTATTTTGAGTGCCCTCCTATGCATGCACCTTTTCTATCACTGAAAAAATTATTGTGTTAGTTATCTGCTATCACTTCCACTTGATTGCTCAAAATCTTGTGATTATCAAAAATTTTGCTAAGAGGTAACTCCCTCACATGGGAGTGGTTTCCAATACTACCCATAGGTGCAGTAATGGAAAAATCAAGATTTTTTATTTGATTTCTTAATAAGCTACTTCACAATTCACTTTTCAATTAAGATATTAAGTAGACTTAAATGTTAGTTATTTTATTTTATTGTTTTTAGTAATCCATCCCATGTACCTATTACATTAAATTATATTACAAATATTTTCCATACTAGGCTATAGGGTGCACCTCATCACTTTAGGTGCAATAATTCTTAACATGTTATAATTTTTATTCCAACATAGTTCTCCATAAAGACCTTACTAGTTGATTGACAGATAACAATATGTTTGTTTCCTTCTTTCTTTTCTTTTATAAGATGTTTTGTGTGAATATATATTAAATATATATAGTGAACAATAAACATAAAATAAATAATACTAAATATTACACTTATTTTCTTAGTCTATTATGTATAATGTATATAGATTATTAAGTAATACAAATAAAATCCAAAAATTAGCATATATTGAGTTGGTAAATTCATCTCAAATATTTAATACTCTACATAGTATCCTTTCTTTTTTGAATCAAATTGTTGGGAACACTTAATATTGAGAAGAGTCATACCATTTACATGTGGTTATAAATTTTGTACTAAAATATTATCTATTCTTTTTAATTTAAAAAAAAAAAAAATCAAAATCACATACGTTGTGATTAAAAGGAAGTCGTATTAACCACTGATGATATGTAATAGCCTTGGATTAAAGTTTCATGTAATAAAGGATAATACAGGAAAAATAAGATCAAGGTCACGAGACACATATTCCAAGCTAAATGTTAGGAAAAACACTATAGTGGGCATCACTTTTGGTTTATTAATGGCTATGGAAATTGGTGAAGACATTGGCAAAGGAAAAAAGGAAATAATTGGCATTTAATTATGAAAATAAAAGAAAATAGGAGAAAAGGAAGGTGAAGTGACACAAATTTTCATGCTAAGGAAATTAGAGGGAAAATGAAGAAAAGGGGATATCAATAATAAAAAGGAATGAGAAGATCAGTTGACAAATTTTTTAAGTTCAGTTTGGCTCTCTCCTTTAATTCTCTCTCTCATACACTCTTGCACACTTAGACTATTCTTGGAGAATTTTTGGCATTCACTTGGATTTGGAGAAAGGAAATCAAAGGACAAGCAAAGAAAAGAAAGGAGAAGGTTGGATCAATAGCTTCAATAGGAGGATTTTTCAGGTAACAGGTTGCATGTGTGATTTCCTAGCTGAGGTGAGAATGCATGGTACAAGAATTTGTTTATTTGGTTCATTTGTTTTCATTGGCATGGGTTTTTCCTGGTTTAACAGTGGTTTAAACCTTTCCTTTCCATTTCCTGGATAGCTATGGTGTGATGGGATTCATTATTGGTTGAGCTTTGGATTGCCTAAAGGTTTTGGAAATGGGTGAGGTGGTCTTAGGAAAATTCCCAATGGTTGGGGGTGGATATGTTTTTCTCCAGGAAGCCATAGAAAAGTGGGTGTAGACTCAAAAATTCTGCAAGGTATGATGAAGAATTCTTAGGCATCCAAGCTTGGTTTGGTTTTGTGATCTCAAGGCTAGTTAGGTGAGATCTTGGTATCCTGAGGGTGGAGGTGGTTTAACCTATGGATTCTTAATTTTATTTTGTCTTGGTTTATCCCATGAGATCCCACATTCATGCTTGGAATATGGCACCAAGGTGATTGGCTGAAATAAATATTTGGTTCAACCCAATATATGGTCAGGTGGTACGTGGAATTCCCTGACTTGGTTGACTTTTGCATAAGTTAATAAGATTTATTCTCCTATTGTGATCTATGAAAACTTGTACTTGTTATTGTGTTGATTTTTCATGGTTAATATTATGGTTATATGTTGGTTATAAGCATGGTTCTATGATGTGCTTTAGCTATGGCTCTTATTCATTATTTGATAAGTATTTGAATGGTTGATGAATGCATGGGATAATAAGTCTTGTTGTAGCTACTTGAGAGGGAATTAGACCTTCTTGGTGGTTCTCAGTCAAGGTTTAGATATTTATGATCATATATGCATTCATGACCTAGAGCTTACATGTTTACCATATGTTTGACGAAATCTCTATCATGTTATAGGCAGTCTAGGTAAAGTTCTTTCTTCAAGTTTGAATGTTTAGCACTGTTATCACTCAAGTTATGATTCTATAAAGTTACAAGAAGTTATCGGCAGTGGTCTGGAGGCTAGCCTGAAAAGTGGCTTAGATATGAGAATTGTTTTCATTGAAATGGAGGATTTAGTTCATAACCGCATGGAAGCAAGCTTGTGCGTGTAGTTGGGGCCTCAGAATCGCCCTTGTTGTGTGTGCGATTGGGGGTTAGGCTCTTGAAAAGGTAGTTCCAGCTCAGGATCTGGTCATCAAAGGTTGTGAACTTACTTTAGGGTGATCTATTTCTCTTGAGGGATATCATTAAGTTGTCAGTTTGTATGCCCCACTTCCATAATTGGAACTTGGAGGTCGGGTCATGTCATATTAGCACTCAACCTCACATTTATCTTGGGAGATTGTATAAGTGGGTAAATTTTGAGAGGTGTGGTTACAAGGTGGTATCAGAGAGACTTCCATTTTCTTTGGGTGATATTTGATACCATAAGGTGGTATCAAAGCGGGTTTTTTTCTCTTTGGGTTATATATAATACCACAAGGTGGTATCAAAGCTTCCAAGTTAAAACACTTGGAATGGATGTGCTATATGTGATTTTTATGCATGCATGTTAGTCATATCCATGCATTACAGTGGTTATGGTTTTCATGTATATATTCGGTGTTACAATTTGAGTTATCATGCATGATGTTGATAGGTTGATATGTTGGTGTCATTGTGTGTGTGTGTGTGTGTTCATGTGTATCATGCTAATATGGAATAATTTGTGCATATGATATAACCTCTCCTGAACTTTGTTAAGATACGACTTTGATCATGTTTATATTTGGTTTATTTGACATACATGTTTGCAGGAAGAAGAAGATCATAGATGATGAGAAAAATGGTGGATTATAGTTCACATGACTCTCCTTATAGATCAACTGAGTAGCAAGGAGATGAGTACTCTCCTGGTATAACAGATACACTGAGAAGCTTGAAGGAAAAAATCAGAAGTTGCAAGGCAGATAATGACAGGATAATTAAGTCATAGGAAAGGCTTTCCAGAGCTCAGGAAAAGAAAGATGAGTTAATACAATATTCCTTCAGAGCTTATCAAATTTGTAGAGGCAGAGACTACCATAGATCAGTCATGGAAAGAAGGAAAGGACTAATAGGGCATATGGCAATAGGTCTCGATTAGGATATAGGTTGGATAGGGATAACACAATCATAGGTGACAAATGGTTGGATACACCCAACAGGAGAGGTAGTGCTTATGATTTATATTCTAGTTCTGGTTCAGAGAGACCTCATTTTCATCATCGCCATCATCCTTATAGGAGGAGTGAGAGGGAGTACATTCCAAATGAGTTCACGAAATTCAAGCCTCCTACATTTGATGGAGAGACGAATAAATCAGAAGATGTATAAGCATGGTTGATTGGGATGAATAAGTTTTTCGATTTGCATGATAATACATAGAATATGAAGGCCATGATGATTATTTTCAGTCTCAAAGGAAAATTAGATATCTGGTGGGAAGACGTTGTTATCACTTAGAAAAAATGGAGCATCATTTGACAAATTCATATAGGTTCATGTGTCAAAGGTAGGGTTATAGGGTTCATTTTTCATTACTTGATCAAGGAAAATTTTTAATTTTTCTTATTAAGCTTACCCTAAGGTCTAAAACCACTCTCTTTAAAATCCCCTCATGTCACATCACTCATAATTTTCTGGCAGATTTCATTTCCCAAGGTTTTAGCACCAAAATGGTCGTTTTAGCCAAGAAACCACAGTTTTGTAGCAAAATAGACTGAGAAATTTCACTTTTCGCTACGAAACTGCTGATACTTTCGTATCGAAAATGCCCTGAAATACATTAAGAATGCTACAAAAGTGAGGTTTCCTATCTTTCATGTCAAATTAGCTGTTAGGTGTCAGAAAATCATTTGAAAAGGATAAGTTAGATACCATTCGAGTCAGTTAGGGTAAAGATCAAGGTACGTGATTAGGGTTGAAGTCATCATCACCATTTTAAGCATTTATGAGTCATCATTGTGTTATGAGTGGGCATCAAACTTCAAAATCTTTCCAAATTAAGTCATTTCTCATTCTTCATTCCTTCTTTGCATGATATTGAGCTCTAGAAAACATTTCATTAAGCCAAAGTTGTGGCTAATATTTTCAAAGGTTGCAGATATAAGTGATCAAGAGAGGCAGAGAATTATCAAGCGAGGCAGAGAACTATCAAGTGAGGCAGGGAAGACACTAAAGAAACTATGGCTACAAAAAGAAAGACAAATAAGGGTGGCCATTGTCTCAGATATGAGCCATCATATATGAATCTAATCAATGAAGACCCAACAGCTGTAGAAGTCTTCAAAAGGATAGGATGTTTACAGTTTTGTGAAAGACTACAAAGCTGCCATGTACAGGTTTCCAAAGAATCTGCTCTAAATTTCAGTGGAACAACTACTAAAGTGGGGATGCTGAATCTCACTATTACACCAGAGGTCATTGCAGCAGCAACAGGGATTCCAAGGGGACAAGAGAAATGGTTCAAAGGGTTAAAATTAAACATGGAGGAGTGCAAAGAGTTTATCAAGTCAAAAAACGGTGAAATGGACCTCACAAATTCCATTCCAAGGAGCTGCATGAAGGATAACTACTCAAAGTTGTTGCTTATCATCCAGAAATATTTCACTTGTGAAGGGAGATACCATAAAGTTTATTCTTACCATTTCAAGCTTCTCCTACACTTTGTTGGTAAGATATCTCTTGATCTGCCTTTATATTTACATAGAAGTTTAGAAAAAATGGCAGATAAGGTCCAAGCAAAATCTGAAGGAAGTGAAACCTCATTGTTTCATCATGGTTTAATAAAATTTTTGGTTTTAGATGAGCTCCAAAGACTAGGCAAAGACTGGTCTTCTTTCCTGTTTTTTAGTGGTTTTGAAATGGATACCCTTACCCCTACAAGAACTCCTAAACCTAGGGGTATCCCATCACCTTTAGTGGCAGAACAAAGTGAACCAGCAAGAGCAGAAAAAAGTGAACCAGTCATGATGGAAATAGAGCAATTGCAGATTTTTGATACACCCACTGTTCCACCTGTAAAACAAAAGTCAAAAGTGATCAAACCTGCAAAACAAGAACAAGCCGTGAGTAAAAAAGGAAGCAAAAGGATTACAAGGAGTCAAATAGTGGCTTTAGAAGACAAAACAATGGCTTTAGAGGAAAAAACAATGGCAAAAGACAATTTAGAAGACATACTACATGCCATTTATATTGAAGAGACTCCTATAGTTCAGGCTGAGGATTTAGATGAAGGTGGACAGAAACTCAAGAAGGCGAAATCTGCAAAGAAGCTATAGTTTGAAGGTGAAGATGCAGGTTTTATGTTTCAGGCTAGGAAGCCCATGACAAGGCATGCTAGAAAGCTATTGGAGAGCAGTAAAGAGGTTCATCCACCTACTGACACAGTCCAGCCACCACAAGACATTATTTATCTTTCATCACCTGCAGAGAAAGATCCAGTTAGCAAGCCAAATAAAGGAAAAGAGAAAGTAATGGAAAAAACAGAGTTTGAACTCCTTAAAGAATAGTTGAAGTTGAAGAAGGAGGCAAGGAAACATAATATCTAGAAGATTTAGTTTGAAAAGATGAAAGAGGTTTAGGAAGAACAAGTTGACATTGTATCAAAGACCTTAGACAACACACTGCAGTTAATCAAATGGACTATGCCATTGAGGAAATAGGTCAAATATGTCATAAGAATGAACTTTCATTTGAAATATACCAACATAAAGTTGAAGTGTCAGGTTAAATACCTCCAGGAACAGCTAGAACTAATCTATGAGGAGTTGGAGAAGAAATGCCTAAAAATGACAGTAGTTGAGGAGCCAATAGCTCAACTCATCATCAATGAGGAATAAACACCTCAAGACTCATAATTTTAACTGGTTTATGTTTTTAAAGGTCAATGGAATTTCAGAAACAAATTTTTTACACCTGGGAATCATATTTTTGAAGCTAGACAAAAATATGGAAAAAACACAATTTTCAGCAGTTTCGTAGCATTTCCTAGGCTTGAAGCCAAGAAAATGCTACGAAACCACTTGTAGCTTTTTTTTTGTATTAAAAGCCACTTTCAGGAGATTCCAGGAGGAGGAAATCACATGGAGGATGTTTCAAGGCATGATGAAGACAATACAAAACGAAAGAGATTGAAATTTTGATGGCAAAGGGAATTTTTGTAACGCCATGAAAGTACGCTACAAAACTGTCATACTTTCATAGCGTGTTGTTTTAAATATTTATGAGCAGGTTTTTGGGCAGTTTTGGACAGGTGGATACCTTCAAAAGGTCAAAGCACTATGTCAACAGTCATCCAAGACTTGAAGAATATGAAATGAAGACAACTCATCAGCCAAACCATTCGTTGAAGATAAGGACCGGTTTTCCTTAAAAATAGGGTTTTTTTCCAGATTTGGAGGCTAATTAAGATGTCATGTAGTGATGAGTCCCATCACACCCTATTCGAACATGTGAATCAATAGTTTTCAAAGATGTAACTATTTTAGGAGATAAGGTAGTTGATGTAATAATGAACAGTTTGAGTCATATTAGAAAAAGGACTGTTTTGTAGTGTAGTTGTCATTTTCTCATTAAATCATATGTTTTCTTGTTATGCAAGGTGTCATTAGGATAAATTCGATGAATCCAGCCTAGAGGCAGATCATCTCTAATGTAACAAGTCTATTTAAGAGCAGATATTCGAATTTTCCAAGGGTTGGATATTTTTTGGCAATACTACAGCTTTATGTAAATTGATTGTTTCAGTAATACAGATGACTTTTACTTGACCAACCTAAGATTCTCATGGATTTTTTAGTGTTTACTTGATCTTTACTTTATATGTGTACCATTTTCAGTGGTTCTCATCTTTAATACTCAGAATTCGTAGATGTATGCTCTGACTTCCTTTATTGATGAATTGGCTGTGTTATTTCATGTTTCATGAGTTATTTACCTCTGCTAAAAACTCTTACCTGCCTCTGCTTCCATGTCAAGTGAACTAACCACTGAAATACTGAACTTGTTGACTCCATAAGCCCAATGATTGTAGGCTTGTACTCTTTTCAACCTACACACATCACAATCAAGTTATTTTCCAAGTAGAGTTAGCCATCTAGATTCGTCTTTATCAAATATCATTAACCCCTTTGAGAGAGCCCTCTCAGACTGAAGAGGTTAAGCTTCAGTCACAAGTTGGTTTGAAACAGTTACATGAAGTTGTCTGATTAGCAGCCAATCAAGTGAAATTTTGTGATAATAGACGTGAAGCATTTTTTATCCGGGTTCGTCAGCTACCGGATTTACCCATGATCTTTTACTTATGTTATTTATTAGAATTTAATTTTATCAAAGCATTAATGGACACATTAGCAAATATAATTAAAAGGAAAACATTTCAACAATCACACAACAAAACGCAAGATGTTTAATAACGGATTTCGTCCAGTGTGGACTACGTATCCGAACCTCTGTGTCTCGATGGTGTTGGCCGCTTAATTTGGTGTTGGAAAATGTGATGATGTACATGGACGTTGTTTACTTGTCATAAAAGGAAATATTTCCTCAATATGAGTGACAAAGTCTCTCCACAAGACGTTTCGCTACAAGGAACTCTCACTCATAACAAACCTCCTATCAGTATGACAACCTCACACATGGTGACAAAGAGTATCCTCCCATCAAGGCAACAAATGGATCTCAGAACATAAATGACAATCCATGATGAATACATATCACATGAATAAAAATCAAGATCCTGCATCATATCAAGTAGGAATCGACACGACATAAAACATCTCACAACAATAATCAATAAAGTACATGGAAAAAATGCTACATATACCTCAACTCTGATGTTGGTTGAAGAATATATTGCTCAGCTGCTGGATCTGAATGCACCATTGAAATCGTCAAGTCGAATGATGAAATCGACTGCCCACACTCTGAAGTCTGGCATTGTTACTCCACTCTGGAAAATGGCCTAAAAAATATGGCTCATATGGAAAATATGACTGCACTATTGGATTCGTGTTGCCGAGAGGTGTAGGATCGATTCTCAATTTTCTGAATTCTGAGACTGTCGAAATCTGGGACATAGGGAATCTCTTAGATTCCCCCTAGATTCCTCAAATATTTTGCTCCACGGCTGACTCGAAATATGCAACTTGAAACAGGAATCTGACCTCACCATTGAGATCCTTGCAAAATTCTGAGAAGAATGAGTATAAATTTGACCTCATTCTGACTCTGGAAAATTTTGGCCTCTAAGGAATCTAGAATATTCCCTCAATATTCTTGAATATTCTCTTCCACTGGGAATCTGCAAATTCATTGCTCAAAAGGCGAATCTGACCTCGCCATTGTGTTCCCTGCAAAAACCTAAGAAAAATGACTGTAAACTTGATTGCATTTTGACAAAGAGAAATTTTACCTCCTAAAGAATCTTTGGCATCAAAGGAATATTCCCTGTCTCGAATTATGTGCCATCATTCTACCTCCTAGAACTATGTTGTGGTTCCACTGTACGGAACCTCGTTCTCCATTCCATTTCTGGGCTCCTCCATCCTGTTCCGTTCTACCTCCATTTTTCCCCAGGCGCACTACAATTGAGGGTATAAATGCAATTTTGTGTGTGGAGTTAAAAATCAGAGGCTCGTAGGCCATTGGTAATGGAAGAGGCCTAGAGGTGGGCAGGTTGGTGGTTCAAACCTTGCCGACCTCCTGCACTGGAAACTTGTTTAACCGCATCTTTTTTTTGAACATTTGATGGTTTGAAATATGGATTTTCATTTAATTTTGGGTCGCATATGGTTTGTAAAAAATTTAAATATGGATGTGCTGTAATTTAATATGGGTGCATTGTTGTATAGTTGTTGGAGCATGCGGTTCCGCTATTGCATATTGGGTTTAATTTCGTGGAGCCGTCGCGTGGGCAGGGTCAGTCCACCAAGCGTGGGTTCAAATCCTACTGGCTGTGACCTGTATTATATGTATGGCATTGTTTTTTTGGGTGGGCGGGGTTTGTATCCCACTAGCCTGACCCAACCCATAATACATTGTAGCGTATATATATATATATATATGGAGTTTAAACAGTTACGGGGGTCCGGTGGGGGTGGTGACCCGCCGACCCAACCCATAATACGTTGTAACGTATATATATATATATATATATATATATATATATATATATATGGAGTTTAAATAGTTACAGGGGTGGCGGGGGTCATGGCCCGCCACTCCATATTTTATTTTTATTTTTTTCGTTTTTTGAACGAAAATGGGCATTTTTGGTTTTAACGAAAATAAGGGTCATTGGGAAAATTAACGAGGCCACAATTTTTCCTGTTTTCGGGAGTTGGGTTCCCTACCAGTTGACGGTGAATTTGTGGGACAGTTAAACCTGGCCCACTTCCCAACTTTTACCAAAAATTTGACTCTCTCTAACTTCTCCATATGGGCTCAGTTTGGAGATTCGTTCACACCATTGGAATCAAGGCGACGAGTACTTTAGTCTGAGCCCAGTTCGAGAGTAATCCAAGCACTTTGAATTTTGACCTATCATTAGCCCTCTTGGTCTCCTGAGGGTGTTTGGAGCCTCCTGGATCAATCCTCCCCACTGAGGAGCTTTTGGTCCACAAAAAGCATGAACATAATCTAGAGCTTATTTATACCTTGTCTGCGCCACAAGTTTCGTGAAAGGTCACCCTTAATTATCCTTCACCTTTGTCCTTCGGAGCCATAAGCGATGAGTTGACAACTGCATCTTCTACAAACCTGTAGTACAATATTTTGCAAATTACATGCTTAACTAAGTGACTAAACTATGACCCAAGAAATCCCCAAACTTTCCATGAGTTTATAACCATACTCGATGGTCAAGGTTACATTAATACCGTAGCTATCAATAAAAAGCCAAAATATCATTGTTGCTTCGTAAGTGATGGAAAACACATCATCACTTTTACATTTTAAATTGAAACACATGGTTTAAAAAAATAAGGCCAAACACACTACCAAGCCTAGAAAAAAAACCATCTCTCACTTATCAAATTGAATGGGTCATCTCTCTGTGGCACATTTTCTCATCGAACAATTGTCTCAACTGGTTCGTGTACTGACGCTTTGTCCTTAAGGCGCTGCTCTGGATGGAGCCTCCAACATGTGGCTCTCTGATGGCCACTTCTATCATAATGACTACAATGAGTCTTAACCCTCTAGACCTACTTTACCTTCTTCTTTTCCTACAATGGAGAAGGCCTTCCATGCCTCGTCCTCCTTTGTGTTGCCATTCTTTTCCAACACTCAGCAAATACATGGTTATGTAATCCAAAAAAATGACAAGTTTTTCTCTGTCGTGACTTTTGTCCATGATTATCAACATGCTTATAATCAAAATGAACTTTATAATATCAAGACTTGTTATACCTTTGCTGGTGGTCTCTGGTGCGATCATGGTGACGGGAGCTTGCCTCAGTTCTTTCACTGTGATGTGAGCTGTTAGAGGATGATGGTGAGGTGTTCCCATAAATATCTTTCTCCAATGGTTTCAACCATGAATTTGGATCTTCTGACACCTTCAAGCACTATCCTTCAGTGTACCCAAAACCTGCTAATCGAGGTCTTTTTACGACCTTGAATGGTTGAATCATGCCTTAGCCATTAATGCCAAGTCCTCCTCCTTTGTATCCCATCTTGGTGAGGAGTTTCATGCCATTTCCTCTAAGGGGTATCTCCACATTTCCCACAGAAATGATAGCATGTGAAGATGAAATTGAAGACACATCAACATTATTTACCTCAGATGTCGATTCAGAAACTGGTGATGATGGCTTCTTCATGATGATGGCTTCTTCAAGTCTTTGTTGCACTTCAATTCCTCCAAATCCTCTTCGACCGTGACTCGCAACTGAACCTGCAATATCTGCTTCTATGTTTTCTCTTCTTGCATAAGCCTCCTTAATTCAGAATCCTTTGCTTGAAGGCACTGGTTGTTGCGCTTCAGTTCTTCCAAGGCTTCCTCTGTGGCTTGCAACTGAAGCTACACTTGCTGCTTTTCCTCCTTCTCCTCTTGTAGAATTGTTTTCAACTCAGCGTTATCTGTTGTTTTTTATTATAAGCTTGATACAACATGTCTACCCTTTCGAACATCCTTGACATGGCCTCGTAAATGTCTTTGACATCCTCCATTGCTGCACGATCAATTGTTCATGCTTGAAATTCACATCAGTGAGAATATTTCTCTGATACCACTTGATCCGGATCTGTCAGCTATTGGATTTACCCATGATATTTTAATTTTGTGATGTATTAGAATTGCATTTTATCAAAGCATTAATGGACACATATTCAGATATGATTAAGAGGAAAACACGTCAACAATCACACAACAAAACGCAAGATATTTAATAATGGAGTTCATTCAGTGTGGACTACGTCTCCGGGCCTCGGTGTCTCAATGGTGTTAGCCACTTCATTTGGTGCTGGAAAATGTGATGATGTACATGGAAGTTGTTTACTTTTCATACAAGGAAATGTTTCCTCAACATGAGTGACAAAGTCTCTCCATGAGACATTCCGCTACAAGGAACTCTCACTCATAACAAACCACCTATCAGCATGAAAACCTCACAAATGGTGACAAAGAGTATCCCCCCATCAAAGCAACAAATGGATCTCAAAACATAAATTACAATACATGATGAATACATATCTCATGACATAAACATCAATATTTTGCATCATACATCAATAAGGAATTGTCATGACATGAAACATCTCACAATAATAATCAATGAAGTACATGGCAACAATGCTACATATACCTCAACTCTGATGTTGGCTAAAGAATAGGTTGCTCAGCTGCTGGATCTGAATTCACCATCGAAATCGTGCAGTCAAATGATGAAATCGACTACCCACACTCTAAAGTCTCACACCATTACTCCACTCTAGAAAATGGCCTAAAAATATATGGCTCATATGGAAAAACTCAATGCACTGTTGGATTCGTGTCGCCGAGAGGTGTACGATCAACTGTCAATTTTCTGAATTCTGACACTGTCGAAATCTGGGTCATAGCGAATCTTTTAGATTCCCCCTAGATTCCTCAAATATTTGCTCCACGACTAACTGGAAATATGCAACTCATAACAATAATATGACCTCACCATTGAGATCCTTGCGAAATTCTGAGAAAAATGACTGTAAACTTGAATGCATTTTGACAAAGAGAAATTTTACCTCCCAAGGAATCTTTGGCATCAAAGGAATATTCTTTGTCTCGAATTACATGCCATCATTCTGCCTCTTGGAACAGTGTCGTGGTTCCACTATACGGAACCTCGTTCTCCGTTCCATTCTCGGGCTCCTCTTTCCTGTTCTTTTTTGCCTCCATTCTGCCCTGGACGCACTGCAATTGAGGGTTTAATACAATTTTGTTGGTGGAGATAACAATAAGAGGCCTGTAGGCCGTTGGTAATGGTAGAGCGCTAGAGGAGGGTAGGTTGGGGGCTCAAATCTCGCCGACCTCCCGTATTGGAAACTTGTTTAACCGCATGATTTTTTGAACATTTGATGGTTTGAAATATGGTTTTGCATTTAATTTTGGGTCGTATATGGTTTGTAAAAAATTTAAATATGGTTGTGTTGTAATTTAAAATGGGTGCATTGTTGTATAGTTGTTTGAGCATGTGGTTCCATTGTTGCATATTGGGTTGAATCTCATGGAGCTACCACATGGGTGGGGTCGGTCCGCCAGCTGTGGGTTTAACTCCCACCAACTCCAGCCTATATTATATATATGGCATTGTTTTGTTGGGTGGGAGGGGTCCACATCCCACGACCCTGACCTAACCCATAATACGTTGTAATATATATGTGTGTGTGTGTGTGTATGTGTGTGTGTGTGTGGATTTTAAATAGTTACGGGGGTCCGGCGGTGGTGGTGACTCGCCGACCCAATTCAATCTTTGGATTAACGTGGTCGACGAGGGTGGCGGGGGTCATGGCTCGCCACTCCATATTTTATATTCTTTTTTCATTTTTTGAATGAAAAATGGGCATTTTTGGTTTTAACGAAAATAAGGGTCATTGGGAAAATTAACGAGGCCACAATTTCTCCCATTTTTGGGAGTTGGGTTCCTTGTCGGTTGACGTTGAATTTGTGGGATAGTTAAACTTGGCCCACTGCCCAACTTTGACCAGAACTTTGACTCGCTCTAACTTCTCCATACGGGCTCGGATTGGAGATTCGTTCGCACCGTTGGAATTAGGGCGACAAGTACTACAGTCTAAGCCTAGTTCGAGAGCAATCCGAACACTTTGAATTTTGACCTATCATCAGCACTCTTGGTCTCCTGAGGGTGTCTGGAGCCTCCTAGATCAGTTTTAGAGGCATCATTAAGGTAGAAGCATTCAGTTGGCATAATTTTAAAATTCTCTTCCAAAATAATTACTTGTCCGAGAGATACTATGATGGAAAGGATAAGGAATTTTATGAGCTAAATATGGGTTTTATGACAGATGAAAAGTACATGGCTAAGTTTCTAGAGCTTTTGAGTGATCCGAATGGAAAGTGGCCTACACCCATGGTATTCATCCACCCATAGTATTTATACGCCCATGGTATTGTAAGTGACATCTATCCATGGCATTAATTCACCCATGGTATGTAGCCACCCATGGTATTCATCCACACATGGAATTTACCCATGGTATTGTAAATAGCATCCACTCATGGTATTGTAAGTGACATATGCCCATGGTATTCATTCACCCATAGTATTCATTCACCCATGGTATTTACCCACCTATGGAATTTACATGTGGTATTGTAACTAAAAAATGCTATAAGTAACAAGTCACATCTTGTAAAAGGAGAGATTGTCCACCATAATGTAGCTTCTACAGGAAAAAAGCCATTGTGGTTTATTTACTGTGTGTTCTCTCCTTTTTCTCACATTCTAATTTTGCAGATCTTTTCAGATCCATTTCATTTTTTTAGATCTTGGGATTGCTTTTAGGGCATGTCTCTAAATAACCCAAGCCGAACACTGTTATGCTAAAACTGATGAATGTGAGGCAAGTGCCTACTAAAGCGGGGTAGGATGGCACGTCTCCGTAGGAAACCCGCTCTGAATGCTGCTCCAAATTTAAAATGGTCATAACTCAATCAATATAACTTGGAATCCTCATTATAACATGTTTTTGGAAATAGAATGATCATTCTGCATCTTCCCATGTGTTTTAAATCGCTATCTGGAAATTTTGGAAACTCATATTCGCACTGCAATTGTCCCGCCGTCAAAAAATTTCTGTAAAAAAATCGTTTATTTTAAATCAGTGATAACTCCCTCGTCCTGGACTCCGATTTGGCCGATTTTTTTTAAATCATGTGATTTTTCAAGGGGAGCTTAGATATATAACCATTTATCTTAAATTTCACACCTAAAATTGCAAAAAATGACAGGAGAGTTTCCGTCCACTAATTGTCATCATAAAAATTTCTGCAACATTGCTGGTTTTGAATCAGCGATTTCTCCCTCATCCGAACTCCAATTCGACTGATTATTTTTTTGAAATTGGCATATGTTTTGCAAGAAATCCAGATATTCTATTTTATTTTGAAAATTTTACACCAAATTTTTCATATCTGATCTGCAAACTCGTCGCCTAAAAAAAAAATCCTGCAAAAAAATTAAAAGAAAAAAGAACAAAAACTCTTCTTGCTTGACCCAAGAAAGTGCTCTGTGGAGGTCGTGGAACTTGCATGAATTTTGTTGAATTTTTCTGCAAAATTTTGAAACTGAAACATGTTTCAAACCCTTATTCCCATAGATTTATAAACTAAATCTAATACCACTAATCCGTATCTTGGGAGGAGACCCCCAAGATCTGAAAAATTGGAATGCAAGAAAAAGGAGAGAACACACGGTAAATAAAACCACAATGAAA
Organism: Pinus albicaulis; assembly: GCA_034641835.2. Lineage (NCBI taxonomy): Eukaryota > Viridiplantae > Streptophyta > Pinopsida > Pinales > Pinaceae > Pinus > Pinus albicaulis. Next base: position 677,671,050 of record CM076577.1, read on the forward strand.
TTATTTATTTATACAGAGAATAATTGTAGAAGTTATATTGTGGTGGAAAATCTCTCCTTTTACAAGATGTGACTTGTTACTTATATCATTTTTTAGTTACAATACCACAGGTAAATTCCATGGGTGGATAGATACCATGGGTGAATGAATACCATGGGCATATGACACTTACAATACCATGGGTGGATAAATACCATGGGTGATGAATACCATGGGTGGATGAAATTTACAATACCATGGGAAAATTCCATGTGTGGATGAATACCATGGGTGGCTAAATACCATGGGTGAATTAATACCATGGATAGATGTTACTTACAATACCATGGGCATATAAATAGTATGGGTGGATGAATACCATGGGTGTAGACCACTTTCCATTTGGATCATTGAGGTATGTACCTTGCCTTAAGGCTGATAAAATGAAGGTTCAAAGTTTCATCAATGGATTTCCTTTAGCATTCAAGGATCAAATTGAGTATGATGAGCCTCGATCATTGAAGGAATTCATCAGGAAATTGAAGCATTGTTGTGAGCAGTCAAAGCATAACTCCAAGCCTAAGTGTGATTGGAAAGGGAATGAGAACACTAAAGGAAAATGACCTCAGAAGTAGGGAAGACCTCAATATGCAAGTGAGAAATAAAATGTATCTCCTTACAAGAAGTTTAGTGTAGCTGAGAAGGGACATGGATATCATCCTAGAGAGCAGCAAAATAAAGTCAGCGGTAGAGAACTGTTGTTATGAGGTGCTCAAAAATATGCTCAAAAATGAAATTTTTCGGAATGGTGTGGAACCTAAATGACTGCGTATATCTCGCCATTCTGAATCCGACCCAAATTGTTTCACGAAAAACTGACACTGCATGCTCTCGGAAAAGAGTTTTTTTCGTTTTCCCAAACATGTAAAATTTTGGCAAAAATTGTGTAGACAACCCAGTCAGCAGTCTGTACAGTTGACTGCGTCTACTGACTGGGCATGGTTGACTGGGATCGATGGAACAATCCGATTATTCCATGTGTCACAGGGTATTGGTGTTGGCTTGGCGTAATTTCATTTGTTGGATGGTGTCCAACCACATGCTGCCACGTGGCCCAACTGGAGGCCACCATGTGCCAGCATGGGGGCCACCAAATTTTTTGTTAATTCTGAATTTCACATCCACGGGAATCGACACCACAACCTCCTACCAAACAACGTTGATTCTTAACCATTTGGCCTACCGTGGTTCTCATTTAACCTTACAGCCAAAACCTTATATAAAGTTTATGCGACTGGAGGTTTAGGGTAAGGTACCATAGCTTAGCCTCAACTCCCCCATATCATATACCATACGACCATGGCCCGGGAACAACAGACACAACAGAGGCGGCCCGCCAATTTTTAAGTAAAAAAAATAATAATTCGACTATGTAATATGGTTTAAAATTTGTATTTATGGTGTTATTGTGCATTTTAATTATCCCACAAATTACGCTGACAACCCACTAAATTTTCACTCCGTTAGCGCAATTCAGGGCGAAATTGTAGGATGGTTTTGGATTTCAGGGAATTTGTAGAGCGACTAGCAGCAAAGCTAGGGAGGCTCATAACTTCTTCAATTTTTTACCAATTTTGGAGCAGAAAGAGGCTAGACATGCATTTTTGACAGTTCTGAAGCTAATGGAATAGGTTTTGAATCCATTGGAGCACTTTAAACATATCTAATCACCATTTTTTATCATAATGATATAGAGCCAAGCCATTGGAAGTTGTACCAAGGAGACGTAGCCCAGGAGGGGTGAACTCCTTCATCACTTTCTGTGTTGTGGTTATTTTTATGGTGTATTTGTTTGTTGTTTCTTCTATTTCATATTTTAATTTCATGCTTTATGTGTATAAAAACTTAACATAAAAGCTCATAAAATCTCAATTTTAACACTTGCAATTTAAAATTCCTCAAGCACGTTTACATTAAGATGGCATACAGATCAAGTTTGGTATTAGAGCCTAGGTTTTCTTTGCTACTGTGAGGATTTAATTTTTTGCAAGTGTTTCTAATGCTTACAAGGTTGAAGCTCAAGAGAGGAGAAGGAAATATTATTGGTGCAGGTTCTCAATTTGGGACAAGGACAAGGAGAGCACATTTGCCACAATCTCCACCACAAGTTTCACATCAAGTAGTACCTAAAGCTTCAGTAAGCATGTCACATGAAGGAGAAGATGTTAATATATCAGATGAAGAGAAGGCTTTCAGAAAATCTTTCTTTGACATGACTGAAATGGTGAAGGTTCTCTATGAAGAGAGAAAACCAATATTGCAGGGTGAAATTTCCAAGCCTACTAAAGGAGAGGGTTATTCTGGAGGAAAATTAAATGTCGAAAAACCACGCTTTTCTCCACCATCATCTTCACCTCCATCCTCACCTTCATCTTCTTCCTCTTCCATAACCATCGTTACTCAAACACATCCACATACCCCAAGGGTTCATGGTAAAACTCCCTTATTAAAACTTGATATCAAATTCGAACTGCCTATGTATAATGCTGAAGTGAATAATGAAATAATTCATAATTGGGTTCATCAACTTGAATTTTATTGCATGATTCAGAACATCAAAGATGATGAAACAAATATTTAGCCAGCTTCATTAAGGTTGGAAAGCATTTCTTTCATTTGGTGGGAAGTAAAAACATAAGAGGATATGAAAAAACATGGCAGAGTCTCAAATTCTTGGATAGATTTTATTGTTGCACTTAGAATACAATTTTATCCATTAGCTTATATGAAGAAGGCTATAATGGATTGGCAAAATTTTAGAAAACTAAAGATTCAAAGTGTGCAAAGTTACACTCAGGAGTTTAGAAGAAGGTGTTTGATACTAGGTGTATACTTTCAATCACAAGAAACTTTTTTGAAATATATCGGGGGTTTACATAGTTATTTTAGGCATACTATCCTTATGTTTATTCGTACAAGTTTAGATGAGGTTTTTGTTCAGGAAACACATCTTGAAGCAAGAGGGAAAAACATTTCACAGGAGGGTAGCAAGAAGTCATTCACAAGTGGAGACAAGGGTAAGAGTATGTTCAAAGGGAAAGGGAAGAAAATGCATTCGTCAAGAAGGTAGGAGAAAAATTAGCATGCAATCATTGTTCCAAAGAGGATCATGATGAAGCTCATTGTTGGAAGCTTCATCCTGAGATGAAACCAAAGAAGTTTAACAACAAAGGGAAGCAAAATACAGTTGCAACTACACAACATGACTTAGGCTCTAATTCAGGAGATGAAACAAATGTCACAACAATGGGAATGAAAGGTAAGGACATAGAAAACACTAGATCTTCAAGTTGTCCTAATGATACTCAATATGTGAAAACTAGAATTGAACTTTTCCATATTCGGGTTATTTCAAAGCGCACCAAAATTGATACACTCTTTGATAGTGGTTCACAAGCAAATTTTATTTCTAAAGACTTATTCAAGAAGTTAAACTTAGTGAAAATTCCTCATCCAAGACCTTATCCTTTAGGTTGGATATGAAATAATTCAAACTTACAATATGAAATAATTCAAACTTACAAGTTACGAGGAAATGCATACTTAGATTTGCAATTACAACAAACTTTCTTGATGAAGTTGAACTTGATGTAGTTCCACTTGATATTTCTGGAATTGTTTTGGGAAGCCCATATTTGTACGATAGGAAAGTTATTTTTTATCACCATGAAAAAAAGTATCACTTATTCAAATATGGTATTGATTACATTGTTAGAGAACATCCACAGAAACTAAATCTTTCACTTGTAAATTTCAAACAAATGAAAAGACTCATTAACTCTAGCAATACTTTTGTGCTTTTAATGGTCAAACAAAAGAATGATGTTGAGAATGAAGCTCTTCAAGGTTGTGACTCAATATTGAAATCTGATTTGGTTGAGGTTGTTAACCAATATGATGAGATGTTTCAGGAGCCAAAAGGATTTCCTCCTGAGAGGGGAATCCAACATGAAATACAGTTGCAGCAAGATTGTCCTATTCCTAACATTGGCATGTACATGATGTTAGTGATGGAAAGTGCAGAAATTAAAAATAAAATTCAAGAGTTTTTGGAAAAATGGATCACAATACCAAGTACTTCACCATGCGGGTCACCAATTATTTTCGTGCCAAAGAAGGATGGAACATGGTGCATGTGTGTGGACTTGCATGCATTGAACAAAATTACGGTAAAGAACCACTACCCACTTCCTAGAATTAATGATTTACTTAATTAATTGAAAGATGAAAAATATTTTACTAAGTTGGACTTAAGGGGTGGCTATCATCAAATTAGAATTTTTGAAGGTGACATATGGAAGAAAACATTCAAAACAAAACAAGGTTTGTTTGAATGGCTAGTTATGCCTTTTTGTATTTTCAATTCTCCTACTACCTTTATGTATGTGATCAATGATGTATTCAAGCCATTTCTAGATGGTTTTTTTATATTCTACTTAGATGACATCTTTATTTTTAGTAAGTCCCATGAAGAACATATCATGCATGTCAAAAAGGTACTTGATGTCTTGAAGAAAGAACATTTGTTTTTAAAGATGTCAAAGTGTGAGTTTGGAAAAAATTCTTTAGTGTATTGAGGTCATATTGTTGGAGGAGGTGAATTGAAAATAGATCCCTCCAAGGTTGATGTCATTTTGAATTGGCCAAAGCCCAAAACAGTTACGGAGGTAAGAAGATTTTTGGGAGAACCCCAATATTGAATGAAGTTTATTTCTAACTTTTCTTCTATCGCAGCTCCATTGCATGCATTGACAAGTGTGAAGAAGGTCTTCCAGTGGGAAGGTAAATAAAAAATAAAAAATTATGCATTGAAGGAAAATAACAGTTTAGCCCCATTACTTTCACTTCCATACTTGAGACAATCATTTTAGATTCATATTGATGCTAGTGACTATGCCATGGGTGCAGTCCTCATGCAACATGGTAAGCGCATATGTTTTCATTCCGAAATTTTTAATGGTGTAGTGATTAATTATCCTATATATGACAAGGAATTGTATGCAATGCTACAAAGTGTGAAAAAGTGGAAACACTACTTGATGGGTAAGGAAACAATCATTCACACTAATCATCAACCATTGTAATACTGGAAATCACAAACAAAGTTACAACAATCAAGGCACTTTCGATGGATGGGTTTTCTTAAACAGTTACACTTGGTGATAAGGTATAAAAAAGGTATCTATAACAAAGTTGTGATATGTCTATTTTTAGTGTTGCTACTATTATTAAGCATAATTCTGTTTTGCATGATAGCTATGTTGAGAAATATGCTTTAAATAATGATTTTCAAGATGTATATGCAACTTTGAGTCAAGGGAACCAAGTAGAAGAATTGGATTATCACATGCATGATAACTTGTTGTACCATCTTGGTAAGCTTTGTACTCCGTAGGGAGAAAGAGTCAACATTATAAGAGAGGCACATACTTCTCTTATTGCTGGTCATTTCTCTGTAAGTAGGGCATTGGCACATATACAAAGGTATTGTTATTGGCCTCGTATTCATGAAAGTGTGTCACATTTTATTCGAGGTTGTTCATTATGTGCTGTCTGTAACCCTAGCAATAGAAAGTTAGGATTGTGCACACCACTTCCAGTACCTTCTCATCCATGGGAGAGTGTTTCTATGGACTTTGTTGGAGGTCTTCCTATGTCAAAAAGAAATCATGATTATCTTTATGTAGTTGTGGATAGGTTCAACAAAATTTATATTTTGATGCCATGTAAAAAGAAAATTACAACTGAACAAACTACTCAGTTATTCTTTCGTAATGTATGGGTGCATTTTGGATTGCCCACATCCATTGTTAATGATCGAGTTTCTCACTTTATTGGGAAATTTTGGTCAAGCTTGTGGGGATTCATGGACACAAAATTGAAAAAGAGTACAAAATTTCATCCGTAAATAGATGGTCAAACAAAGGTGGTGAACAGGACGATGATACATCTTCTTCGTGGTTATTGCAAAAATCATCCTAATTTGTGGGGTGAACATTTGCACTATATTCAACATGCTTACAAATGAGCCAAGAACTCTTCAACTCAAAAATCACCATTTGATTCATGTTTGGGATACTTTCCTAAATATCCTTTGGATTTCATTTTTGGAAAGGATGTTGCTCTTTATGGTCATAATGGCATAGACAAAGCTAAAAGGCTCATTGAACAAATCCAATTGGTACATCAAGCAGTTCAAGAACAACTAGAAAAGAGCCAAGTAAAGTACAAAACAAGGCACGACAAGCATCGTGTAGATCACAATTTCCAAGTTGGTGATGAAGTTTGGCTTCACATTAGCAAAGAAAGGCTTCAAGGAGAAGGTAAAAAACTGAAACCAATTCGATATGGTCCATTCAAAATTTTAGAAAATATTGGTGATAATGCCTTCAGGTTGGATTTTCCTTCATATATGAAAATTTATGTTGTTGTTAATGTTGAAAACTTAAGGTTGTATGATCCTCATTTGATTGAATATCAAGGAGAGATTGTTCAGATTCCTTCTATTGAGGATTTCTCTCCTGAATGCCTTGAATAATTACAGCAAGAAATCATTCTTGAAAAAATAACAAGGACTTCAAAACGAGGGAATGTGGAGTACTTTCGTGTGGGGCTCAAAGGATCAAATCAAAGCAAAGCCAAATGGATTAATATTGGAAATGTGAGGGAACTGTACCCTCATCTACTGAAAAAATGAAAGTGATATTTTGGGGTCCAAAATCTTCAAGTGAGGAGGAGTGATCAGGTGCTCAAAAATATGCTCAAAGAAATTTGTTGGAATCGTGTGGAACCTGAACGACCACATATATCTCATCGTTCTGAATCGGGTGCAACTCATTTCGTGGAAAACCGACATCATGTGCTCCTAGAAACGAGTTTTGTTTGTTTTCCAAACACGCAAAATTTTGGAAAATATTGTGCAGGCAACCCAGTCAACAGTCTGTACAGCTGACTGGGTCTACTGACTGGGCATGGTTGACGGAGATTGATGTACCAATCCGGTCATGCCATGTGCCATAGGGTACTAGTGTTGGTTTAGCATAATTCCATTATTTGGATGATGGCCAACCACATGTTTCCGCGTAGCCCAACTAGAGGCTGCCACTTGGCAGCACGGGGGCCACCAAAATTTTGGTTAAGTCCAAATTGCACCTCCGTAGGAATTGACACCACAACCTCCTACCAAATAGTGTTGAGTCTTAACTAGTCAGCCTATTGTGGTTCCCATTTAACCTTACATCTAAAATCTTATATAAATTTTATGCGGCGGGATGTTATATACCATACGACCATGGCCCTGGAACCATAGGTGTGGTGGAGGTGGCCCGCTAATTTTTAATTAAAAAATAATAATAATTTGACTTTGTAATATGATTAAAAATTCAGATTTATGGCATTATTGCGCATTTTAACTGTCCCACAAATTGCGTTGACAATCCGCTAAATTTTCGCTCCATTAGTGCAATTCGAGGTGAAATTGTAGGATGCTTCCTAATTTTTAAGAATTCGTAGATAAGCTATCAAGAAAGCTAGGGAGGCTCATAACTTCTTCATTTTTTGACCAATTTGGGAGCAGGTAAGATTTGTGATCGAGTTACTTCCATTTTGATTGATCCTAGATCTAGTTATAGTTATGTTAGTCCTGACCTGGTGGATAAGTGTGGATTGAATAAATAATTGCATGCAGAGTATTGGTTGGTGCATTTAGCTACAAGGACAAAGAAAAGAGTTCATCATTGGGTGAGAGATTGTGCATTTGATTTGAATGGTATGCCTTCATCAGCACATCTAAATGTGCTTCCATTAGGTTTAGATATCATTCTTTTGGGTAAGGATTGGTTGTTTACTCACAAGACCAAGGTAGATTGTTATGAGAAGGCTATTGAGTGCTTGGATGATGATGGAGAAAATAGAATCCTGTAGAGAAATAAGAAGCCTACATCGGTGAGAATAGTTATAACTATGCAGGAAAATCACAGTTGCAGGAAAGGATGTGTATTTTTTCTAGTTCATATTTCCAGTGACAAAGGGAAGGATGTTGAGGATGATGAAGTTCTGAAGAGGTATCTAGTTTTGTAGCATTTTCTGGATGTGATTCCTGCAGATATTTCATAATTGCATCCTCATAGAGAAGTGTAATTTTATATTGATTTGATATCAGAAGCAGCACCAACATCTAAGGCATCGTATAAGATGAGCACTCCATAGTTTATGGAATTGAAGTCGCAACTTAATAAAATTCTTGATAAAGGATACATAAGGCCAAGTGTGTCGCCTTGGGGTACACCAATTTTTTTTGTGAAGAATGGTGGTACTCTTAGGTTGTGCATTTATTACAGACAGTTGAACAATGTGACTATCAATAACAGGTATCCTTTGCCGAGGATTGATGATTTTTTTGATCAACTAAAGGGAGTAGTAGTTTTCTCAAAGATTGACTTGAGATTAGGATATCATCAAGTGCGCATCAAAGAAGAAAATATCCACAAGACTGCGTTATGTACCAAGTATGGGAATTATGAGTTTGTGGTGGTTCCTTTTTGTCTTAATGATGCTCCATCTACTTTCATGTGCTTGCTGAACAATGTGTTGTATCCTTTTCTAGAAAGTTTTGTGATAGCTTTCATTGATGATATATTAATATATTGTAAGAATGAGGAAGAGAATGCAGAGCACCTGGCAGTAGTATTGAAATTGTTGAGAGAGAATCAGTTGTATGCCAAGCTCAACAAGTGCAGGTTCTTTCAAACTGAAGTTCATTTTGGGACATGTTGTTTCTAAGGAGGGGATATTAGTGGACCGAGAAAAAATTACAGTTATCATGGAGTGGCCAGCTCTTAGGAATGTGGATGATATCAGATCATTTATGGGACTAGCAGGTTATTACAAGAGGTTCATCGGGAACTTCTCACAGATTTTCTATCCTATTACATATTTTCATAGGAAAGGAAAGAATTTTGAATGGACTGAGGAGTGTGAAACTAGATTTGAGCTATTGAATCACTTGCTTACAAATTATCTAGTATTGAATATTGTAGATACTGATAAAGAGTTTGTGGTATGTACATATGCTTGCAAAAGAGGAATTGGTGGAGTAATGTTGATCCAGGAAGGAAATGTGGTATTTTATGAGTCAAGGAAGTTGAATGAGCACAAACATAGATATGTGATTCATTATCTTGAGTTAGTAACTATCATTCATGCCTTGAAGATGTGGATATATCATCTTCTTGGAAGGTGGTTTATTCTAATGAGTGATCATAGTTTGAGGTACTTATTAGACCAACCTAATATGAATTCCAAGAATTTTATATGGTTTTCTACCCTCAGTGAGTTTTACTTTGAGATCAGGTACATAAATGACAAGGACAATGGGGTTACAGATGCTCTCAGTAGGAGAGTGCAAGAAAATCATATTTCAGTTGTGAGCTCTTATGGGAAAAATTTGCAAGAGTGTATCTTGCAAGTAGGACAACATGATGACATGTAAGTATTAGAATCACAGGTTGTAGCAGCAAGGTGAAGGTGATAAGGATGAGGAGTATCACCTCATGACAGATGTCTTGGTCAGATTTAGGAACATGATTCATGTGTTGGATAGCAGTGAGCTCAAGAATATTATCTTGAGGGAGCTTCATGTCAAGTTATATTGAGGTCACCCAAGATATCAGAAGACATTGAGAACAGTTAAGAATTTATATAATTGGTTGGACTTGAAGAAATAGGTGGTTGAGTTTCTTGCGATATGTTTGGACTGTGAGCAGGTAAAAGCAAAGTGTAAGCATCTAGCTAGTTTATTGTAGCCTATTTTGATTCCAGAGTGGAAATGGGAGATCATTTCCATGGACTTCAATACATGTTTGTCGAGGACATCAAGGCAGCATGATTTCATCATGGTTGTGCTTGACAAGTTAATTAAGGTAGCTCACTTCATTGTAGTTAAGTCTACTAATTCAGCTAGTGAGGTAGCTCAGATATTTATCAGGAAGATAATGATATTGCATGGTTTTCCCAAGAATATCATATCAGATAGAGACGCCAATTTTACTTCCAGGTTTTGGAAGGAGTTGTTTGCAGGTTTGGGGAAAGAGTTGGATTTTAGTACAATTTATCATCCACAGACAGATGGACAGACATAAAGGGTCAATAGGATTATTGAGGAAATGTTGAGGATGTATGTCATGCATCAGCAAAGGAAATGGGTAGAGTATCTTCCACTAGTATATTTTGCTTATAACAGTGGGTATCGAGATTCCTTGAGGATAAGTCCATTTGAGGCTATTTACGGGTGGATTTGTAATACTCTTATTAGTTGGAGTGATCCAATGAACGAGGTCTTGATTCAAGCAGATATGTTGGTTGATATGGAATAGTAAATGTAGGTTATTAAGAGGAATTTGAAGGCAACACAGGATAGTCAGAAGAGTTATGCAGATCAACTTAGGGAATTTAAGGAGTTTCAGGTTGGGGAGCATGTGTACTTATGCATCAAGCCCAAGAGGAGCTCCTTGAGAACTGGATCATGTGCCAAGATGACACATCGGTATTGTGGGGCTTTCGAGATCCTTGAGAGGATTGGACCAGTGGCCTACAGACTTGCACTACTACCAACTGTGAAATTCCATGATGTTTTCCATGTTTCATTTCTTAAGAGATATGTGCAGGATATTGATCATGTGCTTGATTGGTCTATATTGTAGGTGGAACCAGAGGGAGAATTTCAGTCGAAACCTCAATTCATTTTGAATTGGAAACAACTCATGCTCTGGGATCAAGCAATAGAGTAAGTTAAAGTGCAGTGGAAGCACTTTGGGCTCGAAGAATCTACATGGGATATGGTTGATTAAATGTAGGCTTTGTATCCTTCATTATTTTATGGGTCAAACAAATGAGTTTTTGGGTATATGTATATGGTTGTAAATACTGAAATGAGTTGTGTTATAAAGCTCCAATAAGCGATATATATATATTTAATTTATTTATTTATTTTTATTTTTTTTTGTTTTATTTTTTTAAATTCCAGCAGGATGTCATTATAAATACTACATTGAGCTATGTTATAAATATCCATAGGCAGTATGTTTTGTTTTCAACAGTTTTCTAGTCATAGGTGTCATAGAGCACCAAGGACGGTGTTCCCCCGAGGGGAAGGGTTTTGTAACAATCCCAAGTTAAATTTTCATGTAATAAAGGATAATAAAGGAAAAATAAGAACAAGGTCACAAGACACATATTCCAAAATTAATGTTGGGAAAAGCACTATAGTGGGCATAATTTTTGGTTTATTAATGACTATGGAAATTGGCAAAGGAAAAGAGGCAACAATTAGAATTTAATTATGAAAATAAAGGAAAGGAGGAGAAAAGGAAGGTGAAGAGACAAAAATTTACATGCTAAGGAAATTAGAGGAAAAATGCAGACAAATGAAGAAAAACGGAGATAAATAATAAAAATGTATCAGAGGATTAGTTTACAACTTTTTTCAGTTCAGTTTGGCTCTCTCTTTTCATTCTCTCTCTCATACATTCTTGCACACAGAGTATTCTTGGAGAATTTTTGGAATTCACTTGCATTTGGAGAAAGGAAAGTGAAGGAAAACCACAGGAAAGTGAGGAGAAGGTTGGATCAACAACTTTGTAGGATGATTTTGCAGGTAACAGGTTGCACATGTGATTTCCTAGTTGAGGTGTGAATGCATGGTCCATGCATTTGTTTATTTGGTTCATTGTTGTCATTGGCATGGGCTTTTCCTAGTTTGAAAATGGTTTCAGCCTTTCCTTTCCATTTCCTAGGTAGCCATGGTATGATGGGATTCATTATTGGTTGAGATTTTCATTTTCAAAAGGTCTTGGAACTTGATGAGGTGGTCTCAGGAAAATTACCAAGGGTTGGGGGTGGAGATATTTTTCTCCAAAAAGCTCTTGGCAGGTGGGTGGAGATAGGAAAATTCCTCAAGGTGTGATGAATGAATTTTGAGGCATTTGTTGAAGTCTAAGAATGTCTCTTTTTTACCACCCTTTTTGCCATCATTTTCAACCTTTTTGTCATTTTTCTATAAAACCAGAACATATTAAGGTCAAAGATCAAATGCACAAGGTAATAAAACATCCATATATAATTTCTATGCTTTTAATGAAATTGTGACAAAATTATCTTGCAATTACCGAATCTTGTACATTCAACAGCTATCATTTGGTCATGCAACAAAGTTCATTTTTCAATAGGTTATGGCGCTCTAGAAGAGGAAAGAGGACTACTAAAAGATGATATTTGGCTTCCATATGATCATCCACCCACACACAGTACTTGGTAAGCCAAACAACATGAGGAATCTAAAAGTCAATGGCTGGGTCAAACCAGGGAATTGTGTTTCACAGTTGCACATTGAAGACAGAGAATCAAGAGAGCGAGATATTGAGATGAAGAAACATGAAATATCGTATGAATTGATTTTAAAATAGAAATTCATAACAAGAGAAGGACTTTTAAGATAACGATCTCATAGGTGTCAATTTGTTTATGATTTATCGGCTTGAAACTCTTTTAAAACTATTTGTATTACCTATATAAATAACAGTGACCAAGATTGAGAACACAGTTCTGAAGTGGTGATAATTATTGTTGTTATAATCCTCTCGAGGACATATTGATACTATGTTCCTTTAATATAAGTTTATGTTATCTCTTCAATGCGTGGGTGAAATCTTGACTGATAATTGATCCTGCTCTCCAGGAGGCCCCCCTGTGAGCTGTGAGGTTTTCATTTCAATTTTTTGAATTATTTTAGTTTATGTTTTTCTCATAAGATCATTTTCGTTGTAGTTTGGATTTCTGGTTAATTTATTGTTGTTTCAGAGTACTCATGAAAAGGGAAAATACCAAAAATATTTAACAATTCAATGCATATTTTGTCACTCATACTTACCATTTTATCGTTTCATGATAGTATTAGATAAGTCATTGTAGCTTTCAAAGTTTCAATTGTGTTAGTCGCTAGTCATTTTCGAGTTCTGTTATGTTAGATTGGAAATACAATTTCGAAGTTAAAAAACACACTGGTAATCTCTCTTGAGTTACATTTTCATTCTCGTTATCTCTATTTCATTGTCATTTCCTTTTAAAATAAATTTACCGTTCATAGATTAATATTTTTTCATCAGTTTTCTCATAGAAATTAGATTAAATTTGATTACATTTCAATTTAATTTGCAGATTTCTTTTTTAGTAATTAGTACAAAATCAGTTCAATTATGAAGCAGTAGAATTAGGTTATTTTCTGTTATGTTTTGATTCTCCAATATTTATTTTAAGTAATATTTGCAACATTAGATAGTTCTTTACTTTGAAAAGCTCAATTTAATTAGTTTGTACTCTGGATAGAAAGAACATGTGCGTCATTACTTTCTAATTTGTAGGTCATTTTATATTTGGTTTTATTAACTTTTGCAATTAATTTTGTGCTTAAAATAAATCCTAGCATATATACTGCACATACATTTCACAAGTACGCAAACCTTGGTTGACATTTAATGAAGTAAATTAAAGACAATTAATTTACCAAACAACATCCGAGCTTAGTTTGGTTTTGTGATCTCGGGGTTAGTTTAGGTAAGATCATGGTAACTTGAGGGTGGAGGTGATTTAACCTTTGGATTCCCTATTTGATTTTTTATTGGTTTATCCCATGAGATCCCACATTCATGCTTGGAATATGGCACAAGGGTGATTGGTTGAAATAAATATTTAGTTCAACCAAATCTATGGTCGGGTCGTACATGGAATTCCCTGACTTGGTTGGATTTTGAATAAATTAATAAGATGTATTTTCCTATTTTTCATAAAGAGCACTTGTACTTGTTATTGTGTTGATTTTATGGTTGATTTTTCATGCTTAATATTTTGGTTATATGATGGTTATAAGCACAGTTTGATGTGCTCTAGTTATAGCTCTTTTTCATGATTTGATAAGTATTTGAATGGTTGATGAATACATGGGCTAAAAAATGTTGGTGCAGCTAATCAAGAGGGAATTAGACTTTCTTGGTGATTCTTATATGAATTTCAGAGATTTATGATCAAATATGCATTCATTACCTGTAGCTTACATGTTTACCTTATGTTTTATGGAATTTTTATCATGTTCTAGTAAGGCTAGGTCAAGTTCTTACTTCAAGTTTGAATGTTTAGCATTGTTATCACTTAAATTATGATTCTGTAAAGTTACATAAAGTTCTGGGAAGTGGTCTGTAGGCTAGCCTGAAAAGTGGCTCAGATCTTGGAATAATTGGCACTATCCCTGAGGATTTAGCCCATAACCACATGAAAACAAGCTTGTGCATGGAGTTGGGGCCTCATAACCACACTCTTGATTTGTTGTGTGTGTGGTTGGAGGTTGGCTTGTGAAAAGGTAGTTCCAGCTCAGGATCTGGTCATCAAAGGTTGTGGAATGACTTTTGGGTGATCTAGAGCTTTTGAGGGGTATCAGTAACTTTTTGGTTTATAGGCCCCATTTCAATACTGGAACTTGGAGGTCAAGTCATGCCATAGTAGCACTTAGTCTCACATTTACCTTGGGAGCTTGTAAAAGTGGATAAATTTTAGGAGGGATGGTTATATGATATAGCCACATTTATGAGTGAAAAACATATAAATTAATAAGACATAAGGTAGGACACATAATAATGTCAATTGGTATTGTTAATAACTTCAAATACACATAGGTTGTTGGGTATGTGTTATATTCTTTCCACAACTAATCACACGCGGGGGGGTCACAGGGGGCGCAATAGCCCCCCCTGTACATTGCACTGGGCGCAATGTTGGGGGGTGGGGGTCAGAGGGGGGGCAGTAGCCCCCCCTGTCGGTGTATGGGGCAGCGCCCCGGAAAAAAATTTTGGTCCTTCTTTTCTGGTGGGCAGATCCGCCCATGGTTTTGTGTATGGGTTTGCACATGGTTTTGGGGTACGATGGTTTTCAGCCCCTAGTATTTTGTAGATCCGGTCAAGGGAACTACGGTTATGTTCTAATCCAGGGTTAATGGATTGGGGTTTATGTATGCTTCGGCATGTATATATATATTTTGTAACACTAAAAGGAATATAATGAAAACTCAAGCTGGTCGTCTCGATTTTGGATCCAGGGAAATATCTCTGTGTTTATCTGTTTCATGTTTTATGATCTCACTACTGTTTATTTTCTATCTTTAAGGTTCATTTGTAGATCATTTCTGTACAGGGTTAAAACCTACATTTGGTATCAGAGTAGTTTCGACTTCAACAGGACGCCTTTGCTGCTGAGGGATTTTTTGCTCGGTCCTGAGGTAGACCCTGTTCAGTGGGAGATCTGTGGGATCGATTCTTATGGTGAAAGAAGATGGCAAGCGGCGAGAAGATAGAGATCGAGAAATTTAATGGTCAGAGTTTTGAATTGTGGAAGCTCAAGATGGAGGATCTGCTGTTGGATAAATATCAGTGGATCGCGGTAGATTCGGGTACTAAACCAACGGAAATGTCAGATGAAGACTGGAAGAAGCTGGATCGGAAGGCAAAGAGCACAATATGATTGTGTGTTTCAGATTTAGTATTGTTGAATGTATCTGGGGAAGCTACGGCGAAGACATTGTGGGACAAGCTAGGGACTTTGTACCAATCTAAGTCTCTGGTGAATAAATTGTTCCTACGGAAAAAGTTGTATAACCTGAGGATGAAGGATGGAGACTCGGTGACAAAGCATTTGAACGCCTTCAATACTGTGGTAAGTCAACTGTCATCTATTGATATTAAAATCTCAGATGAAGATAAGTGCATCAGTTTGTTGTATTCTCTACCAGACTCGTGGGATAATCTGGTTATTACAATAGGTAGCAATACAACTACCTTGAATTTTCATGACATTGTCTCATCCTTGCTATCAGAGGAAATGAGACGGAGAAATATGGAGGTTCAGAATGGAGATGCCTTGTCTGTACAAGGAAGGTCCTAGAACAGAAATAATAATAAGGTTTCGAGTGGGAGATCTAAATCTCCTAGAAAGTTTGTAAAGGTGTGCTGGAAATGCGGAAAGGAAGGGCACTACAAAAAGGATTTCAGATCTAAAGCTCCTGAGAAAGGAAAGGGATCTGATGATTCTCCTTCTACAGAGGCAAAAACCACCTCAGATGAAGGTGGGGATGTGTATTTGGCTTCTTCTTCAAATAAACATGTAGATCATGAGTCATGGTTGATTGACTCGGGTGCATCCTTTCACTTCACTCCCCATAGGGAGTGGTTCTGCGAGTATGAGAAAAATGATGGCGGTGATGTCTTCTTAGGTGATGATAGGAAGGCCAGAATCGTTGGACGTGGAAAATTCAAGCTGAAGCTGCAAGGTGGAAGGATTATAACACTTCCTAGTGTTCTGCACATTCCTACATTGGCAAGAAATATGATTTTTGTAAGCAAGACGGATGATGCAGGTGTAAAAACAGTGTTCGAGAAAGATACCTGTAAGCTGGTTTGGGGAGAACTGGTATTAATGCGGGGAGTTCGGATTGGAACTCTGTACAAGCTTCAGGGCAGCACTGTTATTGTTGGGTGCAACAGTTCTGTGGTTCCCGAAAGTGGAGCGGAAAACCTAGCGGTCTCTGGAGAAAAGACCATGCTATGGCATCAAAGGCTTGGACATATTGGAGAGAAGGGCCTTCGGATACTGCATGGAAATGGTATGGTAGAAGGTATGTCTAATATTTGTCTGGATTTCGATTTCTGTGAACATTGTGTATATGGGAAGCAGAATCGGGTAAGTTTTCCTTTTGGTGCTAAGAGGGCGAACAAGATATTAGAGCTTGTGCACAGTGATGTGTTTGGACCTGTGTTGGTTCCATCACTGGGTAAGTCTATGTACTATGTTTCATTCATAGATGACTTCTCAAGGAATACATGGATACATTTCTTGAGGAAGAAATCTAAAGTCTTTGACATATTTAAATAATTTAAGGCTCTAGTGGAAAACCAGATAGAGAAGAAGATAAAGGTGCTGAGGACAGATAATGGTGGGGAGTTCTGCAAGAAGGAATTTGAATAATTCTGAAAGAAGTGTGTTATAGCACGGCAGAAGACTACTCCATACACACCTCAGAAAAACAGAGTTGTAGAAATAATGAACAGAATGCTGATGGAAAAGGCAAGAAGGATGCTCAGTGGTACCGGGTTAGGACAAGAATTCTGGGCATAGGCAGTGGAGACTGCATGTTACTTGGTTAACAAATCACCTTCATCGGAGTTGGAGGATAAGACTCCACATGAGGTATGGACTGGTAAGAAACCCTATCTTTCACATTTGAGGGTATTTGGATGTGATGCATATGTACATGTTCCAAAGGAGAAAAGGACCAAGTTTGATAGTAAATCTGAAAGGTGCATCTTTATTGGGTATAGGGATGGTTTAAAGGGTTACAAGCTTTGGAACCTAGAAACAAGGAAGGTTGTGTATAGCTGAGATGTGGTGTTTAGAGAGGTGAAAGATGTTGTTAAACATGAAGTCCTACCAAATGAACCTGAGAAGATAGAGTTTAAGCTAAAGGAGGATGAATCAGACTCTACAACAGAAGAAGACTCAGAAGAGGAAGAGCCACAAACTCCAGTTGTGAGAAGATCAGCTTAGGAAAGAATACAACCAGAAAGGTATAGTCCAATCTGCTTTCTGTTCAAATTTTTCTTTAACTATAACTAATGATGATCCCAGAACTTTCAGGGAGGCAGTAGATTCAGAGGATGAAAAACTCTGGAAGGAGGCCATGGTTGATGAAATGGCATCCTTGCATAAAAATGAGGCATGGGATCTGGTGGAGTTATCGGCTGGAAGGAAGCCCATCGGGAGAAAATGGGTGTTTAAGAAGAAGATGAATGTAGAAGGCGAGGTGGAGAAATACAAAGCTCGATTGGTAGCAAAAGGTTATTCCCAGGTGCTGAGAATTGATTTTGGTGATATTTTTTCTCTTGTTGCCAAATTTACTTCTATTAGATTACTTTTATCTGTTGCTGCTGCATTTTATTTTGAGGTAGAACAGATGGATGTGAAGACAAAATTTCTTCACGGGGATCTGGAAGAGGGGATCTACATGAAACAACCTGAAGGCTTTACTGTGAAGGGGAAGAAAGAACTAGTATGCAAGTTAAAGAAGTCTCTGTATGGGTTAAAAAAATCACCAAGGATGTGGTATCAAAAATTTGATACCTACATATGGGGACTTGGCTTCACCAGAAGCAAGGAGGATCACTGTGTTTATTTTAAATTAATTGGTGATCGTGTTATTTATTTGGTCTTGTATGTGGATTATATGTTTTTTATTGGAAATGACAAAGAAATTATCCAAGGTTTGAAGACCCAACTATTCTCCAAATTTGACATAAAGGATCTTGGTGCTGTAAACTATATTTTGGGCATGGAAATTAAGAGAGATCAGGTAAAGAGGAAGCCCTGGTTAAACCAGAGGAATTATGTCGAGAATATATTGCAGAGGTTCAATATGCATGATAGTAAACTGGTGAATGTTCCAATTCCTGTAGGTACAAAGCTGTTTGTTAAACAGTGTCCCAAGACACAAGAAGAAGAGGAGGATATGTCCTGTGTTCCATATGCAAGTGCAGTGGGTAGCCTAATGTATGCAATGGTCTATACTAGACCAGAAATTCCACATACAGTGGGAGTATTGAGTAGGTTTATGTCAAACTCAGGGAAGGAGCATTGGATAGCAGTGAAGCGGGTTTTCAGATATTTACGTGGCACTAGTGATTATGGCTTGTGCTACCAGGGAAGACCAGGATTGGAAAGAGTGTTGGACATTCATGGTTTTGCTAATGCAGACTGGGCTTGAGATCTAGACCAAAGAAGATCTACAAGTGGGTATGTGTTTAGCCTATTTGGAGGTGCAGTCAGTTGGATGAGTAAAATACAGTCTGTAGTGGCTCTTTCAAATACAGAGGTTGAATACATAGCAGCCACTCATGCAAGCAAGGAATCAGTTTGGTTGTAGAGATTGTGTTCAAGTATGGAGTTTGTGTAACAAGCTATAAGGATAGATTGTGGTAGCCAAAAAGAAATTTTCTTGGCTAAGAACCATGCTTATCATTCAAAGACAAAGCACATTGATGTTCAATATCACTTTGTGAGAGATATGATTGAGGCTAAAAGGGTGTTGCTGGTAAAGGTGGACACTTTGAAGAATGTTGCAGATGCATTGACGAAGTCTCTAAGTACTCAAAAGTTCTCTTGGTGTAGAGAAACAATGGGTGTTGCAAAAATGGGCTAATGACTAAGCTCTCTTGTGGCCCCCTACGGAAAGAAAACAACAAGTGGGAGAATGTTGGGTATGTGTTATATTCTTTCCATGACTAATCACGATGGTTATATGATATAACCACATTTATTAGTGAAAAACATATAAATTAACAAGACATAAGGTAGGACACACAATAATGTCAATAACTTGAAATACACATAGGTTGTTGGGTATGTGTTATATTCTTTCCACGACTAATCACGTGTGGGGGCTTCACAGGGGGGGGCGATAGCCCCCCCTATACGTTGCGCTGGGTGCAACGTCGGGGTGGTCACAAGGGGGGCAGTAGCCCCCCCTGTCAGGGTCCGGAGCAGTGCCCCTGAAAAAAATTTTGGTCCTTATTTTCCAGTGGGCGGATCCGCCCATGGTTTTGTGCATGGGTTTGCACATGGTTTTGGGGTACGATGGTTTTCGACCCCTGGTATTTTGTAGATCTGGTCAAGGGAACTATGGTTATGTTATAATCCAGGGTTAATGGATTGGGGTTTATGTATGCTTCGGCATGTATATATGTGTTTTGTAACACTAAAAGGAATATAATGAAAAATCAAGTTGGTCATCCCAATTTGGGATCCAAGGGAAAATATCTGTGTTTATCTGTTTTATGTTTTATGCTCTTGCTACTGTTTATTTTCTGTTTTTAAGAGTCGTTTGCAAATAATTTTTGTACAGGGTTAAAACCTACATTACATATAGTGATGGAAACCCTTTTTCCACCAGGGGTTCAATATTGTTCAAGAATCTGCCGATGGCCATGTCCAATTCATGACATTTCTCCTCCAATTTCCTTACTAAATTCGTCTTAGTGAGGATATTTCTCACTTCTAATATGGTTGTGGTTCTATTCGGTACCTCCAGATCTTCAAGCTCATAGCTATTTTTGGAGTTCAGGAATTTTATAATTTTAGGAGTTGTAATTGACATATTTCCTAATTCCAAATTTGCGTTTTCAATGGCCACTATGCATTTTTCAATCAACTCTTTGTTCAAAAATAATGTGAATGGAGTGCCATATTTCATCTACTGACTGTATGATACTACCCAAAATTATTAGTTTCATTTGGCCCAAGATGCTGTCAGCTGAAAATTCCTTCTCTGCCTTCTCCAACCTCTCAATCTGCTTCTTGGCTATCTCATGGGCAGTTTCACACATGGCCTTTTGATCTCTCAGGATGCCAATCTGTGCTTACAATTTCTTGATCTCTTGTGACTTCAGGGTCATACTTTCCATGGCCTTTGACATCTAGTATGTCCCACTGGATGCTCCAGCAGTTGCTGGAACAACTGATGGAACTGTTGAAATGGGGGAAGCTTCTAGTGGGATGAGTGCCACTCGAACTGCTTCTTATTTTTCCTTCAGTAGCTTCTCCATCTTGGTCTCCATCTGTTTGATTTGGGCAGACTATTCCATAATTAAATTCATTGACTCTGCCTTCTATGACTCATCTTCCTCAATGCCTTTGGCCAAAGGGTCTTCCATTATTGGCATCTTGATTTGTTTTCTGAGGGTTACTATGTCAGCATTCTTCTTCTTCAAAAGCTCCTCCACAGCTTGGACATTGGCTAGGTCGTAACCAAGCTTCACTATTAAACCTTCTAAAGACTTGATCCTTGAGTCTTTAGCCATGGCATATATCTTCTCCATCTTGAGCTGTGAGTGTGCATTGGATAAAGATAACTACAGTTTTGACAAGCTCATAGCAATACTTGTCAAGGTGGAGGCCCATTAGGAGAATTTTTAGGTCTAAAATGGGCCTCATAAGAAAAAAGTACAACCAAAATAAAATTTATAAGAACCAATAGGATTCTAGATGATGATGTCAACCATGGGGGATGATTCACCATTTTTTAAGTAAAAGGGTAAAAATATTAAAAAATAATAAAATAATAAAACTGCTTTTCTAACTCGTATTTTCAACCTATCTCCCAAATTTTTTACACAAATTTCGAGCGGGAGTACTCGTTGGATGCAAAATTTAATTCCTAATCCAAGGAGTACCCATGTTTCATACTTTCAATGGACCCTTCTATGCGAAAAATGAGGAATACATGAAAAAGCATGATTACAAACACGTTTTTCATGTATTTCTCATTTTTTGTGTAGCAAGATCCATCAAAAGTATGCAACATGTGTACTCCTTGGACGAGGAATTAAATTTTTCATCCAACGAGTACTCCCACTCAAAATTTGAGTAAATATTTTAGGAGATAAGTTGAAAATACGACTTTAAAAAATAGTTTTTTTTTCCTCTAAAATTTGATGATGTCATCAAAACTTATTTTATTATTTCCACTATTATTTTATTATTTCCTTAGGAGACCCATTTTAGACCTCAAACTTCCCCTAATGACCATCTCTCCCATTTTCCTGTGTAATTCCATTTGGTCAATAGGATGGATGTCCTTGGTATTGAACTCGAATGATGCCTTCTTGTAATCTCCTGCTCCTTGGGGTCGTGGGACCAAGGCTTCTAGAAATGGCATCTTCATCCTTCCTTTCTCAATGTTAAAGGCAGACAGTAGCATGCTTTGTGAACTTGGGGTCTGCTTCTAGAATTGATTGTATCTGTTAGTCTTCAACACTTGATTTCTCAACTTTATCTCCTTGAATGTGTCATAGACTGATCTTTCTTGGCCTTCTATGGAAGACCTAGAAGTGGATGTCTGCAAGCTCTACTACTGAAGAGACATTATGGCTGAAGATGTAGGTGAGGCCATTGTTTGATCACACACTGGAGATGACCTAGGGGTGTTTACAATATGAATCATTGTTTGTTGCCCTGATTCTCCTCCTTGATCAATATTCATGTGAATTCTAGCCCTCTTCCTATATCTTAGTTTGAATTCTTTACTAGAGGTATCAGTTACCGAAGGTGACTCCTCCTCTCCTAGCCTCTTTCTCCCTATCTATTTCTCTTGCTATTTCTCTTTGTCTTATTTTCCTTTTGCACTCTTCCTTTCTTGTGGTGTTGGGGTTTGGATGCCTGAAGTGGAGATCACTTGTTCTTCATCTTCTTGGATGGTGTTGGTCAACCATTCTGTTTTATTGGCATACTGGTCAATTGCAGGTCTGTGTGTGTGAACATAGGGTATGGATCTGTTTTCCACCCTTTTCTTGGAGATAAACCCTGTAGGGTCATAAGACCATGTGAAACTGTGACTGAAACCCATCTCTTTCAGTATCTTCTCTGCCTCCTCTTATTGCTCTTTGTTACAGATGAAAGGCCTAATTTGTGTCTTGATCCTAAACTGAGCCTTCTTCATTGCAGAAACAAAGTGGAGCCCATCTACATGTATCATTTTCCTTATGTACTCCGGTGCAAAGACCCTAATGGAGGGGAACTTTGGAAATTTGTAAGGGGCTATCTCATTTCCATAGACTCGAATCTCTGTGTAATTTTGGTACAAGTACCAATCCGCTGTCTTCACTGGGCATAGTTGAATAGGACTATGGGTTTAGCATTTAAGGAAAGAGTAGAAAAAAACCTATTATAGCTTCATCTACCCACTGATCAGTGTGATACCTTAATAAATAAGATAAAATAGTGATAGTGTACTTGGTCCTATCAGGAAAGATAAATGAGGGATAAGGAGGGTTATTTGTAGGTATTGGGCAATTAGGGGCCATGAAAAGCTGTAAAGTTTTGGCTCTGCCGGCAAAGTCAAGCTTCTGATAAAATTCCCTAAGGATTTCATAAGAGAAGGGGACTGCTTTTTCAGGAGTGAGGGCCTGCATCATTTGCTGTATGGATTGGGTATTGATAGCGAACAAGATTTCTCCTGTTGGGGTGACTACAGTTCTCTGATTAATGTCATAACAGGTTTGGAATTTCCTGGTGAACTCTAGGAAACTATGGGTTTTTGGAAATATGTAAAGAGGTAATTGGGTCTCACATAGACCTATAGCATCGTCTTCTTCCATGAAGTTATCCTCGAGCCAGTAGTAGACATCGAATAAATTGTAGTCTGAGTCTGTCTCATGGATCTTATAGTCTCTATCTGCTAGAGACAAGTGATCCAAGTCCACTTGTGGGTAGAACATAGGATTAAAAGGCTCCTGGTATTTCTTAGGAGGCATGCTTCTTAAATGATTCTTCTTTCATAACCTGCAATGGAGAATGGGATGACAGAAAGGGGAACAGATAAAGAGAAATTTCTATGGATCAGCACTAGGGGAGGGATATGACATAAGGGGATCATGACCAGGATTGAAAAATATAAAGGATCCACGTAATCCAGTTCACAAAGAGCTAACAACTCTTCTTTGATTGTAATATCCAAAAATGGGAACAGCTACAACAAATAAAATATCTTAAAATATTCCAGAGTTGGAGCTTCAGCAAATGATGAGCATGGCAATGTAGATCAGATAATTATTTGTTAAATAACATCTCACCAGCATATATAAGAACCTCAGCAAGAATATGGCCTATATCCTCCTTCTCAAGTGGGGAAATGCAGTGATATAAGGCATAAAACAGCTGTCTTCAGAAAATAACAAAATAAAAGTGGGGACTGGGACTTGGATCCATTAGTTTAGAAAATATGCAACCCACTTGCAGAATTGGAGGTGAAACAAATAAATCTAGCTACATTAAATAGATCTCCCCAGCTCAAGATAGCTCAAAAACACCCCAATCCCATGACTTCTCAACAACAGAATTTTTGAAGACTGTAAGAGAGTAATTCCCATGAGGGTTTCTACAAAAAATGATGAAATAATACTGATATGGATATTATATTAATCAAGTATCAAAGAAATGGAGGTTTAACCTCTTTTACACAAGAAATAAGACACCCGACAAGGGTTTATGACATTACACATGTATAAAAAGCAGCACTGCAGAAAATAACGCAGTTTATTGCAACTCTGTATTTGACATGACTGAATACAACATAAGTAACTTATCAATACATAAAAATGGCCAAAGGCCCTCCTTATTAGACCTACCAGAGGGAAACAAACACCTCCTCCTCAAACACTAGCACAAAATCCAGGGGTGCAACCCTACTGCTGCTGCACCTGCATAAAAGACGCAGTTTCTGAAGATGACAGCGTTGTAGATATTTTTGGCTGAGTGGCCCTAAGCCAAATGATGGAATGGAAGCTCATAACCTTCCATTTAGATCCCTTAAGCAAGTTGATCCAAAGAATAGGATGGAATTCCCGCACGGGAATTCTTTGCACTAAGCAGTGCTGCAACCACAGCTAAACAGTTGAAGCATGCAAGTAGTCAAAATACCAAATATAGTTGAATATTGAATGATCTCCTTGTTGCTATGCCCTTATTTTTATCCTTAGTGAGCCTCCTCACCCCAGACCCCACACAATGATGAGGTGACTTCCTAGTAAATATTCCTCCTTCAAAACTGCGTTGTTTTTGTTGGCTTCCCTCCTCTTGTAGTAGCATTGTTGACTTGGTCAACTGGAATTAGTTCACCTGCATTGCCTCCTTTCACACTAAGGGGTCTTTAATCCGGCTCTCATATGTGTGTCTAGGCTGATCCTTGTTCACATTGAGCTAATTTACTTGGGTGATCTCTTCCTCCTCAAGAATGCATATTGACATAGTCAAACTTCACTCTGTCCACATCTATTTTTCCCTTGTTCACACCTGAAAGTGTAAAATCCAGCTCCTAAGGTGATCCCCTTCCTCATTAAGGTGGAAATTATTCATATTTTTATTTTTCATGGGCCTCCTTACCCATTTATTCCTCTCCTAAGTGAAAGCAGCAAAAATCTAATATTCCAAATTGCTGTGTGCAAAATTTTGGAATATTACAGTCCTCCCCTCTCAAATGTTGCTTGTCCTCAAGCAACTACAAAGATAGGACTGAAGAACCTCCTCTTCTCCCCCTGTAGCATCCTCATCTGATAATACTCCCCAGAGATCAAGGTGTTGTTCCATCAACACATCTCCAAGCTGCCCCTCCCAACTGTGTACGCTGTCCTCTAGTGAACATTCCAAATAGCTGACATCATGTGATAGTGAAACATCCATGGAGGAAAAAATGGGATGTTTGAAGGTCCTCATGAGGCATGAGGGCTGATATATATTGGGATTCATCATCCCCATTTGAATCTCCCCTCCCCAAGCTATCAACCAAACAAAATGAGTCACCCTCCCGGATGGAAACTCATGAAGGATCTCCTCCACCTTGAGCTCATGCAAAATAGGTGGGCTGAAAATATGAACATGGTAGACAAGATAGCCTACCCCATGCTGTCTTCCTCTCCACTCACGATAAGTGTGGAGTGCATGTTGATCATGGGCTACAAACAAGTTGCCCTCAATTGGCAGTAGAAAGATTGAATCTTCAAATATCCCCTCTCCAAAACAATGGATCGTGATGGCCCAAACCATTCCATTCAAGATGAATGGCACATCATTACCATATGGCATCCAAATCAGAAAAATGCTGAAAGTTATGTGCAATTTTGGATGGTACCAAAGGTTCTCCAAGTGGATATTATGCAGTCTTCCCAATTGTTGTTTGAGAATGTCATGTGGCAAGTGGTTATGTAACAAGTTATAAGTTGTGCATGTTTTCTCCTCCAACATGGGGAAGTAAGCATCAACGTATATCAGTTGTACATAGACAAAATAACAATACACTTGCCCAAAGTCATGTATAGATGGGCTACTATCATTACAAACATTGGCCCTAAAGTGACCATGAAACCCAAAAATACTCTTGCTTTCTTGTGGAGCAATGCACTGCTCATATATGGTGTGAAGATACAAATACTCAATGGAGTAATCAACAAGTACATAAATATATTTCTTACCATGCATGGTGAGTAGGCTGAAATCGAGGCCCTGGTATAAGTTCCACCGTTAGGATCTCCCCATAAAAATCTGCAAGAAGAAGGGATACATATACTCTTTGGAACACTCCATCAATAAGAACACACTCCCATGTGACAGTCATGTAGGCCTTAGTAATAAGGCTCCATGACTCCTTCCTTTGACATTCCATATGCTGAAGCCATCCACCATCATGCTGCTATGTGAGAAGCTCTTCTTCCTACATGGAAGCCCCTCATAATCCTCCAATGCTGAAGGGTAGCCTCCTTTCACCATGAATGTGCCTTCCTTCTTTCCGGAAATATCATGAAAATTATGGGAAAATTTCTGCCCATACTCTCCCAAGAGAAGCCACAGCAATAATGACTCTTGCTGCCCTCTAAAACCTCCATCATACAAATCATGAGGTGAAAATATGTTGATTGATGTGAAGAGGATAAAATCAACATGATACACCCAACCTCTAGGCTTCCATATGATGTTGGTGTCCTGCCAACTATCTTCCATCCTCATACCCTTCGGAAAAGGATATGCCTTATGATGGCCAAACTCTCTCAAGAGTGGCCAATGCAGCTTTGCCTCTTGCTGCCATGTATCATAAATTTTCAAGTGGCTCACCAGCCTCTTGCTCTCCACCCACATCCACTCAGCCTCATGTGGATGCCTCCCATCAAGCTTTATCTTGGCATTCTTCCAATGTGTGCTACCATCCTCCACAACCAATTCCTCTCCTTTGCATGTCATGAAGTGCTGAAATGCATTTTCTTGGAGATCCCTTAAAGAAGATCTCATGTCCATAACCATATTGAATCCTTCAAGATCCAAATGTGATAAAGGAAAAGCCTCCTCACTGCTATTGTTTGGCAGTGCTGATAGTCTCTCTAGTGATATAGTTGTTGCCTCATACTCCATCTCAAAGATGAATCTATGTTCTTTTGTAGGAGTATGGTGGACATAGTTCATGAAATCCTCCAAAAGATTACACTCCAACCTAAAGGGTTGTGTGCAACTCAACAGGGATACATGAGGATGATAGTTCATTTCTTCCTTGAACCATTCAAGCTTGCACAGCGCAGTGCAATCTTGCTGCTCTATCTCAGCAATAATGTTTGACCCTGGGTCATATGAAGACAAATTCCCACCATTTCTAGAAGGATTTCCTGCCATAATAAAAAGTGGAAATTTCCCCATACCTTGATGAGATGTGGGAACCTCTTATAGGGCTGCAAGGGCTCCTTCCTCCAATGTAATGGCTGATCCAACTACTGCTACAGATGGTTGCCCCTCCATGATTGTGACAGCGCTGATACAAGGCTACTCAAATGGAGAAGAGGAATCCTCCTCCTCTGATCTTCTACTGTCAAATCTCCTGGTTACTTGATGCATAAAATTAGCAAGAGTATATACTCTTGCATGAACTTCATGGCTGATCCACCAAGAGCTTTCCTTGCCCTCCAAGTGCAGCGATGAGATCTCCACAGCCTCTTTCTCCACTACTGGATGTAGTAGGAAAAATGCTTATAGTTTCATCACCCAAGTCATTGCTGCACACTTGAGTGATCCATCGAATGTAGACAACAGGAATTTGTTGCCTCTTATCATTCTCTTATTGCAGGTTCTTCTTTCTTCTCTCAGTTGAATGAACTGAGGAAAATCTAGGTCTCTTTGAAAGCCCTAGGTTCGCACTTGTATTCTGCCAAATACCCACTCAAGATCTCATGTTCTAAGTGGTCTTCTTGCTCTCCACTCACTCTATGAGAATAGGAAGTGCATGGGTCTTCTTCTTCCTCTTGAAACCCTCTAGAGGTCTCACTGCAACTTTCTCCTTCTTGAAACCCCCTAGGAGTTTCATTGCATCTTTCTTCTTTTCTCTTAGATCTTAAAATCGATGAGAGTAATCTCATCCTATCCATAATTTTGTCCTACTCTTCTTCTTATATTCTGATTGGATCTGAAATCCATAGGCTGAGCCAAGATGGCAGCGCTGATACCACTGTAATATCCCAAAATGGAAACAGCTACAACAAATAGAATATCTTAAGATATTCCAGAGTTGGAGCTTCAGCAAATCATGAGCATGGAAATGTATATCATCTCATTATATGTTAAAGAACATCTCACCAGTAGATATAAGAACCTCAGCAAGAATATGGCCTATATCCTCCTTCCCAAGTGGGGAAATGCAGCAATATATGGCATAAAACAGTTGTCTTCAAAAAATAATGCAATAACAGTGGGGACTGGGACTTGGATCCATTATTTTAGACAATATAAAACCCACTTGTAGAATTGGAGGTGAAACAAATAAATCTAGCTACACTAAACAGATCTCCCCAACTCAAGATAGCTAAAAAACACCCCAATCCCATGACTTCTCAACAACAGAATTTCTGAAGACTATGAAAGCGTAATTCCCATGAGGGTTTCTATAGAAAATTATGAAATAATATTGATCTAGATATTATATTAATCAAGTAACAAATAAATGGAGGTTTAACCTCTTTTACACAAGAAATAAGACACCCGGCAAGGGTTTCCGACATTACACATGTATAAAAAGCAGCACTGCAGAAAATAAAGCAGTTTACTGCAACTCTGTATTTGACATGAATAAATACAACATAACTGATCAATACAGAAAAATGGCCAAAGGCCCTCCTTATTAGACCTGTCGGAGGGAAACAAACACCTCCTCCTCAAACACTAGCACAAAATCCAGGGGTGCAACCCTGCTGCTGTTGCACCTACATAAAACATGCATTTTCTGAAGATGAATGCACTGTAGATGTTGTTGGCTGAGTGGCCCTAAGCCAGATGATGGAATGGAATCTCATAACCTTCCCTTTATATCCCTTAAACAAGTTGATCCAAAGAATAGGATGGAATTCTCGCACGGGAATTCTTTGCACTAAGCAGTGTTGCAACCACAGCTAAATAGTTGAAGCATGCAAGTAGTCAAAAGACAAAAGATATATGAATATTGAATGATATCCTTGCTTCTATGTCTTTCTTTTTATCCTTAGTGATCCTCCTCACCCCAGACCCCACGCAATGATGAGGTGACTTCCTAGTAAAGATTCCTCCTTCAAAACTACGTTGTCCTTGTTGGCTTCCCTCCTCTTGTAGTAGCGTTGTGGACTTGTTCAACTGGAATTATTTCACCTGCATTGCCTCATTTCACACTAAGGGGTCTTTAATCCAGCTCTCGTATGTGTGTCTAGGCTGATCCTTGTTCACATTGAGCTAATTTACTTGGGTGATCTCTTCCTCCTCAAGAATGCATGTTGACTTAGTCAAACTTGACTCTGTCCACGTCTATTTTGCCCTTGTTCACACCTGAAAGTGTAAAATCCAGCTCCTAAGGTGATCCCCTTCCTCATTAAGGTGGAAATTATTCATATTTGTATTGTTCATGGACCTCCTTACCCATTTATTCCTCTCCTAAGTGAAAGCAGAAAAAATCTAATATTCCAAATTGCTGTGTGAAAATTTTTAGAATATTACATTGATAAAATAATGGATCTTCAGTAACAATTCGCACTTTCTCTAATAATACTTGTGAATTCAACACCTGTAACAATTTGACAGTAACCAACAGAGTAAACTCTAAAGTTATTCTGACATTTGGCTTCAAAATAATGATTTGGTGATGTGGAGGTAGTGCAGGTCCGTTGGAGAACGGCCCGACCCTTTATGGCACAATGACTATGTTGGGTGGTGTGATGGGATAGGATGGAGTACAAAGGTGGGAGCAGACGTGGCGACAATGGTGTGGATAACGGTCAACATGCGCAGCGGTATGGCTACCCAGTAAACCGTTTTCAGAGGGGGGTATGAGTGGTAAGTGGTTATGGAGTGAGGAGATGTTAAGCACTATGGGCGCGCCACGTAATAGGGGAGGTGGTATGGGATACTACCCATTTCAGACCCCCCCCCCCTTTGCTAACGTTCATCAGCTGAAGGGGGTCCAAAAAGCCTTGTGGACCATCTAATGTATGGGGGTGAGCGAAGATTTTGGGGAGTTGCTGGAAGGTTAGAGCAGATATGACGTGGGAAAAAGGTGGGGCCCCAACCTATATATCGAAATCACTGTTTGGAAGTTTTAGTTTATAATCTATGAAAGATGAAAGTTAATTCTTGCGATGTGTGAAGGGCGATGGCGAGAGGTGACATGGCACAGAGGTGGGGGCCGCCCACACATCGCAAATCGCAAATCAGAAATCTTGGTTATGAGTGGCAGAAGTTGAAAGTTAAATCTTGTGATGTATGAAATGTGGTGAGTGAAGCAGTGACATGGAATGGCAGAGGTGGGGGCTGCCCACATCCCGCAGTTAGGGAGTTTTTGTGGTGAGAAAGCGGGGGTAAATATTAAGGTTGGAAATATGTGATTTACAACGGGCAGGGATGACGTGGCAAGGAAAGGGTGGGCTTGCCCGCAGCCAGCAAATCGCAGATTTTATTATGAGCAATGGGAGGTTAAAGGTTAAACTTTGCGATTTGGATTTGGTGGGGCTTGTATAGGACTTAGGATAAAACTTAGACATAAGGAAATGCCTCAAATGATTTTCAAATATTTTTAATTCCCTAAACTTCAAAACATAACCCTTTTTCCAATCTTTTGAGTGTCAGTACCCTTTTCTTTGGTCTTTTTTCTTCTACCCTAGGAAAAATGGAATTTTGATGCTTTCTCAATGTATCTACCTACCCAAACTACAAATCTAACATTTTTTCTTCTTTTTAGGGTGCATTTAGACTTGCAGACCCTGAAACCTTTTCTTTTTAAATTATAACCTAAATCCTATCCCTTATCTCTCCTATTGGTCCAGATTAAGCTATTGAACCAATGTCATTTTCTACCTATCTACTGATAAGCCAAGATTAAACAGTGGCTCCAGCTGGGGATGGCACTTATTCTTAGGGAAGTGTCAAGAACATCAAGACTAGTAGCCTTGCATAATTCTTCTTTGCGATAATTTTCATGAATCTTCTTTTTCTATTTTTATAACTTTTCTTTCTGTTTTTTCTAGCACAAAAAGGTATCTTTCAAAAGGATCCAAACCAAAAAATGTGGTATTTACAATGGAGTGGGAAATTCCTCTATTTTTAGGAGAATTAATGCTTCAACGTCCTGCCATTTACAGGACCTCTAGGCAACTCTGTTCCATCCATTTCTTGCAGAAAAAAATGCATTATCCCCCCTGAAAGAATGAACAATGTATGGCCCTTCCATAGATTGTCAAACTTGCTATCCTTTCCTTTATCTTCCCGTCTAGAATCCCATCTCAGTACTTTATCTCCAATGTTGAAATCATTTACCTTGGTGCCTTTGTCAAATATCTTCTTTATTTTTTCTTTCACAACCCAAGTTCTGTTGTAAACTTCTTTTCTGGACTGTTGTAGCTAAATAGTCTGGCTTATTCTTCTTTGTACATCATTCTCTTCGGCCTGTACCTCTTGAATGATTCTCATGTCTAGCACTCCTAATGATGTTGGGAAAACTACATCCATTCCATAGACCAACTGGTATGGTGACATGCCAATTGATTTCTTAGTTGTCAGTCTATCTTCCCACAATGCATGCACCAATTTTTTATGCCAGGATTTCTTGTTGTCTTCTAGCAACTTTTTGATGATATTAACCAAACTCTTGTTGGAGGATTCAACTAGTCCATCACCTTGAGGGTAATAATTTTTTGAATTCCCTAAATAAATGTGATACTTGTGGCAAAAATCCACCATTTTCTTGGACTTAAGAGTAGCAGTACTATCTGTGATGATCTTTCTAGGACGGCCAAATCTGGACATGATATTGTTTTTAAATAATTTGATAATCACTGAGTCAGTAGCAGTTCTGTAATGGATGGATTCTATCAATTTGGTGAAGTAGTCTGTGGTAGTAAAGATCCATTTGTGCTAGGAAGAGGATGAGGGGTGAAATTCTCCAATGAATTCTAAACTCCATTGTTGAAAAGGTGCCTTAACAGAAATTGGCGGTAAGGGTAAAGGCAGCAACTTCATTTTCCCTTCAAAATTTGGCACTTGTGACAAGTGGCATTAGGGGAATTTTGAGGTCTAAAATGGGCCTCCTAAGGAAAATGTAAAATCAAAATTCACTTTATGAGAACCAATCACATTTTAGGGGATGACATCATCCCTAATGGTTGAGGTGGCATTGCTTGAGTTAAAGGTACTTACTTGTCACATTCTCAGTGGTGGATAAAAACTCATGGTTAACCATGGTAGTGGTCTAAGTAATTTTAAAGTCATAAAGTAAAGTACTCATAATAAATGTCATTTCACACATTTTGAAAAAAATAATATTATTTTCATTTCATATTTCTTGAAAGAAACAATGCAATCCATATACATTTATTATATTATATTATATTATATTATATTATTTTTATATAGTATATTAATTACATGTTATTATACAATTTAAATAATATAAATTTTAATTAATAGCATATAATATAATTAAGAATTTATAAATTTATATTTATACTTTATTTTAATTTATTTAAGTACCAAGCACAAATGCATTAGTTGTTCAATGATAATGACTTTTTCTTAAAAATATCATTCTTATTTATAGTCACATCAATAGAATTTTTTTATTAATTTTGTTTTGGTACAACTTTTGAACTGAATTTAACTATGGTTACATGGATTGTGGTGCAAAAATTTAATTGCAAATACATAAATATTATTTTGTTGGTTTGGCTATTATTTTATTATTTCCTGAGGATACCCATTTTAGACCTCAAAATTCCCCTAATGCTACCATTTTGTGGATATATAGGAAAAGAGTGGGCCAATAGAAACCAGCTCTAAGGATCTTGTTAGCAGTGGTTTTCTAGTAGAGATTGCCTCCACAATCTCCTTCGTGGAATTATTTCATAACATTATATGCATCTTCCTTAAGAAAACATTTAAACAATATGCCCCTAGAATCTTTCCAGTACAAGAAATTTTCTAAGATGAAAAATTTTGCAGCCTTCAATTTCAAGAATCTAGATTTTGTTTTAGACAAACCAGGAGGAGCATTTAAATTAAATATAACATATCATATATATGAATACCAGGGAGAATTCAGGAATGCTTCCTCAATAGGTGGAGTCGCCAGCTTCTCTTGTTCATCCAGTGAATGGATCATGTTGATATCTAGTGCCTGAAAATTGGTTCCAGCCATTAGTTTGGCTAAAACTTGTCCCTTGATCAACTTGGTGGGCCTAATATTTAAATCATACTCCAGAATGATGGAAATCCATTTACCTCTCTTCCCATCAGGGTTCTGCATTAGGATGTCTTTGACAACTGTGTTGGGCACAAAGGCAATGATGTGTGAATGTAGAACATAAACCATGAAATCCTTTAGTGCTTTGACCAAAGAAAAGCCATGCTTTTCCATGATATTGTACTTGAGAGGTGCATCTCTCAAAGTGTAATATTCCTATTTTAATAGGAATATTCAATTTCATTTTATTTTCTTTGTTCAAAGAATAATTATGTAAAGGAGGGTCAAAAAACCCTAATGAAAGAATAAATCCTTGCCCAATGTGAAAAATCGCAAATCTGGGCCACTTTAATAAACACACTTGAGTGTGAAAAGAACAAATCCACTTGACTAGGTCAATCTTGACCATATCTACAACGCAGTATTGGAGGAGTGCTCATCAATAAGGCATAGCGTAATTCTAGAAGGAGGTCTGTTGTGTGAAAGAGATAAGCCGATGAAGGTGGTTTAGGGTTTTGGCAAGCTCTCATCTTATAAAAGGAAGGGGAAGGCAACATGTTGAGGTTGTTCATGATTTTATTTCAGATTTGTTGTCTGTTTAAACACACAGCTTTATTGGTTGTTTAGCCTAGATTGCATATGTTTTTTAGCATTGGAATTTTCTGTTTAGGAGTTCCATCTCTTCCCATTGAGGAGCTCTTGGGAGAGCTTGTATTTCTTGTCCACTATCTGGTTGGAGACCACGCTTCTACTTCCAACTACAACGCAGATCTAGTGAGGGTTTGCTTGCTTTTGTAAGCTGCAGCAAGTGGAACTCTAGATCTGTTCAGATCTAGCTTGTATTGGAGCCTCTTCTCAGTGAGTGTGTCTTTTAACCTCCTGGAAGGGTGTAGCCATTGTTTGAGCTTCAGTTTTTCATCTTGGAATCAGGCCAACTCAGTTATTCAAGCTACAGCATAGTCCCCCTTGAGGGACTGCGTTATTTTCAGTGGAGATTAGATCTCTTCAAATCTAAGTCATTTCAGTGCTTTTTTCAGTGGAGGAGGCCTCTGCTCTATTGGAGGAAGTTTATTGGAGTGCATAAGCTTCATATTCTGATCTTTGCATGTGGCCATCATCCATCTATCCCCTACAGCGCAGTTTCTACCCTAGATCTGCGTTATTCCAGTAGGAGTTGTTGCAGTGAGTTTGGGTGCACCAATTGGAGAGTTGGTTTCTGAGTGTTGGGGATCTACTCTTCACTTGGAGATCTACTAAACGAGATCTACACATTGTAATTTTTAAATCTGATTTGAATAATCTGAATACTTCAACATTTCTGAATATTTTTGCAGATCTGCTTTCTTAGATCTCATATCTACTGCTTATGCTTGGTGTAAACCCCGAAATTCCAAGGGGATCTGAAAGAGGAGCTCTTCTAGCGCATGGATCTAATATAGATCTGACCTTCTATGCACAGATCTACTCTATATCTAACATGTAACATACAGCAGATGCAGCATAATAAAATAACGTTTTCAAGGCAGTTTTTAGTCATTCATATGGTTGCAGCCCTCTTTTGAGGAGATTTCTTCTATCTATGACCTATATTTTCAGCCATGTATTTGATAAACTTAATTGTAAGACTTATTTGCTGATGTAAATACTATTAAAGAATATTTCATGAGCCTCCTATTACTGCTCTGTAGAAACTACGTTATTTTTTTAGCAGAATTGTTTGTTATTGCTGCAATCCCTCTTTGGGGCATTTTTCAAGGAAACTAGGTGTGGGAGATCTGTTTAACCCACCTAGAAGGATTTATTTTTGATACCCTCTTGCATTTAGGACTTAGATACTTAGATCTAAGGGATCCAAGTGCTGGTTTTCATTTCTGTAGTAGAAATTACTGGAAAATGTGTTTTCCAGTCATGCCTTGCTAGCTGTTCCAGATTTGGAATATTACAGTGGTATCAGAGCTTGATCCTTGGCTCAGCCTGTGAGCATCAAGCCAAGATGTATTTTCAGGGAGGGATAATAAAGAAGAAGGAGAATGATTGCATGGGAGACATAGAAAGTAAGGGTCAAAACCCTTTGCTTGGGAGAATGGAAGGGAAAGAGTTCTCAAGGACTCTGTTCCAAACTATGTTTAAGCCTAAGGAAAAGAACAGGGAGATGAAGGGGATAAACCATGGAGTTTCCCCAACTGGACCCATAATATCTATGCATGAGGAGAATTCTACATCCTCATCTTATGGGTATGGGCACTCAGCCATAGCATCAAAGCTACCATGTTCCATCAACAACTTCTTCAGGAGGAGGAAGAGAGGAGGTGTGCCAAAGGAAGGATCTACAAATCCAACTCCACCTATGAAGATCGTTGAGGGGAAGGTGAACTTGTTTGATACCTTGCCAAGGGCAAGATCCTCATTGGATGAAGAATCCTCTTCTCAAAAAGGAGACATGAAGATTCCTCTTTCAAAGGTAGACCAAGATCTAAGGTCTCTTATTGATGTTGAGGCATTTTCCACCATTGGAGAAAGGGCTAGGGGTGACAGCACAGTCATAACAAAGGCATCCCTAGCATTTCATGAAGAAGAAGGAGGGGCAGTTGCTCCAAGAATGGAAGCTCTTGTATTCTTGCAAGGAGTTTCAAAGAGTTTCCCATATAGAAATTATGGCACCATCCATGAGCAGCATGTGCCATCATTATCAGATGGTGAGATCCTGAATGCTATAGAAGAGAAAGGGGAGGGCAAGCATAGGGTAAGAAAAATTTACCCCTCTTTATTTCAAAGGAGTGATATCCTAAGGAGGCATGAAGATCTGTGCAAGAAAAGCAAGGACACATCAGTCCATACATATTTCAATCATGATCTATGCCTTGATGTCTCCTTACTTGGAAGAAGCCCACCAGGGCAACCTCTTGATGGAAAGAGAAAAGTGTTCTCTCAACCTTGTACATTGATGATACACTTGGCCAAGAGAGGGACTATCACAGCACTGGAGATTTTGGGTAAGAAGCATGCTAATGTCAATCACATTTTACTTTATGATTGCATGCATTCTTTTACTTTACATGTGCAGGCCATGACTCCTAGAAGGAGTGTCTTACCATATAAACTTCATGGCCAACTATGGGCCAGAACTATTTCCAAGTATGGCCACTCCCTTGATGGGATAAGGGAGGTCTTACAGCATGATGGGTGCTTCCCTAAAGCACCGAACATACATTTCACCTTCAGCCATGGTGGAATTATGAGAGCAGCAAGTAAGTGGCATGTAAACCACTTACCACATCTAAATCTGCAGCAGGGAGGAGATGACCTGCGCTAGTTTCTATTGGGTGAGTGTGGGTACCACCCAAATTTTTTGATTTTCTTGTATCGTGCCCTGTATTTCAAGAAAGGAATGCATAAGAAGGAGGCATGGTTGCCTTGGTTGACAAGAAGAAAGTATGGGCACCCCATGATGATAATGTAACCTTCTCATGAGGCGATATGAGGGAGCTTGTTTATATCATGATGTTAATAATGCTCCAATCTTTGTTATGAACATGAGAGGAGGAATGACACATTGTGTGGATGTGTCCATTGGGAATGAAATCTCCCATATTTATTTGTACTTCAAGAAGAGGATAGGGCCTTATATGACTGTTGCCTTAAGTACTATGTTTTCTTATGCAAAGGGTCATGTATTGGGCTTATGACATGTGAAAATATCTCACAGGGGAGCACTTGGAGCAAGGCATGTGTTGTTGGAATCATGTTCAGCCAACACCTATTATCCTCCATCATTTTCAAGCTTTGAAAAATCTTAATTCAGCAAGGAGGTGGTGGGATGACCACTTATTGCACCATGATTTGAGGCAGCAAGATGATGGACAACGCTGGTCTCAAGGGGAGGACTATTGTCACCATCCCATATCTCATATGACACTTAGTCTATGTTTCTTTTGGAGCACATATGGTGAAGATTATCTACTCACTATATTCATGGGAGATTGGGCAAGGAGACTCACTAGAATCAAAGAAGGAAATCATGAAGGTCCAAGTTCCTTTTGGCTTCATGAGGCCTATTTTATTGCAGTCTAGGATCAGCAGCTCCACATTCATCAAAAATGGAAAGAGGGACAGCGTGAGTTGAGTATCCTCATCTCTCATTTCCATGCATGGAGTCCCTACACAATGCAAATGGGGGGGATTGGTGACTTTTTCTGTGAGCAACCCAGGATGGCTCACTTTGTTTGGATGATAGCATGGAGATTGAAGCCTCTCATGGGGTTGAAGTACCCTACATATACCCTCTCTCATGCCTTGAGAAAACCAATGGACAGCAAGAAACTATTACTATGTATCTCCCACTTCTTTATGATGACATCTAATTGGTCCATTCACCAAAAGCATACTTATACCCTTGGGAGGAGACAATTCCATTGGAATATTTTGCAAGTCCTTGTAAGTTGCTTGAGGGAAAGCAACATCCTAGAGGGGAGGACTGTAATATTCCTATTTTAATAGGAATATTCAATTTCATTTTATTTTCTTTGTTCAAAGAATAATTATGTAAAGGAGGGTCAAAAACCCCTAATGAAATAATAAATCCATGCCCAATATGAAAAAGGGTAAATCTGGGCCACTTTAGTAAACACACTTGAGTGTGAAAAGAACAAATCCACTTGACTAGGTCAATCTTGACCATATCTACAACGCAGTATTGGAGGAATGCTCATTAATAAGGCACAGCGTAATTCTAGAAGGAGGTCTCTTGTGTGAAAGAGATAAGTTGATGAAGGCGATTTAGGGTTTTGGCAAGCTCTCATATTATAAAAGGAAGGGGAAGGCAACATGTTGAGGTTGTTCATGATTTTATTTTAGATTGGTTGTCTGTTTAGACACACAACTTTCTTAGTTGTTTAGCCTAGATTGCATATGTTGTTTAGCATTGGAATTTCCTATTTAGGAGTTCCATCTCTTCCCATTGAGGAGCTCTTGGGAGAGCTTGTATTTCTTGTCCACTATCTAGTTTGAGACCAAGCTCCTACTTCCAACTGCAATGCAGATCTAGTGGGGGTTTGCTTGCTTTTTTAAGCTGCAGCAAGTGGAACTCTAGATCTGTTCAAATCTAGCTTGTATTGGAGCCTCTTCTCAGTGAGTGTGTCTTTTAACCTCCTGGAAGAGTGCAGCCATTGTTTGAGCTTCAGTTTTGCATCTTGGAATCAGGCCAACTCAGTTATTCAAGCTGCAGCACAGTCCCCCTTGAGGGACTGCGTTATTTTCAGTGGAGATTAGATCTCTTCAGATCTAAGCCATTTCAGTGCTCTTTTTCAGTGGAGGAGGCCTCTTCTCTATTGGAGGAAGTGTATTGGAGTGCATGAGCTTTAGATTATGATCTTGGCATGTGGCCATCAGCCATCTATCCCCTACAGTGCAGTTTCTACCCGAGATCTGCCATTAGGGGATTTTTCAGGTCTAAAATGGGCCTCCTAAGGAAAATGTACAGTCAAAATTCACTTTGTGAGAACAAATCACATTTTAGGGGATGACATCATCCCTAATGGTTGAGGTGGCATTGCTTGAGTTAAAGGTACTTACTTGTCACATTCTCAATGGTGGATAAAAACTCATGGTTAACCATGGTAGTGGTCTAAGTAATTTTAAAGTCATAAAGTAAAGTACTCATAATAAATGTCATTTCACACTTTTTGAATAAAATAATATTATTTTCATTTCATATTTCTTGGAAAAAACAATGCATATCCCTATACATTTATTATATCATATTACATTATATTATATTATTTTTATATAGTATATTAATTACATGTTATTATACAATTTAAATAATATAAAATTTAATTAATAGCAAATAATATAATTAAGAATTTATAAATTCATTTTATATTTTATTTTAAGTTATTTAAGTACAAAGGACAAATGCATTAGTTGTTCAATGATAATGATTTTTCTTGAAAAACTCATTCTTATTTTAGTCGCATCAATACAATTTTTCTATTAATTTTATTTTGGTACAACTTTTGGATTGAATTTAACTATGGTTACATGGATTGTGGTGCAAAAAGTAAGTTGCAAATTCATAAATATTATTTTATTGGTTTAGCTATTATTTTATTATTTCCTTAGGAGGCTCATTTTAGACCTAAAAATTCCCCTAATGGTTATTCCAGTAGGAGGTGTTGCAGTGAGTTTGGGTGCACCAATTGGAGAGTTGGTTTCTGAGTGTTTGGGATCTACTCTTCACTTGGAGATCTACTGGAGGAGATCTACACATTGTACTTTACAGATCTGATCTGCATAATCTGAATACTTCAGCATTTCTAAATATTTCTGCAGATCTCAAATATATTGCTTATGCTTGGCGTAAACCCCGAAATTCCAAGGGGATCTGAAAGAGGAGCTCTTCTAGTGCATGGATCTTATATAGCTCTGACCTTTTATGCACAAATCTTCTCTAGATCTGACATGTAACATACAGTAGTTGCAGCATAATAAAATAACGTTGTCAAGGCAGTTTTCAGTCATTCATATGGTTGCAGCTCTCTTTTGAGGAGATTTCTTCTGTCTATGACCTGTATTTTCAGCCATGTATTTGATAAAATTAATTGTAAGACTTATTTGTTGCTTTAAATGCTATTGAAGAATATTTCACGATCCTCCTATCACTGCTCTACAGAAACTGTGTTATTTTCTGAGTAGAATTGTTTATTATTGCTGCAGTCCCTCTTTAGGGCATTTTTCAAGGAAACTAGGTGTGGGAGATCTGTTTAACCCACCTAGAAGGATTTCTTTTTGATACCCTCTTGGATTTAGGACTTAGATACTCAGATCTAAGGGATCCAAGTGCTTTTTTTCATTTCTATATTAGCCATTACTGGAAAATGCGTTTTCCAGTCATGCCTTGCTAGTTGTTCCAGATTTGGAATATTACACAAAGCTTGGCTGAAAATATCTACGGGATGTTCCTATCCTTCCTTGTTTTTTTGCAGAAATACAACAACAATAGTGTGTTCTAATGCAAAATAGAAAATGAGGAACTCTCTAGTGAAATCAGGGTTGATCAAAACTAGTGCTTTAGTGGGTGTTTGCTTCACCAAGTCAAAGGACTGTATGGCTTCCATGGTCCACTTAAATCCTGAATCTCTCTTGAGCATGTTGGTGATGTTTCTTAGTAGTTCTGCAACGTTTGGTATAAACCTCAAAAAATTTATCTTGCCAATAAATTATTGGAGCTCTTTGATGTTTCTGGGACGACCAATCTGAAGTATGCCCTCAATCCTGCTAGGATCGATTTTAATTCCTTATTTAGATATAATATGGCACATAAGCTTCCCTTCTTCAAGACCAAATAATGATTTCTTGGTATTCAGAGAGAGTTCGTACCTCCTGCACTTTTTGAAATCTCTTCTCAAATGGGCCAAATGTTCTTCATCAATTTTTGAATATATTGTAATATCATCAAGGTAGATCACAATGAAAAGGCCAATTTTCTCTGAAAAATCAATGTCCATATCTCTCTAGAAAGTGGCACCAGCATTAATTAATCAAAAATGAATCTTGACATACATGAAGGTCCCCCAAGGAGTAGTAAAATCTATTTTGTGTTGATCATCAAGGTGCACCAACACTTGGTTATACCCTGAAAAACCATCTAGCAAAGAAATCATTTTGGAGCCCACTACCCTTTGTAATATATGATCCATATTTGGTAAAGGGTAGTTGTCCTTAAGTGATACCTTGTTCAAATTTCTAAAGTCAATGCAAAGTCTGATCTCACTTGTTTTCTTCCTTGTTGGCACTATGTTGGATACCCACTCAGAGTATCTAATTGGGACTATGATCTTGGGATCATACATCTTCTTGATCTCCTTCTCAACCAAGGGCATTAGAACATGGTTTATCCTACGAAACTTCTGTTTGAAATGTTTTTGGTCTTCCTTGATTGGAATCTTGTGTTGTATAATAACAGTATCATAAGATTTCAGATCCTCATAGCCCCAAGAAAACACATAAATGAACTCCTTAAAAAAAGAAATTTATTTCTATTTCATAGTCACTAGAAAAGTATTTGATAGCTTTATCATCTTGGGATCCTACTCACTGCCTAGATTGCACTCCTCAATGTTTGCTTCTATAGGTTCGATCTTTGGTTTTTTGACCACATAATTGAAATCAAATAGTTCCTCCAAAGGTTCAAGTCCTCTAGGCAGGATGCTATCTTTAAAGTGGAGCACTTCAAACTCTTCTTTTTCTGGGTCTTTATGTATCTCTGTTATATGTGAATCTTCATTTGTTGAAATATTAATATCAAAATTATGAGGAGGTTCATCTCTGCACATCGGTTCTTCAATAGGAAAATCTTCTTCACCATCTAGGTCCAAGCTAGAATCTTCAAAATCTCCTTTATATTGCAAGAAATTTTCAACCTATTTGTTGTTTCGAAAGACTTGCCAGTATCTCATATTATCAGGGACTGCTGGTTGATGTTTAATATGCACTGTATACTGCTTGCTGGGATGAGGTAACTGACAAGTGCTGGCTAAAAATGCTAAACCATTGGCGAGGATATTTTGATTCCTTGGAATTACAGCAAGATCATATTCTTCAAATGTTTTTAGAAGGTCAAGGGCAGAATTTTTGTATCCTCTCAATCTAGGATGTTTGGCTGAATATTCTCCCTTGGTTTTTCTAATAACCAACTCAAAGTCTCCATGAACAAAAATCCTTTTGGCACCTAATATTTTCAGCAATTGTAAACCCAAAAGGAGTGCCTCATATTCTGTTATGTTCTTGGTGCACTGAAAATTTAGTTTGTCAGAATGACCCTCTGTGTGATTATTTCCAGTATCACAGACCCACACTCCTGCTCTCGAACCTGATTTTCCACAAGAGCCATCAAAAATCATGTTCCAAAAAGGTTTAGATTCAGGCTAGTGTTGTACAATTTCCATTTGGTCTACTGGTTCTCTATCCTGGTCATTTTCTTCTTTGACTACTTGTTCATTAATATCTTCATCATTGTAAAGAATGAATGAGTCTAGGTTAGAATGGAAAGAGTAAAGGGGGTAATTATGGGGTTTTTCTTGACTACTCACCATGTATTTCATTAAAGTTTCCCTATACAATCTTATTTGTTGGCTAAACACTGGCATGGTAACATAATTCATATCCATTTGGAGGGTCACTTGAAGCTTGGCTCCCCATGAGCGGGATAGAAGCATACCATACTTAGGAGGGATGCTAGTCACTACTATATCCATCACCAGACTTTGGCTGGTATCTGGGCCAAGGTAATACAAAGGTATTTGATGAGGCCTAGGAATTTGACCTTGCTGGAGTCGAATGATTACAAATATTTATAGGGTCTGGTTATCTCAAGGCCAAGTTTCTCCATGACTGCCTTTGGCATAATATTATGAGAGGCACCTGAATCTAACATGGCATTGTGGAGGATTTTATCATGAATATTCATACTAATATAAAATGGGGGAATGCCTCCATCCTGGGATTTACCCTCTACTTCTGGCCCAAACAACAATTTAGGTTTATAATCATTTAGATTGACACTGTCAATAATTTCTCCTATGTTCATCACCTTTAAG
This sequence comes from Pinus albicaulis, assembly GCA_034641835.2. Taxonomy (NCBI): domain Eukaryota; kingdom Viridiplantae; phylum Streptophyta; class Pinopsida; order Pinales; family Pinaceae; genus Pinus; species Pinus albicaulis. Next base: position 677,714,049 of record CM076577.1, read on the forward strand.
ACCTGAGATCTGTATACATCCTTGCTCACCAATTCAGTGAGATGGATTGATATTTTTATTTTAGCAATTTCGTTCTCAATGCTGAATGGTGTCTGTGTTTTTGGCAGATTGGAATCAATCTTCTTAGGCACTATTTTAGCAGCAACTTCAGATTGTTGACTTGTAGTGGGGATATCATCTTGAAAAAAAATTCTAGGGCTGACAATTGGTTTGTTAGTGTTGCTTTCTATATCATTATTTCCAGGGATATTAATAGCTTTCTTTGAACTTTATGTTGTTTTCTTGGGATCAGTTTCAGGGACCCTTTTAGCAGAATTTTCAGAATTATTTTCCTTGGAGAAATTCACGCCTCATCATTTGCCCAACACAAATGGATCCTTACTACCACAGACTACTTCACCAAATGGATAGAATCCATCCATTCTAGAACTACTACTGACTCAGTGAATATCAAATTCCTTGAAACAATATCCTGTCTAGATTTTCCTGTCCTAGAATGATCATCACAGATAATGTTGTTGCTTTTAAGACCAAGAAAATGGTGGATTTTTGCCACAAGTATCACATTTCTTTGGGGCATTCAAAAAATTATTACCCTCAAGGTAATGGACTCTGAATCCTCCAACAAGAGCTTCGTTAATATCATTAAAAATTTGCTAGAAGATAATAAGAAATCCTCACATAAAAAATTGGTGCATGCATTGTGGGCAGACAGACTGAAAACTAAGAAATCAATTGGCATGTCACCATACCAGTTGGTCTATGCAATGGATGCAGTTCTCCCAACATCATTAGGAGTGACAGCCATGAGAATCATTCAAGAGGTACATGCCAAAGAGAATGATTTACAAAGAAGAATAAGCCAGACTATGCAGCTACAACAGTCCAGAGAAGAAGTTTACAATAGAACTCATGTTGTGCAAGAAAACATAAAGAAGATCTTTGACAAAAGAACCAAGGAAAATGATTTCAGTATTTGAGATAAAGTACTGAGATGGGAATCTAGAAGGGAAGATAAAGGAAATCATGGCAATTTTGAAAATCTGTGGAAGGGCCCATACATTGTTCATTCTTTCAGGGGGGATAATGCATTTTTTCTGCAAGAAATGGATGGAATAGAGCTTCCTAGAGGTCCTGTCAATGGAAGGATGTTGAAGCAGTACTTCTCCTAAAAACAGAGGCATTTCCCACTCCATTGTAAATACCACATTTTTTGGTTCGAATCCTTTTAAAAGCTACCTTTTTGTGCTAGAAAAAATAGAAATAAAAGTTATAAAAACAACAAGAGAAGATTCATGGAAATTATCATAGAGAAGAAGTATGCAAGGCTACTAGTCTTGATGTTCTTGACACTTTTGTAAGAAGAAGTGCCATCCCCAGCAGGAGCCAATGTTAGAGTCTTGTAATTTACAGTATCACAAGGTGATTGTGTATTACTTACCTGCAAAATTTCATATTGTACATATATTTAATATTCAAAGCATTTTCAAAGAAGACAAAAAAGAAAAGAAAAAAAGAAGAAAAGAGGGTGTAAAAAAGGAAAATAAAAACCCCACAAAAATTTAAATAGTTCTGAAAGTGCTGAAAATATAAATGCCACTACTTTTTAGAAAGGTTTGTTCAATCATATAGCTTAAGCATGATTGTACAATTTTAATTTTTTGTTGATAGGTTAGAGAATGAGGATTTTCCAAACTGTTTAATCTTGGCTTATCAGTAGACAAGTAGAAAATGACATTGGTTCAACAACTTAATCTAGACCAATAGGAGAGATAAGGGATAGGGCTTAGGTTAGAATTTCAAAAGAAAAGGTTTTAGGGTATGCAAGTCTAAATTCACCCTAAAAATAATAAGAAAATTTTAGATTTTTATTTTGGGTAGGTAGATACATTGAGAAAGCATCAAAATTCAATTTTTCCTAGGGTGGAAGAAGAAAGACCAAAGAAAAGGGTACTTACACTCAAAAGATTGGAAAAAGGGTTATGTTTTGAAGTTTAGGGACTTAAAAATATTTCAAAATCATTTGAGGCATTTCTTTATATCTAAGTTTTATTCTAAGTCCTATACAAGCCCCACCAATTCCAAATCGCACATTGTAACAACAAACTCCAAAGGATCAGAATGCAAGATCACAACAAAAGGGTTGAAGTGTGATTTTCGAAGAGGGTGGGACCTGATCGCATATCGAAAATCGTAAAGTTAAACCTTTCACCTCCTGCTGCTCATAATAAAATTTGTGATCTGCGGGCCATAGGCGGGCCCACCTTTTCCTTGCCATGTTATCCCCGCCCATCGCACATCGCCAGTCTTAATATTTATCCCCACTTTCTCACCACAAAAACTCCCCGACTGCAGGCTGTGGGCGACCCCCACCTCCGCCATGCCACGTCACTCCTCCACTCACCGCATTTCGCACATCACAAGATTTAAATTTCAAATTCCGCCGCTCATAACTAAGATTTCTGATTTGCGATTTGCGATGTGTGGGCAGCCCCCACCTCCATGCCAAGTCACCTCTCGCCATCGCCGTTCACACATCACAAGATTTAACTTTCAACTTTCGCCGCTTATAAACTAAAAATTCTAAACTGTGATTGCGATATAGGTTGGGGCCCCATATTGTTTCCACGTCATATCCACGCTAACCTTCCCGCAACTCCCTGCCATCTTCGCTCACCCCCATACATCAGATGGTCCACAATTAGCTGATGAACGTTAACAAAGGGGGGGTTTCCGAAATGGGCAGTATCCCATACCACCTCCCCTGCTATGTGGCGTGACCATAGTACTTCGCACCCCCTCACTCCATAACCACTTATCACTTATACCCCCTCTGAAAATGGTTTTACTGGGTAATCATACCACTACGCCTGTTGATCGTTATCCGCACCATTGTTGCCATCTCTGCTCCCAACTTTTCCCTCCATCCTATCTCATCACACCATCCAACACATTCGTTGCGAAATAAATGGTCGGGCCATCCTCCAACGGACCCACGCCACCTCCACATCACCAAATCACTGTTTTGAAGCCAAATGTCGGCATAACTACAGATTTTACTCTGTTGGTTACTGCCAAATTGTTACAGGTGTTGAATTCACATGTATTATCAGAGAAAGTGCAAACTGTTGCTGAAGAGCCATTTTTTTTATCAAAGAAGAGTTGTCAGCCCTTTGTGAATCGGATTACAAGGCTCCTTTAGATTGTTCAATCCCAGTCACAATCCCCTTCTGTCATATCCCTCCCCTAGTGTTGATCCATAGAAATTTCCCTTTCTCTGTTCCCCCTTCTGTCATCCCATTCTTCATTGCAAGTTGTGAAAGAAGAATAATTGAAGAAGCATGCCTCCTAAGAAATACCAAGAACCTTTTAATCCTATGGTCTACCCACAAATGGACCTGGATCACTTGGCTCTAGCAGAAAGAGACTATAAGATCCATGAGACAGAGTTAGACTTCAATTTATTCGATGTCTACTGTTGGCTCGAGGATAAATTCATGGAAGAAGACGATGCTATAGGTCTATGGGAGACCCAATTACCTCTTTACATCTTTCCAAAAACCCATAGTTTCCCAAAGTTCGTCAGGAAATGCAAAACCTGTTATGACATTAATCAAATAACTGTAGTCACCCCAACAGGAGAAATCATGTTTGCTATCAATACCCAATCCATTCAACAAATGATGTAGGCCCTCACTCCTAAACAAGAAGTCCCCTTCTCTTATGAAACCCTTAGGGAATTTTATCAGAAGCTTGACTTTCCCGACATAGCCAAATATTTACAACTTCCATGGCCATTGATGCCCCAATACCTACAAATAACCCTCCTTATCCTTCATCTATCTTTCCTGATAAGACCAAGTACATTTTCATTGTTTTATCTTATTTATTAGGCATCACACTGATCAGTGGGTAGATGAAGATGTAATAGGTTTTTTGTCCACTCTTTCCTCAGTTGCTAAACCCATTGTCCTATTCAACTATGCCCAGTTTCTTGCAGAGGCCATTCATGTACAATTTTTAAATTTTAATACAGAGGAGGTTTTCAAATACACCTTTGTGTTGGTATATATGTTTGTCTATTTCCAGCCCAAAAGGTTTCAATTTCAGATGACCAAGGTAAATGAAGATGTTGAACCTCAATCTATCATTTTATGGACCACCCTACTATTAAATGATCAGAAGAATTATACATACAAGGATTTTTTGGATTTGTTTGTGCACCCAACCATCACACTCAGCAGTGTAGCAGAGCCCAGGATAAGTGAAGAAGTCAGGAAAATGACCTCAGAAGCGAGGAAGACCTCAATATGCAGGTGAGAAATAAAATGTATCTCCTTACAAGAAGTTCAGTGTAGCTGAGAAGGGACATGGATATCATCCTGGAGAGCAGCAAAATAAAGGCAGCGGTAGAGAACTATTGTGTTTAGGTGCTCAAAAATATGCTCAAAAATGAAATTTTTCAGAATGGTGTGGAACCTGAATGACTGTGTAGATCTCGCCATTCTGAATCCGACCCAACTTGTTTCACGGAAAACTGACACCGCATGCTCTCGGAAAAGAGTTTTTTTTGTTTTCCCAAACATGTAAAATTTTGGCAAAAATTGTGCAAACAACCCAGTCAGCAGTCTGTATAGTTGATTGCGTCTGCTGACTGGGCATGGTTGACTGGGCTCGATGGAACAATCTGATCATTCCATGTGTCACAGGGTACTGGTGTTGGCTTGGCGTAATTTCATTTGTTGGATGGTGGCCAACCACATGCTACCACGTGGCCCAACCGGAGGCCACCATGTGGCAGCATGGGGGCCAAAAAATTTTTTGTTAAGTCCGAATTTCACATCCGCGGGAATTGACACCACAACCTCCTACCAAAAAATGTTGATTCTTAACCATTTGGCCTACCGTGGTTCTCATTTAACCTTACAACCAAAACCTTATATAAAGTTTATGCGACTGGAGGTTTAGGGTAATGTACCATAGCTTAGCCCCGACTCCCCCATATCATATACCATACGACCATGGCCCGGGAACAACAAACACAGCAGAGGCGACCTGCCAATTTTTAAGTAAAAAAAATAATAATTTGACTATGTAATATGGTTAAAAATTTGGATTTATGGTGTTATTGTGCATTTTAATTATCCCACAAATTACGCTGACAATCCGCTAAATTGTCACTCCGTTAGCGCAATTTAGGGCGAAAATGCAGGATGGTTTTGGATTTCAGGGAATTTGTAGAGCGACTAGCAGCAAAGTTAGGGAGGCTCATAACTTCTTCAATTTTTGACCAATTTTGGAGCAGAAAGAGGCTAGACATGCATTTTTGACAGTTCTGAAGCTAATGGAATAGGTTTTGAATCCATTGGAGCACTTTAAACAGATATAATCACCATTTTTAGCATAATGATATAGGGCCAAGCCATTGAAAGCTAGACCAAGGAGAAGTAGTCCAAGAGGGGTGAAATCCTTCATCACTTGTTGTGTTGTGGTTATTTTTATGGTGTATTTGTTTGTTGTTTCTGCCATTTCATATTTTAACTTCATGCTTTATGTGTATAAAAAATTAACATAAAAACTCATAAAAACTCAATTTTAACACTTGCAATTTAAAATTCCTCAAGCACGTTTACATTAAGATCGCATACAGATCAAGTTTGGTATAAGAGCCTAGGTTTTCTTTGCTGTTGTGAGGATTTAATTTTTTGCAAATGTTTCTAATGCTTACAAGGTTGAAGCTCAAGAGAGGAGAAGGAAATATTATTGGTGCAGGTTCTCAATTTGGGACAAGGACAAGGAGAGCACATTTGCCACAATCTCCACCACAAGTTTCACATAAAGTAGTACCTAAAACTTCAGTAAGAATGTCACATGAAGGAGAAGCTGTTAATATATCAGATGAAGATAAGACTTTCAGAAAATCTTTCTTTGACATGACTGAAATGGTGAAGGTTCTATATGAAGAGATAAAATCAATATTTCAGGGTGAAAGTTCCAAGCCTACAAAAGGAGAGGGTTATTTTGGAGGAAAAGTAAATGTCGAAAAACCACCCTTTTCTCCACCATCATCTTAAACTCCATCCTCACCTTCATCTTCTTCCTCTTCCATAACCACCGTTACTCAAACACATCCACATACCCCAAGGGTTCATGGTAAAACTCCCTTATTAAAACTTGATATCAAATTTGAACTACCTATGTATAATGGTGAAGTGAATAATGTAAGAATGGATAATTGGGTTCATCAACTTGAATTTTATTACATGATTCAGAACATCAAATATGATGAAACAAAGATTTAGCCAGCTTCATTAAGGTTGGAAAGTGTTTCTTTCATTTGGTGGGAAGTAAAAACATAAGAGGATATGAAAAAGCATGGCAGGGTCTCAACTTCTTGGATATATTTTATTGTTGCACTTAGAAGACAATTTTATCCATTAGCTTATATGAAGAAGGCTATTATGGATTGGAAAAATTTTAGAAAACAAAAAATTCAAAGTGTGCAAAGTTACACTCAGGAGTTTAGAAGAAGGTGTTTGATACTAGGTGTATACTTTCAATCACAAGAAACTTTGTTGAAATATATTGGGGGTTTACACAGTTATTTGAGGCATAATATCCTTATGTTTATTCGTACAAGTTTAGATGAGGTTTTTGTTCAGGAAACGCATCTTGAAGCAAGAGGGAAAAACATTTCACAGGAGGGTAGCAAGAAGCCATTCACAAGTGGAGACAAGGGTAAGAGTAAGTTCAAAGGGAAAGGGAATAAAATGCATTCGTCAAGAAGGAAGGAGAAAATTTAACATGCAATCATTGTTCCAAAGAGGATCATGATGAAGCTCATTGTTGGAAGCTTCATCCTGAGATGAAACCAAAGAAGTTTAACAACAAAGGGAAGAAAAATACAGTTGCAACTACACAACATGACTTAGGCTCTAATTCAGGAGATGAAACAAATATCACAACAATGGGAATGAAAGGTAAGGACATAGAAAACACTAGATCTTCAAGTTGTCCTAATGAAACTCAATATGAGAAAACTAGAATTCAACTTTTCCATATTCGGGTTATTTCAAAGCACACCAAAATTGATACACTCTTTGATAGTGGTTCACAAGCAAATTTTATTTCTAAAGACTTAGTCAAGAAGTTAAATTTAGAGAACATTCCTCATCCAAGACCTTATCCTTTAGGTTGGATATGAAATAATTCAAAATTACAATATGAAATAATTCAAACTTACAATTTACGAGGAAATGCATACTTAGATTTGCAATTACAACAAACTTTCTTGATGAAGTTGAACTTGATGTAGTTCCACTTGATATTTCCTGGAATTGTTTTGGGAAGCCCATATTTGTATGATAGGAAAGTTATTTTTCATCACCATGAAAAAAAGTATCACTTATTCAAAGATGGTATTGATTACATTGTTAGAGAACATCCACAGAAAATAAATCTTTCACTTGTAAATGTCAAACCAATGAAGAGACTCATTAACTCTAGCAATAATTTTGTGCTTTTAATGGTCAAACAAAAGAATGATGTTGAGAATGAAGCTCTTCAAGGTTGTGACTCAATATTGAAATCTGATTTGGTTGAGGTTGTTAACCAATATGATGAGATGTTTCAGGAGCCAAAAGGATTTCCTCCCGAGAGGGGAATCCAACATGAAATACAGTTGCAGTAAGATTTTCCTATTCCTAACATTGGCATGTACATGATGTCAGTGATGGAAAGTGCAGAAATTAAAAAGCAAATTCAAGAGTTTTTAGAAAAAGGGATCACCATACCAAGTACTTCACCATGCAGGTCACCAATTGTTTTCGTGCCAAAGAAGGATGGAACATGGTGCATGTGTGTGGACTTGCATGCATTGAACAAAATTACGGTAAAGAACCGCTACCCACTTCCTAGAATTAATGATTTACTTAATCAATTAAAAGATGAAAAATATTTTACTAAGTTGGACTTAAGGAGTGGCTCTCATCAAATTAGAATTTTTGAAGGTGACATATGGAAGAAAACATTCAAAACAAAACAAGGTTTGTTTGAATGGCTAGTTATGCCTTTTGGTCTTTTCAATTCTCCTACTACCTTTATGTGTGTGATCAATGATGTATTCAAGCCATTTCTAGATGATTTTTTGATATTCTACTTAGATGACATATTTATTTTTAGTAAGTCTCGTGAAGAACATATCATGCATGTCAAAAAGGTACTTGATGTCTTGAAGAAAGAACAGTTGTTTTTAAAGATGTCAAAGTGTGATTTTGGAAAAAATTCTTTAGTGTATTTAGGTCATATTGTTGGAGGAGGTGAATTGAAAATAGATCCCTCCAAGGTTGATGTCATTTTGAATTGGCCAAATCCCAAAACAGTTACAGAGGTAAGAATATTTTTGGGAGAAGCCCAATATTGAATGAAGTTTATTGTTAACTTCTCTTCTATCGCAGCTCCATTTCATGCATTGACAAGTGTGAAGAAGGTCTTCCAGTGGGAAGGTTAACAAAAAAAAACATTTTATGCATTGAAGGAAAATATCAGTTTAGCCCCATTACTTTCACTTCTAGACTTGAGACAATCATTTTAGATTCATATTGATGCTAGTGACTATGCCATGGGTGCAGTCCTCATGCAACATGGTAAGCCCATATGTTTTCATTCCGAAATTTTTAATGGTGTAGTGATTAATTATCCTATATATGACAAGGAATTGTATGCAATGCTACAAAGTGTGAAAAAGTGGAAACACTACTTGATGGGTAAGGAAAAAATCATTCACACTAATCATCAACCATTGCAATACTGGCAATCACAAACAAAGTTACAACAATCAAGGCACTTTCGATGGATGGGTTTTCTTAAACAGTTACACTTCGTGATAAGGTATAAAAAAGGTATGTATAACAAAGTTGTTGATATGTTTCTAGGCCTATTGTTAGTGTTGCTACTATTCTTAAGCATAATTCTGTTTTGCACGAGAGCTATGTTGAACAATATGCTTTAAATAATGATTTTCAAGATTTATATGCAACTTTGAGTCAAGGGAACCAAGTAGAAGAATTGGATTATCACATGCATGATAACTTGTTGTACCATATTGGTAAGCTTTGTATTCCGTAGGGAGAAAGAGTCGACATTATAAGAGATGCACATACTTCTCTTATTGCTGGTCATTTCTCTGTAAGTAGGACATTGGCACATATACAAAGGTATTGTTATTGGCCTCATATTCTTGAAAGTGTGTCACATTTTATTCAAGGTTGTTCATTATGTGTTGTCTATAGCCCTAGCAATAGAAAGTTAGGATTGTACACACCACTTCCAGTACCTTCTCATCCATGGGAGAGTGTTTCTATGGACTTTTTTGGAGGTCTTCCTATGTCAAAAAGAAATCATGATTATCTTTATGTAGTTGTGGAAAGGTTCAACAAAATTTATATTTTTATGCCATGTAAAAAGAAAATTACAGCTGAACAAACTACTCAGTTATTCTTTCGTAATGTATGGGTGCATTTTGGATTGCCCACATCCAGTGTTAATGATCGAGTTTCTCAATTTATTGGGAAGTTTTGTTCAAGCTTGTGGGGATTCATGGACACCAAATTGAAAAAGAGTACAAAATTTCATCCATAAATAGATGGCCAAACAAAGGTGGTGAACAGAATGGTGATACATCTTCTTCGTGGTTATTGCAGAAAGCATCCTAATTTGTGGGGTGAACATTTTCACTATATTCAACATGCTTACAACTGAGTCAAGAACTCTTCAACTCAAACATCACCATTTGATTCATGTTTGGGATACTTTCCTAAATATCCTTTGGATTTCATTTTTGGAAAGGATGTTGCTATTTATGGTCATAATGGCATAGACAAAGATAAAAGGCTCATTGAACAAATCCAATTGGTACATCAAGCAGTTCAAGAACAACTAGAAAAGAGCCAAGTAAAGTACAAAACAAGGCACGACAAGCATCGTGTAGATAACAATTTCCAAGTTGGTGATGAAGTTTGGCTTCACATTAGCAAAGAAATGCTTCAAGGAGAAGGTAAAAAATTGAAACCAATTCGATATGGTCCATTCAAAATTTTAGAAAAGATTGGTGATAATGCCTTCAGGTTGGATTTGCCTTCATATATGCAAATTTATGTTGTTGTTAATGTTGAAAACTTAAGGTTGTATGATCCTCATTTGATTGAATATCAAGGAGAGATTGTTCAGATTCCTTCTATTGAGGATTTATCTCCTAAATACCTTGAATAACTACAGCAAGATACCATTCTTGACAAAATAACAAGGACTTCAAAACGAGGGAATGTGGAGTACTTTCATGTGGGGCTCAAAGGAACAAATCCAAGCAAAGCGAAATGGATCAAGATTGGAAATGTGAGGGAACTGTACCCTCATCTACTGAAAAAATGAAAGTGATCTTTTGGGGTCCAAAATCTTCAACTGAGGAGGAGTGATCAGGTGCTCAAAAATATGCTCAAAAATGAAATTTGTTGGAATCGTGTGCAACCTAAACGACCACATATATCTCATCATTCTAAATCTGGTGCAACTCATTTCGTGGAAAACTGACATCATATGCTCCCAGAAATGAGTTTTGTTTGTTTTCCAAACACACAAAATTTTGGAAAATATTGTGCAGGCAACCCAGTCAACAGTCCGTACAGCTGACTGGGTCTACTGACTGGGCATGGTTGATGAAGATTGATGGACCAATCTAATCATGCCATGTGCCATAGGGTACTAGAGCTGGTTTAGCGTAATTCCATTAGTTAGATGATGGCCAACCACATGTTTCCGTGTGGCCCAACCGGAGGCCGCCACGTGGCAGCACGGGGGCCACCAAAATTTTGGTTAAGTCCAAATTGCACCTCCGTAGGAATTGACAGCACAACCTCCTACCAAATAGCGTCGAGTCTTAACTAGTCGGCCTACTGTGGTTCCCATTTAACCTTACATCTAAAATCTTATATAAATTTTATGTGGCGGGATATTATATACCATACGACCATGGACCTGGAACCAGAGGCGTGGCGGAGGCGGCCTGCTAATTTTTAATTAAAAAATAATAATAATTCGACTATGTAATATGGTTAAAAATTCATATTTATGGCGTTATTGAGCATTTTAACTGTCCCACAAATTGCATTGACAATTCGCTAAATTGTCGCTCCATTAGCACAATTCGGGGTGAAATTGTAGGATGGTTCCTAATTTTGAAGAATTTGTAGAGCAGCTATCAGCAAAGCTAGGGAGGCTCATAGCTTGTTCATTTTTTGACCAATTTGGGAGCAGGTAAGATTTTTTATCGAGTTACTTCCATTTTGATTGATCCTAGATCTAGTTATAGTTATGTTAGTCCTAACTTGGTGGATAAGTGTGGCTTGAATAAAGAATTGCATGTAGAGTATTGGTTGGTGCATTTAGCTACAAGGACAAAGAAAAGAGTTCATCATTGGGTGAGAGAATGTGCATTTGAGTTGAATGGTATGCCTTCATCAACACATCTAAATGTGCTTCCATTGGGTTTAGATATCATGCTTTTGGGTAAGGATTGTTTGTTTACTCACAAGACCAAGGTAGATTGTTATGAGAAGGCTATTGAGTGCTTGGATGATGATGGAGAAAAGAGAATCTTGCAGAGAAATAAGAAGCCTACATCAGTGAGAATAGTTATAAGTATGCAGGAAAATCACAGTTGCAGGAAAGGATGTGTATTTTTTGTAGTTCATATTTCCAGTGACAAAGGGAAGGATGTTGAGGATGATGAAGTTCTAAAGAGGTATCTAGTTTTGCAGGATTTTCAAGATGTGATTCCTATAGAGATTTCATAATTGCATCCTCACAGGGAAGTGTAATTTTATATTGATTTGATGTTAGGAGCAGCACCAACATCTAAGGCACTGTATAGGATGAGCACTCCATAGTTTGTGGAATTGAAGTTGCAACTTAATAAAATTCTTGACAAAGGATACATAAGGCCAAGTGTGTTGCCTTGGGGTACACCAATTTTTTTTATGAAGAAGGGTGGTACTCTTAGGTTGTGCATTGATTACATACATTTGAACAATGTGACTATTAAGAACAGGTATCCTTTGTCGAGGATTGATGATTTTTTTGATCAACTAAAGGGAGTAGTAGTTTTCTCAAAGATTGACTTGAGATCAGGATATCATCAAGTGTGCATCAAAGAAGAAAATATCCACAAGACTGTGTTATGTACCAAGTATGGGAATTATGAGTTTGTGATGGTTCCTTTTGGTATTACTAATGCTCCATCTACTTTCATGTGCTTGATGAATAATGTGTTGTATCCTTTTCTAGAAAAGTTTGTGATAGTTTTCATTTGATGATATATTAATATATTTTAAGAATGAGGGAGAGCATGCAGAGAACCTGGCAATAGTATTGAAATTTTTGAGAGAGAATCAGTTGTATGCCAAGCTCAAAAAGTGCAGGTTCTTTCAAACTGAAGTTCATGTTGGGTCATTTTGTTTCCAAGGAGGGGATAATAGTGGACCGAGAAAAAATTAGAGCTATCATGGAGTGGCTAGCTCTTAGGAATGTGGATGATATCAGATCATTTATGGGACTAGCAGGTTATTACAGGAGGTTCATCAGGAACTTCTCACATATTTTCTATCCTATTACATATTTTCATAGAAAAGGAAAGAATTTTGAATGGACTGAAGAGTGTGAAACTAGATTTGAGCTATTGAATCACTTGCTTACAAATTCTCTAGTATTGAAGATTGTAGATACTGATAGAGAGTTTGCGGTATGTACATATGCTTGCAAAAGAGGAATTGGTGGAGTACTGTTGATCTAGGAAGGAAATGTGGTATGCTATGAGTCAAGGAAGTTAAATGAGCACAAACATAGCTATGTGACTCATTATCTTGAGTTAGTAACTATCATTCATGCCTTGAAGATGTGGATATATTATCTTCTTGGCAGGTGGTTTATTCTGATGAGTGATCATAGTTTGAGGTACCTATTAGACCAACCTAATATGAATTCCAAGAATTCTATATGGTTTGCTACCCTCAGTGAGTTTTACTTTGAGATCAGGTACATAAATGGCAAGGACAATGGGGTTACAGATGCTCTAAGTAGGAGAGTGCAAGAAAATCATATTTCAGTTGTGAGCTCTTATGGGACAACATGATGACATGTAAGTAGTAGAAGCACAGGTTGTAGCAGCAGGGTGACGGTGATAAGGATGAGGAGTATAACCTCATGACAGATGTCTTGGTCAGATTTAGGAACATGATTTATGTGTCGGATAGCAGTGAGCTCAAGAATATTATCTTGAGGGAGCTTCATGTCAAGTTATATTGAGGTCACCCAAGATATCAGAAGACATTGAGAACAGTTAAGAATTTATATAATTGGTTGGACTTGAAGAAAGAGGTGGTTAAGTTTCTTGCGATATGTTTGGACTGTGAGCAGGTAAAAGCAAAGTGTAAGCATCTAGCTAGTTTATTGCAGCCTATTATGATTCCAGAGTGGAAATGGGAGGTCATTTCCATGGACTTCAATACATGTTTGTCGAGGACATCAAAGCAGCATGATTTCATCATGGTTGTGCTTGAAAATTTAATTAAGGTAGCTCACTTCATTGTAGTTAAGTCTACTAATTCAACTAGTGAGGTAGCTCAGATATTTATCAGGGAGATAGCGATATTGCATGGTTTTCCCAAGAATATCATATCAGATAGAGACGCCAATTTTACTTCCAGGTTTTGGAAGGAGTTGTTTACAGGTTTCGGGATAGAGTTGGATTTTAGTACAATTTATCATCCGCAGACAGATGGACAGACATAAAGGGTCAATAGGATTATTGAGGACATGTTGAGGATGCATGTCATGCATCAGTAGAGGAAATGGGTAGAGTATCTTCCACTAGTATATTTTTCTTATAACAATGGGTATCGAGATTCCTTGAGGATAAGTCCATTTGAGGCTATTTACAAGTGGATTTGTAATACTCTTATTATTTGGAGTGATCCAATGAACAAGGTCTTGATTCGAGCAGATATGTTAGTTGATATGGGACAGTAAATGTAGGTTATTAAGAGGAATTTGAAGGCAACACAGGATAGTCAGAAGAGTTATGCAGATCAACATAGGGAATTTAAGGAGTTTCAGGTTGGGGAGCATGTGTACTTATGCATCAAGCCCAAGAGGAGCTCCTTGAGGACTGGATCATGTGCCAAGATGACACATCGGTATTGTGGGCCTTTCGAGATCCTTGAGAGGATTGGACTAGTGGCCTACAGACTTGCACTACCGCAAACTGTGAAATTCCATGATGTTTTCCATGTTTCATTTCTTAAGAGATATGTGTAGGATGTTGATCATGTGCTTGATTGGTCTATATTGTAGGTGGAACGAGAGGGAGAATTTCAGTCGAAACCTCAATTAATTTTGCATTGGAAACAACTCATGCTCTGGGATCAAGCAATAGAGCAAGTTAAAGTGCAGTGGAAGCACTTTGGGCTCGAAGAATCTACATGGGATATGGTTGATTAAATGTAGGCTTTGTATCCTTCATTATTTTATGGGTCAAACAAATGAGTTTTTGGGTATATGTATATGGTTGTAAATACTGAAATGAGTTGTGTTATAAAGCTCCAATAAGCGATATATATATATATATATATATATATATATATATATATATATATATTATTTATTTTTTTATTCCAGCAAGATGTCATTATAAATACTACATTGAGCTATGTTATAAATATCCATAGGCAGTTTGTTTTGTTTTCAACAGTTTTCTAGTCATAGGTGTCATAGAGCACCGAGGACGGTGTTCCCCCAAGGGGAAGGGTTTTGTAACAATCCCAAGTTAAATTTTCATGTAATAAAGGATAATAAAGGCAAAATAAGACCAAGGTCACAAGACACATATTCCAAAATTAATGTTGGGAAAAGCACTATAGTGGGCATCATTTTTGGTTTATTAATGACTATGGAAATTGGCAAAGGAAAAGAGGCAACAATTAGAATTTAATTATGAAAATAAAGGAAAGGAGGAGAAAAGGAAGGTGAAGAGACAAAAATTTACATGCTAAGGAAATTAGAGGAAAAATGCAGACAAATGAAGAAAAAGGGAGATAACTAATAAAAATGTATCAAAGGATCAGTTTACAACTTTTGTCAATTCAGTTTGGCTCTCTCTTTTCATTCTCTCTCTCATACACTCTTGCACACAGAGTATTCTTGGAGAAGTTTTGGAATTCACTTGCATTTGGAGAAATGAGAGTGAAGGAAAACCACAGGAAAGTGAGGAGAAGGTTGGATCAACAACTTTGTAGGATGATTTTGTAGGTAACAGGTTGCACATGTGATTTCCTAGTTGAGGTGTGAATGCATGGTCCATGCATTTGTTTATTTGGTTCATTGTTGACATTGGCATGGGCTTTTCCTGGTTTGAAAATGGTTTCAGCCTTGCCTTTCCATTTCCTAGGTAGCCATGGTATGATGGGATTCATTATTGGTTGAGCTTTGCATTTTCAAAAGGTTTTGGAACTTGATGAGGTGGTCTCAGGAAAATTCCCAAGGGTTGGGGGTGGAGATATTTTTCTCCGGAAAGTCCTTGGCAGGTGGGTGGAGATAGGAAAATTCCTCAAGGTGTGATGAATAAATTTTGAGGCATTTGTTGAAGTCTAAGAATGTCTCTTTTTTACCACCCTTTTTGTCATCATTTTCAACCTTTTTGTCATTTTTCTATCAAACCAGAACATATTAAGGTCAAAGATAAAATGCACAAGATACTAAAACATCCATATATAATTTCTATGTTTTTAATGAAATTGTGACAAAAGTATCTTGCAATTACTGAATCTTGTACATTCAACAACTATCATTTGGTCATGCAACAAAGTTCATTGTTCAATAGGTTATGGTGCTCTAGAAGAGGAAAGAGGACTACTAAAAGATGATATTTGGATTCCATATGATCATCCACCCACACACAGTACTTGGTAAGCCAAACAACATGAGGAATCTGAAAGTCAATGGCTGGGTCAAACCAGGGAATTGTGTTTCATAGTTGCACATTGAAGACAGAGAATCAAGAGAGCGAGATATTGAGATGAAGAAACACAAAATATCGTATGACTTGATTTTACAATAGCAAGTCATAACAAGAGAAGGAATTTTAAGATAACGATCTCATAGGTGTCAAGTTGTTTATGATTTATCGGCTTGAAACTCTTTTAAAACTATTTGTATTACCTTTATAAATAACAGTGGCCGAGATTGAGAAGACAGTTCTGAAGTGGTGATAATTATTGTTTTTATAATCCTCTCAAGGACATATTGATACTATGTTCCTTTAATCTAAGTTTATGTTATCTCTTTAATGTGTGTGTGAAATCTTGACTGATAATTGATCCTGCTCTCCAGGAGGCCCCCCTGCGAGCTGTGAGGTTTTCATTTCAATTTTTGAATTATTTTAGGTTACGTTTTTCTCAGAAGATCATTTTCGTTGTAGTTTGGATTTCTGGTTAATTTATTGTTGTTTCAGAGTACTCATGAAAAGGGAAAATACCAAAAAGAGTTAACAATTCAATGCATATTTTGTCACTCATACTTACCATTTTATCGTTTCATGATAGTATTAGATAAGTCATTGTAGCTTTCAAAGTTTCAATTGTGTTAGTCGCTAGTCATTTTCGAGTTCTGTTATGTTAGATTGGAAATACAATTTGGAAGTTAATAAACAGACTGGTAATCTCTCTTGAGTTACATTTTCATTCTCGTTATCTCTATTTCATTGTAATTTCCTCTTAAAATAAATTTACCCTTCATAGATTAATATTTTTTCATCAATTTTCTCATAGAAATTAGATTAAATTTGATTACATTTCAATTTAATTTGCAGATTTATTTTTTAGTAATTAGTACAAAATCAGTTCAATTATGAAGCAGTAGCATTAGGTTATTTTTCTGTTATGTTTTGATTCTCCAACATTTATTTTAAGTAATATTTGCAATATTAGATAATTCTTTACTTTGAAAAGCTCAATTTAATTAGTTTGTACTCTGGATAGAAAGAACATGTGTGTCATTACTTTCTAATTTGTAGGTCATTTTATATTTGGTTTTATTAACTTTTGCAATTAATTTTGTGCTTAGAAGAAATCCTAGCATATATAGTGCACATACATTTCACAAGTACGCGAACCTTGGTTGACATTTAATGAAGTAAATTAAAGACAATTAATTTACCAAACAACATCCGAGCTTAGTTTGGTTTTGTGATCTCGGGGTTAGTTTAGGTAAGATCATGGTAACTTGAGGGTGGAGGTGATTTAACCTTGGATTCCCTATTCGATTTTTTATTGGTTTATCCCATGAGATCCCACATTCATGCTTGGAATATGGCACAAGGGTGATTGGTTGAAAGAAATATTTAGTTCAACCAAATCTATGGTCGGGTGGTACATGGAATTCCCTGACTTGGTTGGATTTTGAATAAATTAATAAGATATATTTTCCTATTTTTCATAAAGAGCACTTGTACTTATTATTGTGTTGATTTGATGGTTGATTTTTCATGCTTAATATTTTGGTTATATGATGGTTATAAGCACAGTTCTATGATGTGCTCTATTTATAGCTATTTTTCATGATTTGATAAGTATTTGAATGGTTGATGAATACATGGGCTAAAAAAAATTGGTGCAGCTAATCGAGAGGGAATTAGACTTTATTGGTGATTCTTATATGAAGTTCAGAGATTTATGATCAGATATGCAATCATGACCTGTAGCTTACATGTTTACCTTATGTTTGATGGAATTTCTATCATGTTCTAGGAAGGCTAGGTCAAGTTCTTACTTCAAG
This sequence comes from Pinus albicaulis, assembly GCA_034641835.2. Taxonomy (NCBI): domain Eukaryota; kingdom Viridiplantae; phylum Streptophyta; class Pinopsida; order Pinales; family Pinaceae; genus Pinus; species Pinus albicaulis. The sequence goes on from CM076577.1 coordinate 677,731,929, forward strand.
TTTGAATGTTTAGCATTTTTATCACTTAAATTATGATTCTATAAAGTTACATAAAGTTCTGGGAAGTGGTCTGTAGACTAGCCTGAAAAGTGGCTCAAATCTTGGAATCATTGGCACTATACCTGAGGATTTAGCCCATAACCACATGAAAACAAGCTTGTGCATGCAGTTGGGGCCTCATAACCACACTCTTGCTTTGTTGTGTGTGTGGTTGGACGTTGGCTTGTGAAAAGGTAGTTCCAGCTCAGGATTTGGTCATCAAAGGTTGTGGAATGACTTTTGGGTGATCTAGAGCTTTTGAGGGGTATCAGTAAATTTTTGGTTTATAGGCCCCATTTCCATACTGGAACTTGGAGGTCAGGTCATGCCATAGTAGCACTTTGTCTCACATTTACCTTGGGAGCTTGTAAAAGCGGATAAATGTTAGGAGGGATGGTTATATGATATAACCACATTTATTAGTGAAAAACATATAAATTAACAAGACATAAGGTAGGACACACAATAATGTCAATTGGTATTGTCAATAACTTGAAACACACATAGGTTGTTGGGTATGTGTTATATTATTTCCACGACTAATCACACGCGGGGGGGTCACAGAGGGGGCGATAGCCCCCCCTGTACGTTGCGTTGGGCGCAACGTCGGGGGGGTCATAGGGGGGGCAGTAGCCCTCCCTGTTGGGGTCTGAGGCAGCGCCCCGGAAAAAAATTTTGGTCCTTATTTTCCGGTGGGCGGATCCGCCCATGGTTTTGTGCATGGGTTTGCACATGGTTTTGGGGTACGATGGTTTTCGGCCCCTGGTATTTTGTAGATCCGATCAAGGGAACTACTGTTATGTTCTAATCAAGGGTTAATGGATTGGGGTTTATGTATGCTTCGGCATGTATATATATGTGTTGTAACACTAAATGGAATATAATGAAAAATCAAGTTGGTCGTCCCGATTTGGGATCCAGGGGAATATCTCTGTGTTTATATGTTTTATGTTTTATGCTCTCGCTACCGTTTATTTTATGTCTTTAAGATTCATTTGCAGATAATTTATGTACAGGGTTAAAACCTACATAGGTATGGGTTGTAGGAAATCAAATGATAAAGATGGCAAGAAATACATATCAACTAATAGGAAAATTGATTGGAAATTTGTATTGACCTATTATCTGCTAATCTTGCAGGGGAATTTTTGAGGTATTGCTGATTTTATTTTTTGCATTTTGGAAAGTTATAAGTTGTGTCTTAAAAACTAGAAGCTAGAATTTCAAAATGAAGATCTTGAAAATGGTTAAAACATGGAAAAAAAATATTCTATGAAGATCAGAGAAAGTAGAAATCAAATAGTACAAGCTTGGTTTTCATGATGGCTCTCATATGGAAGCATGTTATAGAGAATAGATAGCATAAAAACATGATCCTAGCCCTAATAGAAGGCCTCTAGGTCATATTCAACATTGACATATAATATCTTGTAAATCCTAGGAAGAGTTCTACTAGAGAATCTTCAGAGTTCTACTGGAGAATCTTCCCTTGAAGCTATCTTCAAGCTTGTAAAAAGTAATAGAAGGATCTTCAAGGGTTAGTCGTGGATAATCGTTGTCATCACCCTTAGTCCGTTCATACCTTTCTCAAGGTAGACTTGGTCTACCCTATATTCCCAATGAAAATACAGTAGTCTTTGGGACTCCCATCAAACTTTCATACCCTAAAGTTTTATCAAAACCATTTTGTTGGATTTACTCTCAATATCACCTTGGACTCGTTGCTTAAAAATACCAACAATATCACTAGGGAAGCACCCCTTGAGTGAAATGAAAACCAACAATAAGTGAGAAGAGGGTTGGTAAAGTAACAATGGCCCCCTCTTGATTTTCACTTGTTACACTTCAACTTTCAACTTTTAGACTTTATCTCAAAAAGTATAAATTTATGGGATAATAGGACTAACTTATTTGAAAATAAGTGTTTCGATCTTTATGATATATTTTTTATATATATGATTAAACTATATATTTTTATGTAGTTAAGATAAAAAATTCACAATTAGATATTTATATTTATATATTGAAATAATTAAATATATGTTTATGTAAAATAAAGTAGGTTTCATCGTTTATATATATATATATATATATATATATATATATATATATATATATATATATATATATATATCAACCTAGATCCATTTTAAGCACCAAGAGATATCAATCTCTTTTACTCTAAAAGAGATTTGCATATCAAGAGATTTGATCTTTCTCTGTTCTTGGTAGATCTGAAGTTAAAATGGATCTAGACTGGTTTAATATCCCCCTTTAAAAAGGTTATATTCCACATGAATACCATGGGCCATTTTTATTTTTATTTTATTATATTTCTATAAAGTTATTTTTTTTTTACTTTTTTATTTTATTTTGACCGAGCTAAAATTTTTACATCACATTAATCTTTTTATTTATTTATTTTCGTATTTATTTTTTATTTTTATGTAATTTGACTTGGTCAAAATGTTAAACATTACATTACAATATCTCTACCATAGTAGAGAGCGCTTCTGGGTACAACCAGCCTAGATCCATCTTAACTCTGGATCTATCAAGCGCCGAGAGGGATCAAATCTCTAGAGGTGCAAACCTCTTTTTTTGAGTGCAAAACTTGAGGAAAGGTTTGCACCTCGAGAGATTTGATTCCTCTTAATGCTTGATAGATCCAGAGTTAAGATGGATCTAGGATGGTTTCAGTCGTGTGCGGCCAAGGAAAATCTATCGAAAATATGATTAATTTTATCAATAATATGTAACTACAGATAATATAAATATAATAATTTTATATATGCTAAATATGTCTGATATTTATCTGGTCATTTTAATTTTAAAATTTTCTTAGTTACCTCAATTTTTTGAGATGATAAATATTGTTAATAAATTTAATGACGAAATAATTTTTTGAATGCAAAGTGACAATGTAATAGTGTTGAATGATAGAAAATGAAAATAATAAGAATGTAGTCAATTACAAATGGTCTTCATTGTGATCAATCTCAAATTATTTTCTTTTTCTATTCTTATTGTCACCCTTGTTAGTTTTGTCAACTTTTCATATCGATTATATGAAAAGGACAATTGAAATAATAAACCATTTAAATATTTAGATTGAACTATTGTGCTAAACATCATACATTGTCTCCCTTGCTCTTCAATATTAATAGGTTGATTTACTATAACACAAATATTAATGTACATTGTTAATAATTTTGTGTGCTTACACTGAAATCAATGCACAATCTTAATCCAATCACTTTAAAATTAATGTACCATCAATGTACATCAAATCAGAAATCAATGTCTACACTAAAATCAATGCACCTAATACAAACAATCAAATAAGATTACAAAACAACATATACACTGAGATCAATGCATCTAATGCAGGTAATCAAATAAGATTAGAAATCAACATCTATATTGAAATCAATGGATATAGTGCAAGTAATAAAATAGGATTAGAAACCAATATCTACACTGATATCAATGCATTTAGTGCAAGCAAACAAATAGGATTATAAATCACCATCTACTTCCCTATCTCCCCCCTTGAACTACATCTCTCTTTCCCTCTATCTCTCCACTCTCTCACATCCTCCCTCTTCTTTCCTCTCTCTCCATTTCTTTCTCACATATATATCTCCCTCTCTCTTCACCCTCCAACTATGTTACTCTCTCTCTCTCTCTCTCAACATCTACACTAAAATCAATGCATATAGTGCAAGAAAAATAGGATTAGAAATCACCATCCACACTGAAATCAATGCATCGAGTGCAAGAAATCATCTTCCCTCTCTCCCCCCTCCAACTACATCTCTCTTTCCCTCCATCTCTCCTCCTCTACACTGAAATTAATGCATCTAGTGCAAGGAATCAAATAGGATTATAAATCACCATCTACTTCCCTATCTCCCCCCTCGAACTACATCTCTCTTTCCCTCCATCTCTCCACTCTCTCACATCCTCCCTCTTCCTTCCTCTCTCTCTAATTCTTTCCCACATATATATCTCCCTCTCTCTTCACCCTCCAACTATGTTACTATATCCCCCCCTCTCTCCTTCTCTCCATATCTCCTTCTTTATCTCTTTATCTCACCCCAAAACATATACGCACTCTCTCCATATCTCCCTTGTCACTTCATCTCTCTCTCCACTTCTCACTCTCTATGTAATCCTTCTTCCCTCCCTCTCTCCCCCTCCAACTCCATCTCTCCATCCTTCCATCCCCCTCCAACTCCATCTCTCCATCCTTCCATCCCCCTCCCTCTCTCCTCCTTCCTCTCTCTCCCCTCTCTCTCTCTCTCTCTTTCATTGCCCTCCAATTTTCTCTCTTCCCCCATAACTCTTTTCCTCTCTCTTGTCCTTCCTCTCCTACCTTCCTCTATCTTTTCCTCTCTCTCTCTCTCTTTTTGCAATCCAATTATCTCTCTCTCTCTCTCTCTCTCTCTCTCTTTGCCTTCCAATCCTCTTTCCTCCCCCAACACACACACTCTCTCTCTCAAATCTACACTAAAATCAATGCATATGGTGCAAGAAAAATAGGATTAGAAATCACCATCCACACTGAAATCAATGCATCAAGTGCAAGAAATATCTTCCCTCTCTCCCCCCTCCAAATCCATCTCTCTTTCCCTCCCCCTCTCCACTCTCTCACATCCTCTCTCTCTTCCTTCCCCTCTATCCCTTTCTCTCCCACATCTATCTCTCTCTATATATCCCTTTCTCTCCCTCTCTTCACCCTCCAACTATGTTACTATATCCCTCCCTCTCTCATTCTCCCCCCATTCCCTCCATCTCTCCTTATTTTTCTCTTTATCTCACCCAAAACATACACATACTTCTCTATTTATCCCTTGTCACTCCCTCTCTCTCTCCACTTCTTGCTCCCTATGTAAATACATTACTCTGGATCCAAAGTTTGATATTATTTGTATTTACACTGAAATCAATGCATCTAGTGCAAGTAAGAAAATAAGATTAGAAACCAACATCTACATTGATATCAATGCATCTAGTGTAAGCAATCAAATATGATTAGAAATCATCATATTAATGTACATTGTTAATAATTTTGTGTGCTTACACTGAAATCAATGCACAATCTTAATCCAAACACTTTAAAATTAATGTACATCCAATTATATCAAATCAGAAATCAACATCAACACTGAAATCAATGCACCTAATGCAAACAATCAAATAAGATTACAAAACAACATCTACACTGAGATCAATGCATCTAATGCAGGTAATCAAATAAGATTAGAAATCAACATCTATATTGAAATCAATGGATCTAGTGCAAGTAGTAAAATAATATTAGAAACCAACATGTACACTGATATCAATGCATCTAGTGCAAGCAATCAAATAGGATTATAAATCACCACCTACTTCCCTATCTCCCCCCTCGAACTACATCTCTCTTTCCCTCCATCTCTCCACTCTCTCACATCCTCCCTCTTCCTTCCTTTCTCTCCATTTCTTTCCCACATATATATCTCCCTCTCTCTTCACCCTCCAACTATGTTACTCTCTCTCTCTCTCTCTCTCTCTCTCTCAACATCTACACTAAAATCAATGCATATAGTGCAAGAAATATAAGATTATAAATCACCATCCACACTGAAATCAATGCATCAAGTGCAAGAAAGCATCTTCCCTATCTCCCCCCTCCAACTAAATCTCGCTTTCCCTCTATCTCTCCTCATATACACTAAAATAAACATCTAAACTGAAATCAATGCATCTAGTGCAAGCAATCAAATAGGATTATAAATCACCATCTACTTCCCTATCTCCCCCCTCGCAATACATCTCTCTTTCCCTCCATCTCTCCACTCTCTCACATCCTCCCTCTTCCTTCTTCTCTGTCCATTTCTTTCCCACATATATATCTCCCTCTCTCTTCACCCTCCAACTATGTTACTATATTCCTCCCTCTCTCCTTCTCTCCATATCTCCTTCTTTATCTCTTTATCTCACCCCAAAACATATACACACTCTCTCCATATCTCCCTTGTCACTTCATCTCTCTCTCTCCACTTCTCACTCTCTATGTATTCCTTCTTCCCTCCCTCTCTCCCCCTCCAACTCCATCTCTCCATCCTTCCATCTCTCCTTCTATCTCCCTTCCTCTCTCCTCCTCTCTCTCTTTTCCCTCCAATATAAATGGAAGAGAAATAGAAAAATATGGTATTTGGCCCACTGTGTTAAATTTATATATGTAGGGAGAGAAGTGATTTTTCATTAGGGCCAACATTAGATTAATTAGATTAAATTTTAAATGCTAAAGATTAAACATTATTTTTACATTTACGTTTACATGTTTATTGTTACGTGAGATAGGCAATGCATATAGTGTACTTTAATTTGGCCCATGGTATTATCTGAGGATTCACCTAAATAAAACCACTTTTTGAGTGCTCCTAAATATAAATATGATTATGGAGTAAATATCAAAAGACGTTTTATTTATTTACCATACCTATGGTTTATTTATATTATATTTATTTACCATACCTCGTTTATAAATATGGTATTTGGCCCATGGTATTAAAGTGGTACATTTCCATACACTCGGACATATCAAAAGTTTACATTAATTAAATTTAATAATATTAATATTATAATATAATAATGTGAATATTAGAATTAATAATAATATTAAGGTTAATATTGTTTTTTGGCATGTATTAATAATAATTTGGCCCATGGTATTTAGCTCAGGATTCACCTAATATAAAAAGCCTTTTTATTTATTTATTATATATATGGTTTATTTATATTTTATTTGTTTACCATACCTCTTTTATAAATATGGTATTTGGCCCATGGTATTAAAGTGGTAAATATATCAAAAGTTTACATTACTCACATGACATCTACACATCTATATACACTCCGACATATCAAAAGTTTACATTACACACATTACATCTACAGATCTCTATATATTGGGCCTGACATATCAAAAGTTTACATTACACACATTACATCTACCCATCTCTATATATTGGACCCGACATATCAAAAGTTTACATTACACACGTTACATCTACACATCCTTATATACTGGGCTGTAGAGTGCCTCTCGGTGCAATAACCAACTTAAATATGAACAAAATCCATAAAATTTAAAGTTAAAAGGTACACAAAATGAGAATGGATGATCGATAGAACCATAGAACCATGTGTGTGGGCCCTCCATCTTTCGAAAGCACCAACCTAATACTTTACCTACCTCCACAATTGTCACATTTTGAAAGTACCAACCTAATACCTTACCTACCTCCACAATTGTCACAAGTCTTTAAATATTCATCTTAACTTTGGATCTATCAAGCTTCCAGAGCGATCAAATCTATTGAGGTGCAAACTTCATTTAGAGTGAAAAGAAATTTGATCACTCTGTTAAGATGAATATAAACTAATATTTCAATATTAAAATAAATATATATTAACTTAATATAGAAAGAAAAATAAAAAAATAACAATAACAATAAATTTAACCAATCTGATTGCATTTTAAACTTTGAGAATGTTTAATAAATTTTAATTTCAAACAAATTTATCAGTTAATTAAAATAAATTGATTAATTTGTCGACCTCCTCTGTGTGAACAAAGTGAAAACAGTTCATAAATCCAGTCACTATGCACCAAGTGATAGAACACCTAGAAAGTCGGATCTAGATTGCATCTCAAGTGTTCTTATATTATTTTAATCAAATCTATATTTCATCCTTTTTTTTTTAACTGTTTAATAAATTTTAAATTAAAGTGGATTATGTCAAAGTAATCGAAATAAACAAATTAATATTAATTAATCTTATTCATTGTGTGTACATCTACTAATGAATAAATATTATATTAACTTAATATAATATGCAAAACAAAAGTAAAATAATAATAAATTTTAGTGCATTCAAACTTTGAGAATGTTTTAATGTTTAATGAATTTTAAATTCAAATAAATCTACCAATTAATTAAGATGAATTGATTAAGTTATCTACGCATGTTGTGTGAACAAAGTGAAAACACTTCATAAAGACCAATAAAACATTTAGAAAATTATATCTAGATTGCATCTCAAGTGTTTTTATATTATTTTAATCAAATCTATATTTCACCTTATTTTTTAAATGTTTAATAAATTTTAATTTAAGGTGGAATGTGTCAAAGTAATCAAAATAAATTACTTAATATTAATTCATTATTAATGGTAACTATACATCTTCTCATGAATAAATTTATATTAACTTAATATAACCAGTCTAGATCCATCGTAACTTTACTAAGCGTAGAGAGGGATCAAATCTCTTTCCACTCTAAAAGAGGTTTTCATATTAAGAGATTTGATCCCTCTTGACCCTTGGTAGATCTAAGTTAAGATGAATCTAGCTTAGTTTTATTTCCCCTTTAAATATGCAACATTCCACATGAACACCATGGGTCAAAACCATGGGCCATTTTATTACTATTATTTTATTTTTATAGGTTATTTTTATTTGGTTGTTTTTAGTTTTATTTTTTATTTTTTTATTTTATTTTGACCCAATTAAAATGTTTGCATTACATTGCATTAATATATTTATTTAATTTAATTTTTATTTTTATGTAATTTGACTTAGCCAAAATGTTAAACATTACATTACAACGTCTCTACCATATTGGGCTAGCCTTCTAAAGGCAATAAGAAAAATAAATTAATTAAGTTGTCTACCTTTTCTGTGAACAAAGTGAAAACACTACACTTCATAAATCCGGTGACTATGAAGCTTTTCTCAAAAGTTTTTAAATTATTTTTTATTCAAATGTAGATTTCATCTCATTTTTTTAATTGTTTAATGTCAAAGTAATCAAAATAAATCAATTAATATTAATTCATCTTATTTATTGTAACCTACATTAAAATAACCCTAATGACATGCAAAATTACGTAACAGACAAGTTAAAGCAAGCATGAGCATCCTGGAATAACAACTATCAGACAAGTTAAAGCAAGCGTTAACATCCTCCAACAATAACTATCATAAGTGTTAAAGCAAACAAAAGCTTTGGCAGATTAACAACACCCATTTTCTACAAACATATGTTCTTCCTCTACATATATTCAGAAAAAATGACAATAATCAAACAAAAAAAATGCAGAGATTTCTCTATGTAACAAAGGAAACCCTGTTATCGTTATGATGCACCACAGACACATAAACCTTCCACATTTCCATTGCAGAAAAATTTGCAGCCAGGGAAGTGGATGTATTGATTGGCTTTGTTGGAAGAAACAATATAGTTCATATATATTGGTTCTACTTGAGACTTTAAATTACCCATGTCCTTGTGTTTCTTTTTCTGATTTAATCTCCTCCAAAAGAAGAGTGAGCTCTTTCAGGAATTTCTAGGCTGGTTATATATATAACTGTAAATTGATTATTTTACATTAATTTTATTATTATTATTTATTTAAACATTGGAGTTAAAATATTACATAATATAATAGGACAGGACAACATCTTTTCCATATTAGATTGGAAAGCAATTTTCACCATAAAAATAAATAAAAAATATTATATTATATTTTAAATAAAAATATTTTATTTTAAAATATTACATTAAACCTGCTAATGGTAAATTAACTATTTTATTTATTTTTATTTTTATTTTTATATAGTTTTACTGAGTCAAAATGTTAAACGGGATAGGAAAAGACAAGACATTACAACATATCTACCATACTAGGTTGGAGAACGCCTCTCAACACAATGAGGCCACAAAGGATGGAATTTTAATAATGGAAAGGTCAGCTAAACATTTATAATGAATATTGGCGTGGAAGATAAGATTACCATGAATAAGTGGTACCACTTGACGACCATCTCCACCACACGCTAACTTGACGATCTTCATTATCTCTTGTCCAAAAGTCTTTGTTGACAAATTGGTATATAATGGTTGATTTCTCGCTGTGAATCGTCGTTAGGGATGGAATTTGACGGGAAAATTTCTCATCACAAGGTGATTTCCCCGTTAAATACATCCATATTTTTTCCCATCCCATCAATATTATGTGTTAAAATGATCAAAATGGGCATTAGAGTTGTAGAAACCGTCAAATTTGACAGGTGGTTCAGATTGGAAATTCCTACCCTGCTCGTCGTAGGCATCATGATTCAGGTGTCCTATTATCAATTGCTCTAAATCTATCATATCGTTAAGGGAAATTCTTCTCCCTACACAATCTATCCCTCAAATTAAATTGACGCCTCGCTGAGCATTAAATTCTACAATATAATATTTTTATTTTAATTAGAAAAAATTGTCGATTCATCTGTGATATGTTAAGCTTTCGGTAGAATATGATTTACTCGCTTTTTGAATGATGGAAAAACTTATCAAAACTTAGTGGTCAAACTAGTAATGGGATAGTCATTTTGGTCATTTTCATTGAAGGTAGGCTAACTCAAACTAGATGATCTCTTTCATCAAATGTAGGGAGTAGTTGTTTTCTCAAAAATTGATAGCAATTAGGATGTCACCAGTTAAGGATTAAGGAGGGTCACATACCTAAAACGGTTTTTCGAACTCGGTTTGGGCACTATGAGTTTATAGTAGTGCGATTTGGTTTGACCAATGCACCAACAATGCTCATGAGACTCATGAATGACATATTCAAAAAGTATCTAGACAACTCTGTGAAGCTATTTCTTGATTACATTCTCTTATATTCCATGAATGAAAGAGAACATGAAGATCACTTATGGATTGTGTTGAAATGCTTAAAGGAAAACAAAATGTATGGAAGTTTGTCAAAATTATCTTTCTTTCAGAAGGATATTCATTATCTTGGCCACAACATTTCAAGAGAAGGGATTTCGATGGACCCGCAAAAGTTGAAGGCTATAATGGATTACCCAGTGCTAAAAAATTCACATGAGGTACAAAGCTTCATGGGATATCAGGTTATTATCATAGACTTACGGAAGGGTTTTCAAATATTGTAAAACCCATCAGCACATTACATTGCAAAGGAGTTAGGTACAAATGGATAGAGGAATGAAACAATGCATTCATTTAGTTGAAGAGATTACTAATCAATGCACTAATTCTTTGAGTGCTTGACATGGAGAATGAATTCATAGTTTGCACAAATAATTTGAAGTAAGGATTAGGAGTTGTGCTAATACAAGAAGGGGGAATAATAGTCTATGCATCTAGGAAGATGAATAAAAATGAGGAGTTGTATGCTACACATAACTTAGAATTGGTAGCAATGATGCTAGATTTTAAATTTTGGAGGCATCACCTCATCGTGAGAAGCTTTGAGCTAAAGATTAATCATGACAACCTGAAGCATCTGTTCAGCCAAAGGGATCTAAATGTTATACAAGGTAAATGGAGTGAATTCATGAGTAAGTATGATTTCTAAATTTTGTACACCGAGGGAAAGGAGAATGTGGTGGTTAATGCACTAAGCAGAAGACCTCATATCTTGTCCTTGATACCCTTAAGGGTTAATTTAATGGATTATGTAATAAAAATTCTCCTCAAAGATAGTTGATATACGAAGGTTATATCGAGTGCTTCAAAATGGGAAGTAGATAAAACCAAAATTTGAGGGATATGTTCTTAAACCAAATGGACTATTGGGATTTCAAGGAAGGATGTATATCCCCGAGGAAGAGAATATACAAAGAACCATTCTCAAGCATGTTCCATAGAGCACTTCACTATGCGCATCTTGACATGAAGAAGATGTATGTAGACATGTAGAAGTTTCTCTTTTGGATAGGCATGAAGAAGATGTACGTAGACATGTAGAAGTTTCTCTTTTGGATAGGCATGAAGCATGATTTAGTTTAGTTAGTCACTAGGTGTCTTGAATGTTTGCAAGTGAATTTTGAACATCACCATTGAGTAGGATTCCTATGTCGCATGACATTCCTATGCCCAAGTGGGAAGTCGTGTTTATATATTTTGTTGTGGGTTTTCCACTCACGTCACAAAGGCACAATTCCATCATGTCCATAGTTGATAAGTTGACCAAAAGTTCTTATTTCATCCCAGTTAAATAAACTGATTATGCCATCAATGTGGCACAAGTGTTTATTAGCAAAGTTATCTGGCTAATGGGTTACCCACAAAGATCATTTTTTATAGAGGCTCCTAATTTACATCTAGGTTTTAGAAAGTCTGTAGTCAGCACGAGGGACTTAGATGAACTTGAATATTACATGTCATCCAGAAATGGGCAGAATGAAAGAGTAAACCAGGTTATGGAAGACATGCTTAGAATGTACGTTATGGATAACCAAATTCAATGGAATAATTACCTACCATTGGTAGATTTTTCCAATAATAACAATTACCATATTTCAATCGATATGCTTCTTTATCAAACTTTGTATGGGAGGCCATGCAGGACATTGCTGAGCTAGGAACAATTGGAGGATACAATAATAGTAGGGTGTGAATTAGTACAAGAAATGGAGGATAAGGTGATTCAAATTAGACAAAGGATAAAGGAATCTTGGGATAAACGGAAGAGTTATGTTGATGCACATATGATCAATTGAAGTTATGAAGTGGGGGACCAAGTTTTTATTTCTATCTGACCAAACAAAAGTACCATTCAACTTGGAAAAGGGATGAAATGTCATCTCAATTTATGGTACCTTCAAATATCAATAAGAAAATTGGACCAGTAGCTTATTTTCTTGTACAACCATCCCACTTGCATAAAAAACACGATATTTTTAATGTAATTTTTATGTGACATTATGTTGTTGATGAATCACACAAACTTAATTGGAGGGAATTGCATGTCTTATATGTAGGAACCATTATAGTCAAACCATTACAAATATTGGACCATAGAGTTTGACAAGTACTCAGACCCTCTTTGGTGGACCAATTTAAAGTCCCTTGGGACAAGTATAGCTCAGTGTCTCCTATGTGGGAAGATGAAAAGAGTTTACATCAACACTACCCTTCACTTTTTTTGACCACATGTAACGCCCCATTTTGACCCAGGAAAATACTTATAATGAGCCCCTATTTGTATTTTTCATGATGTATTATTTATGAATTCTATGTAATTTGTTTCATTTCAAATTATGGACAAATGGACTCATTTATATAAAACAATAAATGAATTATGTTTATGTTGTGAAGATAGAATTATGATTTACTTACAACATGTTGATGTTAGTTAAGAGAATTTGGTACGTGGATATTGGGTCCAATAATATGATCCTTAGGATCACATGTCTATATACATATATTGTTATGCATATGCTTGGATGAAAGTTAAATTGCATATTAGAAAGGGGCTAGGTGATACCCAAAGAATCATACTAGTAATTGGTCGATATTGGGACATCGAATGAGTAATGGTATGATGTATATTATTCTTTTGCATCTATATTACTCGATATGCATTGTTATAATTTTAAGTAAGATATAGGTTTGCAGGTAACATCATTGCTCGACTAAGTAATTTGATGTTGTAGTGTCATCCATGATAAGGTGTTTGTAACATACCCCCTATTATTCCTAGCCCCTACTAAGGGTAGAATGAGGTAGTTACTAAGCTGACCCGACTTCCAAAGTCAAATAATGGAAATGGGGTATAAATTTTTCAACCTTTGTCGACTTCCTCAAAACCTAAAACGAATGAAATCGTTGTGTTTGTCTCATTGAGACCATTCCAATGATATAAAATTTGTTTCAATCTAACTACCAGTTCAAAATATATGATCATTCAAATATTGGGCTATCAGATAATGTCACATCATCCTGATCTGCCACATGGTGCCCATGTGGCCATCCATATCATAAGTCACATGGAAGTTGTCGACCCATTCATATGTTATAACCCTTCCAAACAATGAATTCTTATACCATATACATATGCGAGTTAAGTGGGTGTGGGCCTGTGGCCACGCCACCTCAGAAATAAATGCTGGCAGGTTCCAATATTGTTCCCCGCTGGAAAACATCGTGGGAAACCTTCCAGGCTACCTGGCATTGCAGTCTCTACATTGAGGCTTAACACCCCCCTCTTGACCAGTAAGTGAACTCATATTATGCAAACAATGCTTGTCCTCACCGAACGGGCCCCCACACACTAAGTCACCCCAAGAGATAGGTCCTACCATGCCCTTCATCTAAATTCTTCGAAGTCTGGGGTCTAGGGTGATGTCACTGATCTTAAATGTTAGGGCGATGTCATCCCTTGTCACGTCCTCCACACCATGTGCCATGTGATTGTGGATTCCACCACAACGTTTCCCCGCAACATTTAACTAGGGTCTTTCTTCATCATTTGTGATGGGTAATAGGCCCCACTGCTACATCATCCTGGGGATTTGATTCTAAGAGTTTCCCTTGGTGCTCCCCTTAAATCCTTTAGGGACAAAAATTATAGGATGTGTGTGTGACTATGAGCTCTCCACTCTCAATTGTACTGATTTGATAGCGGACCACCTCCTCCATTTGACATCACTAGATGGGTTTGCATTCATAGTTTTGTTACCGACTCCGTCACTTGAATCCAACGACCCTATCTCGTCTCCGCCCAATCAAAGGTATGCGGGGGGGGGTCCGCTATTGGATCCCCACCGTCTGTTGGTGTTTATGATCCATCGTCAATTTGTGCATGCTCCATAGCACTCCTCCCCAAGTCACATGCACCATGTGACCCACCCTCTCGGTGATATGCTATACGAATGATAAGCTCTTTGAAAAATGGCTCCATCGCTCCATAACTCACGCTATGACAACGAGCCCTAAACCATTTGGTGGGGCTTGGCGCTTAGACCTTAGATCCATCCTTTTTGGTCACATGGTTAGTCATGTGACAAAAGGAGAAAACCCATGGAACCAAACTCCTGAACGAGTGTAAACACCATTTGCACAGTGTACACGACAATTGGCCCCTGAGCCTTCCTTACGATTTCAGTGAATAACCTTTTGACCTGCCTTAGAACATACATAGATACATACATAAATACATACATACATACATACACACACACACACACACACACACACACACACACACACACACATATATAATTAGCAAAGGTCATCCACCTCTTCACACACAGGTCATATAGACCTACCTGTAAACTTAGGAAGATGCGGAAATAACCATTCTTGCAGGAAGAAATTAGAGAGCATTTCTACACAAAAATTCCACAGGAAAATGAAGCACTCCATAAATCTCGTACATACAATAGTGGCATTCTCGTTCATACAGGAAACATCACCCCCGTCATTAACATATTTTTGTTACAACACAATAAACATACACATACTAGGCACAAACACAAAACATGGGTATATACTTATCTTATAAGGGATCTAGCAACTAAGAGTGGGACTGTAACTATCCACCCAACCATATACAAGCTACAACCACTGTTACTTGTAGTTGTCACCCCTAAACCAGATTTCTAGTGCTTGAGGTGGGTGCTTCTGAGGAATTTCAACCAATAGAACAACTGAATTAGGATGCCACAAGGCCACACAGTCTTCATCCACTAGCTACACACATTTTCATTCAACCTGTTCAGGCATAATCACATCCATGCCAAGATACCACCATACAAATAGTTTTCAACTCACATTCAGGAGAAGAGATTCCACATCAAGGAAGGTTCCTCGATGGATAAGCTATTGTTGGGTAAGGATATCACCTCTCCATGTGGTTCATCAATGAGTCAAGCACTAGAGCCTTATCCCTAAGGAAACTCCTGGGGGTTCATCGGCCCACACAAGCACCTGAGTGACTCCTAATCTGATAGGTTCATTGATCCACAAGCTTCTAGTGGGTTCCTCAAACTTACAAAAGCCACCGCTATCTATAATGCTTTCACCCAACAAGCCTCTATGAGGGATATTCAATAAGTTTTTATCTCTCCAAAGCATGATTGATCTCCAATCCCGATCGCAACCTTCCATGTGTCTTACAATGTTCTTCTCCACTGCTTGTGCACTTTCTTCCACAGTCTCTACGCGTGAGAGAATGAGAGAGTGTGTTCTGATTTTTATGTTGCTATACGTCTAATCCCCTAAACAAACTAATTGTATGTCTTCTTCCCAACTCCATGCAAGTCAATCCCTAGGACAATGCAACCCATGTTGCCTTTATATTTTGTCTTGTTCTTGCTTCCTAGTAGAGCTAAAGGACACGTGGGCATGTCCATAATTTTTCTAGTTAAATTTATTTCTCAGTCAACCCATTTAAAACCACTTAGCCAAATAAGATTGATATTTAAAGCAAACCATTCCTCAAGAAATATGAAATTTGTGTCCCTTCTCTTAGCCTTTTAAAATAATTACAATTATTTACAATGAGAGAAATATTAACAAGGGGATTTCACAATGTTGACCCTAGTTTTGTAGGAGTGGTGGAGGCATTTCCCACCATGTAACCTCCAAATATAGAGTCATGGGAGCTCTGTGATGTACATGCTCCCCTATACATATGATGACGACTACCAATTACCTGTTGGGGATTACCTGTTGGGGAAGTGAGGTTGATGTAGTCGATGTTTCCATTGTTTTGGTTCTATTAATGGTTAGGTCGGTATAGTTGATGCCCTAATGTATTGCAACAGGGGATGAATAGGATGAGAATGAAATTAGGTTAGGGAGGATGGGTGAATATAGGTTAGTTGTGAACCCTTGGTGGAAAATGATTCTTCCTATGCTTTTCTTTAACTGTGGTTACTACTTCTTTCTCCATATTTATGTTTGATTGTCATATTACTCCTTGATTGCTTGTATCCTCTCGACTCTAACTCTGGGATGAATATTTATGAATGAGAGGTGTATGTAATGCCCACTTCCTAACCCTTTTATGTTATAATTAGTTATTAACCTACTCGTTGAAATATTGATTGTTGGGTAATTGATTTTTAGCATTATTAATATTTATACGAGGGATGTGTATGATAGTTGCATACCCACACCTTGCATGAATACACTATTATTTGATGGTCTATTATGCTAGATTATTGATTAATGACTAAACTTATGATTATCTTTAAATTTGATTAATAATTAAGCTTGAGTAGAATTTATGTATAATGTTATAATTAATTTAATATTAAATTAATTTAGCCCTCTCGTGACTCTTTGACTTTGATTATATCACTATTTGTTTGTTTAAGGGGGATTGTTATCATGACTTATCATAAGGAAGAAAAATCCGAGACCTCATATAAATATGGGTAGATGAAGCTCTTTTTGGTGGGGGTGGCAAGGATGTCAATTACGAGACATAAAGAATGGGTAGGCGAAACATTAATGAGCAAAAAAAATTTTTGGAAAGGAGAGGGATACGTTTTGGGGGAGTGAATAGTGAAAGGAACCTTGGTCATTTTGTTATATTGGTTTTTGTTGGATTCTAGAGGAGGGAGGAGAGGAAGAAACTTGAAATAATTTGGACACTAAGGGTTCTTACTCTTGGCAAAGATTGAGAGAGGTGTTGGGCACTTGGTGATTTGAGCACTTAGTTTGGACACACTACTGGCGGTTGTTCTGGGGCTTTGGTATAAAGGGTTAGGGAACCCGTGGAGGTTTTGTTGGGCTAGGAAGATGGAAAGGCTATTCTTAGTTGGCTAGATGATAAGTTTAAGAGCAAGCTTTGAAGGTCATGAGAAGGAAGGAAGCTTTAGGGACTTCACAAAATCCTAGGTACTCTTCTTGTTGTTGATGTTATCTAAGTTAATTTATGAATATAGTATATGCAAAGAAAAATACAAATGTAGATTTATATCCTTGTGATATGTTGTTATTGAAAATTAATATACTACTGAAATGATATATACTTATTTTATCTGGTATTATAAAACATAACATGGGTAAAAAGTAGTTCAAAATTCTAGAGGCCTTAGGCTAGACATCACGAAAACAAGGAAAAAGTTATTTTATGAAGACCAGAGAAAGTAGAAATCAAATAGTACATGCTTGGTTTTCGTGATGGCTATGAGATGGAAGCATGTTACAAAGGATAGATAGTAGAACGACATTGTTCCCTGCCCAAATAGGAAACCTCTTGGTCATATTCAACAATAATCTTTATTCACATACAAACTACAATAAAAAGCTATAGAGTATGCATTGATGAAACCTTTGGTGACAAATATGAGTAGATCCATATATAATTTTGGAAGATAGGCTAGCTCCGCTAGTTTCATGCATTTACAAAATATGACTGGGCATAACATTAACAAAAGTATGACAATAATATGCCTTCTTAGTAGAGCCCTCAAATGGAACTTGGGTTTCATTTGACTCTATTGAGCAAATTATTAAGAAGGGTGGCCAAATGCAAGTTCAAACCAATTTTCACGCTTCTCACGCCGAGTTGAAATTTTGTTGAAAGTCTTATTTGTTGTTTCCCTACAACCAATTTCATCCATAAGAGAAAGCACTTGTTGCAACATTTTAGAGGATCATGACTGTTACTCGAGAGATCTGGAAAATCTTAGCTACGGTATTAGACGAATAAGGCGTTGCAATACGTATTAGGTTCAATTCAAAACATCTTTCATCTTGCAAATTAAAGGCACTCATCTTGGGTATGGACCTCAATACCGCTTGTAGCTAAGAATGTAAAAAAATAGACATCCATCGTAGTGTCAACATTCCTATTAATGGTAGAGGCGTCAATTAGGTTGAGAAGTTCAACGATTAATCTGCAAGCTTACTAAGGAAAATATCGTATTGGAATATTTTTAGATAGATTTATGGATAATGGTTAAATGGTTGGATGGGAGGAGAAATCCCTTGGCACAATTATATTTTTTTTGAAATTTTGTTTGAGTTCATTTGTCCTGGATTTGGTGACCTAGATGGAAGGCTAATGCCCCTCATTGAGGAGATATTTTGTGGATGAATTTGCAATTTTTTTATGATTCATGGCTAGCATTTATGGACGAGCAATGATTTCTAGAATAAGTGGTCTCTCTAAGTCTTGTGGATTTATATCTTAAATGTGATAAGTGAAAATGTGCTTATCTAGTGGCAAGGGTGCATTGTCTTTGTATTGTTCTTGGATAGATCATATCTTTTAAACCCTAGGAAGAGTTATATTGGAGAACCTTCCCTTGAAGCTATCTTAGAGCTTGTAAAAAGGAATAGGAGGGTCTATTAAGGTTAGTAGCATACAAACCTAGTCATTGCCCTTAGTCCATTTATACCTTTCTCAAGGTAGACTTGGTTGACCCTATATACCTGGTGAAAAAACTCTAGTCTTTAGTCATTCCATTAAACTTTCATACCCTAAAGTTTTACCAAATCCATTTTGCTAGATTTACTTTTCATATCACCTTAACACTCATTACCTAAAATCCTAATAATCTTAACTTAGAGAAACCCCTTAGAAAACCAACATTAAGCAAAATAAACAATTGGTAAAATAAAAATAACCAATTCTTAATTTTCACATAACTTCCCACTTCAAATTTCATCTCAAAAAGCACAATTTTTTTTTCAAACTTCATCTCAAAAAGTACAAGTTTATATAATAACATGATTAACTTATTTTAAAATAAATGTTCCATCTTTCTAATAAAAATCCTTCTATAGGACTAAACTATATTTTACTTCTATATCAAATTTGGGAATAAAAATCTCATAATTAAATATTGATATTTATAAACTGAAATAATATCAAATTTGCAAATAACAAACTCATAATTAAATATTGATAATTATAAACTGAAATAATTATATATTTTAATTATAAATCTTCCGGGAAATCACATGAGAAATTTAGGGAAGCGATTGAGATTGAGAAGACGCACCGTTCGTTGAACAGGAATGACGGATGGAAAGTTATGATTAACTTATTTAGTTATTTATTAAAATAAATAAATAAAAAGGAAAAATAATTATTTTATTGTATTTTAATTTTAGTTCTTAATTCTATTTATTTATTTATTCTGATATTTGTTTATGAATTTATTAATTTATTGATTAATTTTTTATTTTTTTTTGACTTAATGATTTAATTTAAGTTTAAAATATTGTTTATCTTATTTCTTTGGAAATGTGATATTTTTAGTTTTTAGTTTATTTTTGACTTGGGTCTTGTTCATGGTTGTTTCGTAATTTTTAAGGATAGGTTAATTATTATTATTTTTTTTTTTTTTTTTTTTTTTTTTAAGGATGGGTTGGTTAGATTTTTGGTTTACCGTTGGATTTTGACCGTTGCTTCTCTCTTCCCACTGATGATGAACTATAGTGAGTAGTTCGAAACACGCCGGTTCCTAAATTTCTTATGTGATTTCCCAGAAGATTTATAATATTAAAATGTTATGGATCACAGAAGCTTGCACTCTCAATAATATATTTGTTAATGTCAAATAAAATAATTAAATATATGTTATAAATATCCAACTTAAAAAATGTACAAATTCCGTAAAATTAAAAGTTAAAAGGTATACAAAGTGAGAAATGATGATCCATAGAGGCATGCGTGGGGTGACGGGTCCTGCATCTTTCAAAAACACGAGTCTAATGCCTTACCTACCTCCACAATTATCAGAAGTCTTTAAATATTTAACGTCAATATTTCAGGAATTAAAAAAACCCTAAAGTGAATAATTAAGTAAACTCTATAGTTAAAATAATACAATAAAATGAGGCCACGGGGGATGGCATTTCAATAATGGAAAGGTAAACGGAACCTTTATCACTAAAATCAACGTGGCAGATAAGATTACTACGGATAATTCGTAATATTTGACGCCCAAATATACCGACCGCAAATTTGACGGTTTTTCGTTATTCCTCGTCCCGCCGGTCCGCAAGTCTTTGTTTACAAATTGGGATCAAATGGTCGATCGCCCGTCTAGGCTGTGATTCGCTGCAGGCATGGGGAGTCTGGTGTCCAATCATTTGTTCAAAATCTATCACTAAGGGAAAATCTGCTTCCTGCAGAATCTATCCGTCAATTAAATTGACGCCTCAGCGTCAGTTTCTTTAGTCGAGTATTTTTTTATTTTTTTTGGGTTACATTGAGACAAATCTGTTGGTATTCATTTGTTATAAGTTGAGTTTATGCTTTAAAATTGTAGTTTTAATTGGTCGAGAGAGAATGAATGAATGATATTTTAATGTTCACGAGATTAAAAATAGTCTATGGGATCACCAGCGTCTTTGTTTTTTGCCTTTTGCAATTCAGTGCTTTTCTTACTCAAATTGATGATGAGCTGACCCAACCTTCTAACGGTTTCATCAGTGAAAAGACAATGCCACTGAATTGATGCTAACATACTGCGGTAACAGTCCCTGATGTCTCTGAAAGCAGTGCATTCCAAAATGAAATGTTTTTCTGATTCTACTGCCCCAGAAGTGCAAAAAATACATACCTTTTCTTCCCAAGCTTCTTTAGGTCTCTTCCACCGTCCTGTTTCACACCGAAGTTGATATGAGTTAGTGCTTAATTGAGCATTAAAAACCTTGGCTCTCCACGGAATGCTAGCTCCAATGTATTCTTTTTGTTGGAGATCACAAGTGAGGTTGAATTTCTGAACATAGTAAAAACTGTAGCTTTAATTAACTAAGAGTAAAAACAAGTTTGAGCTATGTTTTTTTAAAGGGGGTAATTTCAGGTAACCTGGTTTTAGTGAGCACTATCTGATGGTTTTAGTTGGCATTAAGGGATAGTAATAGTTTTTTAGGAAAAGTAATTCCAGGTAACATGGTTTTAGTTGGCATTAACGGATAGCAAAGCCAGATGATTTGACAACAAAACTATGATAATATTCCTCCTTTTTCACTCTGTAAAAAAAATTAAAATTAAACTCTGTTTTATCTTATTTACTCTAAATTTCTCTTATTTTATGGAGTATATTTGTTTTCTTGCCTAAAATTACACATTTCATATTAAAAAATTGTAAAAGTTGTTGAGATCACTGGATTAATTTGTACAGTCCCAACCTACCATTTCAATTGATGCAACAGTAGTTTTGCACCAAAAAAAACTAAATAACCATTTTTACTTAAGAGGAATCCAGAACTGGAACTTGTTAACTGACTCCTAAAATACCAAAATCCAGTGATGGTTGAGGAGAGGCCAGTGAAACTTAATTCAGCTCAGATTTCTGGAACACTTCAAAAGAAGTATCAATGTAATCCGTTAACTGATTGTAGAATATTTCGAAAATTTCACACAGGAGCAAAGTCAATATTCTATTCAATAGAATATTTTGAAATATGCAATCAAGGCTCAAATAATACAATTTAAAACTTCTGGTAAAAAACAACGGTGAATCTGAAATTGTGAACAGCAAAGCCTTACTTATCAGCGTTAAATTGATAAAAAATTCGTGTCTGTCCACCTCATAGCTCCATTTATATCCATAAGCATAGGAACATGATTTCTACATGGATTGGGTAACTTGTCATGAAATCTGAATGACACCCCCGACCACATTGTCAAAATCCAAGCATTAGACCCAACGTTACCCCACGTGCAATATCAAAGCCAACTACTTCCAATTCGAAAGGGGTACATGTGAACCTAACACAGATGATGGAACAGAGACGACTTACCAAACCCGAGGCCACAATTTGCTCTGCACGTCCGACAGATGCCATGTGCCATCTGGGTTCTGTATGGGATCCTGAAGAGACAATATTAATCCTCTGACAGATTGGTCAGCTTCTCATTTGGTTTCTCTGAATCATTGCAGAAAGAAAAACTCAAGAGTTTTTCCTTGTCCATTGGCTGAACTGAACCATAAGCAGCTGGAGTTCTCAATTTAGTGAAGCAGCATTTTGAATCAAGGTCATATTATTGATGTTGGTTCCGTATAGATCTTAATTGAACAGATTGGTTAGACTGAGTATTTTGTGTGTGTTAGAGAGCGCAATGGCACAAAATGGGTTCCTTGTCTGCACTCCTCTAATGGCAGAGACAGTGAGGGAGATGCTCAGCCAAATGCAACATGCCAAAGACGTTGGTGCAGATTGTATAGAGATCAGACTTGATTGCCTCAATGGATTTAATTCTGCAACTGATTTGGCACAGCTCTTGAAGGCCAGAGTCCTGCCTACTATAGTTACATACAGGTATTGCAATTCTGTATTTTGTGGTCTTCTTTTCGTTCTATCTCTCCTGAATGGGCCTGTGAGTTTTTGTTGTGGTCTGAAGTACAAATCTAGATAATGGCGGCATTCACAGTTTAGTGAAGGATTATCTATATGCGATTCAGATACTTTGAGTATTTTCGTTGCAACCAAAATATTCTTTGAAACACATCTACAGTCCTATGATTCAAATAATCATACACTCTCAGACTGCACATAGAACCAAAAATCAAAGCACAGTTGGCAATAGTCTACTTATTCCAATTATTCAGAATGCCAAAATATTTCCAAATCACAACTGTAAAACCAATAATCTACTCATTCTCGTCAATCAGAATACGAAAACATTTACAAATCACAATTTGTCATGCTTTTCTTCTGTCACAGTTACCTTCAATGCGCTCGCCTGTGTTACTCATGCTTTTTCTTGAAACTTGAGATGCTCCTGCATCACCTATAGACAGCAGGTTACGTCAGTATAAACACAACAACAGTATAAAAGACACTAAGTTTGACTCTCAGAAACATTGCCACCTCCTGATTAAAACTCTTGAAATCCCCAGGTTAAAAGGGAAAGCACCTCCTGAAAACTGAAAAGTAATTTTACCAATAGGAAGAGACTCAATATCACTATAAAAGACACTATGTTTGAATCTCAGAAGCATTGCCACCTTCTGCTTAAAAATCCTCAAATACCCAAGTTAAAAGGGAAGGCACCTGCTGAAAAGTAATGTTCCCAAGAGGAAGAGACTCAACATCATTATAAAGGACACTAAGTTTGACTCTTAGAAGCACTGCCACGTCCTGCTTAAAACTCCTAAAATCCCCAAGTTAAAAGGGAAGGCACCTCCTGAAAAGTATTTTACATTTATGTTTCCCAAGAAAGCCAATATCAAGCAACTGTGCTGAATGAGTGGCAGCTGTCCTTAATCATCCCCTTATTATTATTATTGTTATGAATGTTCTTTGCTTTTCTAATTAACGGTGTTGTTTAACTATTATAAGCTGCTTTGGAGTTTTTGGTTGGAATCCAGCGATTTTAGTCAAATCTTGATCTTTTTATTGTTTAAAATGTTTGTTTTTGACTGATTCATCACCCTGAAAAACATAAGAGACACTCAAATTATAAAGAATTCACAACTCATACCTGTGATTCCTACAAATCTCTGCTGGATTCTGGACAAAGTTGACCAGATAATATGCCCAGACAGCCTAATTAACTATATCGTAGGCCTCATAACATCCTTTCTGCTTAGCTAAATTACATTTAGGCTACTCAAAGGATTATATAGCGTGGCACAAGCAATACTTCAATTATGTTTGGCACCGTATTTTAGGCTTCTATTTTTCAGTCAAATCCATGGGACAATTGCATCAGAAAAAGAATTCATTATACTTGCAATCGTTGTAGTTAATCTCGGCTTCATATTTTGACCTGTAAAATCCCATTGATTGAGACACTAGGTGTAATCATTGCATGATTTTGAAAGAATCTTCTTGTTATAACTTATTATAACTGGGTGTCAGAGCTACATAATCTTGCCAAAATAGACACAGCATTAAGGTAAAACTCTTAGTTTCATACTTTCACGTTATCAAACAAACGAGCAATGTCAATATATGGCCAGTGTTCAATAAATAGATTGCGTGATGTTGGACCAGGTCGAGTTGCCTCAGTCTATCAGGATTCCCCTCGTGGCGATGACAGAAACAAGCGGGTCAATGCATTATTATTCCTGACAAGATAAACAGGGAGATAGGACAGAATATTTAACTTCATGTTGTTAAACGATTGCACAATAAAAACAAATGTCTACTGCTGATTAATTAAATGAAGCTATTTAGGAACAAGGTTCAAATCTTGTGGTGTTTTAGGATTCCTCTTGTGAATTTGTTCAGAAGAGGCCATCTTTCATTCTGGGACAACTTGAACAAAATGCATTCTTCCTATCCGAGGCCAAAGAAGTCCGGTTTGCAGAAAATACGGGTTGAAAGTATGTGAATGTGTCCTATTGCAAATTCAAATGTTTTCAAGGGCTTCATTGCTTTAGTCATATTCATCTGCCCATCAGATTGTCTCATTTTGTTACGTCTTAATAAACACTTACCCCAAAATTTAGCAGGTCTAAACTATGATGGGATGCACATCTAATGTATGTATGTCAAAGGACTTAAATTTTTGCTTATATTTTCAAGGAAAAAAGGTTTTGTCACAAGGTCTTGCATTTATCTCTCTTGGACTTAGAAGCTAGATTTAACGGGTATATATTCAGCTGAAGTTGCCTCAGAGCCCCGATGAACACTTAGAAACTGCTACTTTGAGGTGGTTATCTTATTCAGCTAAAAATGTCTCAGAATACTAATGAACAGCATGAAACTCAGTAAACTCACCCATGAACCAACCCATTGGTGTGTGAAAATTGTTTTTTAAAAGGAAACATTTAAGACTCTTTGAAGACAGAAAATTTATAATTTGTTAAAAAATCAAAAGAATATGATTCCTGTCCTCATAAATAATAATTTGTAATTCTTACATTGATTAATATGGTGCCAAGGTGAAGCAAAAGCGATGTTACTTCTAATTCTATTTTATTCTATACTTTCTCTCTTTTATGGTTAGGATTTTCCATTCTCTAATAAATAAGTAAATTGCAGTAACTCGTGTGAAGTAGGTGGTTGAGGCTCATCCTCGAAAGTGTTCTCCCTTCTTTTAAGGCACCCTCACCTTATCAGTTACCCGAAAAGAGCAGTAGTAAGAGTACTAGAGGCCCTTCATTATCCCAGCGGGAAGGAAATGGGAAGGGGGAAAGAGGAGAACGGGAGCCAGGACAGCTTCTTTTTTCCTACCAATACCCTACCCTTATATTTTTCCCCTATGATTACCTAAGCAGGATGGATAGTATGGGGTATTTGGCCTTTCCTTTATCAATACCATTAGGCCAGTCCTGCAGGAAAAAGAAAGAGAGTAAAAATGAGTGGTAAGATCCATAAAGAAGGAATAGCCATTAAGATTGGGAATAAAAGGAAAAGGAGATTTTAATCTCAATGGGGTATTTGAAGACAGAATGAGAATCAATCTCTGCAGCATTCGTTTAGAGGGCCAACCCTTACCTAAGAGAGATAAACTTTGGATCTTTGCATCTGTCAATGAGAAATATATGGTATGTAATGTAACATCTTGTTTTAATTTTATTTTCTTATTTTTTATATTTAAAATAAAAACCACTGGGCCTACATCCAAACTACAATATGTAGTTAGTGGGTAATTGAATCCATTCCTTGTATGGATGACATTTCTTTCACAACAAAAGTGAATCATATTAACACAATTTTCTTATGTGATCAAGGTTATATTATATATAAGATGTAGTGGTTACTGCTTAGTGGCATGAAGCATTCTTAGGCATCATGAGCCTTTTTATAGAAAAATAAATCATGACAGACATAGTATATCCTTTTGTCTATGTATGTGAAAGTGAAAGGGAGTATTAATGTAGAAAAAAATTTCGACCAAGGAATATGTCGTAGTAAGATTTGCAACAATGACAAGTCAAAGTGATCGCGATCCATAAACTGTTGTGGATATTCCATTGGACAATTTGTCACAACAAATATGATAAAAATAGATGAAATCTGAAATCTATACTATGAGGGTTAATTTTGCCTTAGATTTATGGATTTTTAATTACTTTTTTCCTACTTTGGATGTAATAGATAAAATGTGGAAAATATAGAACAAGGAAAGACAACTATTCACAAACCACAATGAACACCAAGATATGACTCAGGAAACCATTTCAAGAGGAAACCCAACTAGAAGGCATGGTTGCTCTGCTCTCTCTTTCTCTGGAATAAAAATAATGCAAGTACAAAGGAGAAAACACTCTCTGTGGAGTCACTTGAGACCTGTGGCCTAATCGGCTTCTATAGACTCTAAACCCCCTCTATTATGCTCTCTCACTCCCACACCCAAGTTGTTCTTCTCTACTATGGAGCCAGATACAATAGAATGAATGCAACCCCTTTTACTCCTAATGGCCTCAATTATAACACAACTCAATAACTAGCCAGTGGTTAAATTTGACCCATTCAACCCTCAACATGAGATACAACTTGATCCTTCTAGAGTCTTCTTCATAGTGCTTGTTACTGCAAAATCTAGCAGGCATAGTGCACAACCTCATTAGGAAACCTACGTCTAGGGAAACAAAGAGATCAACCACCATTGTCACCTTAGTCTCTTCTCTCTTGCTCTTTATTGGTGGATGTTATCCCCATATTAGAGGCTTCCCATGGCAAACCAAGAGGTTAGATGATCGATGTTCCAACCAAATGGCTCACTAAGGGTTGCAGACAAAGATCATCCAAATAATATCCAATGAAGGAGGGTTCAAGGGTGAAAGAAAGGTCTATAAATTTTAAGCAAGAACTAGCCAAACCTTGATAGGTTGAGATGGGAGTTGCCCAAAGTAAAAATGTGTTTTCCTAAGAACTTTAGGAGACAAAAAGAGAGTTGTTATAAGTTATGGTTTGAGAGATATTCAATAATATGGCATGCAATGTCATATAACGACTTGAAGAAATAAACTTTAAGCTAAGAAACCAGATTCGTGCTTAGGCCCTCTCGTGTCCCGAATCGGGCGAATCGGACACGATTCAGTTAGATTCGTGTCCTTTTGATCGTGTCCTGATTCTAGGACACAAATCCCGAAAAAGAGACTTCTGTGCCAATAAAAGGCCGATTTGGCCATTCTCATTTCACAATTATCTTATTCTCTTGTTGTGGGTGTGTGAGAACGAAGAACAAAGGGCGTGGGAGCATTTTGGAGCCGATTCAAGCAACAGGTAAATGCATTTTGTCTCTATTTTTTTTTGCATTTTTATTACAGCAATTTCCATGTGCATTTCTTTTACAAATTTGTGCATTTTTTGTTTATTTTTTTACAACATTCATGGCTTAATCAAGGTTAGCAGGGAAGGGGCAAAGGAAGGGGAAGAATGCCCCCATTGGAGATGCCCTTCCTGTTCCAATTTCATCAGGGTTTGCAAGTGTTCCCTCTATTGGAAGTGGGGCTGCAACAACAACTTCAAATTTTGAGGGAAGACAACAGCCTTAAGATAACAAATATCCCTTGTGGAAATGTGTCACAAGAGAGCAAGGGCAGGTAACAAGATGAAGGGAGGAGGCAATATTGCTTGGAAATGCAACTATTGCAACAATCATTTCATGAGCACATATTACCGTGTGAAAGCTCATTTGTTGGCTTTACCAAGTTGTGGAATTGCAACATGTATATAGGTGTCTTTAGCAAAGAGGAAAGAAATGGAAAAAGAGGCCAATGTTGGTATGACAAAGGTGGCTACAACATTTAAAAAAAACAAGAATGATGATCCCCTTCCATTCTTGAGGAAAAGCAACGACAAATTTCCATTTGAGAGTTATGGTGGGGGACAAGCAACAAAAAGAAAGGCAATGGAACTTGGTCCAATGGACAATATTTTTCAGAAAGAGAAACGAGAAGAGTTTGATCTCACCATTGCATTTTTTTTCTATCATAACTTCATATCCTTTAATGTTGCACACTCACCTTTATTTATTGAGATGTGTCGAGCTCTAACTCAAGGGGCTCCATCAGGAAATGTGCCTCCTGGGTCAAAGAAGCTTAGAACCACATTGTTGATGAAGGAAAAGAAAGAAGTGGACAAAATGCTTGAGCCTATTAAATCAGCATGGCCAACATCTGGGGTTAGCATTGTTTCTGATGGATGGATAGATCCAGCACGAAACCCACTCATTAGCTTCATGGTGTCTTCCTTGAATGGTCCAGTTTTCTTGAAATCAGTGGACGCACTTGGAAAATACAATGATGCACAATATATGGGTGAGTTGTTTATTAAAGTTATTGAAGATGTAGGTGTTGATTCTTGTGTGCAAATCATTACAGATAATGCACCTGTTTGTAAGGTTGTCGGCATGATTGTGGAAGCCAAATATCCACAAGTATTTTGGACACCTTGCATTGTCCATTCATTGAATTTAGCACTTAAATCTATTGCTTTTGATGTGCTTTGGATTGGAAGCATTATTGAGGATGCACGACATATCTGCAACTTTGTACAAAATCAAACAAATTCCCTCACTATCTACAAGGAGTACATCAATCTATCATTGTTGAAGATTGTGGATACACGGTTTGCCTCTTCATTCATTATGTTGAAGAGGTTGAGGGAGGTAAAGACCACTCTTGGGGCCATGGTTATTTCAGATTTTTGGTCTTTTTGGAGAAATACAGATCAAGCAGCCTCAAAAAGAGTGAAGGACACAGTGTTAGATGATGCTTGGTGGGAGAGGGTAGATCTACTTATTCAGATCATGGAACCTATAATTTATTTGTTTCGATTTGCAGATACAGACCAACCCATCCTAGGAGAGGTTTATGAGGGATGGGATTCCATGATTGAGTCTATGAGGAGCATTATTTTATAGAGTGAGTGCCCCGAGTATGAGACATCATCAGAGGCCTTCTTCACCACCATACAGGATATTCTTGTCAGCAAATGGGACAAGAATTGCACACATTTACATTGTTTGGCTCACTCATTGAACCCAAAATACTACAACCGTGAGTGGCTAAATGGTGTACCTTCCCGCAGATTCCCTCCTCACATGGATGGTGAAATTTCACAGGGGAGGAAATATGCATTCAGGTGGATTTTTCAGGATAGAGCATTCCTTGATGAGGTGGAGGATGTCTTTGCATAGTTTTCCACTGGCACTGGTCGATTTGCAGGATATGATGTGATTAGAGATAGGGGGGCTAAGAAGCCCTATTCTTGGTGGGAAACCCATGGGGCAATAAGCCCTCCTCTACAACAATTAGCCATGAGGCTCCTCTCTCAGGTGACTAAATCCTCTTGTTGCGAGAGGAATTAGAGCAGATATGGGAATTTGAATAGTGTCAAGAAGAGCAGGCTTGAACAGTCTAGGGCAGAGACAATATTCTATGTGCACACCAACCTTCGTCTTATTTACAGGCAGAGGGATGAGTGGTTGAAGGGAAAAACAAAGATGTGGGATGTCTTTCCTAATGATATGGGTTTGGACAGCAGTGCTGAGTTGGCATTGGCCAACTTAGATCTTAATGAGCCAGTGCTAGATCCTGTCACTTTTGATGATTGTGATACTGTAGAGGGATCATCCTCCACACTCACAGATGTAGAGATCAATGTGGAAAATGTCGAAGTCGGGATTAAATTGGCAAGGATCCAAAAGTTGAAAAACTCGACAAAGTCGGGAGTTTTTCGAAAAAGTCGACAAAAAGTCGGCAAAACTAAAAAAATACAAAAATATTCATATTTTGAAAAAATCCCGACTTTTTGGAAAAAATCTCGACTTTTTGGAAAAAATCCCGATTTTTTGGAAAAAATCCCGATTTTTTCAAAAAATAAAATAAAAAAAATTCAAGAAACTACCTCACTCACGATTTTTTGGAAAAAATCGGCAAAAAGTCGGGTCTTCGAGGATAAAATCGCGACTTTTTCAGGGATGAAAAAGTCGACAAAAATTCGGCCGATAAAGTCGGCTCAGGGAAAAATTTGGGATTTTTTCAAAAAGTCAGGACTTTTTGCCAACTTTTTCCACACTGGTAGAGATGACATTGGCTACAGAGGATGAGGATGCAACAAAGGAGAGAAGTGGTGACCATGATGATGAGTACAGTGAGGCTGATTTTGATGATGAATATTGATGACTCATGAGCTACCTACTGCCTTGAGGCTTGTAGTTGTTTTCATTTTGTATTTGCTATTTCTATTTGCAATTGGCATTGCTACTACCTATGTAACACATTTTGATTTTGATGACTTATTGATAAAACTACAATATCTTGTATTTCCCCTATTGGATCATTGATGAATATGTCACAATTGTATTTGTATGCATGATTTTACTTTGTATCTTTGTAAAACATACATCTAGATGAAGATCTATGTTTGAATCAATGAGTTTGTATCATGAATGAGAATTTGTGTAAGAAAAATCTTTTAATATATATATATATATATATATATATATATATATATATATATATATATATATATATATATATTTTAATAAAATAATATAACGTGTCCTGATGTGTCCTATTCCAGGGGGTCAACGTGTCTGTCTTTGACACTCGAATCCTCGTGTCCATCGTGTTTTGTGTTCCCGTGTCAGGTGACTTAGCCTTTAAGCAGAATTCAATAATGAAGTGAAGCTATCAATTAGGTAAGCAAGTTTTAGGGTAGGAAGATGTGTTTTGATGGCTAAAATATGCATAAAACAACAATAAATAAGATGATGTCAGCCCTAGAAATAGGGTTTTAACATGAAACTAATGTGAGATTTTTATTTTATAAAATTATTAAATGCAATCTGTATCAAGAGGGAAATAACTCATCACTAAATTTGCAATTAGATATACTTTCCTTAAAAACCCTAACTAACCCTAACCTTGTATACCTAGAAATTAGAGAAAAGAGCTAGAAAAGAGAAAAAGAGGGGTTTGGTCACCATCTATTAGACTAGTGCCTTGATTTAATTGGGATATGGAGTCCTTAGGGCAAGATGTATGAAGGGATCCTTGATGTGGAGGGTAAGAGCATGCAAAACTCCACTTTAAAACCTTTACGACTTCCTTCTCAGGGAGATTTAGGTTTAAGGGACACAGAACAAATTTGCCTGAAAGGATTCTCGCAAACAAATTTTACACACCATGCAAAATTTAGATTCCAGGGAAAGATATTGCAATTTTTAATATGGCATTCATAGAAACCATAATTCACATAAAATAGCATGCAAATGGAAAGAATAGCATCAAACATACACAATTTGACAAGAAACACTTCATCAATCCCAAAGAAAGTCTCCTCATGCAACAATCTCCCTCCCAAGACAATTCGCTCCACAAGAATTGCATCATGACCAAGTAAAGAAGATAAGAGAGCTCGTGCACACTTCTTAGAAGAAGAGGAGTGTGATGAATGATGACAATGAATAAGTGAATGAGACTCCCCTCTATTTATATGAGGGAAACCAAGTCTCATTTCACTAATTTTACAAACAAAAGCCGTAAAAAAAATTTGCTTGAACGTCCAACTAGGTCAAAGGTCACAAGCCAACCTTTAGATAGATCTAAAAAAAAAAAAAATGCCAAAAATAACCCACACATGTGGGAATAGAGAGTCTTTGCCATGATATCATCCTCTAGAAATGATCGATATCCATCAAGCAAGTGATGAAATAGTCGATGAGTGTTCCTCACTCCAAGAAATCCTCAAAGCATGGGTACATCTCCAAAAGGTGCCTCCTCCACCATGATGTCATCCATAAAGAAGTCTACGTCACACTTCTAGGGTTTTTGGGGTGAGGTGGCACCATGCAAGGCAAGCATTGGCATCAAAGGAGGATGTAAAAGCCCTCCCAAGTCATCTCATTGACAACCATCCTTATCTGAGCTCTAGAACAAGCAACGTCCATCAAAAAAGGTCAAGGCTAGCTTGCGGGTGTCCTGGGTGCATTTGGGCACAACATCAAGTAATGTAATGCCCAAGCTCTATGGATCAACATTTCAACATTTGGATGTACATGAAGGGATGTAGAACTGTGTGTAATTTGCTCAAGGCCCAATGCTCATCTTTGGAGGGGAAACATTGGGGCATCAAGGTCGTATTTGCTCTCAAAATAAGGAAAAATGTCCTTTAGAGTGGTGCTGAAAAGGGTCAAGCCCATCCCTCAAGGGATCTATGTTGCCGTGAGAATATCACCTAAAACAAACCTCTCAAGATCAAGATAGATCAACATCATTAGGGATAAAACCATTAAAGCATCATAATGGACCATATCCATTGCTAGGGGCACAAGAATACTTCACAAAAGACTTACCTTCAGATGTCTTTCTAGCCCATTATCTGTAAGCAATTTGCCTCACTTATTTTAGGGATGATTAGGTCAAAACTCTATTAGGTGTTTCCATCCCCTAAGGGGAGTGACATGTCACAAGAAGACCCATCAATCCATAGGTGCATGTGAGATGGTGGACATGGAATGGGAAAGATTTCAAGGAAGATGGCCACAACCATGGGACTAGCTAATGAGGGTCCAACATCCTGGGTGTATAGATGTAAAGAGGGAGCAATCCTAGAGGCATGAGTTATCCCTTTCCTCGGCCTGCTTTTTCCACCCCTTTGGTGCACCTTTTACTTCAATGATTTTATTTCATGCAAATTTTGGGTGACCAATTTTCCTTTTTCTTTTCCATTAACCCTTAAAGATGTAGCATTTTATGGCTCATCGGGGTTGGGACATTCATAAATTCCTTTATTTGATGATGAAGCATTAAATTGTTATTGGACTGGGTGATGGCTGATAAGGGGGTATAGCTCATGCTAGGCTTTTGCACACACGCTTATTAATTCCCAACTATCTTTTGCATTTTATGTTTTCTTTCCATTGTGATTGTCATTTTATTTTATCTTTCTTTCAGTTGCATCAACCTCCAAGGAAAAGTTTCCAAACCCTGACTCAAGGATGAGAATATAGGGTGCCAAACCCAATGACCAATGACAAGAAACTTGAAGAATGGAGATGAAATGAGGGATAAATGGAAAGTGGTAAGTATGGATTACCTTGGAAACACTCTATTAGTTGGTTCCAACCTATTAGTGCCCCTCCTAAACCATAAGGCCTTAGAGGAGGTTCCACTGGACTATGGTTAAAGACTAACCTCCCAAGTGAAGTGCGGGAACAAGGATACAATCAAGAGCGATCGATCATCCAATTTTCCCTATGATTCATATTAGCATGCGCTTAACATTAAATGAAAGCACATGATTGCAAAAATGGCTAAAGTACCTATTGATAGATGATCCGCCTTCCTTCAAGAAGAGTGCTAGATGGGAGAGATCACTGAACAGAGCAATAGGTGGAGAGTTCTAGCATCAAGCTATTTGAAGACAATCATAGGGTTGTTGGCTATCATCACAAGAGAAAACATTTCTCCTATGGGTTACCCACTTTTTTTGGGTAACAATGCCTACATAACTAACCCCTCTTCCATGAGTAATGAGGGATAACGTGACATCCTCTCGAATTATGGTGGCCAATCATGATAGGTCAACTTCTGGGAGGCATAATTTTTGCTTCCGAACTCTGATTGATGCGATTCTTGCACTGTTGGAAAGGTCTTCAAGTGAAGAATAAAACTAGAGGTTGTGTTGCTGAAGTGGCAAAGTTTTAGACCCAAAAGACATCATTTAAGGCCTCAAACTGGGCTCGAAAGGTTCCAAAGCCAAATTCTTCAAACTGGGTCCCACCGCTAAGACTACTCTTGTCAGATGATTTTCCTCATTTTTCTACTCCAAAAGCATCGAGATGGATGCAAAATAATATAATGATCCAATCTGGATCATATCTCCCCATTTTGGGAGGCTTTGGTCCCTAAAAGGTTTTATGAATGTCGTGATGAAATGTTTCGTCAATCTTCTCCCTAGAGTACCATTTAGCCTTGCTTGGAAGTTGTCCTTTCAACTCAATTTGCCAACGGTCATGCCACCCATGTATTGTAGTTCTGGACCTCTTCTAAAAAACTATATCCTTTGCTAACTCTTCTTGAGCATTTGGTGCTAAATCCTCTATAGAAGGTAGGACCTACTCATCTTCTTGATCCAACATAGAAGGCTCATAGAGTTTCAGACTTTCCACATTCACCATTAAGTAAATGCGCGTGTATGGGGGTAGGTTGAGTCTATAGGCATTATCTCCCACCTTTTCCAGTATCTTGAAAGGATCATATCATAGAGCTTTGATTTTCTTAGCCTCTTCTTGTTGAACTATAACCATACTATGTCTGACACCTTGAATAAATTCTCTATTCTATGTTGATCATGCTTGGCATTGTAATTTTCCTATGACTTCTTCAATGTCTCTTTTACTTGAATATGGATCTACCTGATCTTCTCAACAAATTTATCTACACTTAAAGCATCCCCTGTGAGATCCTCCCTCACTCCTTGCTGTCCATATGCAATATCCAAAGGTGAAAGTGGCAAATATGCCAAACAAGTTTGAAATGGGGACTTACTAGTAGTGTTGACTTATTTGTCATAATAGTGTTGTATATATACCATATTCTCATTCTAAGTCTTTAGATGCTTTTGATTGCAACCCCTCAAAAGTTGCACCAAAGTCCTATCCACTACTTCTATTGTCCCATGTAGTCCTCCTCAACATTGTGTTCATCTTCTCCCATGATGTAGTCCAAAATGCATTCAAAAAATCTAGTTTCCTTGTTTGAAATGATGCTCCTTGGTATCCCAAAGTGCACCCAGAGCTATCCAATGAAAAAGCTTGCTAATTCTTTCCCTTTTATGATCCTTTTACAGGGCATAAGAATGCGCATTTTCCTAAACTTGTCAACTACCACGAACAGGTAGTCATGTCCCTTCATGGCTATTGATAAACCTTCCACAATTTCCATGGAAATGCTTTCCCAAGGACGAGTGGGTACATGCAAGGGATAATATAGACCCTATTTCCTATTATTAGGTTGGTTGGTACAACAAATCATACGTCCTCTTATGAATATAGCTACATCTTCTTGCATCCTCGACCAATGCACTTACCTCTGCAAGTTGGCCACTATATTCCCTACACAAAAATGCCCTACAACCTTGGAGGTGTGAGTCTGTATGATTAGCTATAGTTTCTCACCTTTAGGAACAAATGACTTGTCCATCCTATAGAGTAATCCATTTGGGAGATGTAGTCAATTGTGCTATCTCCATTTCCTGCATGACTTTGGTTTTGAAATTGTTGAAACACCTCCTTGAAGTCCTCATCCTCCATTTATGCCTCTCCATATGCATCATGGGTGAAAGGCTCCTTGTGCATTAGAGTTCCCAAAGTTGTGACCTTTGATGTGGGTGGCCTTGAAAGCATGTTGGCCAACTTGTTCATGGTGTTCTTCTTGTAATTGATCACTAAATGAAACTCCTCTAAAAACCCATCCACTTGTAGTGCCTAGTCTGTTGTAACTTACTTTGGGTTTGCAGGTATTGTAGTGGCTGGTGATTTCTGTGGATCACTGTCTCCTTTCCCATCAAATAGTGTTTCCACTTTTTGACAAATTGTACTGGGGCATAGAGCTCTTTGTCGTAGGTAGGGTAGTTAAGAACTACTCTAGCATATCTACTCACGTTCATCACCACTTTGAAAGGATATTGCAAGTTTGGTAATGCAAGAATCAATGCTTGACTAATTTTATTCTTTCCCTCCTCAAAGGCCTTTTGCCAATCCTTTGCCCACAGCAAATTCTTGTGACTTGTTGTTATGGTCTGGAGTGGTGTTGCTACTACTGTAAATGAGGCTATTGAGATTTTCCTAAGGTATTGTGTTGCCCCAACAAAACTCCCAAGCTTAAAAATATTGGCAAGCACCGGGCACTTTGTGATGGCCTCCATCTTGGTAGGATCTATCTTCAAATCTCCTCCACCAATCACATATCTTGAATATGCCAAAGATTGTTGTGAAAACTCACATTTCTTGATATTTTCCAATAGTTGATATTGCTTCAATGTGTCTAGCACCTGCATCAAATGTGAGATATGCTCCTCCCAAGTAGCATTGTAAATCAATATATCATCCAAATAAACAATAAAATATGAGTCTAGAAACGGGCACAACATGCCATTCATTAATATCATGAACTTGGTGCATTGCATAAGCCAAACAACATGACTAACTACTCATAGAAACCTTGTTAGGTTTTGAAGGAGGTCTTCTAGGTATCTTCTTCTCTAACTCAAACTTGATGGTACCCTAATTTTAAATCGAACTTGGTGAAGTATTTTGCTTGGCACAACTAGTCCAATAGATCATCTATCCTGGGCAGGGGGTAATTTTTCTTGAGCATAATTTTTGTTTAATGCCCTGTAGTCAATGTACATCTACCAAGTGCCATCCTTCTTTTGCACAATTATGATGGGTGACCCACATGATGAGGTACTTGTTCGATTAACACCCTGCTTCAACACCTATTGCAATTGATTCTTCACCACGTTTGCTTCTATAACAGACTTCCTGTACAACTTGGTGTTTGGCAATGAAGAGTTCGACAATAGTTTGGATCTCGTGCTTCAATTCCCTCTTGGGTGGTAGCCGCTTAGGCTCCTAAAACACTCCCTTGTATACCTATAACAACTCTTCTAGTTGTTGTCTTTGCTCCTTAGTTCACCCCTCCAAGAATTCCTTTGCATTCATTGACTCTTCTACAAATTGACTTTCTCTTAAGAATAATAAAACATATTTCTTGCTAGAACCGATCAATTTCTTATCTTGGTTGGCTTTGTAACCTCTCAAACAAGAAAGGGTCTTAGGAGGGGATCCTATAGAGCAACTACTAGGTCAAGGGGAAACAATGTAGCGATAGCCCACTGTCACTTCAGCTAAAGCTCCCTTCTCTTTAAAGAATTTCATCGATGGGAGGAGTCTTGGTATGAGAGGAATCACAAGGATGAATAGGTCAATGATGGGATGAGGAGTGATTCCTAAAGCCAATTCACAAGAGAAGATCAAGTAATTGGCTTGCTTGCTGTGAAAGCAAGGTGATTGTCTCTCTAAGAAGGGCTACGAGGATACCTATACCTAGGGTTGGAGGATATGCCTTGACAAGGGGCTTCCTAGGCTTAAGGATCCTTGTGAAGAAATGGATTCTATGTCTCAATGTCTCTTTTACTTGAATATGGATTTACCTAATCTTCTCAAAAAAATTATCTACACTTAAAGCATCCTCTGTGAGATCCTCCCTCACTCCTTGCTTTCCATATGCAATATCCAAAGGTGAAAGTGGAAAATATGCCAAACAAGTTTGAAATGGGGACTTACTAGTAGAAGTGTTGACTTATTTGTCATAGTGTTGTATATTTACGATATTCTCATCCTAAGTCTTTAGATGCTTTTGATTGCAACCCCTCAAAAGTTGCACCAAAGTCCTGTCGACTACTTCTATTTTCCCATGTAGACCTCCTCAACATTGTGTTCATTTTCTCCCACAATGTAGTCCAAAATTCATTAAAAAAATCTAGTGTCCTTGTTTGAAACGATGCTCCTTGGTAATGCAAGAAGTATTTTGCTTGGCATAACTAGTCCAATAGATCATCTATCCTGGGTAGGGGGTACTTGTTCTTGGGCATAATTTAGTTTAATGCCCTGTAATCAATGCACATCTACCAAGTTCCATCCTTCTTTGTCACAATTATGATGGGTGACCCACATGATGAGGTACTTGTTCGATTAACACCCTGCTTCAACACCTATTACAATTGATTCTTCGCCATGTTTGCTTCTATAACAGAGTTCCTGTACAACTTGGTGTTTGGAAATGAAGAGTTCGACAATAGTTTGGATCTTGTGCTTCACTTCCCTCTTAGGTGGTAGCCGCTTAGGCTCCTAAAACACTCCCTTGTATGCCTATAACAACTCTTCTAGTTGTTGTCTCTCTTCCTTAGTTCACCCATTCAAGTATGCCTTTGCACTCGTTGACTCTTCTACAAATTGACTTTCTCTTAAGAATAATAAACAGGCTTCTTGCTAGAACCTATCAATTTATTATCTTGATTGGCACTGTTACCGCTCAAACTATCAAGGGTCTTAGGGGGGGATCCTATAGAGCAACTACTAGGTCAAGGGGCAACAATGTAGCGATAGACCACTGTCATCTCAGCTAAGGCTCCCTTCTCTTTAAGGACTTTCACTGATGGGAGGAGTCCTGGTATGAGAGGAATCACAAGGATGAATAGGTCAATGATGGTGTTAGCCACCCATAAATTCTGTCATATCAGGTGGTGGCTAAATGATGTTGGATAGCCTTCAAGAAACAATTTCATTGCTAAAATTGTTGATGCTTAAAGTCTTTTGATAATATCCTATCCTTTGGATAATCGTCACTGCTTTTCCCCTTTTCAACTCAGAAATTCTGCTGTCATTACATGAAGAAAAACTGTTGCAAAGGCCCTTTTCCCCTTTTTCCCCTTTTCCAAAACTAACCTCTTGTTCTCTCCTCTTTCCCCATAAAATCCCTCATTTTCATGTTTTTCCCCTTTTCCCTTTTTTCAAAATCCCTTGATAAGATTTTAAAACTCCCTCTTTGCCTTATCGAAACTCTCAAATTCCTTTGAAAACCATTGAAAAATCATTAAAATGCATATTTTATATATGGACTTAAGCCCCTTGGGCTAAGTCTTTAACCCTCCCTTCCATACGTCTTGGTGCTGGAACCGAGCGCCAGCCCTCTGAGCGCTTATCGCGTTGTCCAAATGCGATTAGCCCCTCCTCTTTAGCCCCCAGTCATATGACTCTCCATATAACCCATGGCCCCGCAGTTGGGCGCCAAGCCACATTGTAATTTAATATTTTAAACCTTCGGTTATCCACGCGATGGTTTTCTATTGGGGCAAGTCTTCGTGGTTTCTCGTCCAGTCAGCAAAACCGGGCCCGGGAATTTTATTTAACATGGTTTAATTGAAGTTTTGATATCCGGTCACATTTTTCTAAGGTTTTTAATGCCTATCCTCCGCCATTGATCGCCTGGGGACGATCTCATCCGACGGCCCACGATCATCCCGAACCCCACACACCATTTTTAACCTATTTTCTCCGTTTTTCCAAATAAAGTGACCCTGTCGCGTTATTTTTTCGCCTCTGCTCCCGACCGTCGATCTCTACGCGATCGACGACTCTGATTTAAACTATTCTTCCACCTTCTCTTTGAACTCTCTCGATCAATCTCGACCATTGGATGATGCCATCCAATGGTCGTGTTTCCTCCACATGCCTTCTGAAGTAGTTAGCCCATGCACGCAGGATTTTATAATATTTGTTTGTATTTTGCAGGGTTAAATGGTTTTCTCGCCATTTTCTGAAGAAAATTCAGAAGCAGAGGGTGACGATCCCCCTGCCTTCGTCTCGTCAGAAGAAATCATTCACAGGTTTAAAACTCCACGTTTTATCAGTATTTCATGAGGCATTGATGCCATATCACCCCTGCACGGCCCTGTACACCAGCAAAACACCATGAGTCAAGCACAGTTAGAGAGTATCAGTGCCGAAGACAAAATACATCAGAACAAGAGGATTAAAGACAGGTCTATGGGGATTACGTCTAAAAATGGTTTATCAAAAGCCTAATCCCCAATTAGAACACAGTTAAAGGAAAATCAAAGTGTTTTATCAGACAGAAAGGCCTCCACCGCCACATCTGAGGCAAATTGATTCCTCCCAGCCACCACAGTGCCACCTGTGCCTCAAAGCATTCAAAACAGAGGCCGAAGTTATTGATCAAAATCAGATATTTACCTCAGCGCAGCCACACAGTGAACTCTGCAAATAAACTTAATAACAAAATATCTGTAGAGTTACTCTAACATGACACGGAGCCTCAGAGGTCAACAAAAGCTCCCACCGAGCTTAATCTCAATATAAATTATTCAATACAGAGGACACCTGTTGTAAGCTGCTTCATTGAGCCCCCAAAGGCCAAGAAGCCATTTAAGTCTGTATTAATTAGTTTTTGAGATCTTTTTATCAGATCTCACCTCCTCATTCTTCTATATATACTTCTAAAGAAGATGAGTGAGTGTTGGTTGATCACTAGTTGTAATATTGGAACTCTCTGAAATAATACATAATCTGTTGAAGTTGAAGAAGAAATTGAAGTCTTGGACGTCCTGATGATGTTGTTGCATGTTTGTTCTTGAGAAGGCTCTATCATTGGATCCATGAGCTTGGCTGTTGGTGAAGTATTCTAAACTGTTTAATGTTTTTTCCCTGTTCTCATTATGTTCCATAATTTCTTACTACAGTAGGATGAAAGTTTTAGGCTAAGAAATGACTCCTGGAAGCACCTTAGACCTGTTCATCCTTCACTGTTTCATGTTTTCTTCTTCTGAAGTATTTTAGAGTCTTTAACCTCTCTCTTTAGTCTTCATGCTTGTTTATTTCCTTAATAGTTCGAATAGTTGGTTTCAGCGCATGATTTGTGGTTCTCCCCGCTTGTCGTCGCCACGTTAAAACCGTTAATATTGAAGTGTCTTTGAAGTTTTTTCTTTATAGTGAGTCAAGGAGGTCTCTGTTTCGATCTTGCCCTTTGTCCTTACTTAAACAATTGTCTCAAAGGTCTTTATAGTTGTAATCATAGATGTTAGGTGTTCTCTCTATGACCTGGCAGTTTATCGCTGAATCTTTTATGTTTTCAAACATACTGAAATAAAAATCTTGAGAAATAGTGGTGTTCCCCGACCTTAGATTTCATTTTTAAAAGTTGTTTTGAAATCATTGTTTGCTTAAAGGTGTGATTTGTAGATTTCATGGTTAGCTCCGTCTATCAAAAAGCTCTTATTGTTCAACCTATGTTTTCAGTTCCCTTTGTTGAGAATTAAACTTCTCTTTCTAAATCATTGATGTCCATCTCATTCCAAAACCAAAGGATCCTGTGGCCAAGTTAGATTTGCCCTCTGATATCCCATATCCATTGATGAGTATGTTATGACCTCTTCTTGACTCCATTGCCCAATGAACCAGACGTTTCTCCATTCTGTGTATTTTTCCTAGACCTTTCATGTTCTGCTGTATCAATTCAACCAAACAAACAAATAAACAAACACCTGCACTTAATAATTAGTCTAAAACCAATACTCAAAGAACACAAGATAAACCTTTGCAAACAAACATTTGAGAGATCCCTCTCTGAGAATAAGAGGACTAGATCCTGTAACTCTAAAGATTGGTTCTGATGTTGCCTTGTCTTTTGATTTGCCAAACTATCAAAACACGGGACACCAACATAATGGCGATCACGGTGGGACCACTGAGTTCATAGTTGCCTAGCAAGCTCTCATAAACTCATTAGTCTTTCAAACAACCATAGAAACTCAGAAAAAAACTCAAAATATTTAGTTTGGCTTCATAATAAACATGGTGGTGGAACCATAAAACATTTTACCTTTACAAAAGCTAAAAATTTTCCACCTGGTGACTCCATTGGCCTCCAGTAGGCCTATTACTTCATTAGTCCTTGTAAGCTCTCCTGGGAATGCAGTGGGCAAACCCAATCATGCTGTTGGTGGACAACAAACTTCAAAATCTTCCACCTGGCGACTCCACAATTCCAAAAGACCTAATAACTCCACTGGTAAATAACTCTGAACTGGTTAGAAAGATACAGTGACCTCTTATTATAAACATGGATCCAAGTATGGACAGAGAAGCTAAACTAAACAAATTATTGGACCTAATTGGGAAAATAGTGTACATACTTGATAAAGGATTGGAAAGGCATGCGGATGATATAGATGTTGATTATCCAGAGCAACCTA
Source organism: Pinus albicaulis (assembly GCA_034641835.2). Lineage (NCBI taxonomy): Eukaryota > Viridiplantae > Streptophyta > Pinopsida > Pinales > Pinaceae > Pinus > Pinus albicaulis. The sequence goes on from CM076577.1 coordinate 677,774,492, forward strand.
TGCTTTTCCCAGATCAAACACAAACTCAACCATTACAAGACCTAGACAATGAGCAATATATAGATGATGATCAAGACTTTATAGAAGAAGGTGAGAAAGACTATAGAGAAAACAATAAAGAAAAATTGTTGGTCATGATGGAAAAGATGGTGTATATGCTTGGGAAAAGAATTGAAAGGAATGAGGCTAATTTGAATATTGATGATCTAGAGCAGCCCATGCTCCTTTCAAATCAAGAACAAACCCAAACGTTACAAGATGTGTATAATGAACAAGATTACAAAGAAAACAATGAAGAAGGTTGTCAGGAAATTCTTGATTACCTACCTACATCTTGTACAATGCTATTAAGGGAACTTCATGACCAAGTTGCAAAAACAAATAGTAAGCAGTGCCTTGAGGAAAACATAAGCCATTTTGAACCCACAAAATCTGAAATAGGAGAAGAGACAACACAACCAGAGTCTTTGCCTTTATGTCATGACTCATTTCAGATGTTTAAAGAAGAATGGCATCCTGATAATCTATTAGAAACAACTCCGAATCCCATATTTTGAATAATTGTCACAAAAATCATGAGGAGTTGTTCAGAACTGAGATAGACCAAGAAAAACAAGAGAAACCTCAAATTTCCCCTGCAAACTCAAATGGAGATCCATTAGAAGAGGCTCAAGAAGATCGTTGTACATTTGTCCTAAGCAAAAAGGCAATTCCTTGTCTCTTAACAGAAGGAGAGATTGATCTAATATTAAACAGACAGCCAACCTCCAAACCTCCATTTGAACAAAATACTTCTGTTCATCTACTTACTGAATCTTGTTGTCTTGAAACAGAAAATAAACTTATAGAAAAGCTCAAGGAGGAACAAATTGATAACCCAATATGTTTTATTGGTGAAATTGTGTATACTAATGATTTTTCAACTTCTGATCAATTTGATGATGATGATGAGCTCCAAACAGAAACTAATCATGCAGGGAAACCAGCAGTGGATTGGTGTCATGAAATTCATTATCATCAGCTTGAAAGCAACCATCAGCCCATCCAATTCATCAGAAACAGCTTTCACATAATTGGGAGTCAGCAATCTACTAGTTGTAATGTTGAGGTTGAGAAGAAAGAGAAATTTCTTGAGCAGGATGAAGATAAGGAGTTTCCTCCTAAAAAGGTTGAGGTAATAAGAGATACCCCTGCTCAAGAACATGATGATCTCTTCACAAAGCACAGTCCATGGAATCAGAGCATACCACAACTAAAAGAGGACAACGCTGTAATATATGATGAGTCCTCCAATTCAGATAATAATGAAGATAAGGAAGTTTTTCTTTTTCATAAGAATCTTTGCCTTAATCCACTGGAGAAAAAAGAGATGATCCTGGTTGAAACACATCTTCCAAACAGTCTTGACCAGGCACTATTTCAAGATCCCTATGCTCACTTCTTGAAGGCATTTGAAGAAGGGATAAAGGTCATTAGGAGCAGTGTATTACCAAAGGCAAGAAGATTATTTACCACTGCTGCTAAAAAACAAAAGGAGTGGGAGTGGCCCTGTTTGTCCAACCTGCCCAAAGGGATGAAGAAGGATCAATCATGGAATCATTTACTGGATTGGTTGTACTGGAAAAGAGAGTTCATTAGCTAAAAATGTAAATATTCCAAGTTAGATTAAGTTAGATAGGAATGTCAATAAAGCTCAGCTTTGAGCAGTTAGTTAGTTGTTGATTTTTGTCTTGAAAGAAAAAATAAAAATCCAAAAACAATAAAAAGGAGAAAAGAGGGCAGTTGTAAAACAAGAAAGGTATAGCCCCATACCACAAAAGAGAAACAAATCTGAAAGTGTGCAAGCTTAAATGCCACTCCTGAAAAAACACACTTCTAATTAGTCATACAGCCTAATCTTGACTAATTAGCTTTAAATTTTCTGCTGATAGGATAGTGAATTCGATTTTCCAAAATGTTTAATCTTGGCTTATCAGTAGATAGTTTAGGATAGAAATTAAAGGTTCAAACATGCTCAAAACCTGAACTTAAGTATCCAAAGAGAATGACTCAAATCTGTTTCAAATATTGAGTCAAAGGATGTAAAAAATCTTGTTCTAATTAGCTCAAAATCTGAACCAGTTAGCAAAGGAAAGACAACTCAAACAAAAGTTAAAACAGAGCTGTAAGAAGAGGGAGGAAATGCTTTGAAATATCAGATCTCAAACCTTCCATTTTTGTTTTAAATTTTCTTCAAAATAAATGTCTATGTGCAACTTGTTTTTATGCCATAGACCAGCATCAAGTTAGATTGTTCAATCCTGACTTGAATGCTTTTTAAATTTTCTGTTGTAGAATTTAGAGAATAAAATCTGTTGGACAGTTTAATCCCAACAGATAATAGATTAGGTAGAGAATCATATGGGCTCAACCATTTAATCTGAGCCCATGGAGAAATAAGGAGTAGAAATAGTTTAGGTTTCCCGCTTTCAAAAGAATAAAATGTTGTAAAAGAGTTTGGCAATCCAAGTGCACTCTAAAGAAGAAAAAATGTTAGATCAGTAGGATTGGGTAGGTAGACAGGTTATATTGATGAAGTTTCATTGTTAATCCATGAATGCTAATATGTTTCAAAGCAAAAGAAGATCATCCATAGAAAGGAAGGCAACCCAATGGATGAGGCAACTGATCAGCCTCCCAGATAATGCAAGTCTGAAATTCTTGATGCCTTCAAAAAGGCACCATCCCCAAGTGGAAGCCACCGTTAAGCCACCCATAAATTCTTTCATATCAGGTGGTGGCTAAATGATGTTGGATAGCCTTCAAGAAAAAATTTCATTGCTAAAATTGCTGATGCTTAAAGTCTTTTGATAATATCCTATCCTTTGGATAATCGTCACTGCTTTTCCCCTTTTCAACTCAGAAATTCTGCTATCATTACATGAAGAAAAAATGTTGCAAGCACCATTTTCCTCTTTCTCCCTTCTTCCAAAACTGACCTCATATTTGCTTTCTTTTCCCATGAAAAACCCTCATTTTCATGTTTTTCCCCTTTTCCTTCATTAAAACCCCCTTGATAAGGTTTAAGACTTTTTCTTAGCCTTACCGAAAACCCCAAAATCCTTTGAAGACTATTGAAAATCTATCAAAATCATATTTTTATATACTATAGACTTAAGTCCCCTTGGGCTTAAGTCCTTAACCCTCCCCTCCATACGCCCAGGCGCCAGAACTGAGCGCCAGCCCTCCAAGCGCTTATCGCGTTGCCCAAGTGTGATTAGCCCCTCCTTTTTAGCCCCCGTTCATATGTTCCTCCATGCGCCCAAAGGCCCCGCAATCGGGCGCCAAGCCATTTTGAATATTAATTATGTCCGCCCAAGTCTAAACCTTTGGTCATATATTAAATCTGTTGGCTTTTTATTATATTATAATTTTTCCACCAGTCCAAATTTCAAGTCGCTCCGCACCGTCGATTTGATGTGAAGATCGGACGGTGTGCGACATATCAACCCGATGGTCCCCGCCAACCACTTACCATTCCAAAACCGGGCGGTATCCATCGCACCGCCTTTAAGCGGAGGGCAGTTTTTTCCTGATCGGCAGCGATTCCATACACCGCCCGACACGTGTCCTAGGCACTGTTCATAAAACTGTCATCCATCGCGCGTTAAAGATCGGACGTGGACCTGACGCGATATTGACGTCCACTGTCCAATCTGAGGCCGCCCATCGGACGGCGATCGCTCACCAAAGAAGCTCGACAGTTAACCGGGCTACTGCGCGGCATTTAAAGGATCTCCTTTGTCGATCTAATCTGCAGATCGACGACCCACATTCCATTGCCCGTTTCCCCTTGTCCATAGCAGTGCCGGTGGGCCCAGTGCCACATCAGAATCCACGCGGCAGATTTCTATTTGGGCGGGTTTCCGTGGTTTCTTGTCCAGTCAGCAAAACCGAGCTCGGGAATTTTATTTAACATGGTTTAATTGGAGTTTTGATATCCGGACACATTTTCTAAGGTTTTTAATGCCTGTCCTCTGCCGTTGATCGCCTGGGGCCGATCTCATCCGACGGCCCACGATCATCCCGAACCCCACACACCATTTTTAACCTATTTTCTTCGTTTTTTTCCAAATAAAGTGACCCTGTCACGTTATTTTTCGCCTCTACTCCCGACCGTCGATCTCTACACGATCGACGGCTCTGATTTAAACTATTCTTCCACCTTCTCTTTGACCTCTCTCGATCAATCTCGATCGTTGGATGATGCCATCCAACGACCATGCTTCCACCACATGCCTTCTGAAGCAGCAAACCTATACATGCATGGATTTTATAATATTTTTTCGTATTTTGCAGGGTGATGGTTTTTTCCGCCATGACTGAAGAAATTAAGAAGAAGAGGGTGACGATCCTCCTGCCTCTGATCCATCAAAGAGAATCCTTTGTAGGGTTTCAAATTCAAGTTTCATCAATGATCCATGAGGCATTGACACCATATCATCCCTGCACAACCCTGCACACCAGCAAAAACATAGTAAATCAAGCACAGTCAGAGAATATCAGTGTCGAAGACAAAATATATCAGAACAGAATATTTAAGACAAATTTATGGGGATCATGACTAAGATGGTTTACCAAAATCCTAATCCCCTGATTAACAACAAAGTTTAAAGATAAATCATAAAGTATCATCAGACAGAAAGCCTCCACCACCACAGCTAAGGCAAATCAATTCCTCCCAGCTACCACAAAGCCACCTGTGCCTTGAAACATTCAACCAGAGGCTGAATTTATTGATCAAGACCAGATATCTGCCTCACAACGCAGCCAGAGAGTAAAATCTGCAAAAAAAATTCCTGACAAAACCTCAGCAGAGTAACTTTGACATCACACAGAGCCTCAAAGGTCAAAAAGAGCTCCCACCAAGCTTTCATTTGTATGTAAATCATTTAATACAGAGGACACCTATGTAAGTTTCTTCATCAAGCCCCTCAAGGGCCAAGGAACCATTAAGTCTATATTAATTAGTTTTTGAGATCTTTTATCAGATCTCACCTCCTCATTCTTCTATAAATACCTCTATAGAAGATGAGCAGAGTGTCGGTTGGTTGTTGATTGATCACTAGTTGTAATATTGGAACTCTCTGAAATAATATATAATCTATTGAAGTTGAAGAAGAATTTGAAGTCTTGAAGCCCTGATGATGTTGTTGTATGCTTGTTACTGTGAAGGCTCTATCATCGGATCCATGAGCTTGGCTGTTGGTGAAGTATTTTGAACAGTTTTATGTTTTTCCCTTGTTTTCATTATGTTCCATAATTTCTTACTACAGTAGGTTGAAATTTTTAGGCTAAGAAATGACTCCTGGAAGCACCTTAGACCTGTTCATCCTTCATTGTTTCATGTTTTCTTCTGCTGAAGTATTTTAGAGTCTTTAACCTCTCTCTTTAGTCTTCATGCTTGTTTATTTCCTTAATAGTTCGAATAGTTGGTTTCAACATGATTTATGGTTCTCCCTGCTTGTCTGCTGCCACTTTAAAACTGTTATTGAAGTCTCCCTTTGAAGTTTTCTGTTTACAGTGAGTCAAGGATGTCTTTTCTGATCTTGCCCTTTGTCCTTACTTAAACAGTTGTCTCAAAGGTCTTTATAGTTGTAATCATAGATGTGTTAGGTGTTCCCTCTTCTATGACTGCAGTTATCAGTGAATCTTTTATGTTTTCCAAGTCATTTGAAATAAAATCTTTGAGGAAATAGGGTGTTCCCCGAATCTTAGATTTCATTTTAAAAGTTGTTTTGAAATCATTGTTTGCTTAAAGGTGTGATTTGTAGATTTCATGGTTAGCCCTGTCTATCAAAAAGCTCTTTATTGTTCAACCTATGTTTTCAAATTCCCTTTGTTGAGAATTAAACTTCTCTTTCTAAATCATTGATGTCCATCTCATTCCAAAACCAAAGGATCCAGTGGCCAAGTTAGATTTGCCCTCTGATATCCCATATCCATTGATGAGTATGTTATGACCTCTTCTTGACTCCATTGCCCAATGAACCAGACGTTTCTCCATTCTGTGTATCTTTACTAGACCTTTCATGTTCTGCTGTATCAATTCAACCAAACAAACAAATAAACAAACACCTGCACTTAATAACTAGTCTAAAACCAATACTCAAAGCACACAAGATAAACCTTTGCAAACAAACATTTGAGAGATCCCTCTCTGAGAACAGGAGGACTAGATCGTGTAACTCTAAAGATTGGTTCTGATGTTGCCTTGTCTTTTGATTTGCCAAACTATCAAAACACGGGACACCAACAGATGGGATGAGGAGTGATTCCTAAATCCAATTCACAAGAGAGGATCAAGTAATTGGCTTGCTTGCTTTGAAAGCAAGGAGATTGTCTCTCTGAGAAGCGCTATGAGAATACCTAAACCTAGGGTTGGAGGATATGCCTTGACAAGGGGCTTCCTAGGCTTAAGGATCCTTGTGAAGAAATGGATTCTATGTAATCCTTGTGGAATTTGAGTTGTAGAGTTGTGAGACCACAAAGAACCCAAGTGGACCCAAACTAGGTCAAGGGCATGGAATTGATCAAGCAAGGAGGGTCTTGCCCTAATTAGTGGAGAGTATAGGATCAAAGGACAAGTTTTCTTTTGAGATTTGAATGCAATGATCCAAGTGAGGACAATAACCCCAATCCACCCAGGGCAATAATTGGTCTTATGTCTAGGGCTTGCTATATATCGAGATTCCACCATCAGATTTGCCTCAAAATTGGAGGACCTCTAGAGAAAACTCCAGTGCTATAGTGGACCAAAAATCGAGGTTTTTGGATGACTACAATGGAATTCGATTGATGCCCTAGGTGACCCTGTAGGGTTAGGCCTAGAATTGGGAAGAGTGAAGAAGAAAGATAAATTTGACCACCAAGAGGATGCGAGGTTCAGTGCCTTGCTTAGGGGGGCTTAATGGAGTCAAGATACACCTAGATCGAGGAATTTCGTGAGCTAAGGAGCCCTAATTAACCTTTTCTAGCCTATTCAAGGGCATCAACTAGTTAATTAGAGATTTATACTTCAAATTTGCTAAAGAGATGAATTTTCGAGGTATCTCAACCTAAGAGGTGCATCTAGGAACATTCACCCAATCCCTCAAAGAGCAACGCATGCATTAAATCACTTATTCAAGGTCCCAAAAGAATTTCACATTACATTAACCCATACAAGAATAATGATAACAATATACATGCATTTTTCAAGTAAGATAACAAGAATAGCATTAAAAGTTCACTTACATGAGAGAGAGAATATATCCATTCATCAACTTTGCATTAGAAAGAAGCTCCAAATATAATAGCGAAAATCCAAACATCATAGTGCATCAAGAAATTCCAAAACGTTTATCCCAACAAAAAATGCGACAATCTCTCAAGAGATATTAATCTAATCCAAGTGATGATGAGAGGAATGAATGAGCCTCTCATCAATTTATACAATCCATTAAGGAGTTCAAATAGCCTAATTGGTCTAGTTGAGCCCCAAATAATAAAATAATGTGCAACAATAACATTCCTTGGTTACAAGCCCACCAAGATAGCTCAAAATAGAAAAATAAGCCTCTCAAGAGGGAAAAATAGTAAACATGACGAGTCATTGGGCCATTGAGAAGACCTAATGGAGTCCAAAGTGTGCCAATGTGCGAGAATAGGCTCCAAACATAGTGAAGAAGGGGTTATTCCCTTTGTTGTCGCTCCTAGAGACAACCTAGAGTTGTGATAGACCAGTGCCTAGGACATCTTAGCATAGCAAGGAGCATATAATATAATGTATGAAGTTGTCTACTTCAGCTCACATGCTATCTCTTGTAAACAGGGTTATAAACTAGAATGGGACCAAACTCTCAGAAACTGATACAGGAAAGGAAATACTGTAGAGGCAAGGTATAAAACTCTAATACAAAGCATCAGACAATTCAGAGACAGTTTACTGCAAAGCGGGCCGATTCAGAAATACTTCACAGACATAAGTTATCAGAAGGTGTATGTAGTGAAAGAAATATTGAGAAGATATTAGTTAACATTGAGCTGATACCCAGATATACAATATCACCATGCATGGGCTTACCAATCTAAGAATCCATACATGATAATAGCATTTTAAAAGCACCCTCCCAAAGAAACTAATATAGCAGAAGTATGGTTAGCTGAATAATGAAACAGAATATCATGCATGAGCCATATTTAAAGCGCTTGACTGATCCAAACATGGGCATCAACTAGGATGAATCCATACCAAAAATCAGTGAGCCACTCGCATTCCAAAACATGATACAAGAAAGATAGATGAAATGAAAAGTTCTATTAATATATCACATAAGAGAAAAGGTTACACACTGTGAAATACCAAAGACCAGAATCCTCTTTAACAGATAGAACTCCTCCTCACTGAGACCCTATGGGCTCTGAGCCTTCATACAAAAGTTTTACAAAATGTATACAAAAAGCCTTTCACTGCATAATTTTCTGATAAAATCTGGAACCCTCAATCATCTGTTCTTCGGGGGTTTTATGGAGAAAAAGAAAACTTAATCAATGAAGTAGGTGATGAACATTTAATTGTATCATTAAAACAAAATGGTGAAAAAGTGCCCGCCCATACTGCTTGACGGCGCTGTAGTGCTGGATGTACTCTGTGGCCTGCTAACTGAAATAAATGCACTGGGTGAAAATCTCTTCAGGAACACGATATAGGGATAACCATATTAACATTCTGTCCTTTCTTGAAGGTAAATTCTGCTGAAATGAAACTTGGAGGGTGTTGTTTTTTGTGCATTGTACCCTCTGCCTTCTAAACCCTGAATTATGATTTAAAATCTTCAATGCCGAACACTGAATACCTTGATCTTCCACTGATACTCTTTGCCGCAACATTTATGCCTCCATCTATGATATCTGCCTCTTGAATGACACTGAGAAGATTGCCAAAGTATAACCCTGTTTCTTTAATGGATGTCATGTCGCAGCAGCTACCCAGGACTTTCTTCATAAATTTCGCCTCTGAAAAACTGGTCCTTTGACGCGTTCTCGGCTTTTGTAATGGATGCTGCAAATTATGATAATTCTCTGTCGCAGTAAACCTGCAAAACTCGAGAACATGTTAAGAAATCCAATCTATGAGGATGGGGGATGCAACGGGGTTAATGGAAACAGTCGTGTAGACTGGCGGAATGGTGAAACGATGCAAGGTGGCGATGAAAAACACAGTGAAACGATGGTGGGTAGACTGGTGATAGTTTTCAACGTAAACATTAGAATCTGACTCATGAACGAAACATATAAAGGGCGGAGGAAAATACGACGAACACGTGGAACATTGACGGGTGGACGTACGACAGATTATGTGGAAAGGATGACGTGGTGGTATGAGGTCAATGACGAACATGTGATCAGATCTTGACCGTCCGATCTCAGGAGGAGATCGACGGTTGAAAGAGCGTCGGAGGCGATGGACAGTGGGCCAGGGATGTGATTTTCTTATGGTTAAACCTCATGCAGCTTCGGAGCACGACGATTGTCGGATGAAGACCCTCAGATCGGACGGCTGTGATGAATATCGTTGCGTGACTTTGACCGAACAATAATGCGCGATGGAGAGCGGTTTTGGAGCCGTACGCGGGGACACGCGTCGGGCGATGAGTGGAATTGCTGGCCCTGTTAGCCACCTATAATAATTGTTATACCAAAAGGTGGCTAAAAATTTTTGAGCCTCCAAGGAACAAATTTTATCACTAAAAATTGTTGGCTCTTAGAGACTTCTTATAGGCCTCATGCCTCTGTCCAAAATCCTCATCGCTGTTCCCATTAATTCTACTGATTTCATGTAAGAAACTGCTGAAAAACCATCATTTTTCCCCCTTCTCCCACTCATAACTAACCTTCATTTTCTTCCCCTTTTCTCCATATTATTTCCTCTACTTTTCATAAGTTTCTCCTTCCATTCATGAAAATCCTCCTTACATGGTTTAAAACTTCTTTTTGAACTGTGCCAAAACCCCCAAATCCATTTAAAACCTTGGAATTTTTCATAAAAAACAAGTTTTATTACTATGGACCTAAGCCCCTTGGGCTAAGTCCTAACCACTTCCCCCCACATGCCCATGCGTCAAGACTCAAAACCAAACGCCAAAGCCTTTCGGCGCTAATCGCATCGCATAGATTCAAATTGCGCAAGTCTTTTGCCATCATTCAAAAGTTTCGATGCGATAGCCTTTTTGTGTTTAAAATCCCAAATTGCATCGCAAAAACTCAGCGCGCCGTTTGTTTTGATGTCCTTCGAAGTTCCGATTGCGATTAAACCCTATCCTCCGATCGCATCATTATTTTATACATATCCTGTGGGCCCGCCTTGGCGCTTAAAACCTTATAATATTTCTTCCCTGATCACCCTTTTCCTTTGTAAAGTCGAAAAACCCACTTTTCCAAAGTTTTAACTTAAAAACTCTAAGTCACATGTTGAAATATTTCAATGGGTTGATTAAAAAGACTGATCGCGCAATCGAAATCGGAGAAATCACAATGGGTTGATCGGAGAGACCCACATCCAAAGTTCCGATGCAATTGGGTCTTATGTATTATAAACCCCGCCCCTTTTTGTTTTCTTTCCATATAACTATTCCCCAGGACCAAGTGTTAAGGATCCCGGGTGCTAATCGCATCGCAAATATTTCAAATGGGTTGATTAAAAGACCAGGTCCTAACTCTGATTGCGATTGGCCCTTGTTTCAAACTACGCCCCGGGCATATTATCCGCCATATAATTAAAGGCCCCGCAGTCGGGCACCTATTCATTCTATGCACTTTTTCCGCCCCCGAAGCCGAAAAAACCTTTGTTTTTTCATATATTACAAAGGTTTGCTCCCGGTTCATCTCTGTCGTTGATCGACAGCCGATCAAACGGCCAGCGCTCCATCGCATCGGCGATTTCAATCGCATCGCAAAGTTTAATCGTATGCGTTTTGTTTTCCCCTCCGATTGCGACTCCCCGATGCATTCTCCACCATTGATCTGATCCTCAGATCCAACGGTCATCGTCTAATCGCTTCTGCCCTCTCGATCGCACAATCGCATCGGAGATTTCTCATCGCACCCTTTTCCACCCCTCGCCGATTGTGATTCCCCGATTAGATCTGGACCGTCCACGTGTCCCGATCCAACGGCTACGCTCCTCTCCCGCCTTCTGAAGCAGTTTAACCTATTTTCGCAGGATTTATTAACTATTTTTGTGTTTTGCAGATGTTTTTATGATTTCCCACTGTTTAACAAAGAAGGGCCGAAGGTCAGGAAAGACGTTTTCCACACCTTTGAACTATTAAAGGGAACCATTCCGCCGGGCTCTATTTTCCTTGTTCATCGATGCTCTATGGGGCATTGATGCCTTTAAAAGCCCTGCGCGGCTCTGCACATTGACAAGACACTGCATTTTAAACACAATTTAAAAGAGTATCAGTTTTGAAGACACAGCACAGAAGAATAGAAGATTGAAGACAGATATGGGAATTACGGCTAAGAATGCTTATCAAAAGCCTAATTCCCAAAGTTAAAACACAATCAGGAGAAATTATAAGTGTTTGATAGGCAGAAAAGACCGCCACCGCTGCATTCTGAGGCGAATTGATTCCTCAGCTACCACAGAGCCACCTGTTGCCTCAAACCTTTCAAATAGAGGCTGAAGTTATTGCTTAAAGAAATATCTGCCTCCAGCGGGGCCAAGAAGTTAATTCTACCACAGGAAACTATTGCAACAAATATCTGCAGAATTACTCCACATTATGCAGAGCCTCAAAGTCAACAAAGCTCCCATCGAGCTTTGATATTAATTGTAAAATAGTTAATACAGAGAAACACCTGTAAACTTCTTCATCAAGCCCCTCAAAAGGCCAAGAAGTCCTGAATCTGTATTAATTACCTTAGGAGATCTTTTATCAGATCTCACCTCCTCATCCTTCTATAAATACTTCTATAGAAGATGAGAAGTTGTTGGTTGATTGGTTGTTGTTTGATCACAAGTTGTAATACTGAAACCCTCTGAAATAAATACATAGTCCGTTGAAGTTGAAGAAGAAACTGGAGTCTTTGAAGTCTTGATTATGTTGTTGCATGCTTGTTCCTGAGAAGGCTCTATCATTGGATCCATGAGCTTGGCTGTTGGTGAAGTATTCTGAACTATTTTATGTTTTTTCCCCTGTTTTCATTATGTTCCATGATTTCTTACTACAGTAGGCTGAAATTTTTAGGCTAAGAAATGACTCTTGGAAGCACCTTAGACCTGTTCACCCTTCACTGTTTAATGTTTTCTGCTGCTGAAGTAGTTTAGAGGCTTTAATATTTCTCTTTAGTCTTCATGCTTGTTTATTTCCTTAATAGTTTGAACAGTTGGTTTCAACATGATTTATGGTTCTCCCTGCTTGTCTGCTGCCACTTAAAAACTGTTATTGAAGTCTCCCTTTGAAGTTCTTTGCTTACAGTGAGTCAGAGAGGTCTGTTTTGATCTCGCCCTTTGTTCTCACTTAAACAGTTGGCTTAAAGGTCGTTTTAATTATGATCATGGATGCTTTTAGGTGTTCCCTCTTCTATGACTGTGATTATCAGTAAATCTTATATGTTTTCTAAATTCCTTTAGAATAAAATCTTTGAGGAAATAGGGTGTTCCCCGAATCTTAGATTTTACTTTGAAAGTTGTTTTGAAATCATTGTTTGCTTAAAGATGTGATTTGTAGAATTTATGGTTAGCCCTGTCTATCAAAGAACCCTTTATTGTTTCAAATTATGCTTTCAAATTCCCTTTGTCGAGAATTCAATTTCTCTTTCCAAATCATTAATGTTCATCCCATTCCAAAAACAAAAGGATCCTGTGGCCAAGTTAGATTTTCCCTTTGACATCCCATATCCTTTGATAAGTGTGTTATGACCTTTTGTGACTCCATTTGCCCAATGAAACAGATATTTTGTTGTCCTATATATCTTTCCTAGGCCCTTCATGTTCTGTTGTATCATTCCAACCAATCAATCAAACAAATAAACACCTGCACTTAATAACTAGTCTAAAATTAATACTCAAAGCACACAAGATAAACTTTTGCAAACAAACATTTGAGAGATCCCTCTCTGAGAACAGGAGGACTAGATCCTGTAACTCTAAAGATTGGTTCTGATGTTGCCTTGTCTTTTGATTTGCCAAACTATCAAAACACGAGACACCAACATAATGGCGATCACGGTGGGACACTGAGTAAAATCTGTAAAACAAAACACTCACTGTCTAAGTATAACATAAGTAACCTTTTTCAAGCACTACCAAGCAATGTTAATCATGATAGGATCTTTTGAATCAGTGACAAACTAAGTAACCCTTAGGATTCTCATTAAACCTTATCAAACCTTGGAGGAACCAGTTACCAAGCCATAAGAGCAACTCTGTTTGTTTGAACACCTTAGCTAAGTGCGAAATCAGACTTAGAACACTCTCTTATCCTATAAGACCAAAATAACTCAGAAAAACCCAGAAAACATTTCAGTTTGGCTTCATAATAAACCTGGTGGTGGACCATAAAACCTTTTACCTCCAAAAGAGCTAAAAATTTCCACCTGGCGACTCCACAATCCTGAAAACAGACCTTAAGACTCCACTGGGAAGATCCCAAGTCTTTATAAACATCATACAAATTCGGTTAGGAGACTTTAATATTAAGGTTTCCTTCTTTTAAAAAAGATCAGTTAGCCTCTTAAAGATTGTCATATTTGGTTAAACTTTTCTTTTAAACTAGGTCTGAAAAACACAGCATAGTGGCTCCTAGAAAGATTCATACTAGAGCCCACCCTGACCCAAACCCACCGGAAGTAGTTGACAACCCTGAAAGTATACTTAGGGAGTCCCCTAAGATTAAATTTTCAACTGTTTTCAGACCACCCTTGAGAGCAAATTCAGTCCCTGAAAATATTGCAGCTCTACACCAATCACAAGTCGACTTAAGGAATCCTTTTAGAACTAGGTCGCTTGATGATATAATTCAGATAGACTCTGAGTCTTCACTTTCATCCCCAGAACAAAGTGAACAACCTGGTAGTAGAGAAACCACACCACCTGATTTACATTTCCTTCTAAATGTAGGTGTCTCTCATCCAAGGTCAACTCAACAATCTATCCCCGGTACATCCACATCTGTCCATCCAACATCTACTGTCCAAACCACTCCACTTCAACCCACTCCCCCTCTTGTGAATCCACCCCCACCACATATCATGGCAGCATGGTATGCTCCCTTGGTCCTTCCTATGCCACTAGTCAATCTTCCACTGGACTATCAGTCCAAAATTCCATTGTATGATGCTAACAATGCTACAACTGCATCACAACATGTAGATAAAATGAATGACTACTTTGACAGAAACGAAATTGATGATGATTCTGTCAAGCTTAGGTTATTTGCTCAAAGCTTAGGGGGAGAAGTAAGAAAATGGTTTAAAGGTTTAGCCCCTCATAGCATTAATGATCTCCAAGGCTTTCATCAAACATTCTTAAACAAATGGGAAGTGAAGAATAATCCTCTCCAAGTCCTTTCCGATTACAAAAATCTCCATAGAAACCCTGGGGAAAGTGTGCAAGCTTATTGCACTAGATTTAATAGTGTGTATAATGCCCTTTCCCCAGAACTAAAACCTCCACAGGGCTCAGCTTTAAACAAGTTCCCTGAAGGGTTTGACTCTGACATGACCTATTCGCTAAGAGAGAGAGATTTTACAACTCTTGAAGATATGCAAAGGGGTGCTCTTTCTGTGGAAGTCAACTTAATGGAGAAGAGAGCAAGAATGAAAACTGAGAAGAGAATGTCTTTTAGAGAAGAGTCCACTCCTTCTACTTCAAGCTCAAAAATGGAGAGGATGTTGGAAGAAATGATGAAGGAGATGAGCATAATTAAGAAAGCACAAGCAAATAAAAATCAAACTGCTCCTCGAAATAGAAATCAGAATTATAGAAGAGAAAACAATCAAGACAAACAGAACGAAAGTGACCAACAGATTAGACCTCCCTTCCAACAAAATTACGTAGATCAATATGAGGAAGATAGGGAGTTGGAAAGGTTGGAAGGAGCTCATGTAAACTTGATTGGATCAGACAGTGGGGATGATTTTTTCCTCACGGAGGAAGAACAAGGTTTCTTCTCTGATCAAAGTACAAACACCCATGAAGATTCTGATGATTATAGATTGGGGTCTGAAAATGCAATCATGGAGGTACATAAACAGTATGACCTTAGGAGCAAGGGAAGTATAGATAATTCGAAAGATAAGAACACTAGCACTGCTGTCAAGAAAAACGCAGAAAACCAGCCTAAGAGGATAGCAGAAAAAACTAACATTTCGGCCAAAAAACCAGACTTAAACAAAGACAAAGGTGTCCAGCCAAATGTTGAACAGAGTACCCCTAGCACTTCAGCTAGTGGTACTAATAAAACTATCCCAATTACCATTCCAAACAAGATTCAACAAATCAAAGTTGCTGAAAAGAATTCAATTGAAAAAACAGATGTAAATACAAACAAGTCAATTATTCCTTTCAGCCTTGAGGGAGAAATTGCCAAAATAAAAATCACCATCCCCCTAGCTGAACTAGTAACCCAAGAGGTGTACAAAAACCAAGTTTTGAAAGCTTTGAACTTAGGAAGTGATACAGACACTTTAAACTTGACAGATGACAAACCTGAGTTGTTGTTTGGTCCAGAAGTTGAAGGAAAATATCAAGAAGGGGCTGTCCCTCCCTTCTATGTTAGCTTGAACATACATGAGAAAATCTTACACAATGCCATGTTAGATTCGGGAGCTTCGCACAATCTGATGCCCAAGGTGGTAATGGAGAGCTTAGGCTTAGAGATTACTAAACCATACAAAGATTTGTATTGTTTCGACTCAAGCCGAGTCAAATGTTTGGGTTTAATCAAAGATTTGTGTGTTACTTTAGCTCAAATTCCTGCTAAGAGTCTAGTTATGGATATAGTTGTAGCTGACATTCCCCCTAAGTATGGCATGCTCTTATCAAGATCTTGGGGACCCAAACTTCAGGGAAGCCTTCAAATGGACATGTCTTATGCCACCACCCCTATTTTTAACCAAAACAGGAGGCTATACAGGGAATCTCACATGAAGTACATGGTGAGCAACATAGACAAACCAAACAACTCTCCAATCTACTCCATTCAGTCAAGTTTAGATTCCTTTATCTTATGTAACGAAGATAAAATTACTCAACAAGATAAAGAGAACATAGACCCAATCAGTTCACCAGAACAATCCAATCTTCCCCTCAATCAAATTTGAAACACTACCAATCAACAGCGACAAGAAAATGAAAATAGGAATGACATACTTTGGACGATAAACTTTGACGGATCTTGTAATAAGACAAGTGCAGGGGCAGGTGTGTGGATTCAAAATACAAATCAGAGTTTTTCATATAAATTGGATTTCCCATGCACTAATAATATCGCCGAGTATGAAGCACTTCTCCTAGGCTTACAATTACTTAAACAGCTACAAGCCCAGAAGATATCAATCTTAGGAGATTCTGAACTTATCATAAAACAAATCAAAGGAGAATACTCAGCCAGAAATCCGAGGCTTAGGGAATATCGAAACGCTACCCTCGATTTATTGAAAACCTTTGAAAAATACGAACTTATTTTCATTCCTAGAGCGTTTAATCATTTGGAAAATGAACTCGCTTTCAATCCCAGTAACTGTCAAACACCTAAAATAAATGAACAGCTTACCGTAAAAGTAAAACACAGGCCTGATGTACCTGATAACGAAGATCACTGGCAGGTGTTTGACTCTGACAAACACATAGATGATTTCTTGAAATCAGAAAATGATTTTAGTATACCAATATCAGAAACTAGCGTTAAGGAAAACTGTTTATATATCGAAGAAATCCCAGAAGCTGAAATAACACACTCTGCTGATATAAATCATTACGAGAGTCCGTTTGAAGCAGAGTTAATTGACGACGTGGACCAAAAAGACTTGGAAGTTTTAGAATGTAAGAACGGTTCAATTCCAAGAGGTCTCTCACCTTTAGAACACCTTTTCGACTTTAATGATGTAGCCAAAGAACCAAAAATGGAGCCTGTAGAAACAAACGTAGAAGAACACAACATAGGTTCCCTAACAGAACCCAAAATGATTAAATTGTCTAGCACTCTTTCAACTCATATGAAATCTCGATACATTGACCTGTTTAAGGAGTTTAAAGATGTTTTTGCCTGGGCATACACAGATCTGAGATCTTATGATACCAGCATCATTCAGCACAAGATTCCCTTGAAGGAAAATCAAAAGCCCTTCAAACAAAAACTAAGGAGAATAAACCCACTTTTATTACCATTAGTTAAAGCTGAAATTGAAAAGATGCATGATGCTGGCATTATAGTACCTGTTAGGTTTTCAGAATGGGTATCAAACTTAGTTTCTGTTAGGAAAAAGACAGGGGAGATCAGGCTCTGTATTGACTTCAGAAACTTTAACAAAGCATCCCTAAAAGACAACTACCCTTTGCCTAAGATGGACCATATACTTCAGAAGGTAGTTGGGTCTAAAAGGATATCGCTCTTAGATGGGTTCTCAGGTTACAACCAGGTGTTAGTGCTCCCAAGTGATCAAATCAAAACTGCTTTTACCACACCTTGGGGCACCTTTATGTATGTCAAAATGCCTTTCGGGTTAATGAATGCAGGGGCCAATTTTCAAAGGGCCATGGACATAGCCTTTTCTGAAGATATTGGCTATTTCATAATTATTTACCTTGACGACATAACCGTTTTTTCAAAAACTGATGAAGAACATCTGATTCACTTAAGAAAAGTTTTTGAGAAATGTAGGAAATTTGGCTTGTCCTTGAATCCCAAGAAAACACTCTTTGGTCTCCAAGAAGGTAAACTTCTTGGCCACATAATTTCAGAAGAGGGAATCAAAATAGACCCTACAAGGATAGATGGCATATTGCAGATCAGTCATCCAAGAAGCCTCAAAGAATTACAATCTTTCATTGGAAAGATTAATTTTCTAAGGAGATTCATCCCCAACCTTGCCGAGCTATTAAAAAACATTACAAACATGCTTAAAAAGGATGTGGGTGTAAAATGGACTTTACCCGCTAAACAATCGTTCGAACTGGTCAAACAAGCTCTTACCCAAACACTAGTCCTGATTAGTCCGGATTTTACCAAAGATTTTTACATCTTTTCCTTTGCATCTGAACATACAATAGCTGCAGTTTTACTTCAAAAGAATGATTTGGGGCAAGAACAACCAATATCTTTCTTTAGTAGGGCCTTAAGAGATGCTCCTCTCAAATACAACATCATGGAGAAGCAAGCCTTAGCATTAGTGAAAGCATTGAAAGACTTTAGGGTCTATATTTTACACTCTCACATAATTGCTTTTGTTCCACATACTATTGTCAAGGACATTCTAAGTCAAGACCCTGATGGTGAAAGGGGAAAATGGATTGCAACTATTCTTGAATATGACTTAGAAATTAGGCCCACCAAACTAGTTAAAGGGCAAGGATTAGCAAAACTTATGGTTGAATATAACTTCCAAGCACTAGACATGAATATGGTAGACGTGTTGGAAGAAATAGAAGAATTTGATGCTCCTTTTATTGAAGAAACATTTCTAAATTCTCCTTGGTATGCTGACATTATTTATGTGCTTTTGTATTTAAATGCCCCTCCTTCTTTGTCTAAAACTAAAGCTAGATTTCTAAAACAAAAAGCTTTGAGTTTTTGCATATTAGATGGAGTATTATATTGGAAAAATGTTGTTGGAATTTTTCTTAAATGTTTACTTGAAGATGATGCAGGAAAAATCATGCATGAAATGCATGATGGAGAATGTGGAGGACACCTCTACTGGAAGGCCACAGCAAACAAAATTCTTAGATCTGGTTACTATTGGCCTACCCTTTTCCCAGACACTCAAAAGCTCGTCATGTCTTGCCATAAATGTCAAATCTTTGATGGCAAGAGAAAACTCCTTCCCTTACCTTTACATCCTATCAGAGTTGAGGCACCTTTTCAACAATGGGGTTTAGACTTCATTGGGGAATTTCACCCATCCTCCTCAGCTCAACATAAATGGATCCTCACAACTACTGACTTCTTTACCTAATGGATAGAAGCTATACCATCCAGGAATGCTAATGACTCTGTCATTATCAAGTTCCTTGAAACAAATATCCTATCCAGATTTGGTTGTCCCAGAAAAATCATAACAGACAATGCTGCTGCTTTTAAATCTAAGAAGATGGTTGATTTCTGTCACAAATACCACATAACCTTGGGCCATTCCACTACTTACTATCCCCAAGGGAACGGATTAGCTGAATCCTCCAACAAAAGCCTCATCAATATCATTAAAAAGCTGTTGGAGCAAAATCAGAAATCATGGCACAGTAAACTGGTTCATGCCTTATGGGCTGATAGGTTGACCACAAAGAAATCAATAAACATGTCCCCCTATCAGTTAGTTTATGGCATGGATGCAGTCTTTCCAACCTCATTGGGAGTGCCAGACATGAAACTCCTTCAAGAAGTGCAGATTGAAAACAGTGATATGCAGAGAAGAATCAACCAGACAATCCATTTACAGCAAACCAGGGAGGAAGTCTATGAAAGAACACAGTTAGTCCAAGAGAATATGAAGAAGCAATTTGATAAAAGGACTAAGGCAAACAATTTCCAAGTTGGAAATGTTATTCTTAAATGGGATTCAAGAAGAGAAGAGAAGGGAAAACATGGCAAGTTTGAGAACTTGTGGAAAGGGCCCTATATTATTCATGATGAGAGGGGTCACAATACATTTTTCTTGAAAGAATTGAATGGGGAAGATCTGTATGGAGGTCCTATCAATGGCAGGATGCTCAAGCATTACTTCTGCCAAGAATCTTAAGTTTCAAAGCATTTTATTTTTTCATTGTAAATATCATAGTCTAACCATTGCATTTAAAAGAAAAACCAAAAATACAAAAACATACAAAAGAAAGAAAAGAGGGCGGATTGTGAAAACAAGAAAGGCACAGCCCCATGCCAAAAAAGAAAATAAATTCTGAAAGTGTGCAAGCTTAAAATGCCACTCCTCAAAACACACTTCTAGTTAGTCAAATTGTTCAATCTTGACTAATTAGCTTTAAATTTTCCTACTGATAGGATAATGAAATTGATTTGCCAAACTGTTTAATCTTGGCTTATCAGTAGGTAGATTAGGATAGAAATTAAAGGTTCAAACATGATCAAAATCTGAACCTAAGTTTCCAAAAGAGAGATGACTCAAATCTGTTTCAAAATTTTGAGTCAAAACAGGGCTGTAAAAGAGTGAAGGGAGTGCTTGAATTTTCAGATCTTAAGCCTTCCAATTTTGATTTAAATAATTTCTATGTGCAGCTTGTTCTTATGCCATAGATCACAACAAGTCAAACAGCTTAATCTTGACTTGGATTTTTTTTAAATTTTTGTTGTAGAATTTAGAGAATAAAATCTGATTGGACAGTTTAATCCCAAACAGATAGTAGATTAGGTAGAGAATTGTATGGATTCAACTGTTTAATCGGAATCCATGGAGAAATAAGAAGTAGAACTAGATTAGATTTTTTTCTTTCAAAAAGAATAAAATGTTGAAGGAGAGTTTGCCAATCCAAATGCACTCTAGAAAGAAAAAATGTTAGATCAGTAGGATTGGGTAGGTAGATAGCCTGTTGATGAAAAATCCATTGTTTTCCATGGCTGTTAGCATTTTCAGAGCCAAAGAAGATCATTCAATCAAAGAAAGGCAGCCCAATGGATGAGGCAACTGATCAGCCTCCCAGAAAATACAAGGTCTGAAATTCTTGATGCCTTTGACAAGGCACCATCCCCAAGTGGAGCCACTGTTAGCCACCTATAATAATTGTTATACCAAAAGGTGGCTAAGAATTTTTGAGCCTCCAAGGAACAAATTTTATCACTAAAAATTGTTGGCTCTTAGAGACTCCTTATAGGCCTCATGCCTCTGTCCAAAATCCTCATTGCTGTTCCCATTAATTCTGCTGATTTCATGTAAGAAACTGCTGAAAAACCATCATTTTTCCCCTTCTCCCACTCATAACTAACCTTCATTTGCTTCCCCTTTTCTCCATATTATTTCCTCTACTTTTCATAAGTTTCTCCTTCCATTCATGAAAATCCTCCTTACATGGTTTAAAACTTCTTTTTGAACTGTGCCGAGACCCCCAAACCCATTTAAAACCTTGAAATTTTTTCATAAAAAACAAGTTTTATTACTATGGACCTAAGCCCCTTGGGCTAAGTCCTAACCACTTCCCCCCACATGCCCATGCGTCAAAACCAAACGCCAAAGCCTTTCGGCGCTAATCGCATCGCACAGATTCAAAGTGCGCAAGTCTTTTGCCATCATTCAAAAGTTCCGATGCGATAGCCTTTTTTGTGTTTAAAATCCCAAATCGCATCGCAAAAACTCAGCGCACCGTTTGTTTTGATGTCCTCCGAAGTTCCAATTGCGATTAAACCCTATCCTCCGATCGCATCATTATTTTATACATATCCTGTGGGCCCGCCTTGGCGCTTAAAACCTTATAATATTTCTTCCCCGATCACCCTTTTCCTTTGTAAAGTCGGAAAACCCACTTTTCCAAAGTTTTAACTTAAAAAATCTAAGTCACATGTTGAAATATTTCAATGGGTTGATTAAAAAGACCCGATCGCGCAATCGTAATCGGAGAATTCACAATGGGTTGATCGGAGAGACCCGCATCCAAAGTTCCGATGCGATTGGGTCTTATGTATTATAAACCCCGCCCCTTTTGTTTTCTTTCCATATAACTTTTCCCCAGGACCAAGTGTTA
Source organism: Pinus albicaulis (assembly GCA_034641835.2). Lineage (NCBI taxonomy): Eukaryota > Viridiplantae > Streptophyta > Pinopsida > Pinales > Pinaceae > Pinus > Pinus albicaulis. The sequence goes on from CM076577.1 coordinate 677,796,423, forward strand.
AGGATCCCGGTTGCTAATCGCATCGCAAATATTTCAAATGGGTTGATTGAAAGACCCGGTCCGAACTCCGATTGCGATTGGCCCTTGTTTCAAATACACCCCGGGCATATTATCCTCCATATAATTAAAGGCCTCGCAGTTGGGCGCCTATTCATTCTATGCACTTTTTCCGCCCCCAAAGCCGAAAAAACCTTTGTTTTTTCATATATTACAAAGGTTTGCTCCCGGTTCATCTCTGCCGTTGATCGACAGCCGATCAAACGGCCAACGCTCCATCGCATCGACGATTTCAATTGCATCGCAAAGTTTAATCGCATGTGTTTTGTTTGCCCCTCCGATTGCGACTCCCCGATGCATTCTCCACCGTTGATCTGATCCTCAGATCCAACGGTCATCGTCTAATCGCTTCTGCCCTCCCGATCGCGCAATCACATCGGAGATTTCTCATCGCACCCTTTTCCACCTCCCGGCGATTGCGATTCCCCGATTAGATCTGGACCGTCCACGTGTCCCGATCCAACAGCTACGCTCCTCTCTCGCCTTCTGAAGCAGTTTAACCTATTTTCGCAGGATTTCTTAACTATTTTTGTGTTTTGCAGATGTTTTTATGATTTCCCACTGTTTAACGAAGAAGGGCCGAAGGTCGGGAAAGACGTTTTCCACACATTTGAACTATTAAAGGGAACCATTCTACCGGGCTCTATTTTCATTGTTCGTCGATGCTCTATGGGGCATTGATGCCTTTAAAAGCCCTGCGCAGCTCTGCACATTGACAAGACACTACATTTTGAACGCAATTTAAAAGAGTATCAGTTTTGAAGACACAGCACAGAAGAACAGAAGATTGAAGACAGATATGGGAATTACGGCTAAGAATGCTTATCAAAAGCCTAATTCCTAGAGTTAAAACACAGTCAGGAGAAATTATAAGTGTTTGATAGGCAGAAAAGACCGCCACCACTGCATTCTGAGGTGAATTGATTCCTCAGCTACCACAGAGCTACATGTTGCCTCAAACCTTTCAAACAGAGGCTGAAGTTATTTCTTAAAGAAATATCTGCCTCCAGCGCTGCCAAAAAGTTAATTCTGCCACAGGAAACTAATGCAACAAATATCTACAAAATTACTCCACATTATGCAGAGCCTCAAAGTCAACAAAACTCCCATCGAGCTTTGATATTAATTGTAAAATATTTAATACAGAGAAACACCTGTAAACTTCTTCATCGAGCCCCACAAAAGGCCAAGAAGTCCTGAATCTGTATTAATTACCTTAGGAGATCTTTTATCAGATCTCACCTCCTAATCCTTCTATAAATACTTCTGTAGAAGATGAGAAGTTGTTGGTTGATTGGTTGTTGTTTGATCACAAGTTGTAATACTGAAACCCTCTGAAATAAATACATAGTCCGTTGAAGTTGAAGAAGAAACTGGAGTCTTTGAAGTCTTGATGATGTTGTTGCATGCTTGTTCCTAAGAAGGCTCTATCATTGGATCCATGAGCTTGGCTGTTGGTGAAGTATTCTGAATTGTTTTATGTTTTTTCCCCTGTTTTCATTATGTTCCATAATTTCTTACTACAGTAGGCTGAAATTTTTAGGCTAAGAAATGACTCTTGGAAGCACCTTAGACCTGTTCACCCTTCACTGTTTAATGTTTTCTGCTGCTGAAGTATTTTAGAGGCTTTAATCTTTCTCTTTAGTCTTCATGCTTGTTTATTTCCTTAATAGTTTGAACAATTGGTTTCAGCATGATTTATGGTTCTCCCTGCTTGTCTGTTGCCACTTAAAAACTGTTATTGAAGTCTCCCTTTGAAGTTCTTTTCTTATAGTGAATCAGAGAGGTCTGTTTTGATCTTTCCCTTTGTTCTCACTTAAACAGTTGGCTTAAAGGTCGTTATAATTATGATCATAGATGTTTTTAGGTGTTCCCTCTTCTATGACTGTGATTATCAGTAAATCTTATATGTTTTCTCAATTCCTTCAGAATAAAATCTTTGAGGAAATAGGGTGTTCCCCGAATCTTAGATTTTACTTTGAAAGTTGTTTTGAAATCATTGTTTGCTTAAAGGTGTGATTTGTAGAATTTATGGTTAGCCCTGTCTATCAAAGAACCCTTTATTGTTTCAAATTATGCTTTCAAATTCCCTTTGTCGAGAATTCAATTTCTCTTTCCAAATCATTAATGTTCATCCCATTCCAAAAACAAAAGGATCCTGTGGCCAAGTTAGATTTGCCCTTTGATATCCCATATCCTTTGATAAGTGTGTTATGACCTTTTGTGACTCCATTTGCCCAATGAAACAGATATTTTGTTGTCCCATATATCTTTCCTAGGCCCTTCATGTTCTGCTGTATCATTCCAACCAATCAATCAAACAAATAAACACATGCACTTAATAACTAGTCTAAAATGAATACTCAAAGCACACAAGATAAACTTTTGCAAACAAACATTTGAGAGATCCCTCTCTGAGAACAGGAGGACTAGATCCTGTAACTCTAAATATTGGTTCTGATGTTGCCTTGTCTTTTGATTTTCCAAACTATCAAAACACGGGACACCAACAGGCCCAACGGGAATTACCGCCCTTCGCCGAAAGGCGGTGTGATACATACCACCCGGTTTTCGAGTAGTGCATGGAGGGGGACCACCGGGGGCAGGTGAGATACGGATCGTTGATTTATGGTTTGATCGAACGGTAGGCAGGTGGGCTACAGGCGCGATGTAGATGAACAATCGTCGTCCGATCTATACAGATCGACAGTTCAGAATGTGCTCGATATATATTTGATAAGCGCCTGTCGGTTTGGTGCGTGGTCTAGCACCTGTGCTATGTGGAGAGGTGACAGAGGGGCTAGGGCCGAAGGAGCTAAGCCTTGAGTATTTTCGAATATGAATTTTCAGCCTTTTAAAATATGATTTTGCGGGTAGAGAATGGCACGATAAGCAGAAAAAGGATTTCTCAGGGCAAACCAAGGGAGTCTAAAAGGTTTTAAGCGGGATTTCTCGCTAAAAACTTAATGGGAGGTTGACATTATCAACACCCTTGATATCCAAGCATGTCACATGTGGTGTCCCCAAGTGTGTGTGGCGGCACAATGACATCCTCATGGGTCTCCAAGTGGATCGATGATGCATGTAAACCATATATAAGAGTTAGGATGATGAAATTAGCCCTCCCTTTGTCTCCTACAGTGAGACACGCCCTCATCTGGACCCTGGAACCTCTACCAAGTGTGTGGTACAAATGTGAAGCCGACTGGGCATGGTGATCCAAGTGCATCATCCTCATCCAAAAAGGTGGAACACGAGTAATCACTGAATGATACTGGGGATCCATGAAGTGCTCTCTGCTATGGTGGAGGCCCATGTCTCTCTACTCTCACTCTACAAGTGCCAATAGACCAAACCCAAATGGAGACCCACCTCCAATCTTGCATAAGATCCAATGCATCCCATTGTCCTACATTGCAAAAAATCATTAGAATAATCATGTAAAAGAGTTTACAAATCATGGAATTGATGCAGCCATATGGCCGCAAATACCCAAATGTGCAGACCCAAGACTTAGTTTGCCTAGATCCCAGTATTTACTCTAACATATAGTGTGCTTTAACTTTTAAACACACCTTGCATACTTTCATTAGATCTCCTACAGACCTTTTAAAATCCATTTTAAATTATTGAAGCCAAATATGTGGAATTTCAGATTAAAACCCAAATACCTTACCTTTATGCTCATTAACACTTTAGCGCTTCATACTTACCTCATCACCCTTTTCGCTTCTGCACGTGACCGATACATGTTTACCGTAGATTTCTCCACGTTTGCTTATCGCAATTTCTTCACCGTGCAATATCCTTTTTTTCGCAAATACCCTTTAACTACACTTCTGCTGCATCTAAGCTCTCGGATAATTCCTGAAACCATTTGCTTCTTTATCCTACTGCTTCACGTGACCGCTTCATAGTGACCGAGGCTTCTACTGCGCAAATCCTTATTGCAAGTTCTCTGTGCAAATACTTATCACAGATACTCCTTATCACTATACTCATCGCATCGCGAACTCAAGCTCATCGCAATATCGCAATACTCAGCTCATCGCAATATTGCAACCCAAGCAATATCGCATATCGCAAACTTTGGCTCATCGCAATATCGCAACCCAAGCAATATCGTATATCACAAACTTTGGCTCATCGCAAATCGCAGTGTGCGTCACACATAACTCCTCATCACATTCTCAATGCTCCTTCCGCCGAATGCGATGTGCGATAAAAATCTTATGGTCGAATGTGATATAATCTAGATCGTCCATTCTCCTACTTCATCTCTGCGATCTAATCTCGACCATCCATTCCACCTTCACGCTTCTGTTCAAAAATCTCTGGAATCTAGGGAAAATCACAGTTTGCTACCTTCGGAAATGTAGCTGGTTTTCAACTGCGATTACCTCTAGTCTGGACTATTTGCTTCCATACAAGACTCAATATTTATAATGTATCCCTTCCTCTGTAACAACAGATCTTTAACAACGGATCACATATATCTTTCCACACATTCTGAGAACAGATTAAAAAGACTGTTGAGCTCGGAATTAAAACATGTTCATAATCTTTTATAGCCGAAAGATCAATTCCACTCCTATTCTCAAATAATTTATGAAATTGGCAATGTTCAACAAGTTACGATTCACAACAGGGATAATTTCAGAGATATAAATCGATGCTCTTTATAAATGTAATATCCCAAAACAGGATCTGCTAGCAAGGCATGACTGGAAAACACATTTTCCAGGAATGGCTGCTACAGGATTTGAAACCAGGACCTGGATCCCTTAGATCAATACATCTAAGACCGAAATCCAGGAGGTGGCTCAAAAGAAATCACTCTCGGTGGGTTAAACAGGTCTCCCACACCTAGTTGTCTTGAGAAAGATGCCCAATGAAGGGGCTGCAGTAATGCATGAACATACAATGGAGTATCAACGTTATTTTAGTGAGCTGTGAGACAAGAAGATGGAAATAGCCTTCCCTTTGATATTATAGCAGAAAATGTATACAATACTTTGAGGAATCAATCACTCTAGCTAGGCAATGAAAGCCTCAATGAGACATGTACATGAGAATAGAGAAACACTGCTATACAGAAATGTCATAAGGCTAAAATAACGTAGTTCATTGGAGACACTGCAACATACTGAACCATAATACAAAGATATGACAATATCAGCTCAAGAAATGTGGGGGAGCAAGCTCTCATCCCCTGAAAACAATAGTACTACAATCCTTATAAAGATTGGCAAAAATATATATACAAATGGCAAATCTGCAGAAATGCCAGAGTTGCTGGGTAGCAGCTGCAACTCAAAATTGGAAATAGATGGAGATGGCTGAATATGATGTCCAATCTGAAGAAAACCTCCTCCAATGGATCTCTCGAGTGCAAGGTTGATCCTAGCACTGAAGATCTTACCCCCCGAGATAGTGGTGCAAACCCCCACTACATATGTACACTGAAATAACGCAGTCAAGAGAAGGGACTGCGCTGTTGATGATGGGAGAAGTTTGGCCTGATGCCAAAATATGAAAATCAGCTCTGAAACCTTCCTCACTAACCTTCCCGAGGAATAAAAGCTCCCTCCTCTGAAAGATGAGCCAAGGGATGGTGTTAGGGAACCCTCCACTGCAACACCTGGCAACACGACGTTATACTTCAGCAGAAATAACGTTGTGACTGAAGGAATGGCTTTGGCCTTGAGCCTAGATGTGGAGAAATGAAGTGCAATCCTTCAAGAGGCCTCTCAAGAAGGAGAGGAAATCCTAAACAGGAATCCCTCGTGCTAAACAACACTGCAACTCAGCTACATAGCCGGAGACTGCAAATAGTCTTCTAGAACAAAATCAAATACTCAAACATGTCCCTCTATGGCTGCCTCTTCCTCCTTTTATGCAAGTGAATGTCTCTTTGCCCTGGACCCCACACATTAGGGTTTCTTCCACAAGTGATCTTCCTTCCTCTGAAACTGCGTTGTCTTCCCAAGCAATCCACACCCTCTTAGGCAGTGCTGTTGACTTGGTCAAACTTGACCTTGTCCTCATGCATTTGCCCCTTTTCACACTGGAAGGTGCAAAATAAAGCTACTCCATTGATCCCTTTCACACTATGAGGGATTTTATTCCTACTCATGGGTCTCCTCACCCATTTTATTCACCTCCTAGATGGCATGAGCAAAATTAATGTTCAAATTAGCTTCATGCTAATTTTGGAACATTACAGTCCTCCCCTCTCAAAGATTGCTTGTCCTCAAGCAAGTGCAAGGATAGAACTGAGTTATTTCTCCTCCTTTCCCTGTAGCATCCATGTATGATGATCTCCTCCAAGTAAAGAGATGCTATCTCATCAATCAAGTCCCCATATTGCTCCTCCTCAGCATGCAAGTCAGCTATCAAGCTATCATCATGTAAAGGTGAAATACTCAAGAGGATGGGATCTGAAATCTAATGGGAACTATCTCTCCCATATGGATCCTCCATCCCCAAGCTATTAGCCATGCAAAATGAGTCACCTCCCAACTAGGCAACTCCTGAAAACTGTCTTCCACCTTTGGATCCGGCAAAGTAGGTGGGATGAAAATATGCATATGGTAGACAATGTAGCCTACCCCACACTGTCCATCTCTCCACTTATGATAAGTGTAGAGTGTTGGCTGATCTTGGGCTACAATAAGGTTGCCCTCAAGTGGCAAAATGAGGACTAGATCTCCAAATATCTCTCCTCTCACACTGCAAATCATGTTGGCCCAAATATCCCCATATATGATGAGTTGGAAATCATCATCATATGGTATCACATCCATCATATGGCTCACCTCATAAGGAAGTAAATGTGTTGCTATAGTGGCCATACCATCTCCCATGCTCCCCTTAGAACATGTAGTGCAAAATTTGTGGGGAATTCCTCCCTCAAAGGACACATCCATCCCATGTGTCTTTCTCCCAAACATGCTCCTCATAAAGACAGAAACAATAGAACCATAGGGAGCAAAAATGAGAATCATGCTTGCTACCATGTGTAACAAATGGGAAGGACAATGGTCCCACAAATGTAACCAATGCAGCTTGACTCTCAACTGCAATAGAGATTGATAAAATGAGTGGCTTCTCAACCACTTTCCTGCTGCTCCAATTTCCTCATAAGTATGGAGGAAGTGAATAATGCATAGTGTAAAGTGAGCATGTCCTCCATAGTACACCTCTTCCCCAATTCCTCCTAGGGAATGGCCATCAATCATGCTTATGGCCTCGAGTACACCATGAAGCTCACAAGAGAGAATGCTCCTCCTTAGAGCAACATCCTGCACATGTATGGTTAAGGGATATATACATACATCATATAAATAATCATGTAAACAATCAACACCCTTACCATATGTTTTACTCATAAAAAGGGAGTGGCTCATAGATGAGTCTCCTCTCATCCTCAAAGAGGAAAGAGGTGGTTGTGCTAACTCTTCCAAAGAGTTATGTATCTCCTTCATCTTCACATGATCCATGCATCTCCTCATATGTTGATGTATCTCCTCTTCAAGCCCCTTCCAAAAATACCCCTCCATGATGGTGTGGTATGCTCTCAAAGAACAATTATGGCTGAAAAGGAAATCCTCATAAGCTGCTTGTAGCAACTTCTCCTTGAGCTTGGAAGTTCCAGATAAGAAGATCCTACCTTGATATTAGATGACCCCATCTCTGACTGAATATCCCTTCTCATGCAACTGGTCATCCAATATCATGCAAGTGAAAAGATCCTTGGAATACTCCACCAATAGCTAGGAGTTCCAATAAGGATCTATCCTCCATAGTGATAACGCTGATGAACTATCATGAAGAACACCTGTCATATGGCTGCCTTCTTCTTTGACATCTCCCATGTCAAAGATGCAAGTTGGAAGGCTGCTATCCTTCCCGTGCTTCTTCTGCCACAACGCAGAATCTGAAATGTGAGTGGGTAAAGGTGATGTTGAGAGAATGCCTCTCTCCTCCTTGAGTATACCCAAGACTCTCAGCGCTGTACCCAGCTCTCCCAAGGTCTCCACCCTCCTAAAATCAATGAGTGGTGCCTCAACATGTGAAGCATCCATCCTTCTCTGCTGATCCAGTGGTCTCCCTGGTGAAATGTCTCCATGCAATGAGACATCATCATCAAGAGATGACTGCATATATGAATGGACAAATCTGCCCATGCTCTCACTGCGCAATCCAATCTCCCTCCTAGGTGTAACAACCTCCAGAAATGGATAGGGGTGTGTACTCCTCATCTCATGATGTTGGTTCTTCTCCCTACCTCCTCCTTGTTTCTCCATGGTTCCACACCTCCTCAACAATGGCACATGAGTTGTGCCTTGATCTCCACACATGAGATCCTGGGGACTTCCCTGCAAAGATGCAAGAATCCCTCTACTTGGAGCAAGAGCTCCTCCTTCCTCTACATGAGACACTAGATAATCTCTAGATGAAACAGCGCCGTTGCCCTCAATCTCTGCAACATGAATGGGCAACCTCCCAATGATTGGATCCCTCTTTGAAAAAAAGATCTCCATGCTCCCTTGCTCAAAGGTGTGAGATGAAAGACTTTCTTTCGGCAAGGTATGGTGCAAGTTTTCAGCCTCCTCCATGGTTTTCTGAAGTGGAATTGCGTTTTCATGCAAGGGTTTTGTTTGAGTTCCCTTGTTTAGCTCCACCATGTGTGTCTCATGAATCCTCCTACCAAATCTCTTCACTAATGCCTCAGTGAAACTTGCATAAGATGTAGTGTTTACATTTCTTAAAGAAAAGGATTCAAAGATCCACCAAGCATAGGCCGTACCTCGCATATGCAGCGCTGCAACTTTGATGGCTTCATCTTCAGTAATTTGGTGCTGTTGCAAGAAGGTATCTAACTCTTCCACCCAAGCTTGGGCTGAACATGTAGGTGAACCTTCAAAGGTAGATAGAAGAAATCTATCCTGCTGCTCTCTTCCCTTCACCTTGATCTTGCAAAACTTTGAAAAACTGAGATGATCTCAGAATTTCTGAGTTTGAGACTCATACTCCTTCAGGAAATCACCATTCCCTCCTAGCAACCTCTTCTCCTCTTTCCATCTCTCTCTTGGCAATCCTGGGCATATGACTGCGTTGTGTATTAGGGTGTGTGGTTGCTTGCTCACACTCCTCATATGTCAATCTAGAGTTTGCTTTAGACTCAAACTCTTTTGGATATTCTTCATACATCTCCCTCCTTATCTTCTTGAAATCTTCATGAATATTATGTACAGATTTAGGAAGAAGCTTTGTGAGCCTATCCCCTCTTTCTCCTCCAAAAGATGGAGTCTTCTTCCTGCTCATCTCTCTGTCTCTTTCTTGATGAGAATAGGAAGTGCAGGGTCCTTCCTCTTCTATCTGCTTATCCTGCAGGGTCCTTCCTCTTCTTCATGGATCTGAAATATGATGAGATAAATCCCATCCTCTCCTTTGGCTGAGACTCACAGGCTGAGCCAAGATTGTAGCTTTGATACCACTGTAATATACCAAAATAGGATTTGCTAGCAAGGCATGACTGGAAAATGCATTTTTCAGGAATGGCTGCTACAGGATTTGAAACCAGGACCTGGATCCCTTAGATCAATACATCTAAGACCGAAATCCAGGAGGTGGCTCAAAAGAAATCACTCTAGGTGGGTTAAACAGGTCTCCCACGCCTAGTTGTTTTGAGAAAGATGCCCAATGAAGGGGCTGCAGTAATGCATGAACATACAATGGAGTATCAGCGTTATTTTAGTGAGCTGTGAGACAAGAAGATGGAAATAGCCTTCCCTTTGATATTATAGCAGAAAATGTATACAATACTTTGAGTAATCAATCACTCCAGCTAGGCAATGAAAGCCTTAATGAGACATGTACATGAGAATAGAGAAACACTGCTATACAGAAATGCCATAAGGCTAAAATAACGTAGTTCATTGGAGACACTGCAACATACTGAACCATAATACAAAGATATGACAATATCAGCTCAAGAAATGTGGGGGAGCAAGCTCTCATCCCCTGAAAATAATAGTACTACAATCCTTAGAAGGACTGGCAGAAATATATATACAAATGGCAAAACTGCAGAAATGTCGGAGTTGCTAGGTAGCAGCTGCAACTCAAAACTGGAAATAGATGGAGATGACTGAATATGATGTCCAATCTGAAGCAAACCTCCTCCAATGGATCTCTCGAGTGCAAGGTTGATCCTAGCACTGAAGATCTTACCCCCCGAGATAGTGGTGCAAACCCCCACTGCAGATGTACACTGAAATAACGCAGTCTAGAGAAGGGACTGCGCTGTTGATGATGGGAGAAGTTTGACCTGATGCCAAAATATGCAAATCAGCTCTGAAACCTTCCTCACTAACCTTCCCGAGGAATAGAAGCTCCCTCCTCTGAAATATGAGCCAAGGAATGGTGTTAGGGAACCCTCCACTGCAACACCCAGCAACACAACGTCATACTTCAGCAGAAATAAAATTGTGACTGAAGGAATGGCTTTGGCCTTGAGCCTAGATGTGGAGAAATGAAGTGCAATCCTTCAAGAGGCCTCTCAAGAAGGAGAGGAAATCCTAAATAGGAATCCCTTGTGCTAAACAACACTGAAACTCAGCTAAACAGCCGGAGACTACAAATAGTCTTCTAGACCAAAATCAAATACTCAAACATGTCCCTCTATGGCTGCCTCTTCCTCCTTTTATGCAAGTGAATGTCTCTTTGCCTTGGACCCCACACATTAGGGTTTCTTCCACAAGTGATCTTCCTCCCTCTGAAACTGCGTTGTCTTCCCAAGCAATCCACACCCTCTTAGGTAGCGCTGTTGACTTGGTCAAACTTGACCTTGTCTTCATGCATTTTCCCCTTTTCACACTGGAAGGTGCAAAATAAAGCTACTCCATTGATCCCTTTCACACTATGAGGGATTTTATTCCTACTCATGGGTCTCCTCACCCATTTTATTCACCTCCTAGATGGCATGAGCAAAATTAATGTTCAAATTAGCTTCATGCTAATTTTGGAACATTACAATAAATCACATTCAAAACTAAATTACTCAATATACAATCTATGGATAGACCGAATCCTAGTCTATTTCTTACTCTTGCACTCTCTTTGGCTTGCTATTCTTCATTTCAATTGGCCTCTCTCATCCCTCTCTCTGCCCGTAGGCTTACAATCAAATCTCCTCTATTACCTATCTAAGAATGGTCTCTCTAATGCCTTTGAGGCTTAAAAATATATACAAAAGGATTCTGTAACCAATTCTGGTTTAGGTCAATAATTTGCTCAACAAAATCCTAAAAAACCTCTAAGTCCACTTTTGACTCAACTAATTTCTAAGAATCCTCTCTAATTCCACAAAATCATGAAATCAATTTCTAATATAAGATTTACAATATTTCAGAATCTCTCAATCCTCACCAATCACTCATGTTCTCCTACATTCGAGAACATTTACAAATATGCCTCACAATATTTAATTAAATTCTATTCTAAAGATCTCACAAAAAATCACTCAAAACATTGAAAATTACATTAATTAAATACTTAGCGAACCATCTCCCTTGCAAACACAAGACCCCCTAGATTCTACTAAATGTACAAGATTTGGAACCATGATGCTCCTGCATCAGGAATCAAGTGGGCACTTCGTAGTGGCATGCCCTTCCATAGTGGGCTTTGGCATGTACAGATATCTCCAAACTCAATAAGGGGGTTAACCAAGGACCCTATTAGGTGATTTCAGCCTTTAAAGGGGGTGACATGTCCATGGTACATCCATCAAGTGGTTGGTGGCATGTGATATAATGATGAAATGCAGTGGGAATCAAGGGAAATGCTCCAAGCCACATGCCTTGGTACAAGGGTAGCTATAATAGGGGAAGCCCACACCCGGGTATATGAGTGTAGGAGGGAACAATTGTGGTACATAAATTACCCCGAGCCTTTTTTTTTTTTACCTTTCTTTATATGCCTTTTTCCTTTGATTGATTTTTCTTCATAACTACTTGGGGCTCCAGGGAATGAGAGCATGATGTGTAGTATATAGCAGCAGATACCCCCTTTTAAGGTGGGGCAGTTCATCGCCCACCAGGGGTTGGGACAATCATGGGTTCCTTAATGTGGAGGGGGCTCATCTAGGACCCATAGGAACTAGGGTGATGGCCATAAATAAGGGGTAGAGCTCATGCTTGGATTTTGCCCACGTGCTAAATTTGTATGTCCCAGCCATCTTTTGCATTTTGTTGTACATTTCCTGTTGAGAGTGGTTAAATTATGCTTTTTATTTTCTTTTTATCTGCATCTACCTTCAGGGCATCGTTCGAGGCCTGACTCAAAGTGTGAACAAGGGGAGGGGGAGGCTAACCTTTTGTGGACCCAGTGGACACATGTGTACTCGAATGGGAAAAGTGATGAATGGGGTTAAATTGAGTGGAGGGAAGTGATGCATATGGTGTGGGGAAGTAGGACCTGTTACCACTCAAACCAGCAGGGGAACTAAGTGGGGTTCCTATGAGGGCAACTACTAGGTCAAGGGAAACAATGGAGACTTAGCTCACTGTCACCATAGCTAAGACTCCCTGCTCTTTATGGACTTTCACGAATGGGAGGAGACCCAATAGTTTTAGGAAGTCACTTGTAAAGTATGGATCAATGAATAGGTGTGAAGTGACCCTAGAAACCCTTTCCTTAGGATAGAATGAAGAATGAGACTTGCTTGCCTTATAGGCAAGGGACTTGATCTTCTAGGGAGAGGGGATGAGGATTGGAGGGTTGAGCTAGAAGGATAAGATTTATGAAGGAAGTTCTCAATCCCTAAAATACTTTGGGAGCTTGGATTCCCAAGTAGTCCTTGATAAATCGACTTTGATGAAGAATGGGACCACACGAGGCCAAGTGGATGCAGCCCAGGTCAGGGGATGGATTTTGGCACCCAATGATGTTCTTAACCTGACCAAGGTGAGGGGAAGAGATAAAACAAGAAGTTTCTTCCAATGATGTCAAATTGATCCTATTAGGTTCTAGCCTTGGGAACACCTAGGCGAAACTTGATCCTAGAGCTAGGGCTTGGGGTATCTGGAGATTCCACCGTCATAATTGTCCCAAATTTGGAGGACAGTGAGGGGACACACCAACCCAGTTTTATCTTGGAGATCGAAGTTTTCCCATGGCTAGATTCCCAGGAAATTGATGCCCTAGGTGACCTAATGGGGCTAGACTTGGGAAAAAAGGGAAAAATGTGAAAAAGAGGGGAAAATGATCACCCTCTTTTGAGGTACCAATGCCTGATTTACTTGGGGATATGAAGTCAAGGATAATAATGAAGAAGGATTTAGGTTCTTGTTCAAAGAGGCCCATAATGTCAACTTCGTTCAATATTAGAGGAAAGAGAAGAAAAGTGACTTTCAAGCATTTATGCTTCATACAAATGGTGTAAGCTTATCAAGATAACATGATCTCTAGGAAATTTCATTCATCTAACAATGGCCCATACATACAATAAGCTAAATAGACACATAATTCCACATTTCATACTAGCAAAAATTAGCCCTAATTATAACGAAGTTCAATTGTATGCAGCAACAAGAAAAATATCATTAAATTTGCACTTACAATGTTAGAGAGTATATCCAACCAACATCACATTTGCAAATAAGAAGCTCCAAGATAGAAGTAGCCCAAATCCATACATCAAAACTCATCCATCATCCAAAAATAGTCCTCCAAGGAAAAATGCGAAGTTCTCTAAAGATAGAGAGATCCAAGTCAAGTGATGATACAAATGAATCCAAATAACTCCTATTTATACACCACTTAGGAGTTCGATTTAGCGAATGAGCCTACATTAGCCCCTTAAAATAAAATAATGTGCAAATAAACCAACTTTTGGTGACAAGCCCACCAAACTAGCTCATAAATGAAATAATAAGCCTCTCAAGAGGTCAAATAATAATATATGCATGTCGCGGGGCCCTCCAAAAGGCTTGATAACGTCTAGAAGTGCCATAATGATGAATAAAATCCTCAAAATGTGATGGACAAGGGGGTGGTCCCTTGTTCTCCAAGTAGTAGACCTGTGGTGCTCCCAATGGGTGTGGGGGCAGACCAATGACCCCATGGGTCTCCATATGAGTTGAATATGCCTGTAGATCATCTGTAAAGGCTCAAATGATAGAATGAACGTTGCCATGTCATCGTACAAGTCCTGGGACACCTTCCAAGCGTGTGTTGCTCCTGTGGGGATTGCTGGGCATAGTGTACCAATTGCATCATCCTCGTCCCAAAGGTGGATCTCTAGTAATCTATGGACATTGGTGGGGATCCATAGAGTGTTGTCTGCTGCAGCGCTGCTGTGGAGGTCCATGGCTCTCTACACACAACCTACATGTTCCAATGTAGCCCTCTGGGAGGTTAGGACCCCATATAGGTAGACCAAACCCAAATGGACACCATATGCAATCCTGCATAAGATCCAATGCGTCCCCTAGCCTTCCAGTAAAACAAGTCATTAGAGTAATCTTGTAAAAGAGATTACAAAGCATAGACAACAAAGTGTGAAAATTTCTAAAACGAAATCCTACTGCATTATTTGATATTATTTCCTCTACTTATTATTCAAAAATAAGTTATTTACTTAAATTACTTCTGTAAATATCAAAATAAATTCTACTGCAGCCTTCACAAATAAAATATCGAACAAAATATAAAGAAATACTAACACAAGAGTGACACCATTATTTTTGGACAATTGTCCCCGGAAAAACCCAATGCAGGGAAATCGATGCAGTAGATGAGGGTTTCTTTATTATTCTTTAGAAAAAGTTTCTTGTACAAATCGCAATCAACAGTAATGAAGGGAAATCTCTGTGATAACATTGGAGAAATTTTCTCACAAATTTCTAATGAAAATTTGATCTCTGAGAGACCTTGCTAGCCCTCCTGCGTCACCACTGCATCAGCTCTGCCCGAGGACTATGCAGTTCTGCGACACTGCTCTACGCTGTCCCTCTATTGCTTCTACGCTGTCCCTTCTTTTCACTGCATCATCTGCCCTTGCACTCATGACTGATACTGATACCCTCTCTGTCCTCTCCCTCTGAATCAATTTCTCTTGCCGAAATTCAACCACTAAGAAAATCGATTTGCTTGGGCAACTGGGTATTTGCTCTGGGGTATTTTCCAAATGACCCTCAAGCTTCCTTAAATAATCTTCTAGCTGACATTCAACAACCCAGATTAGAAGCTAATCAATGGCTAAGATCATTTTGACTTGATCCTCGTCTTTATCTAGAAGTTACACCCACAATTTATATTAATACCCATTAATTATTTTAATTTCCTAAGTTTAGACTTAGGGTCTCATTAAAAATAATTAATTTATCAAATAAAATTGTCTCTAGGTGCAGTTTCCCAAAATGATTTTTGGGTTATCTGGAATACGTGTCTAAGCCTCTCCACAAAATTTGAGACTTAGAGCACATCTGATGCTACCACAAATCAACACTCCCTCTTAGTGAGGAATGTGCTCTAGCAAATATGCCCTGCTGCACAATGCTCTGACTCTGAAGCATCTCCCTTTGCACTGCTGAAGTCTGACATGTTGTCCATCAACCACTGCATTGCTGCTGTAACTGTACTGTTGTTGATCCTGCAACAATCAACACTGAATTTTTACTGCAACTCCCTCTCAATTTTCAAATGCTGCATCTGTGGCTGAGATATCACCTGTTTCTGCTACTGAAACAAATTTTGTACCACACCCATCTGCTCCCTGATGTGAACAAACTTGGCCCTTCCTAGAGCTTTGGTGAGTATGTCTGCCACCTGATTTCCTGTGGGGACGTACTGCAACTGTACTGCCCCACGCTAAACATAGTATTGACTCTCTAACAAAATGACACCTAATGTCAATGTGCTTTGACTGATCATGAAATACTGGATTCTCAGAGAGTTTGATACAACTTTGATTATCATAGTAGATACTAGTCACTTCCATCGTTCTGCTAAGCAAATTCACTAGTAGTTTTCTAAGCCACATGGCTTTGCATGTAGCTATGCTTGCTGCCATATATTTTGCCTTTGCTGAGATCAGTGCTACGGACTTCTGCTTCTTACTGCACCAGGAGGTCATCCCTGATTCGATGTTGAAGAAATACCCGATGGTACTCTTCTAATCTACTGAACTTCCTGCCTAATCTGCATCTGTGAAACCGCTCAATCTGACATCATCTCCTCGGGCGTACTTCAATCCATATCCGACTGTTCCCCACACATATCTGAGAATGTGGTTAGCCGATGCCCAGTGTACCCATTTCGGTTCTACCATGAACTGACTGAGGGTGTTGATAGCAAAGCAGATGTATGGCCTAGTGTTGGCCAGATACATAAGTGACCCAATGAGCTGCCTTTACAAGGTGGGGTCCACTACTTTGTCTCCTGATGCATCTATCTTCTTCTAGTTGGTTATCATGGGCGTAGCCATGGGTCGACAATCCTGCATCCTGAACCTCTTCATAGTTTTTGAGGCATATCTTCCTTATCCTAGGAAGATTTCTCCATTCTTCTGCCATACCTCCAACCCCAGAAAATAATGCATCAACCCCAAATCCTTGATGTCGAATTCAACTTCCAATTCTTCTTGCAGTATTTTATGAGCTAAGATGATCCTGTAAGGAACAAATCATCTACATACAGTACCTGAACAAGTGGCTTATTCTCTACCATCAAATAGTAGATATTGGTGTGAAAATTCTATAATGAAGAATTCTACTGCAGCTACTTATTAAATTTCTTCTATTGTATTGTCAAACACAATTATTTAACATTTCTCTTATGTTAAATAACAAAATAAAATATGCTGCAGACTTCACGATTAACAAATCACATACAAAAATAGCACAAGTAATCACACATACACACCGTTATTTTTGGACAATTGTCCCCGGAAAAACCCAATGTGGGAAAATTAGTTCAACAAATCTGAGGGTTTATTTATTATGTAGAAATTCTGAGTACAAATGTGTGATTGTAAATGTTAATCAATCACCTGAAGAATTCTGATGAGAAAAGGTTGAGTGAGACAATTCTCACATCACCATCTAAGTTCCGACACTGACCTGCACCCACACTGACTGGCTCAGCGTGACTTCTGCGCAGTGACTGCATCACTCACGTTGTCACTGCGCTGCTGCTTCTGTTGCTTGTCGTGGCTGCTTCTATGCTTGCTGCTATATGAGACTAGAGTGCTCCTTCCTTCCCGAAATGTCCTCACTCGCGCCGGAAGAACCCTCAGCTGCCCCTCCAACAGAAAACGAAACTCCCTCTGCTTCTCTGCGCTGGCCCAGCGTAACTGCTGCTACGGTAACTCTACGCTGATGCTCTGGCTCCTCTCTCACTGCTCTTCATGCACTCTCTATGCTTCAGAAATTCTTCCTCCTGGAGATGTCACCTTCCCCTCTCTGCAAATGAGAACCATTTCGATTCTTCCTCTCTCTGAGGAAATCAAACTCTTGATTCTTTCTCCGTCTGATATATTTTCCATAGGCCCCTCACCCTCCTTCTTATATTCTTCTGTTGAACCTTCAATGAGATTAAAACATAATCAAGGGCTAAGATTAATTTGGAGGTGATCCACGAACCTAGCCTTGTACTTCTCTATGTTTCCATCTGCAACATACTTGATCTTGTAGATCCATCTCGAACCTACAACTGATATGTGCTTTGGTCTAGGAACAACTTCCCAGACATCATTAGTCATGATAGAGCTATAGTCTTCTACCATGGCATCCACCCAAGCTTGATGCTGTACGACCTCCTGAAAGCTAGAGGGTTCTTCAACCTGTGCTACCAAGGCTTCATATCTGTCAGGTTGTCTACAATGATTTTTCTCGGTTCTAGTAGCTCCAACAAACTCCTTTGCATCCCTCAACATCTGGCGTACTTCTCTGCTAGTTCTGCCACTGGTGGTGGGTGGCTCAACCAGTTCCTCTTCTTGTTGTCCCATCTGTTGTGAACTATATAGATTTTCCTCACCTGAGGAAATACTGGTGCTAGTTATAGTGTTTGATCCAGATGTCTATCCACCTGTCGGTTATTCCCCTTGCTGCTGCTAGACAAGAGGAACATCCTCAGACTTCCCTCCAATAGGCATCTCTCGGGATTTCCTGAAAGCTCTATCTTCCATGAAATTTACATCCCGTCTGACTACAATATTCCTATTGCCCAGAATGTAGAATTTGTATGCCTTCGAAGTCTCGCTGTATCCTACGAGATACCCCTTTTATGCAGTGTGATCTAATTTGCTCCTCTTCTCATCTGGAATGTGACAATATTCCATATTTTCGAATATCCTGAAATAACTCACTTCCAGCTTCTTCCCTCTGAAGATACTCTCGGGCGTTCTCTTGCCCAATGCTCTATGAGGAGTCCTATTCTGGATATATACTGTTGTGTTGCATGCTTTTTCCCATAAGAATCTAGGCAGATCATGGTCATACAATATTTCTTTTTCTTCCCCAATAATAATCCTATTATTCCGCTCTGCAACTCCATTCTACTCCGGGTTATATGGAGTCGTCCATTCTCTTTTGATGCCCTCTCTTGCGCAGAATCCTGTGAAGTCTTTGTCAGTGTATTCTCCACCATTATCTGAGCACAATACTTTTATCTTCTTCCTTGTCAAGTTTTCAACTAGAGCTTTGAATTCTTTGAACCGATCAAAGACCTTATCCTTGGTCTTTAAGAAGTAGATCCAAGTTTTCCTGGAGTGGTCATCAATAAAGGTGATGAAATATTCACCACCACTAAGAGCTTTGGTAGACATTGGACTGCAAAAATTTGAGTGTATTAGCCCCAATACACTTGGAGCCCTATTGTTGCTTCTAGAATATGCTGCTTTAGCGTACTTCCCTAGTACACATCCTTTGCATACGCCATCGTGCTTGGTACTTAAGACTGGAACTCTCGTAACAGTTTCTCTGAGTACCCTCAATGCTCCATGGTGTAGATGCCCAATTCGTCTGTGCCATAACTCATTCAGGTCCTTTTCACCATTGAGATCACTACCTACCAGTGTCATTGGAGACTGGAGCTGCAACCTATATAGTCTGTTGCTTCGAGTTCCAATCTGAGCCTTTTTCTTCTAGCTTGGATTCTTGACGTATACTTTCCTTCCAATGAAGTACACATCATATCCCTTTTCCTGCAACTGGGACACTGAAAGTAAATTCATTCCCAATCCTGGCACATGCAGCACATTCGTGGCGCGGATTTTATCTCCTGCTTCTGTTTGAAATGCTATGGTCCCTCTTCCTACTAGGGTACACTTCGTTTTTTTCGCATAGTAATCTCGAAGTTCATCCATTCTTCTTGATAGCTCGAGAAATATTCTCGTACTCCAGTCATATGAGCTGAAGCCCCACTATCAATTTACCAATCATCAACTGATGCAAAAGTCGATAAACAAGCAAATTATTCTTCCAATCTAGAAGGTAACTCTGAGATGTCATGATCTTCCATCGTGCTATTTCTTTTCTTTGGCCGCCTCTGCAGAAAAACTGCATAAACCCTTTGGGGTTCGATTTACTGCCAATGTAGCACCACGACTTCCCTTCAACGCAGATTCTTCTATGCCCTTGTCCAATCAAGCTCTGATACCATGTGAAAAATTCTTAAACGAAATCCTGCTGCAATATCTAATATTAATTTTTCTACTTATTCAACAATAAGTTATTTACAAAAATTACTTCAGTAAATATCAAAATAAATTCTACTGCAACCTTCACAAATAAAATACTGAGCAAAATATAAAGAAATACTAGGACAAGAGTGACACAATTATTTTTGGACAATTGTCCCCAGAAAAACCCAATGCGGGAAAACTGGTGCAGCATATGAGGGTTTCTTTATTATTCTTCAGCAAAAACTTCTTGTACAAATAGCAATCAATAGTAATGAAGGGAAATCTCTGTGATAACACTGGAGAAATTTTCTCACAAATTTCTGACGAAAATATGATCTATGAGAGGCCCTGTTGTCCCTCCTGCGTCACCATTGCATCAGCTCTGCGTGAGGACTGCGCAGTTCTGCGTCACTGCTCTGCATTGTTCCTTCTCTGCATTGCGTCACCTGCCCTTGCACTTGTGACTGATATCGATACCCTCTCTGTCCTCTCCACTTGCAACTCTCCCTCTGAATCGATTTCTCTTGCCGAACTTCAGCCACTGGGAAAACCGATTTTCTTGGGCAATTGAGTATCTGCTCTGGTGTATCTTCCAAATGATGCTCAATCTTACTTAAATAATCTTCTAGTTGACATTCAACGGCCCATATTAAAATCTAATCAATGGCTAAGATCATTTTGACTTGATCCTTGTTTTCTTCTATAAATTACACCTACAGTTAGATTAATACCCATTAATTATTTTAATTTCCTAAGTTTAGACTTAGGGTCTCATTAAAAATAATTAATTTATTAAATAAAACTGTCTCCGGGTGGAATTTCCCAAAACGATTTCTGGGTTATTTGGAATACATGTGTCTAAGCCTACAAAATTTGGGACTTATATCACATCCGATGCTACCAAAAATCAACACAAAGTGGGCATTTCATAATGGCATGTCCTTTCGTAGTGGGTTTTGGCATGTGATAATGTCTCCAAGCTCCAAAGGGGTTAGCCAGGTACCTTATTAGGTGGTTTCTATCCTTAGACGGGATAGTATGTCCAAGGTACATCTCTCAAATGGGGGTGGCAAGTGATAAAAAAGTGATATGGAATAGGGAATGAGAGGGGCAGTCTTGGGCCACATATTGGGGCTCAAGGGTAGCTAGAGAAGGGGAAGCCCACACCTGGGTATACCAATGAAACGCCATACCTTCGGGGTCGGGAGGCCCACCTTCAAGCATACGATCATGGCAGATGGGCGACGGATCACATCATTGGCTCATGTGGTGGAGATAGTGGCACATTGACCTATCTAGGGGCTACAAGGGGTTGTTGGCTGTCGACTGAGGACCATATAGGAGAAAATTTCCTCCTATGCATACTACCCACAGGTGGTGGGTAACATCTGGCTCCAACTGGGACATGAGCTCTTAGAAGAGTGCATGAACATACTCGAACGGGGAGGTCATGAGAACACCAACAATCCCTTGGGAGACCAAACCTGTTACCTGCACATATCAAAGACCAAGAACATGGGGCAACATGTTTTTGTGGTGTCTTACGATCACCCATGCTTAGTATTAGGATACAAAATCAAGAAGAAAGTAAAATCATTTTAAATTCAATTTTAATCTAGATGCAGCTAATCTATCATGATAATATCGGATGAAGTTAGTTCTAATGAGAAAATCAACACGATGCATCCTACCCTAACATGCATATGTTACAATGTCAAGTGTCAAGGAAAGGGGTGATATGACTCAATTTGACCGGTTGTGACCAAAGTTCTTTGTTAAGTTTGGCAATGTAATAATAATCTTCTCCAAGCTCTCCATGAATCTTGACAGACATAGGCTTTTTATCACCCAAGACCATATCACCAACCTTGTATTCTCTTTTGGGCTTCCACTTCTTGTTCGTCTTGTGATTTGGTCTTTTGAGAATACAGACTTCTTGTGAAGGAATAATGGGAGAGGGTTTCTCAATCTCAGGCATCTTATAATAAGGAATTGGCCCAGGCTTGACCACATGAGTAGGGTATGCAGGTTCTCTATAAAGAATGAAAGGAGCCCCATTAGATTGTGGAATGGTGACGTATGATAAGTCCATCTGAATTTAACCACCAACAGTGGCTCCCCATTTCCTTGATAACAACATCCCCCAAACATCGGGAATATCTATGACCACAACATCCATAAGTAGTGATATATCAGGATTCATAGCCAAATAAACCTTAAGATACTTTATGAGGCCCTCTACTTAAATGGTTTGAGAATTGAACACATAGACCGCCTTGTACCTACGAGTAATGTTAAGATTCAAGTGCCTCATGACTTTTAATGGCACGATATTTGTAGAAGCCCCTGAATCTAACATGCATTTATGCAATAGGAGGTTATTAATAGCTAAGGTTAGTAGTAATGGTTCATGCCCAGGGTTCAGATCGGGAAATTGGATGTTTTGCAATGCCACGGGTATGTCTTCTTCTTCAAGCCCCAAGGTTTTCTTAGCTTTCCAATGTTGTCGTGGAAGTTTCACAATCTCCTTTAATGGAACCTGTATAGTTATCTTTCCTATAGCAGTCTCTAAATCAACATCAAGTTCGACCTCTTTACCCTTATCCATTTTTTTGGTTCTCCCTTTGAGGATTCTTTTTGGGATTGAATTTGTTTGGAGGATCCTTCTTAGGGGGCTCTTTAATTAGAGGTTCTTTGTGAGGGGATTTCTTAGGAATAGACTCATTCTTGTCGATTTCCTTGGAGGTTGTGGGGTTTTCATCATTTTTCTTTCCCGAATATTGAGTCCCTTTAAATATTTCACTATCATGGGCGTTGAGGATTGGCTCCTTTTTCTATTCTTTAATAGTCACCTCACTGATGGGAGGATGAGTATATGAACCACCTAGCAAAATGTTAAAGGATTCAGATTCTACGATATTAGCCTGCTCGTTGATTTATTCATATTCACTCTCATCTTCATCACTTTGATCATCCTCAGAGTATGCTCTTTCTCCACAACATTTGTTGGAGCCAAAGTGTTGGGGGCTTGAGATGAGCTTGGATTTTCTTCATCATTTTTATTCCTAGGAAAAGGCTCGCCTTTAGGAATATAATTTGATTTTTGGGCCCTTTCCAAGGTGATGATCTTGTTCATGTAGAGTCTATCTCGTGAATTCATCTCCCCATTTAGCTTATTGACCTTCTTAAGGAGCACTAAAAGGGTCTCTTTGGTTTGGTCTTTAGATTTTCCCTTTTTGACTTCAACCTTAGCTTTGGGGTGTTCTTCTACATCCACTTTATAAATTCGTAGGTTTTGTTCAACTTCCATGACCACCTATTTGGCCTCAACCAAGGTCTTAGGTTTCTTATCCCTTAATGGATACGTCAGATGACCACCTACAACTGTGATAAATTTGTCAAGTATATTAGCATCAAGGGGTTTCAAATGGTCAGGGATATCTGTAACTACCCTATCAAATTTTTGGATAAACTCTTTAATGTCTTCCCTTCCCCTACTTATTTGGTAAAATTTCTCAATGTTGAAAGTTCCTTGTGCATCACATGACCATCTTCTCATGAACACATCCTCAAATTGGTCAAAGTTGAATATGCATCATGGGGGAAGACCAAGGTACCATTTCCTTGCTTTTCCTTCAAAAGATAAAGCAAATAACATCATAATCCTATCTTTGTCAAATACTAACCTAGGGGAAATGGCGCAATAGAATTCTTCAACATGGTCACGGGCACTTATGGTGGCATCACCCTTGAACTTGGGTAGCCATTTATTATATTTTCAGGTAAATGCTTAGGGTCATTACTCAAGTTCAAGGGGGCAAAGACACTAACCAAACGCCTCTCACTTTGTTTCATTTTTGGTTGGTCTTGGTTTAGGCCAGTGGTAGAGTCGGTTGCCATCTCGGGGGTGTGATCACTAACCTTTTCAAATTCAAGGAGAAGGCTAGTTCTAACAGGTGATGGAGTTCGTTCTCCCCTTCTTGCAGTGTCCCTAGTTATAGGGGGAATGTTGTCACCTTCAAGCAAACTAGGGGTTTGGACAATGAATGGAGTCGTCGGAGGAATATTGAAATGTCATCTATGAATCAATTCCTTAATGATTCACTAGGGAGATAGACCTGATTCCTCCCCAACAATGATGCCAAAATATTACCTCTCAAACTAACAGGGGTCCTAGGAGGGGATCCTATAGAGAAACTACTAGGTCAAGGGGGAACAATAGAGAGATAGACCATTGCCACCTCAGTTAAAGCTCCTTGTTCTTTACAGACTTTCACCGATGGCAAGAGTCCTGGTATGAAAGGAATCACAAGGATGAATAGTTCAATGATGGGATGAGAAGTGATTCCTAAAGCATATTCACAATAGAGGCTCAAGTAATTGGCTTACTTGCTTTGAAATCAAGGTGATTGGCTCTCTAAGAAGGGCTATGAGGATATCTAGACTTAGGGTTGGAGGATATGCCTTGACAAGGGGCTTCCTAGGCTTAAGGATCCTTGTGAAGAATGGATTCTATGTAATCCTTGTGGAATTTGAGTTGTAGAGTTGTGGGACCACAAAGAACCCAAGTGGACCCAAACTAGGTCAAGGATATGGAATTGATCAACTAAATAGGGGTTTGACCTAATTAGGGGAGAGAATAGGATCAAAGGACAAGTTTTCTTTTGAGATTTGAATGCAATGATCCAAGTGAGGACACTAACCCAAATCCACCCAGGGCAAGAATTGGTCTTATGGCTAGGGCTTGCTATATCTTGGGATTCCATAGTCGTATTTGCCTCAAACTTGGAGGACCTCTAGAGAAAAACCCAACGCAGTAGTGGATCAAAAATCGAGGTGTTTGGATGGCTACAAAGGAATTTGATTAATGCCCTAGGTGACCCTCTAGGTTTAGGCCTAGAATTGGGAAGAGTGGATAAGAAAGTTAAATTTGACCACCAAGAGGATGTGAGGATCAGTGCCTTTCTTAGGGGGGCTTTAATGGAGTCAAGATACACCTAGATTGAGGAATTTTGTGAGCTAAGGAGCCCTAATTAACCTTTGCTAGCCTATTCAAGGGCAACAACTAGGTGATTAGAGATTTCTACCTCAAATTTTGCAAAGAGATGGAATTTTCGAGGTCTTTAAACCTAAGTGGTGCCTCTAGGAACATTCACCCAATCCCTCAAAGAGCAACACGTGCATTAAATCACTTATTCAAGGTCCCAGAAGAATTTCACATTACATTAACTCATACAGGAACAATGATAAAAATATACATGCATTTAACAAGTAAGATAAAAAGAATAGCATTAAAAGTTCATTTGCATGAGAGAGAGAATATATCCATTCATCAAATTTGCATTACAAAGAAGCTCCAAAGGCAATAGCGAAAATCCAAACATCATAGTGCATCAAGAAACTCTTAAAATTTCATCCTAGCAAAAAGTGCGAAAATCTCTCAAGAGATACTAATCCAATCTAAGTGATGATGAGAGGAATTAATGAGCCTCTCATCAATTTATACAATCTATAAGGGAGTTTTAATAGCCTAATTGGCCTAATTGACCACAAATAATAAAATAATGTGCAACAATAATGTTCCTTGGTGACAAGCCCACCAAGATAGCTCAAAATAGAAAAATAAGCCTCTCAAGATGGAAAAATAGTAAAAATTATGAGTTGTTCAGCCATTGAGAAGGCCTAATGGAATCCAAAGTGTGCCAATGTGCGAGAATAGGCTCCAAACATAGTGAAAAAGGAGTTGGCCCCTTGATATCCAAGAATGTCACATGTGGTGTCCCCAAGTGGGTGTGGGGGCACAATGATATCCTCATGGGTCTCCACGTGGATCGATGATGCATGTAAACCATCTGTAAGAGCTTGGATGATGACGTAAGCCCTCCCTTTGTCTTTTGTAGTGAGACACATCCTCATATGGACCGTAGAACTTCTGCCAAGTGTGTGGTACAAAAGTGAATCCAGTTGGGCATGGTGATCCAGGTGCATCATCCTCATCCAATAAGGTGGAACACGAGCAATCATTGAATGGTACTGGGGATCCATGAAATGCTCTTTGCTATGGTGGAGGCCCATGGCTCTCTACACTCACCCTACAAGTGCCAATGTGGCTCTCTGGAGGGCTTGGACCCCGTATAGGGAGACCAAACCCAAATGGAGACCCACCTGCAATCTTGCATAAGATCCAATGCATCCCCGTGCCCTACAGTACAACAAATCATTAGAATAATCAAGTAAAATAGTTTACAAATCATGGAATCAAGTGGTCACTTTATAGTGGCATGCCCTTCTATAGTGGGCTTTGCCATGTACAGGTGTCTCTAAGCTCAATAAGGGGGTTAACCAAGGATCCTATTAGGTGGTTTCAGCCTTTAAAGGGGGTTACATGTCCATGGTACATGCATCAAGTGGTAGGTGGCATGTGATATAATGATGAAATGGAGTAGGAATCAGGGAAAAATCTCTAAGCCATGTGCCATGGTACAAGGGTAGCTATAATAGGGGAAGCCCACACCTGGGTATATGAGTGTAGGAGGGAGAAATCATTGTACATAAGTTACCCCAGGCCTTTGGTTTTTTTTTTTACCCTTTTGGCATGTGCTAATGTCTCCATGCTCCAAAGGGGATTAACCAAGTACCCTATTAGGTGGTTTCTACCTTTAGAGGGGATAATATTTCCAAGGTGCATCCTTCAAATGGTGGTGGCATGTGATAAAGAGATGAATGGAATAGGGAATTAAAGGGGGCAATCTTGGGGCACATGTCGGGGTACAAGGGTTGCTAGTAAAAGGGAAGCCCACACTTGGGTGTATAATGTATAGGATGGAGAAATTGTGGTGCATGAAATACCCCGTCCTTGATTTTTCCACTGTTCTTTATATGCCTTTTTCCTTTTATGATTTTTCTTTGATTAACTGCTTGGGGCTCAAAGGATAAGAGCTTGATGTGTAAGTTATAGCAGTGGATACCCCATTTAAGTTAGGGTGGTTCATTGCCCACTAGGGGTTGGGATAATCATGCATTCCTGAATGATAAAGGAGGCTCATCTAGGGCCTATGGAACCAAGGTGATGTCCATGGGTATGGGGTAGAGCTCATGCATTGGGAACCACACAACCAAAATCGGGGTTTCCCATGTACTACCACCCTAAAACCCAATGGTCAGTAAAGGAGATCCCACGGGACTAAGATCCAAGTGTAACATCCAAAAGAGGTCTAGGGGACAGAAGCACAAACCTAGCCCACTCTTTTTGCGAAATCCCCCCATTAATCGATGCCAAAAAGTGTCCATGATAAGCAAACTCAATACTTAATTACCAAATGACAAAGCATAGCTTTAGGTTCGGGAGGCCCACCTTCAAACATACGATCATGAAAGATGGGTGAGCAAAAACATGGTTGGATTAGGGGGTGGAGAAATGGCACAACGAGCTAGTTGGTGGCTGCAAGGGGTTGTTGGACACTGGTTGAGGACCATCTTGGAGAATAACAGACACTACCCACGAGTGATGGGTAACAATTTGAATATTGTTTTTCATACAGTTTGTAGTCTTGTCGCAAGATAGATATCATCCATAGATTTCTTTTCTTCATCGAACAATCTTTCTTGCAAGATATTAATCAAAATTTTCTTGAGTTTGATGACTTCCATAAAAACATAACCTTGCTGTCTTTTTATATCTCAGTCCTTTTATTATTTACAATTTTGAATTCATTGATCACTGAGTATTACATATTGTCCTTCTTTCAAATACTTGCATAGAGACTTCATCTCAATGATTCCAAAGATTTTGAAACAAATGTGCAATCTTTTTTCTTAGCTGTATGAGACAACTAGTCTCAAGTTTGAAAGAAACAATGTTATTATCAAATTTTAGATTTCTAAAGTCTGAGATGTTTCAGACACTTGTTTATATTAGCTGAGGCTTTTCGACCGCATCCTAGATTTAATATAGGCTCAAATAGATTCAACTATACTGCCTTTGATTTGCGAGTAGAAGAACAACTTGAATTCGTTTTATGGCACAATCTTATCTTGAGTTTGTATTCTCAAAATTGCTTGTGCTTTGTAATTTCAACCTTGTAATTGTTGCTCAAAAACATTTTTATTTTTGACCAAAATCACTGAGAGCAATAATACATACCTTGCAATGCAAGTAGACTTTAGTAGATTTCTTGAAAGACACCTTCGCTCGCTTTGATATTGACTGAGGAATTTTTGGACTTCTTACTGTCTCAGACTTCCTCGACCTTGATGCTCGAATTGAGTCCCTCTTTCAGATTCTACTAGGCCTACGACCTAGTCTTGAGGCTCCTTGGTCCTCCTATAATAGATCTTGAGGCCTTCTCAATCCTCCATAATAGACCCTGAAGCCTTCTCAGCCTTATGAACTTGGACTAAGGTCTCTCTCAGCCTTCCTGCAGTTGGGATTGAGGTTATTCAGTCCTCATTCTAGGGATTTTTGATCTATAAGTAGGGTTAAGCTCCCATAGCATTTGATTATTCCTAGAAAAGGATGAAGGCCTTGCAATCTTCCTTTCAATCATAGAAACTTCAAACTCTCTTCAACTTGTTTTAGACTTAGTTATGGAAATTCCTTCAATGGCTGCTCTATAAACCTATCTCTAATACCATGTTGATTTTTCAAGGATCTCTTAAACTAATAATTGCTTCTTATGATTTCTTAGGTTAATATTTTCTTGCATTCACATTTATCATAAAGTAATTACACAGAAGATCTCAACAGTAGAAAAAAATGCTAGTAGGATCATAAAGAGACAACCAAACAAGAGACACAAGAATTTACCTTGGGAAAACCCACATGGGGGAAAAACCCAACAACCTTTCCTTAGAGAAATTATTAAGATCAACAGATATACATCTAATTCTTCTAGTCAAATGCAAAGTAAAACTGACTAGCAATATAGCCTTGGTCAAACATGGTCAACCAACCCTCATGTCAAGTCATCAATTTTCCCAATAAACTCGCCTGATCTGATCTATCTAAGGCCAAATTTCAGCCTCTTTCTATGCCCAGAGAATTTTGATCTTGCTGCTATATTATACCCAGAAACATTGCTTCAAATCTCTGTCTCAGATTGGTTGCTTATTTTGTCTCAAATTCATCTTATGCTCTGCCTCAAATCCACCCTTTTCTTTTTGCCTCAGGTGATCCAAATTTCTTGTACAAAAGACGATCAAATTGCACTCTTGGAGGAGCTCAAAACCTTTATTTATACGCTTCTTGGAGGTCGAATGGGTGCCTCTATAACGTAGGAGGACTTGAATTATTGGAGAGCCAACTTGATGTTTCTTGAGGCAAAAAATCATAATTTCAAATTTCAAAATTTCTCTTTTGAAGCTGACATGAAGAACATGTCTTACATATAATTGAAGGGCAAAAACATTAATTATGAAGACTGACCATAGCTACAAAATTCAACACTTTGGTTCTTCTTGATCCCTCGATTTCTCATCCGATTTGACCTCTGCATTGGAACCTCACCTTCTCTAATTAGCTTGAGCTTGTTGGTTAGGGCCACAATGAGGAGGGTCATATTATGGTCTATATTTGTGAATTTCACTTCCAAACCATGCAATCCTCTCCTCTAGCGGATTTTGAGGGTTATTATAAACTGGTTCATTGGCCATGGCTAGGGTTTTATCACTTTCTGCATAAATCGATCTGCATCCCCTATAACTTCCCACAAAATACCCAAAGACACCTACTCTGATACCAATATGATCGATTAATTGTCGTGGATATTCCACTGGATATTTCATCACAATAGATTTAATAAAAATATACTGAAATCCGAAATTGATACTATTGAGAGTTAATTTTTCCTTAGATTTATGGATTTATTAATCACTTTTTTACTACTTTACATATAGTAGATAAAATGCAGAAAGTAGAGAATAGGTAAATACAATCACTCAAAAATCACAATGAACACAAAGATATGACCCGAGAAACCCTTTGGGAGAAAGCCCAGTTGGAAGGTGAGGTTGCTCTACTCTCTCTTTCTTTAGAATGAAAATAATGCAATTACAAAGGAGAGGACACTCTCCGTGGAGTCATTTGAGACTTGTGGCCTTATCGTTTGCTACAAACACTAAAATTCCTATGTTATTCTCTCTTACTCCCACTCCCAAGCTGTTTGCTTTTCTACTCTACTATGGAACCCGAACCATATACAATAGAATGAATGCAGCCCCTTTTCCTCTTAGTGGCCCGGTTATAACATAGATTGATAGCCCACTGGTGGTTAAATTTGACCCATTCAACGCTCAACATGAGTTAAAACTCAACCCTTTTAGAATCTTCTTCACAGTGCCCACATGGCTAGTGCCTTTTCCATGAGTAATGGGGGTTGACATGGCATCCTCTTGAATTATGGTGGTCAATCACGATAGGTCAACTTCTGGGAGGTATAACTTTTGCATCTGAACTTTGATTGATGTGATTCTTGCACAGTTAGAAAGGTATTCGAATGTAGAATAGCAGTAGGGGGTGACACACTTAACCATAAAATGCTTTTTCCCCAAAAAATTTCATTTAAAGCCTCAAACTAACCTTGGAAGGTTCTAGATCTCAATTCTCCAAATTGGGACCTGCCACTAAGACTACTCCTATAAGCTGATTTCCATTACTTTTCCACTCTGAAAGCATCAATATGGATGACAAATAATATAATGATCCAATCCAGATCATAAACATTGCCCACAAAGCATGACACCTAAACCACCTGTGATGTTATTATTGGAGAAAGAATGCTATCACATCAATTTGGGAACATGCATTCTAAAGCTACCTTCTAATTGTCTACCCAATACCCAATACCATTTTTTCCCTTTGAGTATATGGGATACTCTTTTAACCAACCGATTTCACACTAGTTTACTATGGAACTAAACTCATTATTCTGTTATTAACTAATTACCATATGTAGACATGACAATACAGATGCATGCAACACAATGAAATCATTCAATTTTCCATGGGACCATGGCATGACAATATAGATGTATACAACATAATGAAATCATTCAATTATCCATGAGACTGTAATTACAAATGCAGGCTAATACAAGCTGTGAGAACTGAACAAACTAGAAATTAATTCAAACCATGACATGACCATAAAAATTTAGCATTAATTCGACACACTTCACAGGTATTTTCATGAACAGTTATTTGTTTGGAATTGTCCACCAATTGATTCCAGAAGAGGGATGTTCCACCCAGTCATAGGCTCCCTGCTGCACTGGTTCTCTCTACAATAGAGACCACCCCTTACCTAAGACTATGAATCCACGAGAGCAATCTCTTCCTATGGCTGGCTCTAATTCTCTTCTCACAACCCAATTCCTAGGTTCATAGTGGATAATTACACCTACAACAGTTCCTAGTCCACAATCCTCATCCCCATTAACTTGCACAATCCAAGGAATGGGATCCCCTTCTCAGCTCAATAGTCCCTCAGGCTATCCTACTTCCCTCCAGCGCTCTAGAATAGGCTGGCTAGGAAATCTGAGTACTGGAATTCCAAGGATTTATCAGCTATAGTAAATTTCCTCAATGGAACTATTATCATTTTGTACAACCACAATTCTCAATTATTTTCATGGCTGTAACTTTCCATAATTCATTTACAGCATGCTCATGAAAGTTCACGCAAAGATAATTCTCCTGATTTCCCCAAACAAAGAATAGTTTGTGGGGTAATTCGAACTCTTGATAGTTCAGGTTATTGGCTAATTTGAATGGCATCTAACCTTCAAACTTTTATCCAATTCCTTTGACCCAAAAGTAATAACAATTCACTTTCATGACAAAGGTAAAGCTTAAATTGCATGGTATGAAGGGGCCATGTATCTCTATGGAGACCCGCGTACCTCCATGCACTGAATCCTGTGCTGCTTAATAAAAAAATGATTAGCGAATAATCAAGGGACATGGTTATGTTTTACAAAGCCTTTGGTTTAAATCACTTACTAAGGTCTTTTTCCTTTTATTTTCCCTCTTGTGGAGTCATAGCCCTCATTCCTTTTGTCCTTCTCTTCTGCATCCAGTGACGTATTTTATTGTTCTTGGTTACAATTCACATTTTCCGGCTTATAGCCATTCATCATGTACATACAAAATACTGAACCAGGGATCAAAACTGAGATATTACAAATTTGCAGTCATTACTCACTAATGCAAAATGAAATAGTTTTGGTGTCTTAGATGCTATCAAATTGTAAGGTAATTTGTTATACCACCTTCTACCACATTTTTCTGTGGAATCGCAGTAGATATCTTGCAGTGTTGATTCTCATATATCTTTCATTAGAGATGGTTTCAACTTTCAAGTAGAATCCTTACCCACTCCCCCAGCTTGTTAAGGGTCAATGTCAACAACATTGTGGATATTAAAGTGAGGAAGTAGGTTAAAATCAGATATGCATGCATCAGTGCATTTTGGATCTTTTACTGCCCGTTAATCATTTGGCAATATCCTATTTCTATTTATAATTGACTGAAATTTACTTGTGTTCTTAGACCAAAAAAAATATTTCAGAACAATTCCTTTCAATTTTTTGCTAAATTTCATGTTGCTGCTTAAGATTTTGTGTTAAATTTCATGTTTGCTTCTTAAGTTCATATAAAGACTGAATGATAAGTCCAATGAAATAAAGATTGATTGGTGATATTCTAAAATCTCAGAACATATGCGAGAATGAGATCAGTTCTTCTCTGGAATCTGCTTATTTTAAATATCTGACAATCATTCTATTAAAATTTGTGAATTTATTTTTCAACACACCAAATTGCATACACAGGTCCTATAAATTCGTCTGATATCACCCTTTCAACATTTTCTGTTTCATTTCAGATTAAAGTCGGATGGAGGAAACTGCGAAGTTGATGAAAAGAAACGTTTAGATACACTAAGCCTAGCACATGATCTTGGTGCTGACTTTATTGATGTGGAGCTTCAGGTCATAGCAATGAGTGATTTCTGAAGTCCCAACTTTTCTGATTTTCAATCATAAGAATGTTGCATATATGATATGACATATATTCTATATTTCTGCTCCTACTTGATCCTTTCAAGTCCCTACCTCCTAATAATTATTTTCTTTGTTGAAGCTAGACTATTGTATCGTTTAATTATATTAAGCTTTATTATTTACTCAAATGTAAAGGGTTTTGTAAGGACAGTTCAATGGAAGTCTTAGCTAAGTGAAGAATTGGAAATCTATGAAACTTGATGCTTTAGGATCCTTCTATTTTGGGCCCAGGGCAAATTGATTTTAGGATGTTTGATATTGCCCACAGTGCCCTTTCCTGCGCATAATGTGACCATAAATCCCCCAGTATGGATTTCAACCTGCAAAATCTCATTCTAGATGGGACATTTTTTGCTCTGGCTCATGTGTTGTGGTTAGTGCTCATAAAACTGATTTTTAATTGATAGGGTTGGATTCTTCACTAGACTGAATCCTTGCAGCCTGGTTTTATAATCACCCTGGGGACATTGTCCATTATTTGGGTATTCATTTTGGAGTTGGTTTGTTGCTACTAAGACTAGTAAAATGATTACTCATCACAAGATCCCCCAAAGCAGATGTGATATTCTTAATGGAAATATTAAGTGAATAATAGAAACATGCACTATAACAACAACTAGGAAATTCAACACATACACAGGAAATCAAACACAAGAGGAAATGCACCAAAACTCTGAACCATTTTATTTATCTCCGAGTAAAATGGAGTACAAATGAGTATGGAAAGAGGAACCTGGGCTTGCTACAACAAGCTAGGCAAACCCTAGGTTATAATTGTGATTCCCAAGTGCCGGAATGACTCCACCAAAAACCTTTGCGCTAACCCAAAAAATTACTGCCATTGCTGCTGTAGGTACATTGAGATTTCGGCCCTCAAATCTACTCCAAAATTCTACAAAATTAAATGTAGGCTCTCCACACCAACTCCAACAAAACCCATAAATATCTCACGGACCCAAGCGGTGGAAATGGTCCTGAAGTGCACTTCGCCCTCCAGTGATTTCTGCTACTGGTTGCTGACTGGAAACTGAATTCTGCCAGAAATACTGCCTATCAAATTCTGCAAAATTAGCCTTGGGCTCCTCTCACCAAACACACAAAAGCCCAGAAAGGGTTTGGGATGAATCCAACATGCCGCGGTGACCCCCAAGAAGTGCGTGTGGCTCCAACTGGCTGGAAAAACGCACCGTAGAAAGAATCCTGTTGTAGGAAGCCAAATCAATTCGCGGGAAACCTCCTCCAACCCCTGCAACCACTCCTCCAATCTCCTTATCTCTCCTTTCCCAACTCCCACGAAATTTCCTTGCTCTCTATGGCTGCGTAGTGGATGTCCAGTGACCTCTATGCATACCCAAATTTTAGACAATTCGACCCTCCAAAATAGAACACTCTCAACACTACAAAATACCAAGAGGAGACTTGCCCTTGCAATGGATAAATTCCTGCAAAATCTCCCGTCCAATCTCCACTTTCTACTAGCTCCTCTCAACCCACAAATTCCCTTTACGCGCCCTAGGAAAAACCCCAAGCTGATGAATGATCTGCAAATTAGCTCCTCAAAAACCTGGAACAAACTCCCTCTTACTCTCCTAGGGTGACACTCGAAGTTCACCGAAGGTAGAGGTGAAATTCCCACTTGGGAATTCCTTCTGCTAAAGAACACTGGTTGTCTTGGGTAAACAATGCAAGAGAACTTGTGTTCAGAAGTAAGTTGACAAAAGATGAAAATGAAGGCCTCTTCTCCTTACTTATAATTGCTGGCCTCCTTCTCTCCCTTGGTGTCCCTGTGAAAATTTTTGAATATTACTTTATGTAGAAACCCTACTGTTAGATTTGGTTATACTTCTACTTAATCAAGTTATTAACGCTGAAAATTCAGATTAACATCGAAGTAAACACATAACAGACTTTCAGCGATTCAGACCTAACCAAAAGATACATGCACACAGACAAAGTGACACAAAATATTTTATGGACAACTGTCCCCGGGAAAACCCAATGCAGGAAAATCGGTCTTCTAGTTGCTGGAGGGCTTATATTATTAAGTAGTTTCTGAATACAACAAATCTGGGCACTTTACTGGTTAGCTCGATACAGAAAAATAGATCTGCAGCAATACCTATTGTTCTGGAGACTGAAAACTTGACTGATCCACACCCTCAAACGGGATTTACAGGACTCAGCCACTTTCTGCCTCTAGAAATCCCAACGCTACCCCTGAAGCTGCTTGCGTCAGCCCTGCTAGCCTTTGTGTGCCTCTGTGCTGGCCTGGAGAGGGCTGCGTAACCCCATACTGGGTGACGTAGTCCCTATGCTGCCTTGGATGGCCTCTGCGTAACCCTGGGGGCCTCCTGCTGGCTCAGCGCTGCCCTTTTTGGGCTTGCGTAGCACCTAAAGCCCTCTACGCTGCGTAGCTGCTGCTGCTGCCCCTGCTTCTCTGCGCTGCTCCTGGTTGCTGCCTCTCTGCCTCTTGCTAATTCTTGGCACTGGGATCAGATCATTCCCTTAGCCAATACTACCCCTCGTTGCAGCTAAAACACTTCTGAAAATTCTTAGCAAACCCGCCCTAGAATTTCAGCTTAGTCTCAGTGCTTTGCCTCCATGTGTATGTTCTCCAACTGACCCCAAGCTTTTCCTTTATACTTTCTCATTGGGAAACCAATGACCATGATCTAATATTGAATCGATGGCTAATATTAAAAGAAGGGTTGATCCGTGTGACTTGAGTCATTTCCATCACATATTTAATTAATTACCTTTAATATTTTAATTTTCCTAAGTTAGACTTAGGGTCCTTAATTAAAAATATAATTATCTCCCAAACTTGATGGAATTTCCCAAATCCCTTTCTGGGTCTTGTAGATCTCATGTACTCTAGTC
This sequence comes from Pinus albicaulis, assembly GCA_034641835.2. Lineage (NCBI taxonomy): Eukaryota > Viridiplantae > Streptophyta > Pinopsida > Pinales > Pinaceae > Pinus > Pinus albicaulis. Next base: position 677,832,115 of record CM076577.1, read on the forward strand.
CCTCCACAAATTTTGGGAACTAGAGCACATCCGATGCTACCCCAACATTCAAGAAAACTCAACACTCCCTCTTAGCGAGGAATGTGCTCTAGTACCACTCTGCTTCACCCTGAAGCTCTGCACTGATCTCTGGTGTGGGTCTCTGCGCTGATGCTGGGCTTGCTGCCTTTCATCATTGCATTGTTGTTGCCATTCTGTACTACTGCCCATGACGCTGCCATCGCCACTGCCACATCTGTACGACAGCTCCCTCTCAATTTGTTGCATCGTGCTGCCAACTGTTGCATTGCAACTCAGTTGCTGAGAGAAGCAACTGAAACTCCTGCCCAATATTTGACAGACAAGTCAATTGGGATGCATCCTTATCACTGAAGCTCCATAGGCTACTGATTTGTGTTGCCATTTGGAGAATGATGCACAACTACAGCTCTGCACTGCGTAAGCAGTCTCCCTCTGTGATGCTGAAGTCACATCAGCCTCTGCACTGAAATCCCCTATGCTGTTGTTGCACTGCGCTGTCTTCCTAAAGCGTCTACGCTGTTGCACCTCTGCTCTGTGTAAGCAGCTCTGCTTTGCACTGTTGAAGTCACATCAGGCCCTGCACTGCTGCTGCTGCTGCATCTGCACTACGCTGCTTCCTTCAGCCTTCAGCTCCGCCTCTGATTCATTTGTGATTCTTTTCACCCATTGCTCCACTTCTCTTGTTGCTGTCTTAAGGCTCCCGTAGTTCGGATGTGACCCAAGAGATGAGCTGGAGAAGGATCCCACCAACACTCTGTAGTTTCTCTACAGATCCATGTCGCCCCACTTTCATGGTTCATGAGCGCTCATGGCTATGTCATCTTCAGAACCATCGTCCGCCACAACAGCCTTGGAAGTAGAAGCTTCCTTGTCCTTCTTCTTCTTAGGACAATTGATGGCGAAATGTCCTAGTTTGCCACACTGGAAACACTTGATCTTGGATAAATCATGCTTCTTCTTCCCTTGCTGCCTCTTTGATGCCAACGCTGCATCTCCTTCCTCTTCCTTCTTCAACTTACTTGATCCCGTGCTGTACTGCCTCTTGTTGAGCCGATGGAGTTCTTCTTGGCGAAGGATTTCCCACATACTGTCCCAGTTGGGAAGGTTCGCTCTGCCCAAGATAATTTGGACAAAAGTTTCCCAGTCCTTTGTGACTGCATTGAGTGCAGTCCTTACCATCACATCATCCTCCACCTTTGCTCCCATGGCCAACAACTGATCTCTGATCGCCTGTAATCTGAAAAGGAAGGGCTCTATTTATTCTCTCTTGGCCATCATGAATAACCGCATCTGGTTCTCCAGAAGCATTCTCCTTTGGACAGATATTCCCTCATATAGGGCAGTTAAGGCTTTCCACATCTCTTGAGCCGTTTTCTTGTCAACTATGTGTCAGACTATATGATCCTTAACCCCATCCATTATGAAGCGTTTGGCATGTGCCGCAGCTTCCTCATGCTTCGCTAGGAGAGGAGCATTGGTTGGCGTGGCCAGGACTTTTTCTGCATGGTCCCTTAGACCGTATGCCTCCATGACTACTAGGATTCTAGCCTTCCAGATTGCAAAGTTGGACAAATCATCCAACCTATCCTGATCACGTAGTCCATGAGGTGCCATCTGCTTAGAAAATCTGTCGAAAATCCTCCTCTCTATGCTAGAGATTTTGGATCTAAGGTCCTTGGAAAAACAGGCACCCTTTGCTCCCTTTGACATCGAATATCCTCTTGGAATTCTGCCAAATCAAATGAATCAGATCTCTTCGATCCTCTGATCGATCTGCAGATTTATTTGGCTAGAAACCCTCTGAGAAGTTGTTCTCCTCCCGCTCTTTGTCACCTAGTGCTTAGGCTAAATTCTGAATCTTCATAAATTTAACCCCACCACCAACTTCTGAAGCTTTGTAGCACTGCTTCTGGAACTTTGAAATAGCAACGACTTCATATCTGCGTCACCCTTGCTGGCCTCTGCGTGAGCAGACAGTGCCAACGTTCTCTCTATGCTGCCTCTGCGCAGTAAGTACGTGAGCTTGCGTGGAGACTGCGTAGGATTGCATCACTCTGGCCTCTGCGTGGCTTTGCTCCCTCTACTGCTGCGCTGTCCCTTCCAATCCGGCTTTCTTTGCTGCTGCTGCTTTCTTTGCCGCTTTCTGCAACAAATATTCTTCAGTCTTCTGCTGATGATCTTGCTAGATCTGCAATCGCTCTGATACCATGTGAAATTTTCTGAATATTACTTTATGAAGAAACCCTACTGTTAGATCTGGTTATACTTCTCCTATTTCATCAAGTTATTAATGCTGAAAATTCAAATTAACATCGAAGTAAACACATAACCGACTTTCACCGATTCAGATCTAAGCAAAAGATACATGCACACAGACAAAGTGACACACAATATTTTCTGGACAACTGTCCCCGAAAAAAATCTGGGCACCGTATTGGTTAATCCGACAGAGAAAATAAATCTGCAGCAATACTTGTTGTTTTGGAGACTGAAAACTTGACTGATCCACACCCTCAAACGGGATTTACAGGACTCAGCCACTTTTTGCCTCTAGAAACCCCAGCGCTGCCCTTGAAGTTGCTTGCGTCAGCCCTGCTAGCCACCGTGTGCCTCTGCGTTGGCCTGGAGAGGGCCGCGTAATCCCAGACGCAGTCCCTATGCTGCCCTAGATGGCCTCTGCGTAACCCTAGGGGCCTCCTGCTCGCTCAGCGTTGCCCTTTCTAGGCCTGTGTAGCACCTGAAGACCTCTGTGCTGCGCAGCAGCTGCTGCTGCCCCTGCTTCTCTGCGCTGCTCCTGGTTGCTGCCTCTCTTCCTCTTGCTAATTCTTGGCACTAGGATCAGATCATCCCCTTAGCCAATACTACCCCTCGCTGTCGCTGAAACACTTCTGAAAATTCTTAGCAAACTCGCCCTACAATTTCAGCTTAGTCTCAGTGCTCTACCTCCGTGTGTGTGTTCTCCAATTGACCCCAAGCCTTTCCTTTATAATTTCTCGTTGGGAAACCAACGACCATGATCTAATATTGAATCGATGGCTAAGATTAAAAGAAGGCTTGATTCGTTTGACTTGAGTCATTTCCATCACATGTTTAATTAATTACCTTTAATCCGAGAGACATCTATCTAAATTATGGATCACAAAAGTCTTAGATCTAACATTACCCTTAATATTTTAATTTTCCTACATTAGACTTAGGGTCCTTAATTAAAAACATTATTTAATTAATTAGCTCCCAAACTGGATGGAATTTCCCAAATCCATTTTTGGGTCTTGGATATCTCATGTACTCTAGTCCCTCCCACAAATTTTGGGAGCTAGAGCACATCCGATGCTACCCCAACACTCAAGAAAACTCAACACTCCGTCTTAGCAAGGAATATGCTCTAGTACCACTCTGCTTCACCCTGAAGCTCTGCACTAATCTCTGGTGTGGGTCTCTGTGCTGATGTTGGACCTGCTACCCTTCATCACTGCATTGCTGCTGCCATTCTGTACTGCTGCCCATGACGTTGCCACAGCCACTGCCACATTTGTACTATAGCTCCCTCTCAATCTACTAGATCGTGTTGCCAACTACTGCACTGAAACTCAGTTGCTAAAACTCCTGCCCAATCTTTGACAGACAAGTCAGTTGGGTTTTATCCTCATCACTGAAGCTCCATAGGCTGCTGATCTGTACTACCATCTGTAGAATGATGCACATCTACATCTCTGCATTGCGTAAGCAGTCTCTCTCTGTGCTGCTGAAGTCACATCAATCTCTGCACTGAAATACCCTATGTTGTTTTTGCGCTGCGCTGTCCTCCTGAAGCCTCTACGTTGCTGCACCTCTGCTCTGTGCTGTTGAAGTCACATCAGCCCCTGCATTGCAGCTGTTGCATCTGCATTATGCTTCTTCCTTCAGGCTTCAGCTCTGCCTTTGTTTCCTCTGTGATTCTTTTCACCTACTGCTCCACATTTCTCACTACTGTCTTAAGGCTCCCGTAGCTCGGATGTGACCCAAGAGATGAGCTGCTCAAGGATCCCACCAACACTCAGTAGCTGCTCTATAGATCCATGTCTCCCCACTTTCGTGGTTCATGAGCGCTCATGGCTACGTCATCTTCAGAACCATCGTCCACCACATAAGCCTTGGAAGTAGAAGCTTCCTTGTCCTTCTTCTTCTGAGGACAATTGCTGGCGAAATGTTGTACTTCGCCGCACTGGAAATACTTGATCTTCGATAGATCACGCTTCTTCTTCCCTTGCTGCCTCTTTGATGCCAAGGCTACTGTAGAAATTTCTGAATCTTAATTCTTATGCAGAAATTATTTATGTTAATCCGGTTAAGCTTCTCCTACTTATACAAGTTATCAACTGAATAAATTCAAGTTAACATAAAAGCAAAACACATAACATATCTCTACCAATTCAGATCTAGAATAATAACATGCACACATAGACAAAGTGACATTGTTATTTCTGGACAAACTGTCCCTGGAAAAACTTAATGTGGGAAAACCTGTCTCTGGTTGCTGGAGGGCTCTATTATTAAGAATATTTCTGAATACACAACTCTGGGTTCCAGATCTGGAAAACCCTACAGAGAGAACTCTAGATCTGCAGCACCTGGCTGATCTAAGACCAACAATACTGACTGATCCACACCCTCAAACAGGATTTACAGACCTCAGCTAGATCGAGGCCTAGAAACCCCAGATATGCCCCTAAAAGACACTGCGTCAGCCTCTGAAGGCCTCCAAATGCTCAGCGCTGTCACTGGAAGGGACTGCGTTACCCTAGACTGGGTGACGCAGTCACTACGCTGCCCCTAAGGGTCTTTGCGTAACCCCTGAAGGGTTTCCTGAAAATCACGTTGTCCTTGCTGTTGCTGCTCCCGTCTGCTGCTACTACCGTCTATTGTTGCTGCTGCTGTCGCCTGTTGTTGTTGTTGCTGCCATCTACTGCCTTCCTCTGCGCTGTATTTCCTGATCTCTTCTCTACTTGTGTATTCTAGACCCCGGGATCAGATCATCCCCTTAGTCTAAATTCCCCTCTTTGCAACTGAAACACTTGAGAATTCTTCGCAACCCTGCCCTAGAATCTCAGCTTAGCTTCAGTGCTCTGCCTCCGTTTGTCTTACAAATGACCCCTAGCCTTTCCTTTATACTTTTCTCGTTGACAAATCAACGGCCAAGTTTAAATATTTAATCAATGGCTAAGATTAAAAGAAAGCTTGATCCGTGTGACTTAAGACAATTTCATCACATGTTTAATTAAATTCACTTTAATTATTTTATTTTCCTAAGTTTTAACTTAGGAAATACATTAAAATAATTAATTAATTTAATATCTCCTAAACTAGATGAAATTTCCCAAATCCATTTCTAGGTCTTGTAGATCAGGTGAACTCTAGTCCTTCCTCAAAATTTGGGACCTAGAGCACAACTGATGCTACCCCAAATATAAAAAATCTCAACACTCCCTCTTAGCATCAAGGGTGTGCTCTAGCAATACATCACACTTATGCATTACATGATTTTGGGCACTTGTTCTGTGTTGTTGAAGCTTGGCCTCCTGCTAGTGCCACTCAACTCTGCACTACTACTGCCATTCTGTACTATTGCCCATGACTCTGCCACTGCCACTCCAACCACTGTACTGCAACTCCCCCTCAATATGATGCATCTGTGCTGCTCATAGCACTGCCATTGCTGATCTCTTGCACTGCAACTTCATTTGTTGAGAGAAACAACTGAATCTCCTACCCAATCTTTGACAAACAAGTCAGATGGGCTGCATCCTCATCACTGAAGCTCAATAATCTACAGATCTGTGCTGGCATCTAAAGAACGATGCACAACTACAGCTCTGCCTGCGTAATCAGACTCCCTCTGCACTACTGAAGTCACATCAGCTCCTTGTGCTGAAATCTATCACGTTGTTGCTGCATTGCATTGTCCCTCTGAAGCTCTCTGCGCTGCGTAAGCAGCACTGCTCTACGCTGTTGAAGTCACATCAGCCTCTACAATGCTATTGCTTCTACGCTACAGCTACTATGCTCTGCGCTGCTCCTCCCAGCCTCCAGATCTTCCTCTACCTCTACCTCATCTGTGATCTATGCACCCACTGCTCCACTTGTCCTGCTACTGTCTTAAGGCTGCCGTAGCTCGCCTGTGATCCAAGAGATGAGTTGCTCAAGGATCTCGCCTTACTTCAATGTAGCTCCTCTACATGTCCATGTCACCCCACCTCCGTGGTTCAAGAGCACTCATGGCTACATCATCTCCTGACCCATCACTTGCCACCGCTGCTTTGGAAGAAGATGCTTCCTTGTCCTTCTTCTTTTTTGGACAATGGCTGGCAAAATGTCCCATTTCGCCACACTGGAAGCACTTGATCTTAGAAAGATCCTTCTTCTTCTTCGACTGCTTGTTCGATGCAAAGGCTGCATCTTCCTCCTCTTCCTTCTTAACCTTGCTCAACGCAAGGCTATGCTGCTTCTTGGTGAACCTTCGTAGTTCTTCTTGCCGCAGGATCGACCTCAAGCTGTCCCAATCTGGGAGGTCCTCTTTGCCCAAGATACTTTGGACAAAGGTTTCCCACTCATCCGTGACTGCATTGAGGGCAGTCCTGACTATCACTGCATCATCTACGGTTGCACCTGTTGCAGTCAGCTGATCCTTGATTGACTGCAATCTGAAGAGGAAATGCTCGATGTCTTCTCCCTTGGTCATCATGAATGACCTCATTTGGGCCTCCAACAACATCTTTCTTTGGACTGATTTTCCCTCATATAGGGAAGTCAAGGCCTTCCACATCTCATTAGCTGTCCTCTTGTTAGCTATGTGTGGCACAATATGGTCCTTGATACTGTCCATTATCAGCTGCTTGGCATGCCCAACAACTTCTCTATGCTTCCGTAGGAGATCCTCATCTGTCGGCGTGGCCAGGGTCTGCTCTGCATGATCTCTTAGACCATATGCCTCTAGGACAATCAGGATCCTAGCTTTCCATACCGAAAAGTTTGAGAGTCCTCTAGCCTATCCTAATCACGCAGTCCATGAGGAGCCATCTGCTCAGAATGTGTTGGAGCTCCTCTTCTTTATGCTAGAGATCTTGGATCTAAGGTCCTTTTCGAACTGGAAACCCTCTGCTCCCTCTGACACTTGATTTCCCTCCTTGGAAATCTACCAAATGAACTATGATTCGGCTTCTTCTTTGATCCTCTGACCAAACTGCAAGTTTCCTTCGGCAAGAAACTCTCTGAGAAACTGATCTCTACCCAAACTTTGTCACTTGTGCTAAGGCTAAAAATTTGAAAACTTCAGAAGTTTAACCCCACTAGCTCTTCTGAATTTCTACAAATTTTCTGCAGTTTTTCCTGGATCTGATAGATTCAGATCTGAATCACACTAGCTGGCTTCAGACCCAACCATCGTTGTTTCTGAGCTGCCTCTGCGCAGTAATTGCGTGGGCTCGCTAGGACACAGCGTTGGACGTCACCCTTCCCTTTGCGTGAATCTCTTCCTGAAAACTGCGATGTCCCTTCAGATCTGCTTTTCTGCTGCCTTTCCAGCTGCTTTCTGCAGCTAGATCCTTCAAATGATTTAGCTGATGACCCTTCTAGATGTGCAATTGCTTTAATACCATGTAGAAATTTCTGAATCTTAATTCTTATGTAGAAATTATTTTTGTTAATCCGGTTAAGCTTCTCCTACTTATACAAGTTATCAACTGAATAAATTCAAGTTAACATCAAAGCAAAACACATAATAGATCTCTACCAATTCAGATCTAGAATAAGCACATGCACACATAGACAAAGTGACACAGTTATTTCTGGACAAAATATCCCTGGAAAACCCAATGTGGGAAAACCGGTCTCTGGCTGCTGGAGGGCTCTATTATTAAGAATATTTCTGAATACACAACTTTGGGTTCTAGATCTGGAAAACCCTACAGATAAAACTCTATATTTGTAGCACCTGGCTGATCTAAGACCAACAATACTGGCTGATCCACAACGTCAAACAGGATTTACAGAACTCAGCCATATCTAGGCCTAGAAACCCCAGATCTGCCCCTGAAAGACACTGCGTTAGCCTCTGAAGGCCTCCAAATGCTCAGCGCTATCACTGGAAGGGACTGCGTTACCCCAGATTTGGTGACGCAGTCACTACGCTGCCCCTAAGGGTCTCTGCGTAACCCCTGAAGAGTTTCCTGAAAATCATGTTGTCCTTGTTGCTGCTGCTGCTGCCGTCTGCTGTTGCTGCTACCGTCTACTGTTGCTACTGCCGTCTGCTGCTGTTGCCGTCTGTTACTGCCTTCCTCTGCGCTGTCTTTCCTGATCTCTTCTCTGCTTCTTGTGTATTCTAGACCCCGGGATCAGATCATCCCCTTGGTCTAAATTCCCCTCTCTGCAACTGAAAAAATCGAGAATTCTTAGCAACCCCTCCCTAGAATCTCAGCTTAGCTTCAGTGCTCTGCCTCTGTGTGTCTTACAAATTACCCCAAGCCTTTCCTTTATACTTTTCTCATTGACAAATCAATGACCAAGATTAAATCTTTAATCAATGGCTAAGATTAAAAGAAAGCTTGATCCATGTGACTTAAGACAATTTCATCACATGTTTAATTAAATTCACTTTAATTATTTTATTTTCCAAAGTTTTAACTTAGGAAATACATTAAAATAATTAATTAATTTAATATCTCCTAAACCAGATGAAATTTCCCAAATCTATTTCTGGGTCTTGTAGATCAGGTGAACTCTAGTCCTTCCTCAAAATTTGGGACCTAGAGCACAACTGATGCTGCCCCAAATACACAAAATCTCAACAGTTGCATCTTCTTCCTCTTCCTTCTTTACCTTACTTGATCCCATGTTGTACTGCCCTTTGGTGAACCGACGAAGTTCTTCTTGACGAAGGGTTGCCCACATACTGTTCCAGTTGGGAAGGTCCGCTCTGCCCAAGATACTTTGGACAAAAGTTTCCAAGTCCTCTGTGACTGCATTGAGTGTAGTCCTTACCATCACATCATCCTCCACCTTTTCTCCCATGGCTGAGAACTGATCTTTGATCGCCTGTAATCTGAAAAGGAAGGGTTCGATTTCTTCTCCCTTGGCCATCACAAATAACCGCATCTGTTTCTCCAGAAGCATTCTCCTTTGGACGGATATTCCCTCATATAGGGCAGTTAAGGCTTTCCACATCTCTTGAGTCATTTTCTTGTTGTCTATGTGTGAGACTATATGATCCTTAACCCCATCCATTATGAAGCGTTTGGCATGTGCCACAGCTTCCTCATGCTTCGCTAGGAGAGCAGCATTGGTTGGCGTGGCCAGAACTTTTTCTGCATGGTCCCTTAGACCATATGTCTCCATGACTACTAGGATTCTGACCTTCCAGATTGCAAAGTTGGATAGACCGTCCAACCTATCTTGATCACGTAGTCCATGAGGTGCCATCTACTCAGAAAATCTGTCAGAACTCCTCCTCTCTATGCTAGAGATTTGGATCTAGGGTTTGTTGACCACTGGAGTGGCACTTGATGATAATGAGAAGACTCCATGCCCAAGGATGAACCAGAAGACATTTGTACCATCAGATATCATCAGTTCAATAGAGTTTTTAAACTCTACTTCTACTTCTTATCATTTTCTCTTGTACCCAGATTCCATGCCCTACGGGGAATTGTAATAAGTGATGCTAGTAATGATGAGTTTTGAGTCAGTAACAGGCCTAAGTAGCCTGGGACCTTGCCAACAAGTAAGTATTACTCTGGGAGTTTTTTTTTTACTTGGTTAATTATCATCTCCCTACTAGGAGTTAATAATTAATTGAGTTTTTTCCTTCAATTTTACCCCAAAGCCGGAGTACGGCTTGATGGTGAGGCCTTGGGTGACTCCTAGTGTCTAGAGTCAATGTATATTACCATACTAGATCACACAAAAAATTTCGTGGAATTTGGTTTGGTTTAAGTAGTGATTTTTTAATTTTTTAGATTTCCCACAAGTCGAAAATTGCAAAAAAAAATTGTAATTGAATTCTAATAAGTGTTGTTTAGAGAAGTTGTATGGGGTATGAGTAATCAAAATTACACCTCTCACGCTCAACTTTCTACTATGACACACTTTGAGGGGTTAAAAATGTGTTTTGAACCCTCAAAACCCATTTTTTCTAAGTTTAGTGGGAAATCTGGCAATTAATTAAGCCAGAAATTAAATAAATGGAGAAAAATAAATATCCACACATGCTAAATGAGGTGGAAATGAGGTGGAAAATTATGGAGGAGTTAAAGTGAAGTCCCAATGTGATATGGACTCCTAAAATCAAGGAAAAGACATGTGCTCAAATAAAATTGAATTTCCGGCATTAAATGAGAGTTGCTTACTTGGAAATTCGAATTTGTGAATTTAGTGCATATTTGGGAGGATTTGGGAGAATATTTGGTGGAGATTTTTGTGGGAAATTGTCCCCACATGGGTTACCAACCATAGACACATGTCATTCCATCATAAAATTCGAATTTGGCACATAAGGGAAGAAGAAAATGATGTCCACTTGCCAGAATTCGATTTTTACACTTGGCATTGGAGCTTCACTTACCAAATTCGAATTTGCCTTGAGATCTCCTCCCTCTCACCACTTGGCATATTGTTCTTCATTGGGATTTGCTCCCAACTTTCTATATAATAGAGCCATGGGCTCTCACATTGTAATCATTGTTTACTAGCTATTGTGCTTGCGGAAGCGCTGCTGCCTTGTACACTTTTATAAATATCAATAAAGACTTTGGGGTTTCATTCATGAGGTGTTCCTCCTTTTGGAGTGTGATGAATTGTTGATCATTGGTATAATTCCTTTTACTCATGCTTTGATCTAATTTGTTTTCATATGCTCTTGTAGAATTGTTAATGTAGAGCTATCTAATTTGTTTTCATATGCTCTTGTAGAATTGTTAATGTAGAGCTATCTTACATTGACATTTGATTTAGGAGTATGCTCTAGGTATAGAATGATCTAGTTGGTTTCAAATAAGTCTCTAGAGTTTCTTATCATTGTTTATTGCTAGATCTATATGGAACTAATTCTTGATTGAAGTTTTGTAGAGGGAACATCTTGTTGGGATCAAAGAATAAAGTGTTGGGGGAAGTCTTTGGAGAGACCAACCCACTCTTGATACATTCTCAAAGGAGCTCTCATTTGTTCTTTGAACCTTCATAGTCTTATCTTACAAAGTGGTTTTGCAGGGGTTTTGGGACATAACTTGTATACAAGCCTAATACTTCTAAATTTGAATATCTTTTAAAACATTATACTTCATTGCTTTCATTTGCTATCTAAGAGCTTGAAGATGACTAAGCAAAGATGAGAGTTTACTCGAACTCTTTGGCTTAGACCTTTGTAAATTGTTATGCAATATTTTGTAATTTTATCTATTTAATATTTGATTGGTTTGTAGCCCTCTTTCTGAACTTTTTCTTGTGACAACTTGAGTGGACAACTACAAGAAATTACTAACAAGTTGTTGCAGGACCTTTGTGCTGAATTTCAAATGAGGAAGATAACTCTCTCTTCTTTGGTTGTGGACATAAAAGAGGCTTAGCTTCTCTTCTCCTATTGTAAAATCTGAATTTATTTTGAGTTCTTAGAAATTCTCACCGAGGAAAAGTCTATGGTCTCAATTTTTATTTGTAAAGACTTTCCTTGGTTTAGAAAAGGCTTCATGGACATTTCATTTTTGTAAAATTAATAAAAAATTCTATTTTTGTTGTGGGAGCGTGGGTTTTACCCATTGGCATCCCTATCTCTCCATTTCAAAGGAGAGAATTTGTAGATGGATTGACTTAGTGGTTTTGACATTTCCGTTTTCTTTCACATCACATATGCATGCTCTAATTGGGAAGTAACATAAATCGCATAGTCCTTTAATTTCTTAATTTTCAATCTCATTTGCCATCACTTACTTATGTTTTGTGATCTATTTCTCATTTGGATAAGTTTCACAATATACTACAAGTAAAGAAGCATAGCACTTTCAATTTATGTCAACTTGAGTTATTGTTCTAACTATGAAGCATATTTAATTGAATCATCTCCATCTTTTACATAGCACTTGCAAACTCACTTTCATATCATTTAGGCATTTCACTTTTCATACTAGACTTGCATCTCTAAAATTTACCTCCAACTTAAGTTGGTTGAATAGAAGTTTTAGGGACCCTTTACCTCTATGGACTCCTCATTGTGAGATCCAACTATTTGGGCGAGGGTGAGGTCTGAGGATTAGTGTTCAATTGTAACCTTGCTTTAGAACTAATTAATAAAATAAACCAAGAGCACTATCTCATCACATTTACTTGCAAAGTTCCCAAATTTTTTGCTATCTTGATGGTTTAAAGATTCACATGCAAATATTATCTCAAGAAGTACTTTGGATGCAAGCATTTTAATTCCTTAAATTTTGCAACAAGTTTAATTCTATGGTACTTGGAAATTTGCTTCTACATACAACTTCATTGCATGTTGTCATTTTAATGATCATTATGCTTATGGATGATTGATATATCTCGTTTCATTGGCAACTACCTTTGTTTGGTGTTGCAAATTTAATTGCATATTGTGATCTTGGTCTAACACTTCCTTTGTGGGATTATTGTCATTATATCTTGAATTTCATTTTTGAGCAAGCATTTGTCATCTACTTTAAAGCACTGGTCTATATTTTGAACACGTCATTGAATATTGCTCATATACTTATATGTTTGTTTACATATTGGAATCGAGTCATCTTTGATAAGTAATTCCTTTTAATCAATTCTCCTAGAAATCTCACATCTTTAACTTAGTTTTCCTTTAGGGACCACCCCCCTTAGCTAACCTAGGAGATAGCTTAAACGGAGAGAGTTGGGAATAGGTGACAGCCCCTTCTCTGAGTTCCTTGCCACCAACCACACCTGTGGGGTTGAAGGCTTTTCCCACTAACTGTATGTAAGATCCCTTACACAATCATGGACTGAGATGGTGCACTCATTGACTGAGAATATTGCTGGTTAAAGACAGAGGGAAGAGGCTGTTTTACGGTCTAATTCCAGAAGGGCTGGGTATATTTCCAAGTCAAATGAATGATGTATGTACTGCTGGGTTGAGCTTTTTGGCATTATTTTTATGAATGTAGGTATTCTTTTAGTTCTTCCAATGTATCAATGGGCATGTAATCTACCTTCTTGGAGATATCTAAGACCTTCATACATACACAGAATTAAGGTTTAAGGTTCCTCACACACAGATTTAATTTAATTGCAGAGAAAAGATATTCGGCAGTGCTGTATTACAATAAATATTTGCAGTAAAATTAAATGGGAAAACAAATCTGTACTTAAAGAATTACCTGGAACGCTGTTGATGATTTTTGAGAGCTGTGATGATAGTTCTCCTCCCAAGTTGCTGTTGATGAACAGAACAGATTACCCAAAACAATAATCCTCCCAGCCGATCTAGGAGCAATCCTAGACCCAGAAGAGTGATATTCTGCCCCCGTGCCCAGAATCCCAGAACGGTGAAACTCTCCTTTTAGAACTCTGTGTATCCTTCAATCCCCTGTTAGCCAGAATGCAGAAATTTTCTTCTCCCCCAAAACGTCCCCCTTACTCCTTCACATCCCCCCCCTTATAACCATCTCCCCACCGCCCTTCACTCCCGAAGATCTTTTTCCATATTTATGAGGGTCTGCCATCATTTAAGGCGACCTTATCTTCATTTAAGGGTCTATTTAATGTTTGAGATAAGTTTTGGGATTAAGTGAATTAAATATCTTCGTTGAGTCTTTATCCACTTACGTAGAGGAGATGACTTTATGGAGGCTCACTTTGTATTAAGTTTGTTTAATACTTAATTAATTTGGTTTAATTAACTGTTTTTATTTATAAGTTAGAATTGGATGTGATGACTTTATGTTTGTTTATAACTTAATTAATTTTCCTTAATTAATTTATATTATTAATTTATTGGGTCAGCCACATACCATTTTAACGATTATATTATTTATCAATCTGGTATGGGTCATTACATACTTCCTCCCTTAGGAAAACTTCGTCCCGAAGTTAGGGCTTCATATACTTATTGAAAATTATGTTTTTAGAGATTAGGGCACAAGTGAGAAGGTTTGTATTTTAAGATTGAATTTTCGTTTGTATATGCATGTTTCTTTTTCTTTGATATTTATTTGTTACTTCAGATCTCAACCGCCTCTGCAGACTATTCTATAACCACCCTGTCCTTCCTAATCTCTTCCAGTCCCTTCCGATCCGTCCTCTACAGGAATATGACATGGCATCAGTTTTACTGATCCATTCATAGACCTTAAGGATATCAGCGTGGATTATATCGACCTGATATGCTTGTAGGAATCCGGCAGTCATCATCACACGTCCAGGGGAGCGTGACTCGCACAGTCCTCCCATGACTCCAGGTATTGGAGGATAAATAGTGGGCAACACCTCCACCCCTCCTAGTAGAACCAGGGTCAACACCCTATCATGGAATCACATGGAGTCTCAACGTTCTGGGATTCTGTCATCACGTCTATTGTTTCGGTAATCTGTTTTTCTGCGAAGCAATCACTGGTACACAATCTGCAATGTAAACACTTGTACACATATTACAGCATATGTATCTATATTGTTCATAACCAATTGTTACCCATATAACAACCTTTACATACTCAAAATATTTTGATATCTATGATATTAATCCAAAATCTTAAAAGAAAATTTGTTACATAGGTATCAATATGTCCCATAAAATTTCTCATTTCAGACACTGCTTCTGTTTAGTTTACACATGTTCTACTTATGATGCATTGCTTTACCCCTGTCAATTTATATATCAATATATTTCATTTTCATAGTCTTGCAAATGTTAATTTAAATGACATATTGCATATTGGTGTCCATGCACCAATGAATTTTAAACAAACAACATATATCCAGTATCAGTAGAGTGAAGTAGCATTCTAGACTTATGGGTATCCATGTACCAGCAAGGTAAATAAAAACGCATTTTTACATAGTGTTTCAAAATGTCAAGTAGCAAAATAGAGCAGTTATATACATAAAAGTTTTCAGTTCTCAAAATTTAGCATAAGTTGGGGTAATTCTGGCAAAAAGTCTCAGCATCCTCCCAAGTTGCTGATCCAGGGCTATACTTGTCCCACTGGACTTTCACTTGGTCTATCCGGCGGTTCCTGAGCTGTCGAACCCTACGTTCCAGAATACGTAATGGTTCGACCGTTAGGGTTCCCTCGTCCGATACCTGCAGCTCCTTCCATTGAAGGTCATGAGATTTATCAGCAATATAATGTCGTAAGGCAGATACATGAAATACATTATGAATTTTGTGCAGGTGGGGTGGCAGTGCAAGACGATAAGCGACTGGTCCAACTTTTTCCAGGACTTCAAACGGTCCAATAAACCGAGGGGATAATTTTGTCCCCTTCCCAAACCGAATGGTACTCTTATTTGGTCTGATGCGAATGAAAACCTGATCTCCTACCACATAACTTCTATCTGTCCTGTGAGTGTCCGCATAACTTTTCTGTCTATCTTGAGCCTCTTTTAACCGTTGTCTAATCAGTTTTACCTGATCCTCCATCTCTTGGATCAAGTCTGGTCCGACGATTATTCGATCTTCTAACCTGTCCCAACTTAATGGCGTTCTGCAAGGTCTTCCGTATAATGCTTCAAATGGCGGCATCCCGATCGAACTATGGTAGCTATTGTTGTAAGCAAATTCCACCAAGGGTAAGTACTTCTCCCAACGTGACTGTTGGTCCATAACATACATCTTTAGCATATCTTCGAGCACTTGATTTACCCTTTCTGTCTGTCCATCGGTCTCAGGATGATAGGCAGTACTCAAATTTAACTGGGTCCCCAAGGCCGACTGCATACAGTTCCAGAACCTTGATGTGAACCGAGGGTCTCTGTCAGATATAATTTTCTTAGGTACTCCATGAAATCTGATGATTTCATTTATGAATACCCTAGCTACATCAACTACTTCATAAGTATCTCTTACTGGAATGAAATGGACGCTCTTTGTTAATCGATCCACCACGACCAGAATGGCATTATGCTTTTGTTGCGTAAGAGGCAGCCCAACGATAAAATCCATAGAAATTATCTCCCATTTGGTCATAGGGATGTCATGAGATTGTAAGAGACCTGCTGGGTGGCAATGATCAGCTTTTACCTGTTGACACTCAAGGCATCTAGAAACAAATTGGACAATGTCATTTTTCATGCCTGACCAGAAGAAAAGTCTCTTGGTGTCAGCATACATCTTCTTTACTCCAGGATGTGCACAATATACTGCTCGGTGTGCTTCCTTCAAGATGGTGTTTCGGAGATCTCCACTGTCTGGTATATACATCCTTCCGTAAAATCGTAGAATTCCGTCCTCTTCTAAATCATACCCGTCGAACTTAGGTTCCTTCGAATGGTTGCCTTCGAGTCCTGACCTTACTTTTAAGTACCAACTATCTCTTACAAGATGTTCAAGCACTTGATTTCTCAAGTTCACTTTGATAGGTACGAGAGAGAATATTCGGGGTCTTCTACTTAAGGCATCCGCTACCACATTCTCCTTCCCTTTGATATATGAAATGGAAAAATCATATTCGCTTAGGAGTTCACTCCATCGTCTTTGTCTTGCATTCAAATCTCTCTGGGTGAATAAATACTGCAAACTTTGGTGGTCACTTTTAAGCACAAAGTTTCTCCCCACCAAGTAATGTCTCCACATCTTTAAAGCTAAGACCACCGCGGCTAACTCCAAATCATGCGTAGCATAAAGTTCTTCATGAGTTTTTAATTTTCTCAAAGCATATGCTATTACGCCACCTTCCTGCATTAAAACTGCACCTAACCCTTGTTTAGATGCGTCAGTACACACAGTAAAATCTTTATCCATATCCGGTACCCGTAAAATTGGTGCACTAGTCAATAACCGTTTAAGTTCAGAAAAAGCTTTATCACACTCCTCAGTCCACTCGTATTTAACACCCTTGCGCTGAAGGTTTGTGATGGGTTTTGCAATCTTGGAGAATCCTTCCACAAACCTTCGGTAGTAACCTGCTAAACCCATAAAACTACGTACTTCAAGTGCATTCTTAGGGATCGGCCACTCCCTGATTGTATTTACCTTTTCAGGATCTACCGAGATTCCTTCGCCAGATATGATATGACCTAAGTAATGGATTTCCTTCTGAAAGAAAGCGCATTTGGATAATTTTCCATATAACTTGTGCTCTCTGAGACAAGATAACACTATCCGAAGGTGCTCTTCATGCTCCTTTTCATTCTTAGAGTAAATGAGGATATCGTCCAGGAAAACTTGTACAAATTTGTCAAGATATTTGCGGAGAACGCTATTCATAAGGTTCATGAAGACTGCAGGTGCATTGGTCAACCCAAATGGTACCACAATGAATTCATAATGCCCGAAACGAGTTCGGAATGCAGTCTTAGAAACATCCCTCTCGCTTATCCTGAGTTGATGATAACCTGATCGCAGATCGATCTTTGAAAATACTGTAGCACCTTTCATTTGATCAAAAAGGTCGTCAATGCGAGGCATCGGATACCTATTCTTTACCGTGGCCCGGTTCAAATCTCGATAGTCCACACACAATCGTAATGAACCATCTTTCTTTTTGACGAAGATTACTGGAGCACCCCATGGTGAAACACTAGGTCGAATGTGCCCTACATCTAACAGTTCCTTTAGCTGTATTTGCAGCTCTTGAAGTTCCGGGGCAGTCATTCGGTAAGGAGCTTTAGAAATAGGTTCCGTACCAGGTTTCAATTCAATGGTGAGGTCTAGCTCTCTCCTAGGAGGTAGTCCAGGTAGTTCCTTTGGAAAAACATCCGGAAATTCTGCTAGAATCGGATATTGATCTAAGGAAGGCCCTTTTTCTTTGCTCACCATTTGAACGGCATATACTTGACAACCCTTCCTCAAGCACCGCTTCATCTGCATGGCTAAGATGAAACGCAAGGATATCTTTCTCTTAATACCTTGAATTTGGACCGTCTCACCCACATCATTTACGCAAAGTATTGTTTTCCCGGAACAATCTACCCATGCTCGATGAGATTCTAACCAATCCATTCCTATCACCAGGTCGTAAGTACCTAGGGCCGTGACATAAACTTTTAGTTTGGTCCAACAGACTCCTAGATCAACTTTGCAATCTTCCACACATAATTCTACCGATTGAAGGTCTCCTGAAGCCATTTCTACCTGTCTAAAATCGTCTTGTTTGCAGGCTGCCAACCCACATTTGTTCAATGCATAAGATGAAATAAAACTATCAGTAGCTCCAGTGTCAAATAAGATTTTGAGTTTTATTCCATTGATTGTACCTGAAGATTCCACTACCGTTGATTGATGTGCTGCTTGGTTGTTGTTGACGACAGCATGGATTCTGTGATTGCTTTGAGCACCTGATGACGGTTCTTTTCCTGTCCGCCGCGAGTTCTCTGGTTCTTTTCCTGCTTGCCGCGAGTTCTCCGGACAATCCCGTCGAAGATGGGGTCCTCCACATCCCCAACAGTCCACTCGGGTTGGTCCTCTTTCGTTTGACTGAGAAATCCCCGACCAAGAACTCTGTCCCCTTGTGTTGCTCCCTCTCCCATTCCTTCCTCGATTACCCATTCCACGAGACCTCCACGCACTGTTGTTTGAAGACCCGGAAGTTATTGCGTTTATGGTCCTGGGAGCTCCGGCTCCCGCTCCTCTAGGGGTAAACCTGTTACCATATGGAGGTGGTCTCGAGTTATTTCCACGGAAGAAATTGCGGGGAGTCTTTCCTGTAAATGCCTGCGGTATAGATTCAGCTGGCCTGAAATCCCTTTTAATTCCCAAATGCTCTTCTGCATAACGAGCACATTCCACTGCCTCCGCCACCGTCGGTGGCTTCCACATTCTTACCATGGCTCTGATCCGAGGATTTAACCCAAATATGAAACGCTCGGCTTGGCGTTCATCCGTGTCTAGATAAGGGACATACTTCACAAGTTCCATGAACTTTGTCTCGTATTCTTCCACGGTTTTACTCCCTTGGGTTAGAGTATGGAAGGCTCCAACTTGCTGCTCTTGAAAGAAAGGCGGCAAGTATTTCGCACGGAATCGGTCCATAAACAATTCCCAAGGAACGGTGTCCGATGTCAGATGCAGCTGTTTTTCCATATTCCCCCACCAAATCAGAGCATTCCCTCTGAGTTGGAATACAGCGATCTTCGTTTTAGAAGTTGAAGAATATTCTCTTAATGCAAAACATCGGATCATCCCTTCCAACCATGCTTCGGCATGCTCTCCACCTCGTCCTCCAGAAAATTCCGGGAGTTTAATCTTTTGCAGTTCCCGTGAGATATCTTCCCTGTGGGGTTTGTCATCAAAATCCCTTGGCCTTTCTGAGTGCATTTCCTCTGACTGACGTCGCTCCTCCTTGTTTCTGGTCGACTGCGACCCTTTCAAGGTTTCCATAATGGCCTCTAATGAGCTCATCACAGTAGTGAGATCAGGCGGAGCAACAGGTGCTGACGGCGATCTTGATGGTGGTGAAGGCGATGGTGAAGGTGGAGGTGGCGGCGCTGCATTTCGCTGGCGTTGTCGCCTTTGGTACGTGTTCAACATGGTAATTTTCCTGAAATGCATAATAAATTCATGAGGAGTGGATAAATTTTTAGACTGACAAAATATAATTTTCGCAAGATTAAAGCTGGCATACGGGTATAGTTCTTTTGCTATTTTACCTGCAGGCAGGTCTTACTGGTACCGAGGTCAAGGAGGGTGGCAACGCGACCTCCTTGTCCTATGCAGGGTAATGTATGCTTACTAAATCTAAAGTGAAATGCAAGGTTTAAGACCTATTTAATCCCGACTCAACATGAATCATCTGGTTAGGTATTTTAAAACTATTTTCGTAATTTAACTATAGGATTAAGGCATCACAATGCACATGTGATCAGAGCACACGATGCTATCATTTGCTTTTTGTCTGATGATATGTTATATAATTCGAACGTATCCACCATTTACCATTTACCAAATGTCAGATCCCGATCTTTGATATATAAATAATATTTTAAATTTCAAATTAAAGGCATTAATAGATATATACATATATCGTATACCTTACACGCTTTATTTAAATTTCAATTTAAAACTCATTAATCGATATATACATATATCGTATACATTACAAGCTTTATTAAATCCCAATTTAAAACTCATCATATATATATATATCATATCAATGATAAACTTGAGTTTAAATTTTAAATTGAACGCATCACATATATATATATATAAATGGCAAACTTTATTATATTTCGATTTGAAACGCTGTACATATATATATTCCATATAAATGACAACTTTCTCTAAATTTCAATTTGAAACGCATTACATATATTATATATATATAAATGGCAAACTTTATTATATTTCGATTTGAAACGCAGTACATATATATATATATATAAATGACAAACTCAATTTTAAATTTCAAATTGAACGTAAAGACATATATATATTCCATATCAATGACAACTTTATCTAAATTTCAATTTGAATCGTTAATACATATATATATATATATAAATGACAAACTGTATTTAAATTTCAATTAATCATACATATATATATATATATATATATATATATATATATATATATATATATATATATATATACATATATCGTAATTTTAGTAATGTGCTCCGGTTTGTGCGGCAAAATTAAAATAAGCGGTAGTTAAAAGCAAAATTAAAATGAGCGGTAGTTAAAATGAGGTCCCGGGTTCAAGACCCGATCCTGCGAATTCGAAATTGAGCATGATGCGGCATATGGGTTTAACATAAATATGAGAAAACTTATTAAATTGTGCTTTATTATTTTCAATAGACCTAAATTCAAAGTGCATCAACAAATTGTAAATATGGATGTTATGATAGCGATGGTCTTTAATACCATAAATTGATTTTGATGGGTAAACATAAATTTTCTAACCTCCGGTAATGTGGTTATAGCGATTTTTAGTTTATAATCATTATAATTCGTAATAAAATTTTTTTTTTGAAAATGATAATTAGTTCATAATGCATTACCACTACCATTAGTTCATAATGATAATTAGTTAATAATAGCGAAAGGATTATAGCACCATTACCACTTTATAATATCCCACGCTATAGCCAGCTCTTATATGTTTTAACCACCAAACCAGTGAAGACCGTCGTTACGGTAAGGCCGGAGCACCGCCCTTGGTCGTCTTAAACCAGCTTACGGTTTAATCGAACTCATAAAACAAAATTTAAACCATTAGAGACATCGGCATAAATTATATTGTTAATGATTTTAAATTTTGTTTTCGACTATTGTGGACTCTCTTTCGGACGACACGATGGCGGATGACACGTTGGCGGTTCGAGCCAACGACAACCGTAACTGGTAACCGAGGCACCTGGCAATCTTTCCAGTTTTATTAACACTACAGCGCATCATTTTATTCTATTTTTAACTGCCACGGTCATGGTTCTTCATGGCCGCGGATACAAACCCATGTTTATAGATAGGCTGGTTTTCTCCCACAGATAGACTGTTATCCATACCTCTGGAATATTCCGATTCAGAACATAGTGATAAACTTATTCTTTTCTGAAATTGTCCAGAGGTATTCTCAGTTGAGTTCATGCGAACCTATGCTTCAAAAAGGAGGTTACAAGTTCTCTCTGTCACTCAGTTCGATGTTAACGCTGATATTCGTGCATCTGAGTACACGGTAACTGTTCGTAGCTTCCCTTTAGCGCTATATCTCATCACTGGCCAGCCTAAGAATGATTTCACAAGTGTTTATTTATATATTTTTTTTTGCTGTAAAATATTTGTTCTCAGTTTTGCCATTTTATTTAACAGGTTATCAAGTCAAAACAGTCACAGTCAAACCGGAAGACACAGCTGTGGTTGTTGGTGGAGGATATATTGGCTTTGAACTTGCTGCAGTCTTAAAATCAATAAGTATAAAGTTAAAATGGTGTGCCCTGAGCCAGGGTTCAGTAAGTTTCCTTGAATGCCGTTTTCTACGGTTTATTCAAAATGGGCATAACTGTGATGGTTCTATAAATTGAGACTATATTTGAATTTTGGTTTGTTAAAGGATCTCATCAGCAGCTTTCCTAAGACACAATTAGTTACATCTAGAGCCGTCCTTTGGGTTCTCAGTAGGCAACAGTTTCCTAGTATGCTATCTTGGGAAGTCTTTTACTTTCTCTTGCATTTGATATGAACTATTTAGCAAGATTCAGCACGGATGCGCATGGAAATGTAAGAGGTTCATTAAATTGTTTCTCTTCATTTATAGCTCCCATCTCTGTTTATATGTGTATAACCAATAATATCAAGTGTTACTGTTCTAGCTTTCAAGGGCTAATCGGTAGTTGGTAATGACAATTGTAATTAATCTTTCTGTATGTCTGGTAAGTATTAACAGCAGCGATATGGAGTTTAGGCAAAATTTATGCACAAAGCTGCAGACTAATAAAGGGTGTATATTCCAGCCTATCCAGCATTAATTAATCTGCTTCTGGGTGCATAATGATCACTGTTGAGTTTATAGACAATTAATTTTCATTGGCAATAACCTGTCATTTAGAGTCCTCTTGGATCCAAAGTGGCTATAAGAGTTTCTTGTAGGACTCAAAAAGGATTCTTTCTGCAGGTTAAGATGGTAAAGCTGAAGGATGGCAGGGAACTAGAGGCAGATATGCTGTTGGATGATATTTGTGACCAGGCAATACAGTGCAGCCTTAAATTTGGGACAACCAGAGACTGGATTGTACCAGCAGCAGCCTATAAATACGTTTTCAATGAGCCAATAAGGTCGTGAGAGAGTTGGAATCACCCTCTGATACCAAATGTAAGATCCCTTACACAATCATGGACTGAGATGGTGCACTCATTGACTGAGAATATTGCTGGTTAAAGACAGAGGGAAGAGGCTGTTTTACGGTCTAATTCCAGAAGGGCTGGGTATATTTCCAAGTCAAATGAATGATGTATGTACTGCTGGGTTGAGCTTTTTGGCATTATTTTTATGAATGTAGGTATTCTTTTAGTTCTTCCAATGTATCAATGGGCATGTAATCTACCTTCTTGGAGATATCTAAGACCTTCATACATACACAGAATTAAGGTTTAAGGTTCCTCACACACAGATTTAATTTAATTGCAGAGAAAAGATATTCGGCAGTGCTGTATTACAATAAATATTTGCAGTAAAATTAAATGGGAAAACAAATCTGTACTTAAAGAATTACCTGGAACGCTGTTGATGATTTTTGAGAGCTGTGATGATAGTTCTCCTCCCAAGTTGTCATGGATGAACGTAATTGTGTATTACCCAAAACAATAATCTCCTTCCTGTACCGATCTAGGAGCAATCCCAGACCCAAGAGTGATATTTCGCCTCGTGCCTTAATCCCGTAACGGAAACTCTCTCTCTTGACTCTCCGTGTCCTTCAATCCTCAGCTTAATGCAGAAATTTTCTTCCCCCCAAAACGTCCCCCTTACTCCTTCACATCCCCCCTATAACCATCTCCCACCGCCTCTTCACCAAGATCTTTTTCCATATTTATGAGGGTCTCATGATTTATGCAAGGTCACCTATCTTCATTTTTGGGTCTATTTAATGTTTTGAGATAAGTTTTAGATTAAGTGAATTAAATATCTTCGTTGAGATCTCATCTACTCATTTAGAGGAGATTCCAATTGGGAGGCTCACTTTATGTATTGGGTTTGTTTAATACTTAATTAATTTGGTTTAATTAATCGTTTTTATTTATAAGTTAGAAATGGATGTGATGACTTTATGTTTGTTTATAACTTAATTAATTTTCCTTAATTAATTTATATTATTAATTTATTGGGTCAGCCACATACCATTTTAACGATTATATTATTTATTAATCTGGTATGGGTCATTACACTGTAGGTAGGTGTAGGCGGCAAGCGATAACATTTTTTGGCACTGTTGCCGGGGACAAGTCTTCTTGTGCTTGGGAAAACGACTAACTTTAAGTTTTGGCATATTTGAATTTTAGATTTAGATTCTTGCTCAAGTGGCGACTCCACTCAATCCTAATTTTGCAAGAGTTTCTACTAGGAGAAATTCAAGTGGTCTAGTTAGCCCCTCTCCTGATCCTGAAAGGGTTTTTAGAGAGAGGTTAAATAGACTTTCTCATGGTAGAGCTCTTGTTAGTCTTGGGCAAGAGGCTATTTCTGACATTCATTTGTTGTTTCAAGAACAAGTTGAGCCTAACATCATGAATGATCTTTTTGCTTCTTGTAACTTTACTAACATTAATGGCTATCCTCACAATATCCCTGACAAGGCTATTGAAAGGTTGCCTTCTTTTCAAGGTAACAATGCCATTAGCGCTGCATCACATGTGAAGAACTTTAATGTTTGCATCTTTAAGTGGTGTAACGTTGCTAACTATGAGGATGTAAAGATGAGGCTTTTCGTTCTCTCTTTAGAAGAGGATGCTCTTGATTGGTTCACTGAGCAACCTGCTAACTCGTATGATTCTTTACAAGCGATTGTTAATGCTTTCATGGGAAAGTATGGAGAGAGAAGAGAGAATAGTCATTTGATCAGTGCCATTAGCACCATGAAGAAGAATGAGAATGAAACCATGGAGGAGTTTAACAAGAGATTCAATGAACTGGTTAAAAGCATGCCTACTACTGTTAAACCTCCTGATGAATTTCTCTTATGTTCCTATCTAGATTCTTTTGGTGTTGACACTGCTTATGAATTGAGAAGAAAGGAGCCTGCAACTTTGGGTGTAGCTCAAACTGAAGCCTTGAAAATGGAGAGGGCCAGAAAGCAATCTAGGAAATCTGAGATTCCTGGTTTCACTAGAGGGCCATCGAAATCGAATGATTCCAAAGGCAAGGCCAAGGAAGACACTACACATGATTCTATTAAGGAATTAACTCAACTCATCAAGAGCATGGAAGCAAACCACACTAAAGAAATGCAAGCCATGCAAAGTAGATTGGTGGCCATGGAAAGATCGCAAGTGCAAAGATTCCAACCTAGGCCAAATAATGGATGGCAAAAGAATAAAGACCCTCAACAAGAGTATAGGCCTCCAAATCCATTGGAATCCACCAATGTGGTAGATCAAATTCCCCCTTTTTTTAGGCCATGTAATGAGTTCCATGAAGAAGCCACATGCCCATATGTAAAGAGAATTATGGAAGGTAGCATGTTGGGAGAGGAACATGTAGGAACTAGTGGTCAAATCAATATGTTCTCCATGGAAGATCAAATATACATCATTGAAAGAAATCAAGAGATTGACCATAGTCCTAATAATCTTGGGGTTGACAATATGATTGCAAATTTTGACAAAGTCACTAAGATTTTTGGGGAAAAGCCTACAGCTGGACAAATTCTTGCTATGGCAAAGCACAAAGGGATGACTTATCAGAGAAGGGATATTCAAGACCGGAATAATCACATAAATTTTTCTCCTCCTACTTCAGAATTAAATTTTGACTTGGGCAATTGGGTGAATAATGCAAAGGTTTCTATCCCAGTGACAGAGCTTTTAAAGATACCATCTCAAAGGGCCAAGTTACTAAGTGTAATTGAAGCTACTCAAAGAGAAGAAAAGCCTAATAATGAACAAGAAGATGAAGAAATTATATTGAAAAGTATGAACTGTTATGTGGGGAACGAAGATCATCTACCATTTTATGTTTCTTTGATAGTGAATGATCGTCTTTTACACAATTACATGCTTGATTCAGGGGCTTCATCAAATTTCATGACCAAGAAAGTCATGGAGCAACTGAATTTAAGGGTATCTAGGCCCTATCACAACATATGTTCAATGGATACTAAAAGAATTGAAGTGTGTGGGATAATTAAAGATTTACAGGTTTTCCTAGCTGCATACTCAGACAGAATAATGACTATGGATATTGTTGTGATAGATGTTCCTGATTCATGGGGAATGCTCCTATCAAGAAAATGGGCATCAGATTTAGGTGGTAGCCTTCAAATGGATTTATCATATGCCACCATCCCCATGCCAGATAATAAATTTGTCAGACTTGATCGAGAGTTAGAGAAAAGATATCATGTTGAGGATCCAAGGAGACCCAACAATGAGATTATCTATAGATCATGCCAGACAGGAAGTGATGTTGTGTTGACAAATTTTCTTCCCCCCTTAATAAAACGGATTCAAAATGAAGAGATTAGGCATAACTCAAAAGGCTTGGGTACTTCAAATCTTCCATCAGAGCATTTTCAAGACACAGTTGTAGGATTGACAGTAATTGCATCATCATCGCCATCCCAACTAACCAAGAAGAAAAGAAAAAAACGAAAAAAGAAAAATGATATAAAAAATGAATCACCAATTTTGAGCAGGATCAAACCTCAACGCATCAAAAGTCGAAAAAGGAAAAGGAAGAGGTTTGGTGTATCTGATGGCCACAAACAAATTAACAGTGGGGCAAGTCATAGTCCTAAGAAAGTCAGAATTGGCCAAGGCACATCAGAGAAAGAGCCTATGGATTTGCCTGTGAGTAGGCAGGTTCTCAAGATGGATTTCACCGAAGACATTTGATGCCATAGGGCATCTTTTTGTATCATATTTCTAACCTTATCCCTTGTAAATTTTGTTTAAGAAGTTTTATTTCATGAATAAATTGTTATTTATGTTTCCTAGAATAAATTTCCATTTTTGTACTGGATTTTATTTGATGTTATTTTGAATGGATACTGCTAATATATATCTTTGGTCGGTGGATGCAGATTCCAGGTTCTTGCACACTATCACTTCATATCTAGCATGCATCCCCATATGGAGCCAAATGTTGACCACTGGAGTGGCACTTGATGATAATGAGAAGACTCCATGCCCAAGGATGAACCAGGAGACATTTGTACCATCAGATATCATCAGTTCAACAGAGTTTTTAAACTCTATTTCTACTTCTTATCATTTTCTCTTGTACTCAGATTCCACGCCCTACGGGGAATTGTAATAAGTGATGCTAGTAATGATGAGTTTTGAGTCAATATTGAGTCTGTAACAGGCCTAGGTAGCCTGGGACCTTTCCAACAAGTGAGTATTACTCTGGGAGGTTTTTTTTACTTGGTTAATTATCATCTCCCTACTAGGAGTTAATAATTAATTGAGTTTTTTTCTTCAATTTTACCCCAAAGCCGGAGTACGGCTTGATGGTGAGGCCTTGGGTGACTCCTAGTGTCTAGAGTCAATGTATATTACCATACTAGATCACACAAAAAATTTCGTGGAATTTGGTTAAGTCTAGGTAGTGATTTTTTAATTTTTTAGATTTCCCGCAAGTCGAAAATTGCAATAAAAATTGTAATTGAATTGTAATAAGTGTTGTCTAGAGAAGTTGTATGGGGTATGAGTAATCAAAATTACACCTTTCACGCTCAACTTTCTACTATGACACACTTTGAGGGGTTAAAAATGTGTTTTGAACCCTCAAAACCCACTTTTCCTAAGTTTAGTGGGAAATCTGGCAATTAATTAAGCCATAAATTAAATAAATGGAGAAAAATAAATATCCACACATGCTAAATGAGGTGGAAATGAGGTGGAAAATTATGGAGGAGTTAAAGTGAAGTCCCAAGGTGATATGGACTCCTAAAATCAACGAAAAGACATGTGCTCAAATAAAATTGAATTTCTGGCTTTAAATGAGAGTTGCTTACTTGGAAATTCGAATTTGTGAATTTAATGCATATTTGGGAGGATTTGGGAGAATATTTGGTGGAGATTTTTGTGGGAAATTGTCCCCACATGGGTTACCAACCATATACACATGTCATTCCATCATAAAATTCGAATTTGGCACATGAGGGAAGAAGAAAATGATGTCCACTTGCCAGAATTCGATTTTTACATTTGGCATTGGAGCTCCACTTACCAAATTCGAATTTGCCTTGATATTGAACATTTATAGTTAATTTAGAATATATATTAGTGCAGTGCATGCGATAAATGCATATGTAGCTATCATATGCATGCATCGTATGCATGTTAATACTCTTGTGCTCCCTATATTAGTGGTGGGTCATTACATGGACCTCCTAGTCAACCAGCCACCTTTATGAGGTAATAGTCTGCAATAGATAGAGAGAGATGCAGTATGTGCCAAGATAATTTAAGTAGGTTGCTCGCTCAACTTGCATGAAGACAAGTCCTACTTTAGAAAACAATAAATAACCATAAAATGCACAATGAAGGGCGGGCTTGGAAAGAAGGAAGAGTAATGTCATTTTCATCTTTCTAGGTCATCCCATAAGTCTATAGTTACTAAAATGGTTCCTACCACTTATTGGCCAATAAGTAACGCCCAATAGCTACCCATTGACCACTTCACTATGGCCAACTCTGGGATCTGCCTGAGGTATGCCACCTATAATTCATATCCAATACCACGCTGATCAAACTAGATCTACAGCCCTATAAATTTAGTTCCACCTACCTCACCACAATTTATATTCGAGTATCGTGACACCTTAGTACAGTTAACAATCAAACTTTCAAACTATAGTTAATAGATCTCACATGTAGGCAACAATGTACATGTGCATGTAAACCTACTTGCAGATCCATAACTATATCTGAAACTAAACAGTTGTACATATAATTGATCGCTTTCATGTCAACCAATACTCCTATATATAGTCAGATTCTCGGGCTTTAATAAAGCAATGGATTTATGGATGCATGGAGATTAGTATAATTTGGGTTAAATTTGTTCAAAATTTTATTTAAATATGACAAGAACCATTTCTTATGTGTCCAGGTAGCATTTGATTTTGTAAGTCGCATGAAGGACAAGAAGTCTTCAAATTGCAAGGTCATCGTATCGAATCACATCAATGAAAGAACTCCATCTACTGAGGATCTCAGTCATCTCATTGTAAAAATGCAATCCACTGGTGCTGATATTCTGAAGATAGTGACTACTGCAACAAATATTACTGATGTGTCTCGAGTTTTTCAACTAATTCCCCACTGTCAAGTGAGTTTTTAATGCAAATGAAAAAAAAAATGTTAGTTTTGTATTGACTGTAGTCTGTTTCACTGACTATTTTATAATTGATGACAGTTCCAATGTTAATA
This sequence comes from Pinus albicaulis, assembly GCA_034641835.2. Taxonomy (NCBI): domain Eukaryota; kingdom Viridiplantae; phylum Streptophyta; class Pinopsida; order Pinales; family Pinaceae; genus Pinus; species Pinus albicaulis. The sequence goes on from CM076577.1 coordinate 677,861,381, forward strand.
GTTCTACATTATGTTGTATTTTCAGTGGTAATGTTGCTTCATTTTAGCATTCACGTATGGTATATTCCTATACCAAAATTGCAGCAAACTTTATTACTTATGTTTTCCATGTACTTTATGGTCCTTGGTTTTTCCAATGCAGTACTTCCACCTGGCTTTTGAATTTTCAAAATTTTCCCCAGATAGGTGGTCTTTACAAAGATATGTCTTAGAGTAACTTCAGGTTTAAATACAATTTCTAATTAATGGAAGTACCTACACAGAAGAATTTCTTAACTTGAAAACAGGTTTGAAAATTGAATTCAATGTGCGCTTACGAATCGCATTAAAAATTAGGAAATCTTCACTAAATCGCATTATTATAATATGGAATTTATCAATCACATGCTTTTATGGTAAACATGAAAGATGAATTTTATTCCATTTCTCAGGCATACACCTAAAGGCTTGTTTTACTTCCACTGACAATGATACTGCTACCAAAGTTAAAACGACAGAAGTACTAATAATCCTTAGCTAGACTTTGGAAAATTCAAAACCGCAGCTAGAGACTTGTTTTTTCTGTTGTTTGTATGTTATGCTGATTCTTATATGTATTATTAAGGAACGTTAATGAATGAACCTGAACTTTGAGACCTAATCCCATTAAATGCCCCTCTATGAAAAATAGTGATGAAGTGATATGTTGGCAAGGCGGGTCACTGGAAATTCATTTCTTATCATGAAATTGCTTATGTATGGGCTAGGTCAAAAATTTTCCTTGTGTGTGCAATCGGTTGTGAGGCATTATCCTAAGTCCTTCAGTCATTGAGTTCTTTACAAGGCCATCATATATGTTGTTTATGATTCTCACTATGTTGGGAATCGGGATAATGTTTGTCTTGATAGGATATCAATGTGTCTTGTTTCGTATTAGATATGTCTAGCTTTCGGAGGTGGAAGCCTTTAAACCTACCATGATTAGGATTTGATTGTATCTAAAAGGGATTGTTAGATTTGTCTAGGCAGTCATGTAGTGATATTATAAGGTACAACTTGACACCAACTTAGAAATGTTGCATAGGGATGGAACTTGATATGGCCTGTAGATTCTAGGTGTTTTTTTTTGCACCCATGTACATAAGCTTGTAAAGTTTTTGATGCCTACAATGGATATTACTTTGACCTATACCATGATTACTAGTAACAAACCTAAGCTTAGACCAACAATCCTTTCTTATGGTTTCTTGTGCTTGTTTTGTTGCTAATTGTAATTTTTAAGTGCTTACATTGGAGAGGTTAAAGTTCATAGGATCCCTCATGGAGATGAAAGCACCTCCAGTCCTCCAATCTCCTTGTGTGGTTTGTTGCCACAAAATATAGTAGGCCTAGTGCAAAGCCCCACTAGTTAGAACTAGACCTTATGGAAACAAGAGAAAGGGTTACCACTGCCACCCTCAACAACTTTTCTCCTACTCTTTAGTGGTATTTGAATTTTGATGACATAGGGTGCTTCCCTAAACACACCTAAATGATATTCAATGATAATGGATCAAGGTGAATGATATGAGGCCTATCAAATGGGATTAGTACCAGAAGAACCTAGAAGGCCTAAGTGCTCTATGCCATAGTTCAAGTACTTTATCCCTAGAACAATTAGACCACTGTTGTAAATAAGGGTTTTGCAGATTTTAATGTGGGGTATGAGAAATCATATAATAGCCAAGAGGAAAGGCATTTCAATGAATGATCAATAGAGGGGGAAAGGCCTCCAAATAGATGCCAAGGATATTGGGTTTTGAATGGGATTTTATGGCTGAAAACATGAATAAACAACAAAGGGTGATGTCAGCCCTAAAGAGGAGGGTTTGACATGTAGTGATGCTAGAATTTTCTTTTATATTTATTATTAATGTGTTTCCTACTTTAATAGCAATAAAACATCAAACATAAGTTTATTTTTTAGCAATTTTCCGCATAAAACCCTAGCCTTGACCCTAGGTATCTAGGAAAAAAGAAAAAAAAAAGAAATTAATTTAATAAGATGGATGATCAACAAAACTATGACTAGTGTCTTGTCCCAAAAGGTATAAATGGAGTCTTCTAGGAAACGTTCAATAAGAATGACCTTGCTGGAGTAAGAGGGGACGACTAGGACATCCACTTTTTAAACCCTAGCGATTTTCCTTGTGAGGGAAGAATTTAAATTTAGGGAATGCACACTTCGAGTTTCCTTAAAGGTTTCAAGGAGAATAATTCTGCATCAATGTTGCAGGAAACTTAGCTCCCCCTGCATTTGAGTTGTGTTTCTGTTGCAAAACTCTGAAACTTGATTGAAACATGTTTTAGTTCATACAAAACACACTTCACATGTCGGAAATGTGTTTCATACAAACTAAAACATGTTTCAACGTCTGTACAATGTGTTTCCAAATAAAATTTGTTCGTTTTGGCCTTGATTTAATTATTGGGACCCACATTTTTGGTTTTATTTCCTTATCAAAGGTTGATTATGAATTAATTAGACTTCTCGAAACCTCTAAGACTATATATTTTTCGTTAAAAAGGATTTCACTCTCAATTTGCATCAAAATGTTGTTAATTAATGGTGTTGTTAAATTCTTAAAGTGAAAGAACTTTTACTTCAATTTTTAACATTACCATTAATTGTTTCAAGATGTTTGAGTGTTAAGTCCCTATAATACTAATGTAGCCCCTATATTGTTATTATTGTGCCCCATAGAAGCCCACTATTGTTATTGTTGTACCCGTACATTTTTATTGTAATGTAGGCTCTAATTATATTTTGACCCTTTAGACTCCTATATATACCAAGGAGGTTTTGTCATTTGAATCTTCCAATAATTGTTCATTTATGTGATGTAAAGTGAGATTTCCCCCTCAAAGTGGCTTATTATCAAGTCATTGATATATCTTTTCTTATGTTTTTGCATTATTTTGATCTGGATACACAACATTTGGTATCAGAGCTTTTGATCCTAGGGTTTTGTTTCTTCAATTGGGTCATCGTGGAGTTTTCCCTAAACTTTTTTTTGCGAAGCTTCAGAGTGTGAAATTGTTACCACGTGAAGGAGAAATCTTGATGAACAACTGGTTACAATTTTAGACCTTGGTTCACTATATTTTCATAGATATGGTCCAAGGAAGTTAGGGTTTTAGCATGCGCCAAAATTCAGCCTCAAATAGGTGTCCCAGGTAAAATCCTCATAAATTTCTCTTCGAGCATCTAATTTGAATTTCTTAGAAGGTGACTGAAGTTTCATGGACAGTAGTTGCTTCGGTATGAGTTTCAGGGTCGAAGGATAAAACAGTGACATGTGGCATCCTGTAGAAGTTCGATCTACTAAACCAGACCATAATCAGGACATTGTGAGAGATTTGGCATAAATTTAACTTGAAGAATCCAATCTCGGTCTAACTGGTGGGGTTGTAAAGAAGACACAGAGGGATATCACAAGACAAAATTTCAGATATTAAGAGGCCAAAATCACAGAGATACAATAGTTTCAAGGTCAGCCTTATCAGCAAGCTCAAAATAAAGCTCTAAAAGTTGTGTGTTTTTAAATTTGCATTACTTTTGTTTGAAAAATCAGTTCAGAGTGATTCAAAGGGCATAGTGAAGCACAGATATCATTAATTGGTTTCAAAATGCCTCCAAAACAATAAAATGCTACACCCATTAAGCCGTCAGAAAGCTCTACTATGACACATGAAGAAGAGAAAGAAATATAACATGATATATAAAAATTACGGGAATAAGTGCAACAATTTTTTCTCTCACAAAGAGAAACCAAAAATGAATTGGGAGATGGATGGTTTAGAAGAAAAAATAACAGGGGACATGGACAATTTAAATGCAGACATGAAAGGTTTGAAGGAAGGTTTGACAAATTTGCTAGAAGAAAGACTTCCTAGTGGTAATAAGGTATTCCATGAAACTCATGATGAGAACAAAAGGAATGTGAATCATGATTTTAGAGAATCCAACTTTGGATTGAAGACCAAGCACATTCTAAAGATTGATATGAGGAAGTTTAATGGAAATGATCTGATTGTTGAGTTTTTTTGAGTGTTGGGGTAGCATCGGATGTGCTCTAGCTCCCAAAATTTGTGGAGGGACTAGAGTACATGAGATCTCCAAGACCCAAAAAGGGATTTGGGAAATACCATCCAGTTTGGGAGATAATTAATTAATTAATATTTTTAATTAAGGACCCTAAGTATAACTTAGGAAAATTAAAATACTAAAGGTAATTAATTAAAACCAGTGTGGAAAAAGTCGGCAAAAAGTCCCGACTTTTTGAAAAAATCCCGAATTTTTCCCTGAGCCGACTTTATCGGCCGACTTTTTGCCGACTTTTTCATCCCTGAAAAAGTCACGATTTTATCCTCGAAGTCTCGACTTTTTGCCGACTTTTTCCAAAAAATCGTGAGTGAGGTAGTTTCTTTAATAATTTTTTAAATTTTTTTTGAAAAAATCGGGATTTTTTCAAAATATGAATATTTTTGTATTTTTTTAGTTTTGCCAACTTTTTGCTGACTTTTTCAAAAAACTCTCGATTTGTCGAGTTTTTCAACTTTTGGACCCTTGCCGATTTAATCCCGACTTCGAATTTTTCCACATTGATTAAAACATGTGATGGAAATGACTCAAGTCACACGGATCAAGCTTTCTTTTAATCTTAGCCATCAATTCAAGATTAGATCATGGTCGCTGGTTTCCCAACGAGAAAGTATAAAGGAAAGGCTTGGGGTCAGTTGGAGAACACACACACGGAGGTAGAGCACTGAGACTAAGCTGAAATTATAGGGCGAGTTTGGCAAGAATTTTCAGAAGTGTTTCAGCTGCGGAGAGGGGTAGTATTGGCTAAGGGGATGATCTGATCCTAGTGTCAAGAATCAGCAAGAGGCAGAGAGGCAGCAACCAGGAGCAGCGCAGAGGAGCAGGGGAAGCTACAGCTGCACAACGCAGAGGACTTCAACCACTACGCAGACCCAGAAAGGGCAGCGCTGAGCTAGTAGGAGACCTCCAGGGTTACGCAGAGGCCATCTAGGGCCGTGTAGGGATTGCATCACCTAGTCTGGGACTATGCAACCATCTCCAGGCCAGCGCTAAGGCACGCAGAGTCTAGCAGGGTTGACACAGGGGCTTCAGGGGCAGCGCTGGGGTTTCTAGAGGCAGAAATTGGCTGAGTCTTGTAAATCTTGTTTGAGGATTTGGATGGTTGAAGGGCTTGTAAATCAAGTTTTCAATCTCCAGCACAAGCCCATCAACCATCCACACCCTCGAGTTAACCAGTAAGGTGCCTAGATTTGTTGTATTCAGAAACTACTTAATAATATAAAACCTCCAGCAGCCAGAAGACCGATTTTCCCGTATTGGGTTTTTTCGGGGACAATTGTCCAGAAAATCTTGCGTGTCACTTTGTCTATGTGCATGTATCTTTGCTTAGATTTGAATCAATGAATGTCTGTTATGTGTTTACTTCGATATTAATCTAATTTTCAGCATTAATAACTTGATTAAGTAGGAGAAGTATAACCAGATTTAACAGTAGGGTTTCTGCATAAAGTAATATTCAAAATTTTTCACATGGTATCAGAGCGATTGCAGATCTAGCAGGATCACTAGCAAGAGACTGAAGAATCCTTGCTGCAGAAAGTAGCAGCAGACGCAGAAAGCCAGACCAGAAGGGACAACGCAGTAGAAGAGGGTGTAGAGCCATGCAGAGGCCAGAGTGATGTAGTCCTACGCAGTCTCCACGCAGGCCCACGTACTTACTGCGCAGAGACATCGTTGGGACTGTCTGCTCACGCAGAGGGAAGCTAGGGTGACGTAGATCTTTAGTCGTTCTTGTTTCAGAGTGTCGGAAGCAGTGTTGCAGAGCTTCAGAAGTTGTTGATGGGTTTAAATTTCCGAAGATTCAGACTTTAGCCTAAGCACTAGGTGACAAAGAGCGGGAGGAGAAAAACTTCTCAGAGGGTTTCCAGCCAAAGAAATCTGCAGATCGATCAAAGGATCGAAGAGAGCTGATTCGTTTGATTTGGCAGACTTCCAAGAGAGGAGGTCAGTTGTGAGAGGGAGCAGAGGGTGCCTATTTCGCCAAGGACCCTAGATCCAAATCTCTAGCATAGAGAAGAGGAGTTCCGACAAATTTACTGAGCAGATGGAACGTCACGGACTACGTGATCAGGATAGGTAGGATAGTCTGTCCAACTTTGCAGTCTGGAAGGCCAGAATCCTGGTAGTCATGGAGGCATATGGTCTAGCGGACCATGCAGAAAAAGTCCTGGCCATGCCAACCGATGCAGATCTCTTGAAGAAGCATGAGGAAGCTGCTGCACATGCCAAATGCTTCATAATGGATGGGGTTAAGGATCATATAGTTCCACACATAGACGACAAGAAAACGACTTAGGAGATGTGGAAAGCCTTAACTACCCTGTATGAGGGAAAATTTGTCCAGAGGAAAATGCTTCTGGAGAATCAGATGTGGTCATTCATGATGGCCAAGGGAGAAGAGATTGAGCCCTTCCTTTTCAGATTACAGGTGATCAGAGATCAGTTGTCTATCATGGGAGCAAAGGTGGAGGATGATGTGATGGTAAGGACTGCACTGAATTCAGTCACAGAGGATTGGGAAACATTTGTCCAAAGTGTCTTGGGTAGAGCGGACCTTCCCAATTGGGACAGTATGTGGGCAATCCTTCGTCAAGAAGAACTCCATCAATTCACGAAGAGGCAGTACAACACGGGATCAAGTAAGGTGAAGAAGGAAAAGGAAGAAGATGCAGCCTTGGCAACAAAGATGCAACAAGGGAAGAAGAAGCGTGATCTATCCAAGATAAGCGTTTCCAGTGCAGCGAACTAGGAAATTTCGCCAGCAATTCTCCTCAGAAGAAGAAGGACAAGGAAGCTTCTACTTCCAAGGCTATTGTGGGGGATGATGGTTCAGAAGATGACGTAGCCATGAGCGCTCATGAACCATGAAAGTGGGGCGACATGGATCTGTAGAGCAATTAGAGAGTGATGGCGAGATCCTTGAGTAGCTCATCTCTTGGATCACATCCAAGCTACGGGAGCCTGAAGACAGTAGTAAGACAAATGGAGCAGTTGGTACAGAGAATCACAGATGGAGCAGAGGTGGAGCTGAAAGCTGAAGGGAGCAGTGCAGTGCAGATGCAGCAGCAGCGTGGCAACGCAGTGCAGAGGAGGCTGATGTGACTTCAACAATGCAGTGCAGGCTGGCTTACGCAGAGTAGAGCTGCAACAACGCAGAGTCTTCAGGGGGACAACGCAGCGTAGCAGCAGCGTGGGGGATTTCAGCGTAGAGGCTGATGTGACTTCAGCGACACAGAGGGAGCCTGCTTACACAGTGCAGAGCTGTAGCTGTGCATCATTCAGATGACAGCACAGAGCAACAACCTATGGAGCTTCAGTGATGTGGATGCAACTCAACTGACTTTTCTATCGAATATTGGGCAGGAGCTTCAGTTGTTTCTCTCAGCAACTAAAGTTGCAGTGCAGTAGATGGTAGCACGGTGCAGCATATTGAGAGGGAGCTACAGTACAAATGTGGCAGTGACGGTGGTTGCGTCATAGGAAACAGTACAAAATGCAGCAACAACACAGTGATAAAGGGCAGTAGGTTCAGCATCAACGCAGAGACCCACACCAAAGATCAGTGCAGAGCCTCAGGGTGAAGCAAAGTTGTGCTAGAGCACATTCCTCTCTAAGAGGGAATGTTGAGTTTTCTTGAGTGTTGGGGTAGCATCAGATGTGCTCTAGCTCCCAAAATTTGTGGAGAGACTAGAGTACATGAGATCTCCAAGACCTAGAAAGGGATTTGGGAAATTCCATCCAGTTTGGGAGATAATCAATTAATTAATATTTTTAATTAAGGACCCTAAGTCTAACTTAGGAAAATTAAAATATTAAAGGTAATTAATTAAAACATGTGATGGAAATGACTCAAGTCACATGGATCAAGCTTTCTTTTAATCTTAGCCATTGATTCAAGATTAGATCATGGTCGTTGGTTTCCAAACAAGAAAGTATAAAGGAAAAGCTTGGGGTCAGTTGGAAAACACACACATGGAGGCAGAGCACTGAGACTAATATGAAATTGTAGGGCGGGTTTGCTAAGAATTTTCTGAAGTGTTTCAGCTGCGGAGAGGTGTAGTATTGGCTAAGGGGATGATCTGATCCCAGTGCCAAGAATCAACAAGAGGTAGAGAGGCAACAACCAGGAGCAGCGCAGAGGAGCAGGGGCAACAACAACAATTACGCAGCGCAGAGGGCTTCAGACGCTACGCAGGTGCTACGCAGGCCCAGAAAAGGCAGCGCTGAGCCAGCAGGAGACCTCCAGGGTTATGCAAAGGCCATCCAGTGCAGCGTAGGCACTACGTCACCCAGTCTGGGGTTACGCAACCCTCTCCAGGCTAGCACAGAGGCATGCAAAGGATAGCAGGGTTGACGCAGGGGCTTCAGGGGTAGCACTGGGGTTTCTATAGGCAAAAATTGGCTGAGTCTTGTAAATATCGTTTGAGGGTGTGGATCAATCAAGTTTTCAGTCTCCAGAATAGCAGGTTAGCTGCAGATCTATGTTTTTTCTCTATCGGATTAACCAGTAAGGTGCCCAGATTTGCTGTATTCAGAAACTACTTAATAATATAAACCCTCCAGCAGCCAGAAGACCGGTTTTCCCACATTGGGTTTTTCTGGGGACAGTTGTCCATAAAATATTGTGAGTCACTTTGTCTATGTGCATTTATCTTTGCTTAGATTTGAATCGATGAAAGTCTGTTATGTTTTTACTTCGATATTAATATAATTTTCAGCGTTAATAACTTGATTAAGTAGGAGAAGTATAACCAGATTTAACAGTAGGGTTTCTGCATAAAGTAATATTCAGAAATTTTCACATCGATAACATGGATACTGCAGATGGAGCAGTTCCTTTATCTACATGATGTGAAACAAACACAAAAGGTACACATTGCATCTTTACATTTAGAACCCAATCATTTTATGTGGTATGTTAGAAAATCATAAAGGTAGAAATATTTTCTTATCTTGATAATTACTTGTGATATTTAGTTATCTTCTTAAGGCCTTCTTTAAATTTCTTTATGTCTTCTTTTGTCTTCTTATCATCAATCAACTACCAAAACATAAACATTAAGATCAAGGACATGGGATGTAGGCTCTCAGCCATGGAAAAACCTCTCTTCTAGGGGAAAACCCAAAATTTTCTTCTCTTCCTTTAGAACCAAATCAAATGATACAACCAAGATCCTTGACCAAGACAAAAGACCTCTTCCAATCCACCAAGTCAGCCTCCAAGATAGTTAGCCAAACTTCAGAAGTCAACTCAAGTCAGACTGCTTCAATACTTCATCAAACTCAGATTTTGGCTCTACTGCATCAAGAATTTCAGCCTAACTGTAGATCTATAATTTTGGCCCCTCCTTCAATACAAATTCTTCGCACGTGTGGGAAATCAAGAGAGAAATTCGGTTCCTTTACTTGTCAAGTGTTTTTTCCTTCTTTGTTTAGGCATCATCTTCCTTTCTAGGTTCTTCACACTTCTTTTTCCACTTAAATTGCAGATCAAACCTCTTGGATCAAATGAATGATCAAATAGGTCGAATTCTTCTTATTTATAGTCTCTTCAAGGTGGTCAAATCTCTTCATGAGGCCAACTTGTCTTCTCTTGGGGCCAACTTGGTGGAGGAATAAAAAATTACATATTTGACTCAAATAGAAATTTCTTTCTTGGTATACAAAGCCCAAGAAGGGCCTATTACATGATGACAAGGACAAAAACCCTAGAAGCACTCAATGGGTGCTTTGACCTAGAAACAAAATGAATAAAGCATGAAACCCATGCTTATAAAATCTTTTTTCTTTTCTTTCTTTTGACAAATACATTACATCATGACTTAAATACAATTGTGCAGAACGATACTAGTTACATTTCTCAACACTCCCTCCTAACTAGGGAGGTATTCATAATTGTTTAACCGGTACAAGGTTGACTTCAATTTGAAATGTTCCAAGAAGAGTACAACAACATACACAATGCTAGGGATACCACAACTGCCAAGGTATCCAACACATCAATGATCCAAGTTTCAATGACATTATTTCAAGGATCCATCAACTTAAGGATCCAAGTGTCATTTCCAAGACACTAATACAAGGCTCTAGACACTATTAGGGACTAAGGTGTCATCAAGGCAACATGCCACTATAGGTACCACTAGGCTACAACCCTGGTATCAATCTAATAATATATAGATACCATCTAGGCCTTCTTGCCAATGTGAAAATTCCTAAACCCAAAATCCCTATTGCAGCAAACTGATATTACTTCTCCTACTTGATAAATTATCCAAGTTATTTACTGTGTTCTACAAGTAAATACTGAAGAAAATACACTACCACCTTCACTACATAAATAAACTGCAAAAAAATAAGTGCGGAAACAAGATCTGAGTAAGAAGAAATCTAGATTCTAAACACACATGAAACCATTATTTTTGGACTAAGTCCCCAGAAAAACCCAATGCGGGAAAACTGGTGCAACAAATGAGGGTTTGATATTATTAAGAAGAAGTTTCTAAATACAATTGGATGCCCAAATCTGGATATCCATAGAGAATCTGACTGACAGAGAACTAGTGAGGATTACCTCACACTGACATTGGAAATCCGGAACTGACCCAACACTGAATTGGATAGCCCCACGCTGCCTCTGCATAGATCTGCATCACCTCCTTCTGTTGGATCTTTTGCCCCTTCGGTCTCACACCCAGGCACTCCGGCACTAGATCTGAATGATCCTCAGCAAAATCTCGGATCTCCTCAAGGCTACAACGTTGCCTCTGCATGGCACTGCGTTGCCCAACGTAGCTGCTATGCTGCCTCTTCTACGTACTTCCCTCTGCCTTCTTTGAAAAGTATTTCCGACTCAGGACAGGATCTTCCAACTGAAACTATCACTGCCCCTCACTATAATCAAATCAACTCGATCAAATCCTCCAGTTGCTCTGCACTGCTCACTTGAGAAATTCAATCTCTAGACTCACTCGGTGTGTCTTCCAAATGCCCATCGAAGTCCTTCATATAATCTTCTCGTTGGATAACCAACGGCCCAAATTAAAACATTATCAACGGCTTAGATCATATTTCCTCGATCTCTGTCTTTTTCTAGAAGTTTCATAGCCAGTTCTATTAATATACTTTAATTATTTTAATTCCCTAAGTTTAGACTTAGGCTCCCATTAAAAATAATTAATTATTTTAATAAAACTCCATCCGGATGGAATTTCCCAAAACGATTTCTGGGTATTTTGGAATACATGTGTCTAAGCCTCCCTGCAAAATTTGAGACTTAGAGCACATATGATGCTACTAGATATCAACACTCCCTCTTAGCGAGTAATGTAATCTAGTAATGCATCCTGCTGAAGCACTACACTGACTCTGTAACATCTCCCTCTGCGCTACTGATGTCTGACACTGCTGCCAACCAACTACTGCGCTGTTGCATCTATTCTGCTGCTGACCTTGCGTACTACCACCAAATACTATAGCACTGCAACTCTGCTTCTTGATGCAACAAAAAAACATCCAAACACTGAACTAAGTGTTCAACATGATGCATTTGATACTGAAAATTTGACTGTTGCTAGTCTTTGCACTAACCCTCTGAAGTTGTTGCGCTGCTGCTGACTTTGTGCTACGCCTTCCTGCACTACTGCCAACTCTGCTCTGCATTGCTCAAACTCTGGCACTCACTATTCACTGCACTATCAGTCTGACACTCCTCTGCACCAACTGACACTGGTCCATCTTGCTACTGTTGATTTGGGCTCCCGTAGTAAGGTACTAATCTATGAGGTGGACTCCTCAAGGATCCTACCCAATTGCTGTTCTTTCGAATTACAGTTCTACATCACCCCAATTCTCTCTTGGAGATATGTGGGCTATCATCGCAAACTCTTCCTCCTCGATCCTTGCAGTTGCAGCCTGTGGATCATGCTTCTCATCCTTGTCCTTATTCTTGAGAGGACACTATGTATCGTAGTGACCCATATCACCACACCATAAACACTTGATCTTCGAGACATTCTTTTTTCGCCTCCGCTGCTCCTGTTGCCCCTTAGATGCAAGGGATGCTTTCTCATCCTCCTCCTTGGGCTTCGTCCTGCTGCTGCTGTTGCCATCAAGCTTGCACTTGACTAAGTCTCTCCTCATCTCTTCCTGCTGAAGAGCTGCCCACATTCCTTCCCAATCTAGCAACTTCTCTTTGTCTAGGATACTCTGGAGTCTGGAAAAATACTTTCCACTCTTCAGAAATGAAATTCAGGGCCCATCTCCGTGGCCTGAGGTGCTGACCCTACAGTTCCTAGCTGATCTCGAACATCTTGAAGCTTCGATAGGAACAAATCTATGTGTTCTCCCTTCTGCATCCTTGTAGATCGCATCTTCTCCTCCAAGAACATCTTCCGCTGCTCGAAAGATGTAATATCCCCAAATTATCAGTCAGCTAATTGGGATATTAATTTTGATTAATTTTGGCAAATCCTAATGTTGGGCGGAAATAAAGGGGTGAGGGGACGCATGAATAAAACATTAGAATAAAAGCACTTTCCTAAAGTCATTGGGCAAATTAATTAAAAGATGAATTGGGGTCCATGAGGCCAAGTGACAACGCAGGAGAGGAGACACTTAGGACAAGCAGTGGCAGCGTGGGGCCAGGCAGCGCAGTGGCAACGTGGGAGAGGCAGCGCAACGTAACAAGGGACAACGTGGCATAGAGGGACAACGCAACATAGGTGGGTCCAAGGGAGTTTAGGGGTTCACAAGCATAAAAGACGAGGAAGGAAGCCTTTCTCATTCATTCTTGCATCTTATGATTTTCTGTCTGTCAAGACTAGAGCACGCTCAAGCTGTTTAGTTGGGTTTGCAGTGCTGTTTAGCACAAGGGTATCTCCGAGCGGAGATCCCAACCTCGTCCTTGGGGGACTTCGAGTGCCCGCTTAGGAGGGGAGCCATACCATCAGTTTTGGAGAGCAACAATACCATTTCAGCCTCAGGATTACACAGTCACTTCCATGGGCAGTGAAGTCTTCCACGGTGATTACGCAGTCATAGAGAGGAGCAACATCTAGAGGAGAGAACTTCACGAGATTTCAGCCGAGAGATTGTGAAGGGATCAACCCTTTCATAACTGAGGGTTTCAGAGAGTTGGAAGCCCTTCTTTCAGTGTTTTCATCAGAGAGGCTAGCATACCCAGAGGGATAGCGTAGGCTTGCGTAGCCATCCCTAGAGGGTGAATTTACAGGGTCAGCCTTTCCGGAATTCCTTCACGGGCGCGGGTTTTTCTGGGTTTATTGAGGAGAAGCCAAGATTAATTTGGCAGAATTTTCTGGGTGGATTTGAGGTGTCAAACAAAGATCCTAATTCAGCCAGCAGCTAGAGGAGCTATGGGAAATTGGGCCGAAATTCCAAGGTCAACATTTGGCCAATTCTTTCATGGGTTTTAGTGGGTTTCTTGAGTAGAGTCCAAGATTAAAGTCCCATAATTTTCTGAGCAGTGTAGTAGACCCTAGCGGCATTTCTTCGGAAGTAGCAGCAACATTTCTGGCAAATTGCAGCGCAGAGCTATAGCCATACAACCTACCATCAGTGGGGGGATTTAAGATTTCATTCAGAGGGATTCTCTAGCTTGCCTTGATCAAGCCCAAGTGCCTTCATTCCAACACCTCCATTGTACTCATTTCTAGCAAATTAATAAAATGGCTCAACAATATTTTATGGCTTCATTGGTGTTATGATGTCAGTTTTTGTTTTATTGTCTCCATAATATATTTTAGCCTGTTATTATTTTTATTTTCCCATTTGGGGATATTACAGTGGTATCAGAGCTTCGTTCTTGGCTCAACCATGGGGATATTTTTCTATGAACAAGGGGGGTAGGTAGAGTCTTACCCACCAAAGGCAGTAGAGGTGGAAAATATGAGGGAGTCAAGGAGAAAAGAGGAAGCAGCATTTGGTAACATTTTTAAGGCCCTAAATGAGTTAGCCAAAGGACAAAAGGGAATGTTGGAAAGACTCAAGCAACATAATAGGAATAAGAACATCCATCAGGAATCCCTAGTTGGGGAGACTTCGGGGGTCTCACAACAGTGTGACCACCCTTTACCAGCCACTCACCCGCCAGCCTTTAGTAGGCCAACCAGGATCACGATGCCTACATTCTTACCTCCAGTACCGAGTGAGCAAGGTAGGTAGCATGATCATATACCCATGGGAGATTATTTCCGAGAATGGCAGTCCATGGGGGAAAACTTCAGAGCAGCTTTGTCCTTCCGAGATTACTGCCAGCTCAAGCAGGATAAAGAAGGAAGGAACAGTGGGGGGTCTAGCACGCAGAGTTTAGAGTTGCAGCGTACCATTGGGATGTAATATTCCTAATTAGCACTGCTAATTGGAATATTTCATTTTTGTATAGTTTTGCCGCCTTTAGTTAAATTAATAAATAAAGTGAGAATTAGGGGGTCAACTCACTTAATAAAATAAAGTGCTTTCCTAGTTGATGAACGTTGTGACTTAAAGGGGTGGCCTTGGGGGTCCACACGCACATGAGGGAAGGCCTCACGCTGACCCTAAGGTAACTGCGCAGGTCAAGGAGGAGATCAAGGACGCAGTTAGGGTTTTTGAGGGAGCTAGCACTATAAAAGGTGGGGTTTTCACTCCATTTGGCATTATTGATATGTTGATGATATTGAGAGCTAGACTTCTGTCTACTTCAGCACGCCGGTTGTTTAGTCGGTCTGCAGCACTGTTTAGTGCGAACTGAGTGTCTCCGGTCGGAGATCTCGCCCTTGGCCTCGGGGGACTTCGAGTGCCTGCTCGGGCAAGGTATTTCCTTCAGTTTCAGTAGGTGTTTTGCGGTGGATTCGTGGTGGACGTTTTGCAGAGGAGCTGGCCCTTAGAGTGACTGCGCAGTCCAGGAGAGAGGACGCAGTTTCAGCAGGGAGGACGCAGTCAGTACTTGTGCAGCGCTGTTGTGGGTGATTTTGTGGTGGCTTCAGCGTATTTCAGCCTTGGGGAGATTGTTGTTTCAGCCAGAGGGTTTGCAGGAGGATTTAGGCCCCTTTTCCAGCATATTTCTTGAGCTTCTGCGCTGTTCCTGGGAGAGACAACGTTTTCATTGAGGAGGGCTTTATTGGTGGATTTTCGGAGGTGGAGCATTTGCTTCACGGTTTCTGGGTTTTGTCCGGAGGGGTGAGTACAGACAGCCTTCCGATTTTCAGCTCATTCCGGTGAGGGGATCAGCCCCTAGTTCCAGTACATTGCAGCAGCAGCTTTCTACGGCAGTTTTCTCCAGCAGCTAGGACGCAGTCTCTGTTGTAGCCATTTCTTATTCTGAGAGGGTCTTCACTTGCCTAGAGCAAGGATAGGTGCACTCATTCTGATTATCTCTTGTACCCATATATGTATTCTCAAATTAATAAAATGGCTTAGCGTTCTGGTATTTTATGTGTACTTGTTCCATATTCTAGTTCCGGCATTTTGTTCTATATAGCTGCTTGTTTGTTTTGCTGTGTATTACTGTTTATTTCCCGTTGGGAATATTACAGTGGTATCAGAGCATAGTTCTGGCTCAGCCTGTGGTGCTAGCAGTCTATGACGCCCGGGTATAACCCCTATTTTGATCAGAGGGGACACAGAGACGTTGAGAGTAGGTGGGAGTTTCCCTTCGGAGGGAGGGATTCTGATCAGGAGCCACCTGAGACAGATTCAGAGCAGGAGCAGCCTGCAAGGGACACAGAGCAGCGGAACCCGATGGCAGACGAGGAGGGTTCGAGGAGATGGGACACGCTCCTCCATCACATGCAGGAGATGACACAGAGACTCACGACCATAGAGATCAGACAGAGGAACCTCCCAGGGTTTTCTAGATCGGTGAGGGATCGGGTATGTCTCACCACGTGCCAGTGCATGATGCTATCCCCATTGTGGCATCTCATGCACCCACACGATCTACTATGCCCACATTCTTGCCAGAGGACGCAGGGGCAGGAGTACCGGGAGGTGCACAGAGGGATATTCCAGCACCCGCGCGATCTACCATGCCTACCTTCCTAGCAGAGGATGCAGGGACAGCAGTACAGAGGGAGATAGATCCGGCTCGGATGGCTGACCTTTTTGCAGAGTACCAGGCTTACGGACAGGCGTTCATGGACTCTCTCACCCTCAGAGACTATATCCAGGTCCAGCATGACAGCAGGCCCCGTGATCATCACCGAGGGCACAGACACCACCGTGATGACCACCGCACAGCTAGTAGATTTCATTTGCCCACGTTTGATGGCTCATCAAACAACTCAGCAAAGTCTTGGGTGGAGAAGCTGGACATCTATTTTCAGCTTAACCCGATGTCGCAGTCAGAGGCCATTAAGGTGGCAACATTACATCTGGACGGTGAGGCCCAGGACTGGTGGTTCCATGGGATGACGACACTCGGACATTCTGCAATGACGACATATGCCGAGTTTACCCGGAGGGTGATAGAGCGCTTTGAAAGGAGGGATCCGGAGCAGCATTTTGTTGAGCTGACGAAGCTCAAACAGTCTGGGAGTGCAGAGACATACATTTCAGACTTCTTGAGGATTTCGGTGATGGTCCCTGATTTGTCGGCGGCTCGGATGGTTTACATGTTTGTGGAGGGATTGTCAGAGCCACTTCGTGGCCTAGTCCGGTCGACCAGACCAGCTACCCTTCAGGATGCCATCAGCAGGACTCGGGACTTACAGGATGTCTTACCCAAGACTCGGACACCTTATCCCCAGAGACAGGCCTTCCAGCCTAGGGGGAAGGACACGAGGGTTCCGCCTCCCAAGGCGAATCCTGGACGAGGGCAGTTTGATGACGAGGCTAGGAGAGAGCTGAGGAGGAAGCGGTTGTGCTTCACTTGCCAGGAGCCATGGGCACTAGGACATAGGTGTGCTGCAGGGAAAGCACACTTCATTGAGGTCTTCTCCGAGAGCAGTGGAGAAGAGGATGAGGGGGATGACGTGGAGGCAGGAGATTGTTATGCAGCGCAGGGTACCTTACCACCTCCACCACCCGCAGCAGGTGGGGCATCATTTGCACCCACTGAGGGAGCTCTAGCCGCATTGCGGGGAGTTCCCAAGTACTTGACGCTGCGCGTACAAGGGACAGTGCGCGGGCAGCGGGTTTCAGTCTTAGTTGATAGTGGGGCCACCCACAACTTTATTGATGCCCAGATGGTTGAGCGGAGAGGCATACAGACAGAGGGCTTTGATGGGTTTTCCGTCTTGGTCCCAGGAGATCAGACCATGGCATGTGCTCGATATGTTCCGGAGTTATCAGTGACGATGGGCACTTATACATTGACCGATCACTTCTTTGTGGTGGACATTCCGGACACCAACCTGATATTGGGTGTTCAGTGGCTTATTACTCTAGGGAAGGTCACGACAGATTGGAAGGCCCTAGAGATGGAGTGGGATGATCCCAAGACGGGGAGGCATGAGAAGATACGGGGGCAACACACATACCCACCTCAGACGGTGTCAGCACACAGTATGGAGGCGACCTTCCGCAAGGGAGATATAGAGTGGGCGGTAGAGTTGCGGGCTTCAGAGGCAGTGGATACAGGGCAGACATTGCATCCTGATCTGCAGTCTATTCTCGACAGGTATGCAGTGGTTTTCGGGGATATTCCACCAGGGCAGCCACCAGATCGGGGGTTTGAGCACACGATCGAGCTTGAGCAGGGGATACAGGCCGTGATTACCACACCGTATAGGCATCCCAAGGCCTATCGGGACGAGATAGAGCGGGCTATCCAAGAGTTGCTGGCCCTTGGTCACATTCGGCCCAGCACGAGTCCTTTCGCTTCTTCTGTAGTGTTGGTGAAGAAGAAGGACGGCACATTGCGCATGTGCATTGACTACAGGGCTCTGAATAAGAAGACCCTGAAGAACAGGTACCCCATTCCCAGGATCGATGAGCTGATGGATGAGTTGAGAGGGGCACGGTTCTTCTCGAAGATTGACTCGAGATCCGGGTACCATCAGATTCGCGTGAGGGAACAGGACATTCCCAAGACCGCTTTCAGGGTCACTATGGGCACTTTGAGTTTCTGGTCATGCCATTCGGGCTGACCAATGCACTTGCTACTTTCCAGTCATGCATGAACCACATTTTCAGGGGTCATCTGAGGAAGTTTGTGCTGGTCTTCTTTGATGACATACTTATATACAGCAGGACTTGGGAGGAGCACCTCCAGCATATTGAGACCGTTTTGCACATCTTGGAGGAGCAGCAGTTCTATGCCAAGCTTTCCAAGTGCGAGTTCGGGTTGACAGAGATGTTATATCTGGGGCACATTATAGGAGTGGACAGAGTGAGGGTCCACGAGGAGAAGATCAGGGCCATCAGGGACTGGCCAGAGCCGCGGAATGTGACGGAGCTTCGGGGATTTATTGGCATTTGCACATATTACAGGAAGTTCGTCAAGGTCTTCTCTCAGCTTGCTGCACCCCTCACAGATTTGACGAGAAAGGGGGCATTCAGTTGGTCGAACACAGCACAACGAGCTTTTGACAAGCTCAAGGAGGTGATGAGCAGTTGTCCTGTGTTGGCGTTGCCAGATTTTACACAGCCCTTTGTCCTAGAGTGTGATGCATCAGGAGAGGGGATTGGTGCAGTTTTGATGCAGGGCGGTCACCCGATTGCTTTTGAGAGCCGGAAGCTCCTTCCACACGAGAGGTTGTATCCCATATACGACAAGGAGATGTTGGCCATCATGCATGCATTGGCCAAGTACCGGCAGTACCTGGTGGGCAGCAAATTTAGGGTGAGGACAGATCATAACAGCCTGAGGTACTTTTTGGAGCAGAAGCAGTTGCAGGAGAGGCAGCAGAAGTGGATCAGCAAGATCCAAGCCTATGACTTTGACATCGAGTATGTCAAGGGCAAGAATAACGTGGTGGCTGATGCCCTTTCTCGTAGACCGGCCACGTTATCACTTATGAGCTTGGACGCTGATTGGAGGGCTCGACTGCTGGTTGAGTACTCCAAGGATAGGTTTGCATGTGAGGTTCTGGATGGGCAGATAGCAGATGACCGGTACAGGGTGGTCGATGAGATCATCTATTACGGGGACAGGATCTTCTTGACTGAGGGATCTCAGCTCAAGAAGAAGATACTCCAGGCTTCACACGATTCACCATTGGCGGGCCATCAGGGGTTCACCAAGACATACAGGGCTATTCGGGAGAGGTTCTCATGGAAGGGCCTCAAGGAGGACGTACTCCAGCATGTCAGGGAGTGCGATGTTTGCCAGAGGAACAAGGGAGAGATGAGCCATCCTGCAGGGTTGTTGCAGCCTCTTCCCATTTCGGAGGGGAAATGGGAGAGCATCTCGATGGATTTCATCACAGGGTTGCCCATGGTGCAGGGCAAGGACTGCATCTTCGTAGTCGTTGACCGGCTGACGAAGTATGCCCATTTTTTTGCCATATCCGCACATCACACAGCAGCGCAGGTGGCTGAGCTGTTCTTCAGGGAGATTTTCAGATTACATGGTCTACCCAAGACCATTGTTAGTGACAGGGACAGCCGTTTCATGGGCGGATTCTGGCAGGAGCTCTTCCGACTAGTGGGGACCGAGTTGACACCGAGCACTAGTTATCACCCCTAGACGGACGGGCAGACAGAGATAGTTAACAAGTGTCTGGAGGGCTACTTGCGTAACTACGTCAGTGGACAGCAGAGGGCATGGCTGAAGTGGCTGCATCTGGGCGAGTACTGCTACAACACGACGCATCATATGTCTATTAGTATGTCACCTTTCTATGCTTTGTATGGATATCATTCCTTATCTTTTGTGGACATGATGTTTGTTGTTAGCAGGGCTCCGAGAGCCAAGTTATGGATGCAAGAGAGCCAAGATATCCTCCGAGCTCTCAAGGACAACATAGCCACAGCACAGAATCAGCAGAAGTTGTATGCTGATAAGGGTCGGGTGGAGAGACACTTCGAGGTAGGGGACTTGGTCTACCTACGACTACAGCCATACCGACAGTCTTCGCTCAAGCAGAAGGGGGCGGAGAAGCTTAAGCCCCGCTTTTATGGGCCATACAAGGTGATATGCAGGATCGGGCAGGTTGCGTATGAGTTGGAGCTGCCCCAAGGCAGCAAGATTCATAACATCTTTCATGTATCATGCCTGAAAAAGGCACTGGGCCAGCAGGTGACAGTCACAGAGGAGCTACCACCCACGGATGATAAGGGGCATCTGGTGTTGCAGCCGGAGGCTATTATTGACACTAGGGAGAGGCAGCTGCGGAGCAGGAAGATCAGGGAGTTCTTGGTGAGATGGAAGAACTTACCGGATGAGGATGCCACTTGGGAGGATGAGAGGATCTTGCAGCATCCATCACTTCAGTTGCTTGAGGACAAGCAACGTTCTGCCGGGGGAGACTGTAATATTCCTAATTAGCACTGCTAATTGGAATATTTCATTTTTGTATAGTTTTGCCGCCTTTAGTTAAATTAATAAATAGAGTGAGAATTAAGGGGTCAACTCACTTAATAAAATAAAGTGCTTTCCTAGTTGATGAACGTTGTGACTTAAAGGAGTGGCCTTGGGGGTCCACACACACATGAGGGAAGGCCTCACGCTGACCCTAAGGTAACTGCGCAGGTCAAGGAGGAGAGCAAGGTAACTGCGCAGGTCAAGGAGGAAAGCAAGGACGCAGTTAGGGTTTTGAGGGAGCTAGCACTATAAAAGGTGGGGTTTTCACTCCATTTGGCATTGTTGATATGATATTGATATTGAGAGCTAGACTTTTGTCTACTTCAGCACGCCGGTTGTTTAGTCGGTCTGCAGCACTGTTTAGTGCGAACTGAGTGTCTCCGGTCGGAGATCTCGCCCTTGGCCCCGAGGGACTTCGAGTGCCTGCTCGGGCAAGGTATTTCCTTCAGTTTCAGTAGGTGATTTGCAGTGGATTTTGGTGGACGTTTTGCAGAGGAGCTGGCCCCTTAGAGTGACTGCGCAGTCCAGGAGAGAGGACGCAGTTTCAGCAGGGAGGACGCAGTCAGTGTTTGTGCAGCGTTGTTGTGGGTGATTTTGTGGTGGCTTCAGCGTATTTCAGCCTTGGGGAGATTGTTGTTTCAGCCGGAGGGTTTGCAGGAGGATTTAGGCCCCTTTTTCCAGCATATTTCTTGAGCTTCTGCGCTGTTCCTGGGAGAGAGCGTTTTCATTGAGGAGGGCTTTATTGGTGGATTTTTGGAGGTGGAGCATTTGCTTCACGGTTTCTGGGTTTTGTCCGGAGAGGTGAGTACAGACAGCCTTCCGATTTTCAGCTCATTCCGGTGAGGGGATCAACCCCTAGTTCCAGTACATTGCAGCAGCAGCTTTCTACGGCAGTTTTCTCCAGCAGCTAGGACGCAGTCTCTGTTGTAGCCATTTCTTATTCTGAGAGGGTCTTCACTTGCCTAGAGCAAGGATAGGTGCACTCATTCTGATTATCTCTTGTACCCATATATGTATTCTCAGATTAATAAAATGGCTTAGCGTTCTGGTATTTTATGTGTACTTGTTCCATATTCTAGTTCCGGCATTTTTTTCTATATAGCTGCTTGTTTGTTTTGCTGTGTATTACTGTTTATTTCCCATTGGGAATATTACATGGGAGGACACATTTTCCCATGTATGATGGATCCATTGATTGCACGGCTCGGGATCGGGTGAAAAGTTGGATACCTCTTTCCATCTTGACCGAATAACGAAGGGGGAAGCCATCAAAATGGCTACCTCGCACTTGGAGGATGAGGGCACACAGGATTGTGGGGAGCTATTGGATACACCTAGTGTGACACAGGACTCACCCTTGTTGGAGACTTCCTTGACCGTGTCGATTGACATCTTAGTGGAGAGAGTAGAGCCTACCCCAGTAGAGCCATCCATTGAGGTGATGATCGAAGTCATGTCCGATTTTTTGGGTGACAACCACACACAACAAATGGGTAAGGTTCTAGGAGATGTATCCACCTTTGATGAGGCACTAAGAGATACAAAGGTAGAGCAGGAGGACATTCCTGATGTATGTCAGGATGAGGACTCTTCTTTGGATGAGTCCATGGAGTCATATGAGGATGCTTCTGGGGAGCATGAGGAGTCATGTAGAGATGATGACAGTAGGACGGTTTCGTATTCCAGTGTGCATGTGGTATCAGGGGACTCTATGGGAGATATTCAGGATGATGAGTCACTTGTGATGATTCAGCCGGAGCAACTTATGGTACAACTAGAGGGTACATTGGAGCATCATAGCAGCCCCTTTCAGGAATACATAGATGGGGCTAGCAGCACGGTTGGGTCACCTTTGGCCATTGGAGAGAGAGAGACGGAGCTACCTAGTTAGATCTCATGCGTTGACTTGGATAGCGGGATGAGAAGACCTAAGTTGCACAGGGTGCAACATCTGCATGTCAGGGTTTCTCTAGGTGCAGGAGTTCACGCATTTGATCCCTCCCTTGGGGTTGGATGGCGAGAGATTCTGAGTTGGTACCCGGTGGAGTGGGTTATGGAGATGTTGATGCACCGAGGTGTAGCTCAGTAAGAGCTTCCAGGCACTGGGGTTACCGGAAGCCTCGACTGACATTGGCATCTGGGCGAGACTACCCATCACTTCCCAGGTATGCTAGTTGACTATGACCTGGAGGGTATAGTTGACCTAGTAGTTGAGCATACACATTCACTAGGGGAGTTTCAGCCAGCACTATTGTCCAACCAGTTTAGGTACAGACTTCTTGAGTTTTCTTGGTATGAGGATTGTACACAGGATCACGGGATGATCAACAAACTCTGGCAGGAGTTTGACAGAGGAGGGGGAATTGGTAGGCCACCAGACAGTGCCTTGTATGGAGCTGGGGATTCTTCGCATTTGTGTGGGGTACAGAGGACACGAAGGAGCAAAGCAGGATTGGCATTGCTACTGGTACCTAGGGAGATTCACTTCTTGGGTCCCTCAGGGAGGATTTGGAAGGGAGATCCATTCATTGGAGAGTATGGTGATGCGGCAGTGGAGGTGATGGTACCGATCGAGTATGGGCCGACGCATATGGATACAACCTTAGGCCATCACACCATGGGACGTGTAGGGACATTCATCATTGAGGAGTGGTCTGTAGATGGGCATGGAGATGCATAGGGGTGTGTTGTAGCATGTCAGACTGCATTTTGGAGTAGGAGTGCTTCCCATTGCATTGAGTACATGCAGGGAGTGACAATTGTGGCGACGCAAGATGGACACATGACGGTACAACACAGTATAGCTGTTACCGGGGGTATCCATTGGTGTACAGGGGCAGGTTGCAACATACAGTGGCAGGTCGTGGATTGCAGTGATACTTGGTGGTATGCAGTGACACATGATGCAGAGCAGTGGGCTCTTGGAGCGTTACCTTCAAAGAGACATATCAACAGGGGCTGTAGGTGTACCATGGGATGCAACTCACCTAAGATCGATGAGGATCTTGTTGAGCATGTGGAGATGCCACGTTTAGCGGAGTCAGGGCTACGAGCATGTTATCAACAGATTCGAGGCAGAGAGAGTGTCATCTGGAGGATTACTCTTGAGCATTCAGGTAGATTCTTGGTCACACCCTTTGGGACATACATACCCATCATCCTCGAGTGTTGCTTATGGTCACAGAGTGTTTGGTTGGTACCCCTTAACACTGTCCATTCAGGCAGCAGGGCATGGGAGGCTCACCCTAGACAGTTGGATGAGGTACTGCGTGTCATTATCTAGGAGGAGATTCTCTAGCTGAGACAATTGGTAGGTGCACGAGTTGACAGGTCCAGGCTTAGGGATGGCATGGTTGATTGCCAAGGTAGCATATGTCCCACCCATGGGCTCACATTTGAGGGATGGTGGATGATATATTTCGTATACAGGAGGGTACCCAGACTCCGAGTAGGATCCAGGTGTATTAGCAGGAGTTGGGATAGCGAGTATCATTACGTGGTCTGGCATGAGTAGGGCAGGTACACATGCATGGGACAGATTCCTGATACTTGGGGTCCACCCAGGGGATACATACAGGGGTCAAAGATGAGGGCCATATGGGTTCTAGCAGGTAGCAACGCTACGCGACATCCTGTGGGGAGTGGGAGTTGTGAGCTCCCCGTACGGTTGGGGGATCCAGGGGTCCATTGGGCAGGTGGATCACTCCACTTTGTGATGAGCAGGGACAGAGCAGATGGTGATCCAGTCCACCTTGGGCTTGACATAAGGGGGGGAGCACTGAGACCTCCATTGCATGGCGAGGCAGACTTATCATGTTGTTGCTCAGGGTCATGATTGGTAGTGGAGGGGTAGATATCAGAATCATGGAGATGCCTGGGCAGGATGAGCTTTTCCTTCACATATTTTTTGCCGCAAGGCCCTAGGAGAGAGGGATACAGTCTACGCATGATGGGGCGACCCATGAATAAAACATTAGAATAAAATCACTTTCCTAAAGTCACTGGGCAGATTAATTAAAAGATGAAGTGGGGCCCATGAGGCCAAGTGACAGCGCAGGAGAGGAGGCACTTAGGATAGCGCAGTGGCAGTGTGGGGCCAGGTAGCATAGTGGCAACGTGGGAGAGGCAGCGCAGCGTTGCAAGGGACATCGTGGCATAAAGGGACAACACAGCATAGGTGGTCCCAAGGGAGTTTAGGGGTTCGCAAGCATAAAAGGAGAGGAAGGCAACCTTTCTCATTCATTCTTGCATCTTATGATATTCTATCTGTCAAGACTAGAGCACGCTTAAGCTGTTTAGCTGGGTCTGCAGTGCTGTTTTGCACAAGGGTATCTCCGAGCGGAGATCCCAACCTCGTCCTTGGGGGACTTCGAGTGCCCGCTCAAGAGAGGAGCCATACCTTAAGTTTTGGAGAGCAACAATACCATTTCAGCCTCAGGATTACGCAGTCACTTCCAGGGGCAGCGCAGTCTTCCAGGGTGATTACGCAGTCATAGAGAGGAGCAACATCTGGAGGAGAGAACTTCACAAGATTTCAGCCGGGAGATTGTGAGGGGATCAACCCTTCCATAGCTGAGGGTTTCAGAGAGTTGGAGGCCCTTCTTTCAGTGTTTTCATTAGAGAGGCCAGCATACCCAGAGCGAGAGTGTAGCCATCCCTAGAAGGTGAATTTATGGGGTCAGCCTTTCCGGAATTCCTTCGCGGGTTTTTTTGGGTTTATTGAGGAGAAGCCAAGATTAATTTGGCAGAATTTTCTGGGCGGATATGAGGTATCAAACAGAGATCCTAACTTAGCAACAGCTAGAGGAGTTAGGGGAAATTGGGCCGAGATTTCGGGGTCAACATTTGGCCAACTTTCGTGGGTTTTTGTGGGTTTCTTGAGTAGACTCCAGGATTAAAGTCCCAGAATTTTCTGAGCAGTGTAGCAGGCCCTAGCGACATTTCTTCGGGAGCAACAACAGCATTTCTGGCAGATTGCAGCACAGAGCTATAGCCGTACAACGTACCATCAGTGGGGGCATTTCAACATTGACTCAGAGGGCTTCTCTAGCTTGCCTTGAGCAAGCCCAGGTGCCTTCATTCCAGCACCTCCATTGTACTCATTTCTAGCAAATTAATACAATGGCTCAACAATATTTTATGGCTCCATTGGTGTTTTGATGTCAGTTTTTGTTTTATTGTCTCCGTAGTATCTTCTAGCCTGTTATTATTTTTATTTTCCCATTTGGGGATATTACAAAATTTATAGTGTAGCCAATGCATCCCACATCTCCTTGGTAGTCCCTTTGCCAGAAATATGTGAGATAATGTGATCCCTCACTCTGTCAAGGATCAACCTTTTAGCTTCAGCCATATCTTTCTTGTAGGCCTTCAGTGGATTTGCGTCTGCGGGGACAACTACCACACTATTGATGATGGTCTTGAGATCATGCTCATCCAGAAGGAAGGGGGCCTTGCCTTCCAGATTACATAGTTGGAGGCACCCTCCAGCCGATCCTGGTCACACAACCCAGTGGTTGCCATCTCACCCAACCAAATGTTGAACTTCTGCCTCTAACCCTCTGCGCAGTTGGCTCTATGCACTCCCTGTTGGAGTAAGCCAAATAAATGTCAATCACGCTACTTCTGCATGAGAAAACATAATTTTTTGGTCAAGAAATTCCCTGAGGTCAAAATTTTCTCAGTATTCTTCTTCCTTCTTCTGACGCTTTTTACACCAACAACTGCTGCTGTAAGAAAACTGTGTCCCACCAGAAACTGGCCTGTGCTAAAGCTGCTGCTGAGCTACTCCCTCTGTCGCTGACAAATTGCAAACTAGAAATCGTACCTCTTTGTCGACTCACTCAGAGAGAGATTCCCTTGCAAATCTTTCCTTCCTGGCTTGGACTGCGCAATCCCTTGGGGATTCGATCTGCTACCTACGCAAATCTTCGATCTCCCTCCTTCTCTTCAACGTTGAGCTCTTCCGGACCCCTCTCTTGCTTCACTTGCGCTGTTGTACAAGCTCTGATACCATGTGAAAATTCCTAAACTCGGAATCCCTATTGCAACAAACTGATATTACTTCATCTACTTGATAAATTATCCAAGTTATTTACTGTGTTCTACAACTAAATACTGAAGAAAATACACTACAACTTTCACTACATAAATAAATGCGGAAACAAGATCTAAGCAAGAAGAAAACTACACACACATGGCACTGTTATTTTTAGACTAAGTCCTTGGAAAAACCCAATGCGGGAAAATCGGTGTAGCATATGAGGGTTTGATATTATTAAGCAAAAGTTTATGAATACAACTGGATGCCCAAATCTGGCTATCCACAGAGAATCTGACTGACAGAGAACTAGTGACGATTACCTGACACTGACAC
This sequence comes from Pinus albicaulis, assembly GCA_034641835.2. Taxonomy (NCBI): domain Eukaryota; kingdom Viridiplantae; phylum Streptophyta; class Pinopsida; order Pinales; family Pinaceae; genus Pinus; species Pinus albicaulis. Next base: position 677,888,345 of record CM076577.1, read on the forward strand.
TGGTAATCCGGAACTGACCCAACACTGAACTGGACAACCCCACGCTGCCTCTGCGCAACCTATGTGTAGATCTATGTCACTCTGGTTGGGAACTGCATCACCTCCTGCTGGATCTTCTATTGGCTGGATGTTGATCTTTTGCCCCTTCGGTCTCACACCCAGGCACTCTGACACTGGATCTAACTAATCCTCAGCAAAAATCTCGGATCTTGTCAAGGCTACAGCGCTGCCTCTGTGTGGCACTGCGCTGCCCAACGTAACTGCTACGCTGCCTCTTCTGCGTACTCCCATCTGCCTTCTCTGCAAAGTATTCCTGGCTCAGGAAAGGATCTTCCAACCGGAACTATCATTGCCCCTCACTACAATCGAATCAACTTGATCAAATCCTCCGGCTACTCTGCGTTGCTCACTTGAGAAATTTGATCTTTGGACTCACTCGGTGTGTCTTCCAAATGCCCATCAAAGTCCTTATAATCTTCTTGTTGGATAACCAACGACCCAGATTAAAACATAATCAACGGCTTAGATCATATTGACTTGATCTCCATCTTTTTCTAGAAGTTTCACACCCAGTTCTATTAATATAATTTAATTATTTTAATTCCCTAAGTTTAGACTTAGGCGCCCATTAAAAATAATTAATTATTTTGATAAAACCCCATCTGGATGGAATTTCCTAAAACACTTTCTGGGTATTTCGGAATACATGTGTCTAAGACTCCCTGCAAAATTTGAGACTTAGATCACATTTGATGCTACCAGAAATCAACAACCAAGACACCAACCCGTAGGGATCTAAGTATCATCAATATCAAACACAACAACGGAGCTCCACATGACCAAGATACCCTCCCACACTAGGATCTAAACATCTCAAAACTAAACTATAACTGAGATTTCAACACTAACCAGACCAAGATGTCCTCCCGAGTACCATCATATACGCAATTTATGGTACTCATCTCTCCCTCTTAACCAATTCAGAGATATCCACCAATCCAAGCATGCCTATCAATCAGGGAGAGATCCACACATCAACTACTTGTTCAACCATTAGAACATCTAGTAGCTTGACGACTCCAACTAGTACTGGTACTTTATCATCAATATGTTAGCATAAAATCTTCCAAAACATCATTCTTCATATGACAACAAAGTCACCTTTCAATCAACAATGTAAACTTCAATATTATCGGGGTTCTTACAACTCTGTCTTTCCATCATGCTCATTACAAGGTCATCATCAAACACGAGGAAGGCTTACAACTTTACAACCTCTTGCAAACTATGTGTCTACAAATATCCACAAGTATAACCAAGCACAAATATACAAAAGCATGAAATTAACTTTATCTATCTAGAGTTGTCATGATATCACAAGGAGAGCATCTAGGATTTTCAAAACTTGGATATTCAAATCATAGACTTAGTTAGCAATCAAATAGGGTTACACTTTCATACCCTAGACTCTTACAATAACCTTTGCTAGGGTTTTGTCACAAACCCTAGATACCATCATCAAAACTTTAATATTAAACATTATATATACAACAAATAGAATAATTTAGGATTTTAACCATACGAAAACATATACACCTAGGGTTTCATTCCTAGGGTCTTATATTATTATAAGGGTTTTCTCATAAACCCTAATTCATCAAACCCTAAAATCTAGGGTTTCATCATATGTTCTAGATATCATCAACAAATGCTAAAAGGCTAGGGTTTTTATAGTGAACCCTAAAGGTTAGGGTTTTACCAAAGTGAACAAAAGATAGATAGTACTATAAGGGTTGATTTAATCTAAAGGTCAATAACCCTAACAAACAAGAATCTTTATGATTCTATAGAAAAACCCTAAACATGAGAGAGTTAATAATATAAAGAAAATTCCAAAATGATCGTATCTTCTTATCTACTACAAATCTTGCAATTTTACTTACCTTGAGTTGCACTTTTTACAAACCTTGTAGGATTTCCTATTGAAGGACTCTCTCTGCAACAAAGCTTCTTACAGGTCTTCCTTTGAAGACTCCCTTTGAATCCAGTCACAATCCTTGTTATTTAGAATATACCTACAAGCTTTCCTTCAAAGATAAAGGATAATATTTGAGCAACAATAGTAAAGCTAAAGAAATCAAAATAATGAAGGAGATAAATAATACTTATCTTTTGTGAGGAGGTGGAAGCTTCCTTTTGAAGGGCTCCTTATTGCATAAGATCAAAATTTTCTTTAACATGCAACTACCAAAAATATACAAAATATACAAGTACATGATTATGATTGCAAACTAGGGATTTATTAGGGAGGGAGAAAATTCTTAGGGTTTTCAGATTCCAACCCTTGGTGGGCGATGAACTGCCACACCACTAAGGGGGTAACCACTACTACACATCATTCAAAGCATGCTCTCATTTTCTAGAGCTTCGAGCAATAATATAAAGAAAAAACAAGAAAAAACAAAAGGAAATAAGAGGGGTGGAAAAACAAAGGTCGAGGTAACTCATACATCCACGATTTCTCCCTCATCACATTTGTACGTCCATAATGTGGAATTCCTCATCATTGCTACCCCTTTGACCATGGCACTTGGCCCTGAGACCCCTTTTCCCCTCCATTTCTTCATTATTCACATGACCCCTATCAATTGAAGGGAGGACTAAGGACATGTCACTTCGCTTTGGGGGTTGGAAATGCCTAATAGGGTTATTTATTAGCCTCTTCTATGTAGGGAGGTAACACCATTACATGACCAAAGCCCCAATTTTTGAAGAGGAACCTTGTATGGAGTGTCATATTGCCCATTACTTGCAAGCTTGTTCCACTTAGATGCAAAAATGATTAAATGTACTCGATGATATAAGTTGTAGCACTGGATATTGTGTGTGATTGGAAGGTTGTTTCATTATGGGCTGGGCAACTTAACTGGGGCCGAAGTCCACCAAAGGAACATATTGACACCCACAAGTGTTGCATTTACAGCCATGGGTTCTCGAACAGTCATAGGGCATCATTTGCATTCATGGGCACCTTCACCACCCCAGAGCTTCTGCACTTTACCCTATATTATTCATGGGATGATGCACCTGGACCAACATGACTTAGTTGGCTTAGCAGTGATCAGATGGTTTGGCAATTGATCCAATGCCAAGATGAGGTTTTTCTTGCCTTTCGAGACATGGGAGGGCTTACACCATCTTTATTGCCCTCAATGTTGGAGCAAAGATGGATATTTAGCCACATGGAGACCCATGAGACCTAGTTTGTGCCCCAATCCATATTTTGGGGTCCACAGGATGATTTGCATAGAGACAGAAGAACCAACCCCTCCATCATGCTTTTAGAGGACCTCTACATCACACATGGCACCATTTGACCTGAATGTCTTCCCTATGGAGGCCTACGCATGCATGAAGTCATCATTTCGTCCCTCCTTTAGGAGATTTATTTATTTATCACATTGGTTACTAGGTTGGCCTGTGACCTAGAGGTATTTCTTGTCCATCACTTTATGATTTTACGGGCTTGTAGGCATAATAACACATGTTAGGGCTCATATATATTAGGGAGATGCCATTTCATCTCTCATCATCACTCACTTGGGATTGCAGCCTCCTTAGAGAGACTCTCACTTGTTCTCTTCTTGGATTATTGGGTGATTGGATGCATTTTGATATTTGGAGCTGGTTTTTGGACATCTTTTGGAGCTATTATTGGCATAATGGAAGAAATTTATTGCTAAATTTTCTTGTAAGTGCTTTATCCTTGAAGGTCTTTCTTTTCATGTCTAATGCATGGAATGAGTAGTTCTAATCTATGCTAAATTGTGCTCTAAATTTTGATGAGTATCTATTGAATGCTAGTTAGAAGAAAATTGCATGCATTACTCATATATGACACTGTAAGATTCATCCTAGTGGTGAAACTCTTTGTAGCTCTTCCCATAAACTCCATTATTCCTTGAGTGGGTAAATGCTTGAAATTTGTGCTAGGGCATCAAATTTTAGCCTCCTTAAGAGAAACTTTGACCTAGATTTATATCCTTGACTCCATATACCCAAGGGACAAGGTGCTAGTCCAAGTCTTTGGTGATTAATCTAACTTCTTATCCATTTTCTCTCTCTTTAAAATTTTGTTCCTTTCAAGGATAGATGAGAAACTAGAGCTTGGTGTAAATTTCTAGGGAACAGGGGTTTTGGAGGTTTGAGAGCCTAAACATCAAGTTGACTTGGTTTGCCACAAAATCTCTCAATTTGGTGGGCATCCGCTCAAATTTCGTCCATAAATTATCTTGCCCTAGGTGTTTTCCCTAAGAGGGAAACCCTAGTCTTCATTCTCTCAACTTAAGGACTTCCTTGAGGGTTTCATGAACCTTGGAGTAGCTGATTTTTTGTAAGAAACCTTTCCTTTTTTTCTAAACCTTGAGAACACCTATTATCATCAAAAACCTCAAAACCCTAGGTTTTGAACCTCATTTTCTGGGGCTTTTCTTTGAGAGTGATTTTCTTCTTTGAAGCCTTGAACCATTATTGTGCCTCTCTCTTGAATGAGCTCTAGCAAGGTTGCTTTATACCTTATCCCTAGCATATTTATTTTAAGTGATCTCTCTCCTACCGAGATTCCTCCCATCGGTGAAAATCTGTAAAGAGCATTGAGTCTCTACCCCATTGTTGTCCCATTGTCTAGTTTATACCTTGTAGGGTTTCCCTCTCCAAGGCCTACTAGATTTTGTGGCAACAAGGCATATTCCCTCATACTTAAAGAATCAATATCTAGGAACGCTGGATAATACTTTGCATTTCTTGCTTGAAAATTTTAACCATTTACAAAAAAATATGATGATGAAAAAGGACTAGAAAAAAGCTCAATTAAGAAAATTCTTATATATTGCTGTTTTATGCATATTTCAGACATTGAAACTCAATTGTTTACCATAAACTTTGTCTACCTTCTTGATATCCTTGCTCCTTTGTTGATCCATGCTTAAAAGGCTATTTCTTCTAATTGTTATATGACATTGCATGCAATATTATTGAATATCTCTCAAACCTTAACTTATAACAACTCTCTTATATTTCTAAAAGGTATTGGGAAAACATACTCGTAATTTCATAGTTGTCATCTTAACCTTTCAAGGTTTGGCAAGTACCTTCACCCTCTAATATTAGACCTTTCTTTCACTCTTAATCCTATCTTTATTGAACATGATTTGGAGGATTTCTATCTACTAGCCTTAGAGAGCCATTTGGCTAGAACCCTAGTCATCTAACCTCTAGGTTTTTCCTTGTGAAGCATTCCTATGGGGATAATATTCACCACTAAAGAGCGGGAGAGAAGCCATTGAGGTGACAATGGTGGTGGATCTCTTTTTATGCCATAAGACCTAGGTTGCCTAGTGAGGCTTTGCACTAGGCCCGCTAGATTTTGCGATAACATTTTTAGTGTCGTTGTCAGGGAGGAATTGAGTCCACCTCCTTGTGATCCAAAGTCTATGATTCATCTTCATTTGGTGAGATCATCTCAGGCTCAAAGTTTAAATTTCTCACTTGGTGACTCCTAGTTGAACTTCTACTTTAGGATCTTCTAGTGATAACTCTGGTAGAGGAACCATTCCTCCAAGGAAAAAAATAATTCTAAAGACTCCTGTCAATAATCTTATGTATCAACCTTCCCCTGTAGTAAAGTTCCTCTTTCCTAGTCCTTCCACCTCAGCCACAACAACATAGCCATGTCTTGCTTGTGTATACAAGCCCCTTGATGTGAGTGCCATTATAGGATACCCTAATCCATTTCTTGATAAGTATGAAGAATGGTTAACTAAATTATCTAGGAACAATATATTCATGGCCAAGCAAAACATCGATCTGTTTTATTGGCATGTGGGTGGTATGCATATCCATGAAGAGGATATTGTGATGATATTGACTTCCCCATCCATTGAGGATAATTCTAGATCTTGGTATCAAGATTCGTCAACTGTGTGAAAATTTCAAAACTGAAATCCTATTACAGCAACTTGTATTAATTCTTCTAATTGTTAATTATTTAACAATTTATCTGCTACGACAAATAACAAAATAAACACACTGCAATCTTCACAAATAAAATTCCGCGTAAAATAAATAGCACTGGAATCTGAGAAATTACTAGCACACAAATAAAATTTGACACAATTTTTTTGGACAAAAGTCCCCGGAAAAACCCAACTTGAGAAAACCAGTGCAACAGTAATAACTTTTATTGTTATGCAACAGTGAAACTCTAAGTACAGTATGGATGCTTGAAACTAGAAATCCACAACAAGAAAAATATGGGAAAAATTATTGAAGACAATTACCCTTCCTCCACAAGCAATCCTGGCACAACCTGCCTACAGAAAACCCGGCCTCCTAAAGCTTCTGCGTCACACTGCGCAGTTTCTATGACGTCAAGCCTCCAACAAGTCTCTAATGAAGTCGTTATGCCTTCTGCTGCTGAGGAAGTCATCTCTCTGACCCTCTGGAACCTTTGCCCGACCTCTGGAACTGAGAACGAATTTCTCTCTAGCAAATTGAACTGCCCTCTTCGAAGCTACTGCACAGTCCTTTGCACTGCCTCACTGGGAATAAATCGGACCTCTTGTTACTGCCTCTCTGGATCACTTTCCCTGCCCCTCACTCACTGCTTCGATCTCTGGCTCCCTCTGACAACTTATTGTTGCTACTCTGGAAATCGATTTTGCAAGAAAATTGAATTGGTCAAGTGTCTTCTCCATCACCACATCGATATCCTCTTATAATCCATTGTTGGAGCACCAACGACCAAGATTAAAACATAATCGATGGCTAGGATAATCTCTGGATCAATCTGTGTGAGTTTCTAGACTATTCTCACCTTATCTCAATTAATATTGATTAGTTAACCATATTCGCTAAATTTAGACTTAAGAAATATTTTAAAAATGATTAATAATCTCATTGAGACACTTCTAGGTGGAATTTCTAGAAATTATTTTGGGATTTTGGAGATCTCATGTATTCTAGCCTCTCCACCAAATTTCGTGGCTAGAACACATTCAAAGCTACAAAAACTAACACTCCCTCTTAGCGAGGAATGTGTTCTAGTGTTGCACACCCTACCACAACACCCTATCTTTGCATGATCCCTTGTCACGTTGTTGATGTCTGGGTACTGCTTCTCACCAAATACTGTGCAACTCTGATATACGCTGCATATGTGCTACTGCCGACCCTGTTGTACTGCTTCCAACACTGCTTCTGCATTGCAACTCTGTTGCTGCTACTACTGCAACTTTTGCAACTAAAAAACATCCAAAATACTGAATCATTTGTGATCAATATGATGCATCTGTCACCTGAGTCTCTAAAGGATCTACGTTGTTTCTAACTCTGCACAGTGCCACCTGCATTGCTACCAACTCTACACTGCACTCCCCCGCATCTGACTGCTACTAGTCTCTGCAATTGTCACTCTCGTATCTGATTGCATCTACTACCACTAATCCATTCTGCTACTGGATACTTTGGGCCCCTGTAACCAGGTTTTGATCCATGAGGTGGATTCCTCAAGGACCCTTCCCATCCGTAGCTCTCTGATGCTACAACTCCAAGTTACCCCACCTCACTCCTAGAGGTATATGGGCAATCATAAGGAAGTCTTCCTCCAACCTGGAGGACAACCTGTCAATCTCTGCTGAAGCTTCCTATTGGTCATGCTTCTCCTCCTTGTCCTTATTTCTGAGACGACACTGGGTACTGTAGTGGCCTAACTCGCCACACCTGAAGCACTTGACCTTTGACAAGTCCTTCTTCTTCTTCTTCTGCTGCTTCCCTTGCCCCTGACTGGGACCCTTAGATGCAAGGGCCACATTCTCCTCATCCTTCACCATCTTCGATCTGATGTTGTTGCTACCACTGATGGAGCTTTTTAACAGAGCTCGTCTCAACTCCTCTTGCTACAAATCAGCCCACATCCTATCCCAGCTTGGCAAGGTATCTCTGCCCAAGATACTTTGAACGAATACCTACCACTCCTTGTAATATTCCTAATGGTAAAATACAATGATAAACAAAGAAAACATAACATAAACACATACAAAAATTTACAAAACATTTAACAACCAAAAATCTCCATGAACTGCGCTGATCTGAGCCATTTTATTAATAAACTAGAGGGTACAATGTGGCGCTGGAAAGAGTGCACCTAGGCTTGCACAAGGAAAGCTAGCAAAGCCCAAATGGAAGATATGAAATCCCTCTCTGATCTGCTACTCCTCTCTCCTAGCATTGCGCTAAACTGCCCAGAAAATACACTGCTAGTTGCAAATAATTGTTGCTAGGGCCTCCTCGGATGCTCAGAAAATTCCGGGAAATTAAACCTGGGCTCTCCACCAATAACCTACAAAACCCGCAAAGGAATTGGCCAAATGTTGACATCGGAATTTCAGCCTAATTTTCTGCTAGTTCCTTCAATTGTTGGCTGAGTTGGGACCCCTTTTGGACCCCTCAAATTTGCACAAAACATTCTGCCAAATTAATCTTGTCCTCTCCTCAATAAACCCAGAAAAACCCAGAAAAGGTTTGCCTTAGTTTTGAAGCTCCAAAACTGACACCCAAATGCTTGGCCCTCCTCCACAAGCAAAAGATGTAATCTGTAACAAATGTTGCGTTTGCTGCTCCAAAAAAAGGCTAGAAAATCCCCCACAACACTTCCCCAGACTCCAACTCAAGTTTCAGCCCCTATTCACTCCTCAACCTCCAAGCGTGCCTCCTCCAAGAACTGCGTAGTCCCTATGTTGTTGTTGCTGAACCTCTCCACAAACTCAACCTCCCTACTACTGGTATGAATTGGTATAGGTAAGAACCCTCCTTGGGTTGGCATTCGAAGTCCACTGAAGTAAGGGTTGAGATTTCTGCTCGGAAACACTCGTGTGCTAAGCAGATCTTGCGGCTTCAGCTCAAGCGTGCTATGTCAAAGAAAATTTTCTCAAATGATCATCAATGCCCCAAGTGAGTTCCTCTTGCTCTTTTTATTAAAGAGTCTCCAAAATTCCCATGTGGGCCCAACTCAACTTTCCCCCACCAACTTCGCTCCAATGAGAGCATATTCCACATGTGGGCCATAATTCTCTATGGGTGGCCCCCACGCTCCACTAGAGCCACAATATTTCCCCTCCAACTCTAATTTTTGGGCTGACTATAATAAAAAATACATGTGGGGCCTCTAAACCCACATTTCCTAAGTGCAAACATGAATTAAGACAAAATGGCCGAAATTGATATTTCACTTAGCAATAATTCTAAGTGGGAATATCACACTCCTCTAAGACGCTGTTGAGTGGCAATCACACTAGCTCTGTAGGTTGAGACGCTACCCCAACAACTACAAGCTAGTCTTGGACCTCCTGAATCCTAGTAAGGAAGGGATCTATGCCTTCCCCTTTCTGCATCCGGACTCATCTTAGCTTCTCCTCTAGGAACATCTTCTGCTTCTTGGAATTCCCGTGGTATAACATGGAGAAAGTATCCCACATCTCTTTGGTCATTCCCTTGGCCACTATATGTGAGACAATATGATGTTGGATTCCATCCAGGATCAACCGCTTTGCCCGTGCCATCTCTTTCCTATATTCCTTCAGCTGATCTGCATCTTGAGGAACTGCCACTACATTATCGATGTAGGATTTCAGGCCATATTCATCTAGAAGAAAGGATATCCTAGCCTTCCAGATGGCGTAGTTGGATGATCTGTCCAACCTATCCTGATCTCATAACCCTGTAGTGGCCATCTCAAAAACTGTCGAAAACTCCTTTCCTTGTGCTCAACTGCTTCTCTGCTATTCACACTCCCTTCTCGAATGCGTGACTTTGCTAGCTACTACTGCCAATCTGCAATTGGAAATTCGAATTTCCAAGACTCGAAGTTCCCTGAGGAAAATTTTCCCTCGGGTGTGTGTTTTTATCTTCCACCCGACGTTGGTTTTTCTCTAGCAAACTGCTGCAAAACCCTTTACGTCCAACCATAAATCTACCTAGTGAAAATCTGAGTTGCTGCCTCTGCCTACTAGAATCACTCAAACTGGAATGTCGAATTTTTCTGCCTCACTGCACTAAAAAATCGAACTTCCCCAAGCAACTTGGCCTACCTGGAAATGGACTGCGTTGCCTCTAGGAATTTCGGTCTACTGCTCTTACTGAATAGGGAAATTACTTCTTTCGCTTTTGAGCTCCCCGACTAATCAATCACGCTTTGATACCGTGTGAAAATTTCAAAACTGAAATCCTATTGCAGCAACTGGTATTATTTCTTCTAATTTTTAATTATTTAACAATTTATCTACTACGGAAAATAACGAAATAAACACACTACAAACTTCGCAAATAAAATTTTGTGGAAAATAAATAGTGCTGGAATCTGAGAAATTACTAGCACACACACATAAAATTTGACACATATTTTTGGACAAAAGTCCCTGGAAAAACCCAACTTGGGAAAACCGATGCAGTAGTGAGGGTTTTTATTATTATGCAGCAGTGAAAATCTGAGTACAATCTGGATGCCTGAAACTGAAAATTCACAATACGAAAAATTTGGGCAAAATTATTGAAGGGAATTACCCTTCCTCCACAAGCAATCCCAGCACAACCTGCTAAAGCCTCTACGTCACATTGCGCAATCTCTATGATGTCAAGCCTCCATCCAGTCTCTGATGAAGTTGTTCTACCTTATGCTGTTGAGGAAATCATCTCTCCGTCCCTCTGGAAACTCTTCCCGACCTCTAGAACTGAGAACAAATTTCTCTCCAACAAATCGATCTACCCTCTCTGAAGCTACTGTGCAGTATTTTGCACTGCCTCACTGGAAATAACAACGTCCCTCTTGCTGCTGCCTCTCCGGATCTGGAAATCTTCCTTCGGATCATTGCCCTACCCCTCATTCACTGTTTTGATCTCTGGGTTTCTCCAGAAACGATTTTTGGGTTTTCGAGATCTCATGTATTCTAGCCTCTCCACCAAATTTCATGGCTAGAACACATCCGAAACTACAAAAACTAACAAGTTGGTGGCTCTAAAAAATAGGACCAATTTATCGAAGCATTCAACCAAAGGTGGGTTACAATCAAAGATGGAATGCAGCTATTAGCTAAATTCCAAGAGGAAAAGAGAAAGGATAATGAGTGTGTTAAAGAGTTTACTCAACAGTGGGAGAAGTTTCTTAGGGAGGTTCCTCCCATGTTTAGCCACTAATGAGACAATATTTGCATTATACCTTGATACTTTTGATGGCCACTTCTCCTATGCCTTAAAGGACAAGGAACCTACTAATCTTGTGCAAGCCAAGGCCTACGCTTTAAACATGGAAAATAGCTTGTCTGCATGCAAAATTGACTTGCTATCTTGTCCTAGGGCTAAAATTGAGGTCAAACCTAAACCTATAGCACAAGTAAACCCATCCTTACAAGCTCTTGCTCAAAAGTCTGATAAGGTTACTAATGTTCTTATGCAAGGACAACTTGCTATGATGAATAGGTTGGTTGTTCTAGATAAGGAAAGAGGTTCTTGTCCCAACTATCCTCCCAAGCCTCAATATAATGAAAAGCCTCCTAGAAGGAATCCTGGCCAAGGTAGAAGTAAGAGTTTTCCTCACCAAAGTGTGCCTAACACTCTATCCCCTCCCAACATGATTAATCAAGAAGGATTCCTTGGTGTTAAGCATGTAATGATTACCACTTTGAGGAGGATTTTCCTCATAACCAAGTTTATGAGGATGATAGTTCAGAGCATTTAAACTTAATAAATGACTCCAATCCTTTACCCATGTTTCTTGATAGAACCTTTCCAATCTCTCAACAACAACAAGAGGATATGACTCAAGCTTGCATAACGGATAGTGATAAAAGTGTGAATGTTGTTAAGAATGAAGGTAGATTTAAAGGGTTGCATTATACAAGAAGAAACAAAGACTCATGAAACCCTAAGGTAAGCAATATTTAAAATAATGATGTCCCACTCAAGAACTGGACTAGACTACCTTTACCTTTGTCTAATAACATCATAAAACCCATTGCACCCCAAAAGAAGAGTGATATTTCTTTAGATGTGGCATTGGGAAATGTGTTGACTAAAGTAAATGTGTTTGTCCCTATCTTAGGCTAAAATTGAACTCCAAAAAGGTCAAGTTAGGATAATATTTAACCTAGATACAGACCCTGAGGATCCTCATATGATATTGCAAAACATTTATTCTGATTGAAAGAATGGAGGAGACACACCTTTCTTGTTGTCATTAATGGCCAATAACTTGATTTTGCACAATTGTTTACTTAACTTTAGTTCTTTTGCTAATGTCATTCCTTTGAAAGTCATGAATCAATTAGAGCTACAAATTACTACACCATATATAAATGTGTCTAGGTTTGATTCAAAGTATATTCCTATGACTATCCATGGTTTGATCAAAGATGTTAAAGATTCCTTGGTTGCTAACCCTGACATAGCTTTTCTCGTGGATATAGTAGTCATTGATGTTCTAGATTCTTGGGGTATGCTCTTATCAAAAAAGTTGTCTACCATGGTAGGTGGTCACTTACAAATGGATCTATATTATTCCATTGTATGCACTTCAGATGGAAGACCATTCCTCCTTTATAGAGAACCACACATGGATATACATGTTGAAGACATCCCAGAACAAAGAAACTCTACCATTAGTGATGATTCCTTCTCTTTTCCTTTTGCATCCAAGGAATCTTTGGAAAGGTAAAAAAGTGTGGAGACCCAAAATCTCCAAGTAGCATGGAAGCACTTTGGACCTAGCTTCCTTGGGAAACCCAAGGTTGAAGAGAGAGTTGGAGGAAATTTTGTCAAGTTAAACCCAAACCTTTCTCCAAACCAAATAATAAAAGGACCAAAAAGAAGAAAAAGAAATGGGTCTCAAAACAAGATGAGGATTTCCAAGTTGAAGCGTTTGTCCTTGTTGACAATGACCCACGCCCTATGAGATCTATGGAAATATAGAAGTAGGGTACTTCTTTGTGTCCACTCTTGATGATGAGCTAGTGCTTACATGTGTGGAGGGTATTTTCCTCTCCCTTTTCACTGGAACTCAATGCATAACCATTTTAGAGTAGGATTGTGTGCATTGCATTCTTTATTTTGCATCCTTCTTTGATATTTTTCATGTTGATTTTATTGCATTGTTAGTTAGATTTATGAATTTTGTAGTGAACATTGTATTATTGTTTAATTATTATCCTAATCCTTTATCGCAAGGGCGATGATTAGCACCCTGCTTAGTTGCTATCAACAAGTTGCTTTGAAGTGTAT